>JAAXCT010000329.1:0-613773 GCA_012490785.1 Eragrostis nindensis
AGTAATAGTGGTGATGAGCCGGAGCCTATCAAGGAATATCACATGAAGGAAGAAGTCTTGCCATCCATCTTCGAAGACTACTACAACTTGTATGAGCCGGATTGCCGATCGGCTCACTATCACCTCTTCGACATGTATGATGTGTTCTATAGGGAGATGGAGAGTCTTGGCTTGATGTTGAAAGAGACTTCTTGTGTTGGTGGCTAGAGTGAACTCTTTTGAAGGAGAAGACAAGATTAGTGATGAGCACGCTATTCAAACGGTGATCCTATGCTACCATACAATAGGAAGGTCCACATTCTAAATGATCTCAATGATGATATTAGTGGTTTGACTCTCAAGGACATGATATTGATGGCACTATCCTATGAGAATCAAATCTACAACATTCTTGAGTACTTCAACTAGTGAAGATGTGGGAAGGTTTCAAGGTCTTCAACTGGGAACTCATGTCACACACATGGGTGTTGATCGGACCATGTGGAGACACAATGGAGTCACCAAGGCAATGATTGACGCCTTGGATGCATTGGACTTGGAGTTTCTAATGGAGTTCCTATGGCCTACATCAAGAGCAAGCAAGAGGTAAATGATATGTCAATTGATTCTCATGATACTAACATCCTCTTTGCTTGATGGCTACTTCCAAGGTGAACTACAAGATTGGTGGCAAACATTGGGTGTTGATAGTGGGTGGCACTCACACACATGACCGGTACTTCATCCACTTCACCAACTTGGAAGAAAATAAGATCATGACAAGGTCACATTTGGCGACAACTCCAAGCACAAGGTGAGAGGGTCTTAGTAAGGTGGCTATCTCAAATGACCTCTTATCTCTAATGTATGGCTTGTTGAGTCCCCTAAACTTCAATCTTCTATCCGTTGCTCAAGATGTGATCTGGCTTTTCTGTAACTTGATGCTAATGGGGTGGTTCTTCATAATGATGCTATGGGTTCACTATCAAGGCTTTCGTCATAATAATCTATATGTTGTTGATTTGAGACTAACATTGTTGGCCCTAGCACTTGTCTCTTCACTAAGTCCGCTCTAGGTGGCTATGGCATCGGAGGCTTGCTCACATTGGTATGGGTCAACTCAAGCGTGTGATGATGAAGAACAAGCTAGTGAGAGGAGTCAAGGATATCACCTTTGAGAAAGACAAGCTATGTAGTGCATGCCAAGCCGGAAAGCAAGTGGCTCACCTCATCCATCCAAGAATTCTTGTCAACTTCAAGACCTCTCGAGCTCTACACATTGATCTCTTCGGGCCTACAACTTATGTGAGCATTGGTGGGAATCTCTATTGCTGGTGGTAGTGGACGACTACTCAAAGATATATTGGGTATTCTTTCTTGAGAACAAGGCACAAGCAATTGGGATATTCAGAAGTTTGCTAGAGAAGAGTAAAAATGAGTATGGGCATCGCATCAAGAAGATTCGGAGTGATAATGGGACGGAGTTTAAAAACTCTATCATTGAAGACTATTGTGATGAGATTGGCATCAAGCATGAGTTCTCGGCCACATACACTCCTCAACAAATGGTGTTGTTGAGAGGAAGAACAGACACTTATCACTCTTGCTCGTGCTATGCTTGATGAGTACAACACCCGGAGAAGTTTTGGGCGGAAGCTATCAACACCGCATGCTACACCTCCAACCGGATCTATCCTCACAAATTGCTAAACAAGACCCTATATGAAGTGATTGTTGGGAGAAGACCGAATGTTGCCTACTTCCGGGTGTTTGGTTGTAAGTGCTACATCTACAAGAAGAGGGAAAGACTTGGCAAGTTCGAGAAGAGGACCGACGTGGGCATTCTTGTCGGTTACTCGGGCTCGGCCAAGGCTTATCGGGTTTACAACACCTCTACCGGCTTTGTTGAAGAAACCTATGATGTGCAATTTGATTAGTCTCACGGGTCTCAAGAAGATCCTCCTTCTTCTCATATTGTAGGTGATGAACCTATTGAGGAAGCTTTGGAGAACATGCCCATTGGTGAAGTTATTCCTCGTGAAGACGAACCTCCGACACCTCCTCCAACAACTTCATCAAGCGGACCTTCTACGAGCACATCTCAAGTGAATCCAAGCTCTCCCTCAAGTGAACAACATCAAGCACCTTCAAGTGATCCGCAACAAGCTTCTTCGAGTCAAGCTACTCCAAATGAACAGCAACAAGCGCCATCAAGTCCACCTCATGCATCTACGAGCCAAGCTTCACCAAGCAATCAAGAACAAGCACAATCTACTTCAACTCAAGATGATGGCTCGGGTTCACCTCTTCGACAACAAGACACTCACATCTCAAGGGAGCAAGCCGCAAGAGACGCGCAAGACACTTCGCCGGCTCTCCTCCTCCTTGACAAGAACCTTCAGGAAGCACAACCCCATTGCTAGGGATCATTCACGTGATCTCATCATTGGGAGTCCTTCTCAAGGGTTAAAGACTAGGAGAAGTCAATATAAACCAATTATGTTGATGAAAGCTAACATTGTTGAGAACTTCTCTTTTGTCTCTACCCTAGAGCGAAGACGATCGAAGAAGCCTTGAAAGACCACAAGTGGGTGCTATCTATGCAAGAGGAGCTCAACAACTTCAAGAGAGAAATGATGTTTGGAAGTTGGTGAAGCGGCCCAAGCGATCCAATGTCATTGGCGCTAAGTGGGTCTTCAAGAACAAGCAAGATGAGAAGGGAGCAATCGTGAGGAACAAGGCAAAGACTTGTGGCGAAGGGCTACTCTCAAGTTGAAGGCGTCGATTTTGACGAGACTTTCGCCCCCGTCGCTCGTCTTGAGGCTATAAGAACACTTCTTGCTTATGCTTCTCATTTTGATTTTAAACTTCACCAAATGGATGTGAAAAGTGCATTTCTCAATGGACTAATCAATGAAGAAGTTTATGTAGAGCAACCTCCCGGCTTCGAGGACCCCGAGCATCCGGACCATGTGTACAAGCTTAAGAAGGCTCTCTACGGACTCAAACAAGCACCAAGAGCATGGTATGAACGACTTCGAGATCATCTCATCACAAGGGCTACAAGATCGGTAGTATCGACAACACTCTCTTTACTAAGCATATTGGTGATGATCTCTTTGTTTGTCAAATCTATGTTGATGATATCATCTATGGATCCACTAACGAAATCTATAATGATGAGTTCGTGCTCTTATGAAGAAAGAGTTTGAGATGTCCATGATAGGTGAACTTCATGTCTTCCTCGGTTTTCAAGTCAAGCAAATGAAGGAGGGCACGTTCATCTACCAAGAGAAGTACACTCGGGATCTTCTTAAGAGATTCGGCATGGAAGACTCCAAGCCCTACGACACACCTATGGCTACAAGTGTCCCTCTTGATGTGGATGTAAAAGGTATACCGGTGGATCCTAAACTCTATCGCTCTATGATTGGTTCACTTCTTTACCTTACCGCATCTAGACCGGATATCATGTTTAGTGTGTGCCTTTGTGCTCGTTATCAAGCTAACCCCAAGGAGTCCCATATGAGTGCCGTGAAAAGAATTCTTAGGTACATCAAGAGTACTCCTACAATGGGCCTATGGTATCCAAAAGGCTCGGACTTTGGACTTGTTGGCTATGTGGACTCGGACTTCGCGGATGCAAAGTGAGTAGAAAGAGTACCTCCGGTGGATGCCAATTTCTTGGACAATCACTCATCTCATGGAGTTCCAAGAAACAAAATTGTGTGGCTATCTCTACGGCGGAGGCGGAATATTTGGCGGCCGGTGCTTGTTGTGCTCAACTCCTATACATGAAGCAAACCCTATTGGACTATGGATTATCTTATGGGCAAGTACCTCTCTATTGTGATAGCGAAAGTGCTATCAATATGGCTCTCAACAAGGGTGATCACGGCCATGCCAAGCACATTGAAGTCAAGCATCACTTCATTCGTGATCATGTGGCCAAGAAGGATATTGAATTGATTGGTGTTCGGACTCATGAACAATTGGCGGACATCTTCACCAAGCCACTTGACAAGAAGACCTTTTGTAAGCTCCGGGGAGAACTTAATGTTCTCGATCTCTCCGACTTCACTTGATATCCTTGAGCTTACATATGTATATATGTATATATACTTTGCTTGTTTTTGTTTGTGTTGTTGTTTTTGTGTGTTCTTCTTGTTTTGTAGGACCGACGACTAACCTTCTTGAGATAGCAATGAGCATGGGTTAAGCTTGGGATTGGTGGCACTTGGCTCCCGAGGCTTTGAAGAATGGCTCGTTGTGATCAAGCTCATGGAGGGTTCAAACTTGTTGTTGGTAACTTCGCTCTTAGCTTTCTCTTGTTTTACCCTTATAGCATCATGCATTGTACACTTATCATTCCTTGCATTGCATCATGCATCTTGCATAAGTGTCTCGGCGCCGAGCACCCATCTAGGGGGAGTTGCTTATTCACAATATGAGTATATGACCTCCTATGATGAATTTATAGCAATGCTATATGAGCTTCATGCCCATTGAACCAAGATTTTTGAGCTCCAAGGATAAATCCACTTGCGCGGCTCAAAGTCTAAGGGTTCATACATTTCCATCATCATCAACTAACCCCTATGTACTTCAAGACAATATTCTTTTGAGAATGTGTGTAGGGATAATTGTTGGGAGATGGAGAATCACGGATCAAGGGGGAGTTTCATGCCAAATCAAGTAACTCATTTTCCCACTCGTCCCATACGTTTACACTAACCTTTTCTCCCTTGGAAGATTTTTTTT
This sequence comes from Eragrostis nindensis, assembly GCA_012490785.1. NCBI lineage: Eukaryota > Viridiplantae > Streptophyta > Magnoliopsida > Poales > Poaceae > Eragrostis > Eragrostis nindensis. The sequence continues at coordinate 4,741 of JAAXCT010000329.1, forward strand.
TGGATGATAGATGCCAAAGGGGGAGAAGAGTTGGGCTTAATGATCGAGCAAGAATATGGGGAGAAGAGTTCGAGCGGAGAAGAGTGGGAAGAAGAGTTCGGACTTACAATGAGTTGGAAGATGTCACCTCAAGGGGGAGTTTGTACAAATGAAGATCAAGTGATCAAGTCGATCGATCTTCACACAATCTTGAGGTGATGAGGAAGAAGCAATGCCGTCTCAAGGGGGAGTGTGTGCGAATGAAGATCAAGTGATCAAGATGATCGATCTTCACACAATCTTGAGATTGGTGCACTTGTCAAGGGGGAGCGGAATTCTACAAAGTAAGTATGAAGGTAAACCCCTTGCAATCTTTTGCTTGTCATAGCTCTATGTGCTTTCATTCACTTGTGATATGAGTTTTTGCTCTAACTTGTGACTTCTTTTGAGCTATGACTTGCCTCGACCTAATCAACAAGGTAACTTTCTCTCTATCATATACTTGTTGTTTAGTGTCTTGATCGAGTTGCGCCTTTATCTTGGCTTTTGTCATTACATTCTTTATCTTCTCGATCATTTTTATCATGGTTGTCATCCATCACCAAAAAGGGGGAGATTGTAAGCTTCATGACCATTGGAGCTAGGGAAACCCCAAGGTATGAATGTTTTGGTGATAGGATGAGAACCATGAATGTGACTAACACTCTTTGTGAGATCTTATAGGTCACATATGAAGAAAGCTCCGTCCGTTGGTGGTGAATGCCAACACACCATGAACTTAAATGAAAAGGATGATTGGTTGCCTTCATCGTCACAAGAACGGACTTGATGGAGTCGCAGAGAAGATATGGATCAAGGCTAAGGACATGCTAGATCCAAGCGGGTGTTGCTTGGTTAGATGTTAGCTTGAGTCCATAGGAAAAACCGGACTATCAAGAGGGTTCGAGGTGGTTCTCTTAGTACACACTAGTTATAGAGATCATTGGATGCAATGGTGAGTCTCTCAGGGGCTAGGGTGGCAGAAGAGGCTTGAAGGAACCAAGTTTGAAGATGTTGGAAGCAAGGATCAAAGAAGTGGTCGAGTTCCAGCAGAAGAGAAGCCACCGTAGGATACGGTGCCAGTCACCGTATGATACGGTGACTGCAGCAGATGAAGACCAGGGAAGGAGAAGTTTCTGGCAGAAAAGAGAAGGAGCCACCGTATGGCACGGTGCCGGTCACCGTATGATACGGTGACTGCAAGAGGAAGAAGTCCAGATGAGGTGTTGACCTGGCAGAGAAGTTGGAGTCACCGTATGATACGGTGAGGTGGTCACCGTATGATGCGGTGGTCACCGTATGGTTTCCAGAGAGTTGGCAGTTGCTGGAAGCTGAAGAAGACGAAGCCACCGTATGATACGGTGGGGGTCACCGTATGATACGGTGATACCGGAAGATGGAAGACCAGAGATGGAGATGCTCTGGCAGGTGACGTGGAGGTCACCGTATGATACGGTGGTCACAGTCACCGTATCATACGGTGATACTTACGGTGACTTGGTTTCTGGGCACTTTTGGGCAACGGCTAGTTTGAGGTTGGTGGCCTATATATAGCTGGTTGCTCGCCCCTTTGAGTTGCTCTTGGACCCAGGAAAGAGGGGAGGTGCTGCCAAGAAGCCAAGAGGAAGAAGTGTGAAGCACTTGAGAGGGATTTGGAGTGATCCTAGTGCTTGAGAGAGTAGCAAGTTGCATCCTTTGATCTCTAGGCTAGTGTGGGCTTGAGAGAGTCATCTAGGGCTGTTACTCTTGGTCTATGGCAAGGCCTAGACCGGTTAGGTTTGAGCTGTCCAAGGAGATTGTGGAAGTCGACACAAGTTTGTACACGGTCTTGGAGCTTCCCGTGCGAAAGAAGCATCACTAGTGGAGCGCCCTTTGGCACGCATCAAGTGCGGAGCCTTACCTCCGGAAGAGTACCCGGGATCGAGCCCGGCGGGACGTGCCCGCGACTTCACTCGGAGGGTGAAGTGTGCTCTAGGAGGGATCGCCATCGAGCGGAGGGACGGGGTCGAGACTCCGGCGGGAGTGACCCAACGTGGAGTAGGGGAAGGCGCCATCCTTCCGAGACCACGGGAAAACATCATGAGCATTCTCTATCCCTTCTCCTTTACTACTCGCATTTACTTATCGCACTTCATATGATTGCTTGTAGTACTTGAGTTGTGCTCTTATCTTGCTTGTGTGTTACCTTGGTACCTACTAGCTTCACTAGGTTTGCTTGATTGCCTTGCTCGTGTGCTTACTTGTTATAGCCTATCTAATAGCTCTAAGGACTCTACTTAGTGTGCCTAGTATCTTGGTTGCCTTGTCTCTAGTTATCTTGTTACCTTGCCTTGCCTAGCTTAAGTCTTCCGCTATCTATCTATCTTGTGCTAGGTTACTAGTGTGGTGTGTTTGTGTTATCTATATGCACTAGCTTGATAGGTTAAGGATACTCCTTAGTGTGCTTTACCTTGTTACTAGAACTACTCGCTAGGAGTTGCTTGGGTGTAAGTGTTTGGAAATAGATTCTAGAGTGCACCGATTCACCCCCCCCCCCTCTCGGTCACACGATCCTTACAGTCAAGTGAACGAACACTACCATGCGTGTTGAAGTCGTCCAAGCGCTTCGTGACGAGGTCGAGCTTGGCGGACAATAAGTCCACCTCCTTGATATGGTGTACGCCTTTAGAGCGTGGTTGGAGACGTTCATCGCTCCACCCTTGATTTGAGACCATCTTCTCAATAAGTTCTTTAGCTTGAGCAACGGTCATTGAGAAGAAGGCTCCTCCAGCAGCGGCATCCATATGTCCACGGGTTGTTGGTGTCAACCCGTTGTAGAAATGTTGAAGAATGAGCCATTCTTCCATCCCGTGGTGTGGGCAGGCGGATATGTAATCTTGGAGCCTATCCCACGCCTCGGCGATGGTTTCATTGTTGGCTTGCTGGAAGCTTGATATTCTTCCACGAAGGGCATTGGTTTTGCCCAACGGGAAAAACTTTGCGAGGAACGCGGCAGAACAGCGGTCCCAAGTGTCAATGCTGGCACGATTGGCATAGAACCATTGTTTCGCCTTCCCAAGAAGGGAGAGGGGAAACAAACGAAGTCTGATAGCATCTTGGTTGACTCCAGCGATTGTCGATGTGTTGCATATCTCAAGGAATTGCTGGAGATGAGTGTTGGCGTCCTCCGTGGCCTTTCCACAAAAGGGAATGGCCTGCACCATAGTGATTAGGCTTGATTTGACTTCAAACCCTGCGTCACCGGCGTTGACATTGGGCCCAACGGGAACATTGGCAACGGAGGGAGCAGAGTAGTCACGGAGGGTCCTTTGATCAGCCATGTCAATAAGTGATGATGGTGCGGATGATGTGAGTTCGTCTGTCGGGAGTGTTGCTTGTGAGGGAGAGTCGACGCGGGGTCGGACTTTCCTTACAAGCGACTCTGGATTATCAACGAAGTTTTCCGGCAAGTTGAATCCACGCATACACTATCCTGTTTTCACATCAAAGAGAGAAAACAGATCAAGGTTAGCCTGCAATGGAAATGGTTAAATCACATCAAGTGTAATCATGAGTAATCATTGTATACACTTGTCAACAATTGTCTTCCCCGGCAACGGCGCCAGAAATGCTTGTTGGTATTTCTTACACCAAACGGAAAACACCACCTTAGGCTGGTTAGGCCTAGAGTGAATATTCCCGGTTCGGCGCCAGAAATACCTGGGGTTAAGTTACTTGCTTAAGATACATAATAATCCACAACTAGCAACGAGTGCCAGATATGTATTATTAGTATTTAATCATAAAAGATAATCCGCAAGCGCACGGATAACCCGTTGTAGCATTTCACCCGAGAGTATTCCAGGGTATCGTTATTTATATTTTCCCAAAGGAAGACGTGGTTGACAAGTGTCTACTTATACTCATGGTGTTACAAATGATAGATTATAACCAATATCCAAATGCAGGGGTAAGGCAATGTATGGATAGAGGATAGTGCGACATACACAGCAGGCAGTTCCACTCTCTGATAAAAGGCGAGAGGCGGCTCTAAGCTAGACTAAGGTTAAGTAAGAAGAACTGCTACTCCTAATGTACATCGTCAAGTAGCGTGCGTAGCATCTACCTATAGCCTAAGCTGCACACAAGCCAAGACTAAGCTGTTCTACTGCCAAGCCATCATCGGGAGATCCAGCGATCAGAGTCTGCCCCAATCTCCGGACATTTCATATATACTCCTACGCCATACCCGAACGTGGAGGATTACAAGGGACGGACAGGGCTGTCACCACCTGCCGCCAACCTCTACAAACCGTGGGGCACGAACACGCATCCAAGGGTGGAAAGGAAGCCCTAGCACCATGCTAGCGTAACTAACCACAACTCTAGATCCCTCGAGGCACCTCGCAAGGCGATAAACCTAGAGCACTCTTGCAAGACAATGGACCCGATGACTAAGCAAAAGGAACAACTAGGTCTAGCAAGCGATTACTTAGACAAAGGATCAAAGCTAGCACCACGTTAAGCATAGGCGTTCGTCGCTCAAGAACGAGCGACGAACGATGAACGATGAAGAACGATCATCGTTAACCGATGATCGAGTATGACGAACGACGAACGAACGATGAACGATCATGAACGAACATCGATGAACGATGAACGAACGATGAACGAACATGAACGAACGAAGAACGTTCATCCAAGATCAAGGATGAATGATGAACTAGCATAAGCACATAACTACTACAAGAACGATGATATTCCATTGATATAGAAATAAGTCTTACAAAGAGAATAAAAGGATACAAGGGAAATATACCCCAAAACTCTCCAAGGGACTTGGGAGCCAAAAGGGCAGCCCAACTACTCAGCCTAAGCCTAACTAGAGAGCCCCTAGCTCTGGATGTGTGGAGGAGGGAATGAGCCTCTTGTGTTGTGTGTCTTCTAAGGGGAGGGGGTACCCCTTTATATATAGCCCTCAAAGGCGGTGGAATTGAGGCGGTTCCTTAGGTCGGTGGCATTGATTGCAGGTGGAACCGACCTCCTGAAGTCGGTTGCAAACCGCCTTAGAAAGATGGACCCAGGGGGGCCACCTGGCAGGTCGGCCGACCTAGGTATTGGGGTCGGCCGACCTGGCCCTGGCCCCTCCTGGGCTGGGCTTTGGCAGGTGCCTTCCCCTCGGCCTTTTAGCCTCTTTTCCAGGTGCGCGGCCTCAGTTGATATTCTGGGTGGTTCTGGGCCTTTAATCCTTGAATTATATTCCCGCGGCGAGCGTCGTTTGATGGACGTGTTGGAATCGTCGCCTTGGGCCTTGTTTACACCTGGAAATCCCTGTTTTCCACCTGCACATCCAAATCTAGAGGTACACGTGGAAATAGGTTATTTGATAACAAAATGCAAGTAACAAGTGTTAGTTCTTCCTTATTTATAGAGCTAATTGACGGTCAAAAACTGGGTCTAAGGACCGTCAACAACGACACATATCTGTCCCCTCCATTGAGCTCATGCCTAGCTCAAGAAGGTTGACATGAAGAGCTCAAGACAAGCCCATGGAGTTGGACCGCAATGAAAACAACACGTCGAGACTCCTTTTCGGCACTAATCCCATCTTGGTATGCGATGAGGAGATGCAAGCCTACAATACTCATGGAACTGTGTCTATGCTTACGCATGAACACGTGACCTGGAATTTCTGCACAAGACAGGTATGAATGTCAACTTTGCTAATGGTGAGAAGCCATAGGGTGAAATGATTTTTTGCTTGTGTGGGTAAGGAAGTTTCCCTCCTACTTCCATACAGTTTTAGGCACCCTTCTAGTAGTAGACAATGGTTTTACTTTGGTTCTTATAGAACAAGTATCACCTGCCTTCATGGAACAATCTTAGTCTACTACTAGGCTTTCATAAGCATTGCTTGCTAGACTTGTACCTACGACTCCTGATCTTCGCAAGCATGCTCTTTGGCAAAGTATCACATCCTACCTTGTGCTTGATGCATGAATGGCTTGCTATGACTTGTTTTCCTCATAGCGATCGACTGACCTATCTATGAGGAATGAGCTCAGAATCCTGCTGCCATGGTCTATAAAATACAAATCTCTGCTCTGCAATGCATTTGCAATGGTTAGAACTTTTCAAACAGTTCAGGACCTACCGAGTGCACCTCGTTGATTGTTTTGCTTAGAATTGAGGCTTTAGACAATGCTTAAGTTTCTTATATCAATGAGCCTTGATTTTTTTTCTCAACGAGGATTATCCTGTTTATGTCACACTCATACATGGTCCACATGATTCGCTTGTTCTTATCTTCCTTGGCTATACAAATGAGATCCGGTCGCCTAACCCGGGACTCTATTTGTATATGCTATGAGAGCTAACCATCCCTCTCCAAGATGGATGAGGATTGCTTGCAGGAGTAGTGTTTTTGGCAGAATTCTCAATTACAGAACGAGGAATGCAGCCATACAAGTGCCACTACCATCACTCTTAGCCTATGAGTATCAAGCGGGGTAGGAACTAACTAGGTATGCACCTGGTTGGGACCAACCCCCACAACCATACGAGGCTAGAGGCTTGTCGTGACACTGTGTGGCAGCAAACCACCTATGACAAGATCGCCCACATCAACACTGAGCCACGCAGGAGCTAGAACAATTGCATCACCTACTAACACCACACGGGGTTCCACCCCAATCAAGGGCCATGAACAAGGAACAAGTATGGGGGAGGTTCCCTCCCCCACTAAAGGTGTTTTGTATCGCAATTTGTATCTTTTTGCTTTCACCTTATACAATAAAATAAAAAATTGAAAAATAACCTAAAGTCAAATAAAGAAATAATTTAATATTAAAAAATATATGAATAAGCTAGGCGCTTTTATTTCCCTTTTTCATACATATAATGCGCCTTGAGTTCACTTTTTCAAATTAAATAAATTTAGGCTCCCCGGTCTTTAACCCCGGTAGAGTCTTTTTTGTTTCCACATTTGTTTGTTTGTTTGAATAAATAAGCCAGGTACAATAACAAGTGTGGGGGAGATCTCTTAGTCTCCATCACACACATATTTGAGATCTCCCACCAACAAGATGCACAACATCGCACCAATCAACACGCTAAGAAATGGAGCCATCGGACACAAGAAAACATAATTTGGCCGAACCTTTGGTTCGATCAAATATCCTATGGTCCCTCTTGGTCTCCACTTCATTCAAGGCAATGGTTTGCGCATCACTACCCTACAAATTTATCTCCCTAATCCACGAGTTAAAATAATCTTTTAAGTCCATCACTAAAATTTAACTCAATGATAAAATAAATCTTGCTATCCTTTCAACAGACATACTTCTATCTGGTTGGCTTGCATACTCTTTATTCCTCGCATCATACATCTGCTGCTTGTGAACACCATTCTCAAAGGAACCCATGCTTATCTAAGTTGTTGGCGAATGAGATATGGTTAGATGAGAGGAATCTTGCTTCATCTATATAGAGTGCTTGGGAATTTATCTTGCAAAATTTAAAATCCATAGCTTTGCACTCCTCAATGATTTTATATTCCCACCAGAGCCAATTACTGATCATATGGAAAAACTCTACAAATGCTACTTGTTATTGCTTTGAGCTTTGTCAAATTGTGTGACCTTTGTGAGATGCTTTTCATACTTTCATGATCAAGATCACGTAGACATACACCACCACCATAAAACATGCTAAACTTCTACACAGGAAGTTAGCAACACCATTTCTATCCATCCACCCACCAAATAAATACTCCATCACTTGTTATTGATATCTCTCCAAATATTCTTACAAAAGAGACATAGCTATTGAAAAAGAAAATAAAAGAAGTTGAAAAAAAAGAAAAAAAAAAAGAAAAGAAAGAAAGAAAGAAGAAGAAAGAAAAGAAAAGAAGTGATAGCCATGTTCTCAAATAGAAGTCAATCATGAGAGAGACATCATCGCATCAAGGAGTATCCATTTCATTCCATTTACCATACGCATATCCACGCACGTGTACATTCTTGATCAGATTGTATGACTTGTTTTCTCTTTGGATCCACTCTTTGACTTTGCAACAAAAGTGATACACGTATGCTCCTTTTCATCCCTACCAAGCTCCACAATAAAGCCTTACATAGAAGTAGGATGAAAAGAGGCAAATCCAATGCCTTGGTGAGGAATCATACACATTGAGCAATCTGAGAGTTATCATTCGAGGAGTACAAGCTATGTTTTTACTTTGAAAATCCATCAAAAACCCAAGTTACTCAACAGAGGAGTATTGATGACTTTCAAGACCGTTTCATTCCTCAACCGCCCAAGATTGCATGATAGCCACATCAAATTTCACAGGTGCAGATATGGCTTGGAATAACTTGTATGCTAGCATCATGCCAATGTAAGTCATGTTTTATCTTAATCCTCCACCTTCACTCGAGGACGAGCAAAGGCTCAATGTGGGGGAGCTTGTTGACGGTCCTTAAAGCATATCTTTTACCGTCAACCATCTGCACTTTATAATCAAAATCCAACACCAAGAGTAAACATAGGGTTTATTACTAATGATTTCCACGAGTCTTGGTATATTTGTGAGTGCAGGTGCAATCCATATGAAAACGTGAAAAGGAAGCAGAAACCATGGACTTCACATTCATCGAATTCTCGCCGGAATAAAGATATCCTCCCAAAGCCCACAAAACAGAGAAAAAGGCTTCAAGTCCACGTATAGCAAGTGGACCAGAAAGGGAGACAACCCAGGAAACACACCAGAGAAGAGCCAGACCCAGTGGGGCCCAGCCCAGGTCGGCCGACCTGGGATTTGGGGTCGGCCGACCTGCTCTGGAGGCCTCCCTGGCCTAGCTTTCTGTGGCAGTTCCCCACCGCCTTCCTGAGGTCGTTTCCACCAGCAATAAATGCACAAAGGGGGTGGAGGCCCTCAAACCGACCTACTCAAGTCTATAAATTGAGGGGTACCCCCTCCCGTCAAAGACACACAAGAAGAATAGAGTCATTCCACTCCCAAAGGGCCTAGGGCCTCTTGTAGACTAGTAGGGAGAGTAGGGTAGAGGAGAGGGGAAGTGCTAGCCTTCCTAGCACTTACTCCTCCTTGTATCTTAGGGAATACTTTCTTATTGAATAGTTCATCGTTCGTTCGCTGTTCGTTCATCGTTCGTCATTCGTTCTTCGTTCGTCGTTCGTCCATCGTTCATCATTCGTTCTTTCGTTCGTCGTTCATTCATTGCACTTGATCTATTTCTTAATTAAGTATTCTTGATATTCTTGGGTTGGTTGTGTATCGTTCATAGCATCTAGATCTTGCTATATTTGCTTACGGGATCATCGCTCCGCATGGGGTGCTCTAGTCTTCCAAGTTTGGTTTTAGTACAAGGCTAGAGTAGTAATCGATAGCATAGATGGTGTCTAGGCTAGAGGTTACCTGTGTTTGCCGCGTGCTCCACGGTTTGTAGAGGTAGGCGGCAGGTGGTGCCAGCCCTGTCCGTCCTTTCGTAATCCTCCATGTTCGGATATGTCGTAGAGCTACAGGCTGGCGTGGCTTGGCAGACCAAGCCTATACCAGTGCCCGAAGTAAGCGAGTAGAACCTGATCTGTGCTATCCCGTGAAGACCATACCCTAGTTTATCCTCTCTACCCGTCGTTCTTGTTGTACTTGGGTAAAACTAACCTTGTTGCAGATTACCTCCGTTCCTTGGGGAAAACAAATACGATACCTTGGAATACTCCCGGGTGAAGTGCTACAACGGTACTCCGTGCGCCTGCGGAATTATCTGTGACCGTAAGACGTATCAACAGTGTGACTGTCTCAATCAAATGTTTGCTGCCGTGTACTTCCTCCGTTTCATTCCAAAATATGCCGGATCTCCATGCTGATCAAACTTTATTAAATTTGATTAGGTCTTTAGAAAATATTAGAAAAACATTTATATCTTCAAATAAGTTTATTATGAAAATAGATTGAACGATCGATCTATTGATACTTCTAAATATTAAAATTTTCTCATATATATACTAGTTAAAAACATTTGGCTCCTCGGAAAGCAAGAATGGCGATAATTTTGGGATGAGAAGTAGGTAGATGGCGGAACCATTTTCTCTATATATACAGAAAGTTGTTGTCGCCTTTGCTCTCTCACATCACATATAAGTTCTTCCTCCAATAATAACGGTTTGTGTTTTGTCGGTTGGAGCATTTGCAGCATTTGCAGGATGATCTAACATCATGGAGCCCCATGGACATCGACACGGCGTGACTCCATGAGATTATTCGACTATCGTCATCCTCTCCACTTCGTGCTCCTCGGGCAGTGAAGGATCGAGCTTCACCTCGTGATGAGATCCACTCGCGTGATGAGGTCCACCTGTCAAAGTAATTAGTCTTTTAGCTACTCATGCAGTGGCAGATCCGAGCTCCATGCTAGACGAACCGCCCATGCATGGATCTAGTGCACCACATTGATGATGAGGAAGAATGAGGAAAAGGGGACAATTGTGGCATCGTGAATAGGTCTCGCCCACCAGGGTCGAAGACGAGGTCGCCCCGCTCAACAACATCGCGAATCCATGACAAGGTCATGGTCGTCCCACCCACGGCGTCGAGATAAAGATGACAAGGAAGATGACGGTGAGGAGCATATCTATTACTTTATAGTGTCAAATGTTTCATTTGAGATAATTAGGATACTAAAAATAATATAATGCCTCAGAAGCATATTAATCTTGTACCAGGACGTGTCGCCTTAAAGAAAAGTTTTGTACAAATTTATTAAAATTCTAAACAACTTCAAATAAAAGAACTCAAACCTATAAAGTCTCTCATCGAGAGCTACAATTTTCATATAAAAATTATTTTCATTCCAGATCTTATGAAAAAAGTTATGATTTTTCTAAGGTGCAGCCTTGTCACTGACACGTACATCCCATCGGATCCTTGTCACGTAGGCTAGCAAGTTGTATAAACGCCTTTTTGGACTTGGATGAGACCCGCTACAATTTCAAGGGGCCAACAATGTACTTTGACACCATACCCAAAATATGGTTGTATGGGCTAGCTAGTCCTCACATGGAATGGTGCTTGTACGTGTAGCACCTCTCTTCTAATTTCATCCTCACTTCATTTAAAAGAGCTAACCTGAACATGCTATGTTTGGAACGACAAGGATTATAAGTTGGTCATCATTATCCTAAACTTCCAAGGGGGTTACTAAGCCCACCAACTATAACTCCTCATCTGCCACATGGGCCAACTTCACAACTACTACAAGGTACCAAAGGGCTGGGGTGTTACATCAGTACCACTTTTGTTTTTGCTTGCAACTTATCTCTTGGTGCACTCCCTTGATGCTTAGTTCAAATATAATGCTAATCTCATGTAAACGGAATACCGTACGATACAAAATCCAATGGATAAACTCAAATACTAAAAGCCTTGCATAAGTGCATGATGCAGATGCACATACATGATAGATCATGATTTTATACGAATTTTGAAATAAGAATCAAATAATTTGGACTACATGTTAGGAATCTATACATGTTTGAAGTTGTAATGTTGAATTAAAGGAAAATGAACCGTGCAACAAGAACTGGAGCATGAAATCCTTCACTGCGCTGATAGGTGGACCCCATCTGTCATTAGCTCAGTCCAAGAAGCCCATTACGGAAAACAAGGAGTACACTTAACCAATGTCCTTTGTGCCCTCCACCAAGCGAAGAAGATATTCACGCCTGGGGGCATTTGCCGAGAATTGTGAATCTGTCCTCCACCTCGTCAATGCCCGCCTCTCCAGAGCAGCTGCACTCCGCTTGCCTCCCCAATGACCATGCTAAATGATTTGTAGTTCAACATTGAAGGTTTGAGAACTTCCAAAGTAGAGTATACTACTAGTTGGTGCTAGATTATTTGTTCGTTAGTCCAAAATGAGCTTTTCAATAGCGTGGAGTGCCGCCTCCACGCCTTTTCGCGCCAAGTATTAGTAGTCATTTCAATCATGAGTTTGGGTTGCATGAGTTGTGTTTGTCTGTTTATGAAAAATGTTTGAATGCCACAGTCCCTAATTTTAGCACACATGATCGCGACTATGCGGGGTGAACCATTGCACACAGGATGATATTTCGTCAAATAAGGTTCCATTTCATATATATGTTTAAGTTTTATTATTATAGACCATGATACACAAGACCATTAAAACAAACAGGTTTCCAAACCAAACCATTACAGAAAGCATTGGAAAAAGAAATCAAAAGATTCTTTAAAGACCCAAAGCTTGGTGTAGAAGCGCCCTAAGATGTAGTGTCACCCATAGAACTTCTTAGCTCCTCTATCATCTACATTTATCCTCCGTACCCTTTTTCATTTGTTGGTATCAAATTATAAGCAAGGATGGGTACTTTCGTACTCAGTAAGTCAGACAGATCACAAACAGGTAAATATATGGACTCTATAAGTTAATGGCTAGATATGGGCAACTATAACAAAATGAGTAAGATTCAAAATATAAAAAGGAATTAGCTTAGATTCTTATAGGAAAAAGTCTACTTTACTCCCTCGAACAATTCACTTTGTCTATTTCACCCCCTAAACAAAATGATGGCTCACATTACTACCCTAACAATTTTATTAGGTGCGATTTACACCTTATTGAAGTTTGTCTTTTTTTTTGTTTCTCAACACACAAAAGGAATTTGAAGCTCAAATTTTATGTGATGATAATTCACACGATAACCTATGTTAAAAAAATTATGCCATATTTTTCTCACACTGATTACATAGTATACTAGAAATTGACGTTATATGCATTCAAATGGTACTCAAAAAAGAATAAAAAATTATTTTAACATAGGGTATTGTGGTAACTATGATCATGCAAAATTTGAGCTTCAAATTCAACTTATAGATTGAGAAACAAAAAAGACAAACTTCAATATAGTATAAATTGCTCCTAATGACATTGTTTGAGGTAGCAAAGTGAGTCATCATTTTGTTTAGGGGGGTGAAATGGACAAAGTGCATTGTTCGGGGGAGTAAAATAGACTTTTTCCCCTACTTTATGACAAAGTAGTACTTACACCTCATCATGAAGGTAGAGGAATGGATGTTGGATGTTAGCATGCGGCTGGCGAATAGCGTCAGCGATCGATGCTAAGGTGAAAGTAGGCATCACCTTTAAACATAGTTTTATTAACCGAATACTCTACAGAGGTTGTCCAACTTTACCTATATGACAATATCCCCAACATGCACTTTGCCAGAGATAACATGTCGCGACATCTAGGTACCTCATAACTATAGACACTATCCTAGCACATGCCTCGATCATTTTGCCAATCGGTGCCATGGCACATGCGCGGATCCTTCTGCCAATCCGTGCTTACAATGATTGCCTCAGATATTCTATCCTACCACTTGCCCCGCCGGACCCGTCTGCCAATCGGTGCCTTAGCACTTGCACGGACCGCTCAATCAACTGGTGCTTACTTAGTCTGCTAGGAGGTGCACTATTATAACCCTGCAACAATCGTGTTCGTCGAGTCGGACCATGTGTTAGGACGAGAATTGTGTTTTAATCATGCCTTATATGACCACTCTTGTGCTTCAGATAGAGTGACAAGCCACATAACCACAAAGGAACATGTGCATTCACCGTCCTTAGCTCAACCACCGTCCATCTTGCATCAACCACCAACATCTCATATTCCACCTGCAGTCTCGGATAATTGCAAGCTTTAGTGATATCTCCAATTTAACCTTAACCTACCCATGTTGGACACCATCTATATATCCAATGGTTTCACTTCGAGCTATAGGTTCATCCCATCGGTTACTTTGGTCATTGTGGATATGATAGCTATTTCGTGCACCTCGATGGTTTGGAACTTCTATCAGTTCATTTGAGTGAGTCTATAGCCCTATGCTAGCTCATGACATCCATATAACACAGTAAAAAGGAGTAAATATGGGATCATATGCTCAATTGTGTGTGACTTGTCTTTGCTTTGCTCAACAATAGCGACACCCTCCTCCCAGACCTCGGAACCTGACAACGTGACTTCCTCGAATTCTACCGTGACACGAATGAATAAGCCAATAAGGCCCAAGCAATAAATTAAAATAAAGACAAATAAAATCAACAAAATAAAGAAAATAGGAAATAATCCAAGGAGAAGGATATGTTTGATTTAGACTAATATCAAGAACAATGGCTAATTAAAATGGAATTCTGGATGGGCATTGTAATGCTCAGTGGAGCATAGGAATATGTGGCTTGTTTAAGTGTCTTGGAATTGAATTTCTGATTTCATAGCAATCTCTGCGTTGAACTGGGCCTGTAAAACAAAATGGATAAACAAACATGCCAATTGCCAAGCTGATCTGGAGTGTAAGGAGGAGTACATGCTGCTTAGTGCTTTGTCAAGTGTTCACCGGTTAAACTATTGTGTTGTAAAATTCATGAGCAGGCTGCAAAATTGGTATGGACAAGGATTAGGCCCCACGTTTAAAAGGGAAATTTCGGCTTGCTGACATGAACCAGTAGGAGAGCAGCTTAACGCCCGGAACAGAACAAGCAGACTTGCTCACAAAACAGAGCTTCGCTCATGGTCATGGCAGCGGCAGGAGAAATCGTATTCCGGCATCAGATAACATATGCCTGCAAGCTAGCGAGTCAACAAATAGTTTCTCCTGGCCAAAGGGAATCCATTTGTAGGGTTTCTAGGTTACACGAACAACTGCGCATGGCTGGGCACGACGAGCCGCTCGGCGGCAAATCTCGCCGGCTACGGGAACATCAAAACTACACCTTGGGCAGCTGAGGACACCAGACAGAGTTGCCAGTGCGACGGCGTTGCCAGCGGAGAAAGATCGAGCTGCGCGATTATTGCTGGCTCCAAGAACAGAGACGGCGGCGCGGCTGCTATTCCTACCGATTCAAGCAACAAGCCAGCAGACCGTGGTAGCTATGCAGCCGTAAGTATGTGCAAGAAAACAAGGACCAATCAATTCCGTATAAAAGTTCAACGACTGCACTGATTTTGGGATGAAAAGACACAAGGGTTTGGGAAAGAAACAAGCTCACCGTGAGCAGCTAAACGAACTGATCTTCAACATGCGGATTACGCAGATTGGGATGGGAATCAATGGAGCTGCAAGAAGAAGAATCGAAAACGGCACCAGCTTATATACAAGGGAGTGAGCCGACACAGCGTTCAACTGAGAGTTCGCTCTGCCGTAGGATTCAACGGTGCACAGGGTGCATGCGAGTAGTATGCGACCGGGAAAGAAGCCGTACTCAGCCACGACTGAGAACAAGCAAACCGATGTGGCGATGGGGCAGAGCAGCATTGGTAGCGGCGGTGACAACAGCGCTCGCAGCAAGCAGCCGCATCCGTGCGTTCGGGCGTCATTGGGCTAAAAAGACAGGCTAGGTCGGTGCAACTAAATAGGCCGTGGCCCAATCTAACATTCCAGGAATTATTTTTTTCGATAAAGAAAACTTTTATTTCGGGGTGAAATAATGTTTCGACCTACGAATGAATGTACATTTACTCTTTACGTACAAACACCTAGATAAGCTGATACAAGCCGATGTGGCGATGGGGCAGAGCAGCATTGGTAGCGGCGGTGGCAACGGCGCTCGCAGCAAGTGGCCGCATCCGTGCGTTCGGGCGTCATTGGGCTAAAAAGACAGGCTAGGTCGGTGCAACTAACTAGGCCGTGGCCCAATCTAACATTCCAGGAATTATTTTTTTCGATAAAGAAAATTTTTATTTCGGGGTGAAATAATGTGTCGACCTACGAATGTACATTTACTCTTTACGTACAAACACCTAGATAAGCTGATACAAGTCATCCTAAAACACCTAAAGACAATGAAAACTCTATCATCTAGCTCAGCCTCTCCAAGGTCCTATGGTATCATGGTCTCAAAAAAAAAAAAAAGGTCCTATGGTATCATTCAAAACAATATTGTTGCAGCTATATCTTCGTTCTCCAAAGAAAACATCTCCCTATAGCGAAGTTGTTGCCGCTTAAACAATAATTCATCACTTACATTTGAAATTCGGTAGGCAAGGTCGTGCAGAGGTTTGACACCTTCCCGCGCACACGCGCAATGTTTTCGCTCACAGTCTTCCGTCATCCACAAGAACGAAGTCAGACTGTGCGAAGGTGAAGCACCATGCTTTCGCTGCACCTACTTCCAACATTGAAACATTCTTGAATGAACTGAGAAAGCCTTGCATTCCAGAACTAGTTTACGAGAATCAAGTCCGAGAAGTCAGCAGACAACTACGCCCGCGGCTTTAGAGGCCTCTCTCGAACAAACAAAGATTTAGCCATCACAGGCCAACTGTGCCACAGACTCCAAAAGAATTGCTTCACCATTTCTTTGCAATGTTGACCACCAAAATTACGAAAGGTACTGAACAGATTAAGAGATTGCATTGATAAATTACCCAAATGCAGATCTTGACAATGAAGAAATTAAACGAACTTTGTCTTCTTTGGAAAGGATCCATGAACAATGCAAGGACCCCTAGATTGTACTCTCTGATCTGCATCCCCATTGATCTTCCAGCCCATCTGCCCGGTTTTGTTGCGCCTGTTCTGTTGCGCAGTAGAGAACTAAAGGTTTGTTTGCTTTAAACCGTAAAAATAAAGTAAAAAAACTCCGAAATCATCGGCTTTTAGTTCTGTAATTAACCGATTGGTTACTGATGGTTGGAAACTAAAGTTTCTAAAAACTGAATGCCTAGTCCTAGAATTAGGTCTAAGCTATGTTTAATTGTTCATTCCTTGGAAAATAAAATGTTTAATTGTTTATTGGACTTCACTACGTTAGTACTTTATAAAAAAAGGAAATGCTTAAAAAACATTATGTAAGAAACGCAGAAACTAGACACTGGCACTTGGAGACGCGCTGTTAAAACGCGTCTATGATGAAACATTGCAGACGCGTATTGACCAAACACGTCTGCTATATAGTTGTACTTATTTTTTTTTTTTTTGAAATAAGGCAGGAGCGCTGCCATTCATTAAGGAAGTAATAAAAGGAGTACATCCTAAAGGGTACATAATCTAACACGGCAAGTGAACCAGGCCCGGGCTTAGGTCATAACCAAGTCTGAGAAAAAGGAAAAGAAAAAAAAAACGCAGCAGACACAAAAGGCAACCCAATTACTCGAGCCGGAGATCTGCTGAACTAATCGATGCTTTCAACACTAGGGAAGCTACCTGCAATGCAAGGAAGTGACCACTCTGAAGTTAACCAACCAAGTAGAATGTAGCAGGTCATGCACTCAAGAAGCTCAGGCACTCTACTATATTATCCCCTTCCGTTTCTTCCTCTTCTCTGGTGCTTGCGTTAGCTTCCTGATAGCTTTCATGAGCATAATCCTCTCAGTTCGATTTCTGATTGTCTCAATTCTGCTCATACTCCTAGGCTTCTTGCAAGCACGCAAGAACCGTTGTATGGTCCAATCGCCCAGCTGTTGAACCTCCTTGACAAAGATCCACTTCTTTGTCAGCATATCTCGGACCATTTTGTAAACTGGTTTTTGAGTTTCAACTTCGAGCTTTGATTTTTGTTTGCAATGTTGGTTGCCCTCCGGACTCAAAATCATTGATACCTTCTTGGGCCAACGCGGGGCGTCCCGAGTGGCCAGAGCCAGAGGGCTCCGGGAGCTTCGGCTCCTGTTGGCCCGGGTTCGATCCCCGCCGCGGCACCTGAGGTGCTGCGTGTGAACAGTGTCGGGTAAAATGGTACTGTTCATCGCAGTACAAAAAAATCCCCTCGTCCTCCCCAGGTCAAAGCACATGATTAAGACTCGCGCCGAAGCTCACAACGGCCAGCTGAGTCCCTGTGTAGGATCGGGGAGGGGGTTCGGGGGTTTTCTCGGCCTGCATGAGAGGCTCTCCTCCTTAGCAAAATGCCGTCAGGGGCGGTCTTACCCCCGGCAGGTCGAGTTTTTTATTGATACCTTCTTGGATGATTTGTTTTGCAGAAAGGATGGGGATACCAGAGCTATCCCATTCTGCTTATGGCTGCTCAAGGCTTTGATTAGTTTACGCCCCATCAATCGCTCTGCCGTACTTCTAGTCATCAATGGAGACCGGATATCCACCACACTCTGAGTACTAAGAAAATCCAGCGTTGGATCAGGTAGAGCGAGGGGTAGCAGCTTACCAAAATCACTGGGTTGGCTCTGCATCCTTCCTTCTCCATTGGCAATGTTGTTGGCAACGGGTAGGGCCATAACCGATGATAGTGCGCCGCTTTCGGTGTCGTGCATCTGGCTCATGAGGGCCTCAAACGCCATTGGATCCATCGACTTCTCACGGCTTGCTGGAGGCGAGTTGTGCCTGAGGTGCAGCAGGCTATCATCGACAAAGACGTCGGGACCTCTGAGGTTGTGGTTTAGTGTTGGAGCATCCCCCATAATATGACTCTTGTGGCTCTTCTGCTTTCCCTTTGTCACTGGAAAAGTGTCTTTGGTGGGAGAATCGATGTTGTTCTGTTGGTTTCTCTTCCTCTTCGGACACCTTGTGGAGATGTGACCCAAGCATCGGCAAAACCAGCATCTTGTTGGGTCTCGACACTGAGCAACAAAATGATCATTGGCAAGACAATTGAAGCACTTGCCTTTCATCCTTTGCAGATATGCCACTCTTCTTGGTGAGGGATCCTCTTTGATTCTTGCCTGTGCCCGTCGCACCAAAGGTCCTAAGCCAGAGGTGCGCCTTGGACGCCGCCTGCATACCACTTGCCAACCATCCTCTGCCTCTTCCTGCAGCGGTCACCGCGGCAAGGAACGATCGTGGCGCAGAGAAGCCTCTCGCTGAGCAGTGGAGGACGGAGCTTGAAGCAGAGCGTCCTTGTAGGTAGCAAAGCCCCGTGGAGCAGCAGCCTGCTTAGCCGCAGACAGGCAACAGGAAGAATCGGCGGCGCCCTGCAGTATGTCTCCCGGCCCTGCCGGAAAGGGCAGCGGCGACTGCGACACTTGCTGAAGGCCGCGACCACGACGTCCTCTTGCAGCATGGCGATGGCGGAGCTCTGAAGGCAGTCCTTGCCGCCTGTGGACGTGCCTGCCGCCTAGGTGTGGAGAGGGGCGCGGCACCGGCAAACGGCAGCGACGAAGTTGGCCTCTTGCAGCACAGCCATGGTGCTGCCCGTGGACCTGCCTGCCTCCTTGGCTTGGATTGGGGCGCGACGCCGCCGACCGGCCACGACAAAGATGGCGCAACCTCGCCTTCCCTATCTGCGAACCGGAGGGGGTTGAGAGGGAGCCGTCTGTGGGAGGAGATGGAGGGGGAAAAGGAGGATCTGGATCTGTGTTTGTAGGGGCTGGGGCGGTTGGGAAGGCGGTCGTCGCCGGGGCGGCGCCCGGCGACGAGGAAGTCGCCCGTTGAGTCGCCAAGTCCCTCGCTCTAACGGTCACTCCCTCTGTTCACAGAGCATGTTTTTTATAGTTGTACTTATTACGAGTCGACAAAACGCACCTGCTATATGCAAATACAGGAGACACGGCCCAATAAAACGCGTCTGCTACCGCAGGCAAGTGAATAGCAGACGCGTTCCCACAAAACGCGTCGCCCAATGAAGGAACCCGGACCTGAATTTCTCATCCGTTTCAGCTTAGTTGGCGTTGGCCTTGCGCCCCACCCAACGCAACACAGCACTGCACCCCTCCGACTTTCTCTTCCGCAGCGCAGCACCGCACCTCCCCTCCCCCCTCGCGGCTCGCCTTGCCTGCCCCTCGTCGACCGGAGCCTCCGCAGTCCACACCCCCATCTCTGCCCTCGCCAGAGCAGCCGCGCCTTCTCCTTGTTGACTCGAGCTGTCGCACGCCCACCTCGCCGGAGGAGCTGCGTCTCCACCTCGCGATGACCTTGCACCTCCTAGTGTACCCGAGCCGCTGGAACCCCACCTCGCCATAGTAGCTGCACCTCTACCTCGCCCCTACCTCGTGCCTACTCAACGTCGACCCAAGCCATTGCGCCCGCCTCATCGGAGCAGCATTGGCGGTGAAGGCCCTAGGGTTAGGGTTTGGCCTCCAAGAGCCCATCTACAGTAAGGGCTCCCGGCTCGACGAGGCGGCATACCTCCGCCTCGCCCGCCTCGTGCTCCTTGCGCATCCCCAGGTTGGTGCGCGCAGCCCGCGGAGGTAGAGCTCGCCCCGGCACTCTCCTCGTTGGAGCCGATCTACGGCGAGAGCTCCCATCTCAACAAGGCACGCATCTGCATTGCCTGCCTCGGGGATTGCTTCAAAGCCGTCTACGGCGCCCGCCCCGTGCTCTTCAATTGCTCCCCACCCACTCTGACAAGGTAGCAACCCTCTGCTTTGCGCTGCTCCTCCCTTCTCTATCCGTTAGAATTAGCGATTCGTGGGATTCCATGTGTGATGGGATTCAATTTGGGCGGTAATTGGCCAGTGGTTGCTATCAGGGTGAGAGTTTAGGGGAGATTCTCCAGCGGTGTGTCGAATTAACCTGCATTTGCTATGTTCTGCTTAGTCCTAAGGTGCTAGCTTGTGATTCGTTGCATCCCAGTAAAGCTTTCGGAGTCAAATTATTTAGCACTACACATGCACATGGAATTAATTTCTCTAAACACTTAATATGTTACGTTTATAGGATCCAATCCGTTTTATATAAAATTATCCACCTCTGTCTTTATAGGAAAACAACACAAAGTAAATTTACATATAAATTACCCGTATCTGTCATTATAAAAGATAATCTAAAATAGCCCTGGAATTTGCACTAAATTACCCGCTTCTACTATTATGACAGATAATCTGAATTAAGCCCTTATATTTGCATCTAATTATCCATATATGTTATTATTGAAAGTAAAGTCTACATCTAAATTAATAACATTTGCTATATATTGTATTATTAAAACTAAATACCATAAAATATATGTATGTATAGTCCAGTTGTTCCAAAATTTTGGTCGCCTTGACTTTTCTGAAAATTATAGACATAAAAATCAGCGTTTTCCTAAACACTAGAAGGTAAATATTCGGTTACCTATCCTTTAGCCACTGTTCTGTCCAAATGATTAATTGATTAAACAGCGCCTAAAAGACCGATTAAACAGAAACGACATACCATGTTTAAATGGTGTGTAAATAGGATAAATGACCGTTTAGGACTGCATAAAAGAGCCAAAATGACCTACAATTTGAGACATGTAGTATATGTTTATAAAAAAACAAGTACTACTACTACTAATATATTAAGAAACTTACTTAAATTAGTAGATGTGGTGTGCCACTGTATAGTTAAGTGTATATGCATACATGCATCAACAATAAGTATATATTTCTGTATATTTTGACAAAAAGTGTTACAACATATCTACATATAGTTCTTTTATAGTGAAAATTCAACATGTTGGTCCACGGTGAAGCGTGTATTTAGGCATTGTAATAACTAAGAGCATCGTCTAGAACATGTAATATATATTTTTCATAGAACACAATAGGAGTGTTTTGAATTAAAAAATATAGCTAACATGGGCTACAATAAGAACTAACATAACTCAAGCTAAGATTTTGACCAAACACATATTAAAGACATATGGAGGTAACAGGTATAGAATAATCTGTAAATTTAAAACGACCAGATATAGATATCATAAAGTATCTATATAAGACTTCATATAGAACATGTATTAGAAAATAAATAAAGATAAACAATTTTGATTAGTTTAAATGCTAAATTTATCCACAAACTTTTAATGCTTGTGTTATAAATGCTATATTTATATACTTGTGTCTCCTCAAATTCTACCTCATGCGGGAGCGAAGATCGATAGACTATATAGTACATCTGATACTCAAAATCTCTCGACAAGTTTCGTACCATATGCTTATTCTACATAGTTTTGTAAATGTACATGCATGTACCTCGCGTTCCCTATGCATATATGAACGCCATATTAATATGTCTTCACATGAAAATTGAGTACAAGTTTAGAAAATTGAGTACAAGCTAGTTTAGAGCTCGCTGGATGCTCCGCTCGAGATCGTCCTCCTTGAGGCCGACGACCTTGCCAACCTGCTTGCCGTTCTTGAATAGCACGAACGTCGGATACGCTCCCTCCACTCCGCAAAGCCGCGCCAAAAACTGCAACGTTAATTGATTGCAGTAATCACGCGCGTCCGCAACCAAATGATACAATACATGCATGGGATCATCGTATAGTAGTAATATTAATGATTGTGTCTGTACCTCGAAGTTATCGACGTCCAATTTGCAGAAGTCGGCCTTGCCTTTATACGCCTTGGCGAGTTTCTCAAACGGCTTGTCCATAGCCTTGCACAGTGTGGAATTTTTTTCGTAGAACTCATACACCAACTAGATAATGTCAAACATTAGAGTTCTCCTAGAGGTCGATCTCCAGAAAAGAAAAGAAAAGGAAAAAGAAACTTGAGAGACCGAAATTAAAGATGCTACCAGCAAGGTTAGGTACGTACCAGCTTGTTGTATGGAGCAGCCCCGTCCCAATGCAATTGCCATTCCTGCATATCTTTAATAGAGATCACATGGCCGGTAGAGCTATCCTGAGGGGGTTCTTTTAATGGGATCTTGCCCATCGCATAACTGAAGGAGTCGTCAGTTAATATAACTACAGGATAACGTCCACCTACATACAGAATTAAACAAAATCAAGGAAGTGGGTAGTAAAAATTACAGGAAAGGAAGAATTTTTTTCCAATTAAATCAGCACGAAGAGAAGACAACAGGGATCGAAAAGCAAAAATCTTAGATCTGTTCACGCATCATTTCCGTTAGCACCCTCGGATCATAAGAGGAAGAAACAAAGAAAGAAGGTGGAGCAGGTAGCACCGCGGCATGCATACCGTCGTTAGGTTCACGACCTGTCCGTACCCAACGGGTCACCAATGACCTCGACCACCACCACCACTGCCCCTGTTGCCATAAAAAGTAGCTGTTCATGCTGGACTAGGAGGGGGTGAGCTCGTGAGGAAGGAGTAAGACAGTGCAAGGTGATATGGTATCATATAGTGGGCCGGTGAGTTAAAGGCTTTCAGGTGAATCAGCCGTCTGGATGCAGCAAAGAATCGGTGCTCACAAAGCTTAGTTTTGCAGCAAAGCGTCTCGTGTATGCGACGCTTCATGCCCTCTGAATTAAGCTGTATGTACCTATGATGATCGATCTAAAGCTTATACGAATGAAAAAGTATGGACCGTGCACTTATATTCTATCACTTTGCGAGGGCATAGAATAGATGCTCGCAAGGTTTTGCACATCTGTCGTGTACGTGATCCAAGCTGCTCTTTGGCGGCAAAGAATAATGTTTTCAATCTTTTCTTTTTTTCCTTTCTAAAACTCAAGTTTTTTGCACACTGCTACTTCTATCTAACAGTGCATTTTTTTGAGGGATGTTCAAAAATTATAAACGAAGGCCACCATCCTATTCATTGCCAAATTAAATGTCAGAATCCAATTAAATTCCAGATGCTCACATCTGCTGCACGCCCACTTGTGCTTGAAGTTCAAGACGTTATCTATCCATTGGATAGCGCACCTGCGGTGCAAACTCGAACTTGGCTCCATCAAAGAATCAGAGAATATTAGGCAGTGGGCATCGTGGAAAGAAACCTAATAAAGGAATCAAGATTGCCATCAACACGGGGAATTGTCTTTAAAGATTCCGATTCCACTCCTTTAGAAAAGAAGTTCCGCACTCTCACTCCTTTTTTCAACATAGAGAGATGTACTATGAAAATATACTTGTCACCCTTATACCAATTTCAGGATTAATTTTTATCCCTGTTCTCAATGTATTTATTCTAAACTCCTTTATATTTTTTATGCTCTAAAATAAAATGCGCAATAAAACTACTCTAATCCAACAATCTTTATAAAATTACTAACAAGACTAGCTAGTAACACTGGTTCTCCAAAAGTTGCTAGCGAGATTTCCGGAATGGAAAGCCACCACATCTAGACAGTGATTTAGACAATCTGTTAAAAATAGTTTTTACTAAATAACAGCTAAACTTAACTTTACAATCTTTTTTGGCCATTCTTTTGGAGTTGCTCTTAGGCCGGGAACAATTTAGAGTAGAGTTATTCTGCTTGATTAATAATCTTTGATTTTCCTTTAATTATGACAGAACGTGGCCTGGACGAATGAGATTAGCTAGGGGAGATAAACGCAATTAGAGCAATCCTAGCCTTTCAACTATGATGTTGTATATAGCATTAAATACGTGACTACAAACTTCTAGCTCGTGTGTGTTAGATAATCAGACATGGAAGTGATTTCTCAAGAACACAAACGCTAAAGCACAAGATTAAATAAAAGAGGAATGACATCAAGGCACGATGTTTTTAATGAGGTTCAGCGATGCCCCAACATCCTTGGGGCATGACCAAAGGCGCTCCTCCTCATAAAATACATGGCTTGGCTGCCCCTAGGACATATGCCACCATACCTGCCGTCACCCCTTACCTATTACATCTGTTGTCGTTAAAGTTCCAATGGTGTTGCCCTCATATTTATGGGCCCGAGAATACAATTACAACAAAAACTCTATCCCTAACACCTAATAAATATGAGGGATAACCAGTTTTTGAACTCAAAATTTGATATTTTTTAAAAAAAAGAAATATCTCTGACAAAAAATGTATAAAAAAACTAGACGCAATCAGTAGGCTAATAGTGTGAAGAGAACTTAAAAATAACTATGTTTAGGGTCAAAAAATATGAACCTTCATATGGAAAACAAGAAAGAAAAAAAAAAGAAAAACCCAACATTATCCTAACCCCACGGTGCATCAGCTGATTCAGCTCGCGTCCCTCCACTCGGCTCGCGTCACTCCGTTCGAATCGATGCCGCTCACGCCACGTCAACTGCCAGCACTCGAGGTTCAGAAGAGGAGGCCATGACAAGACCGAGGATGGACAAAAAAAAAGCCTCCAACCTTATCCCCTTTCTAACTGGGCTCCTCGGCTCTCGGCCACCACAGATCTGCCCTCGTCCGTCGCCGCACGCCGCATCCAGTCTTGCTCCAGTGAGAAACTGCCAATAGGATTGGCTTGCCAAGGAGCCGGATTGACTAGCCGAGGGACCGGGCCGGGCAGCCCGCTCTGGCAAGGTCTGCCACTGCCGCAGCAGCTGACGGCGCCGAGAAGGTCCACCACTGCCAGAGCCCTCGTCTGCCCTTCCACACTGCCTGCCGCATCAATGTTGTTCTCTTCACTTGATCTCTCCTATCTGTTTTCTGCCAAACCGACCGGCTTACCAATTAAACCATCTACTGTTTTTGAAATCAAAATTTGGGAATTAGAAGTTTGACCGGTTTTGTTCCACTGGTTTTTTTGGTGACCTGTCAAACCGGTGGTGTCCGGTTTCCGCTGTTCGATTGGTAATGTAAATGTTGGGTAGCTTGATCATGTATCTGATTTGTGAAGTGCTTTATCACACAGATTGCTCTACTGCTGCTAGCTTAACGCATGACATGCTGGCAATGGATGATGGCGCAAAGTTCAGAGGCCCAAATCTCAGGGGGCATTAGGAATTATAAATATAGATGCTCAAAACAAGGCCCTCTTGCTTAAGCATTTGCAAAAGTTTTTTAATAAAGCTGACGTGCCATGGGTTAATTTGACTTGGCAAGCCTATTATCCAGCACCACAAGCACCGCAAGCTCAAGGCTCACGAGGATCCTTTCGGTGGAGATCTTTATGCAGAATGTTTGATTATTACTCGGGTTATGCACACTCAGTGGTTGGCAAAGGTGGCACAACTATGTTTTGGCGTGATATTTGGAACTTTGGTTCCCTGCAGAACCTATATCCACAGCTATTGTTCAGTGACGAGGTTCCTAAACTTGTTGCCAGATTATAACAGGGTGTTTCAGTTACCTCTCTCCACAATTGCATCACATCAACTTGGCGAGGAATGGAATCGGCAGGAAGATGAAAATGATGTTATACCTTAGACATTATATACGCATAGGATCTACTAGCCAATCATCATGCATGAACACCGAATTTTATTAGCACTTACGCATAGGATCGACTAGCGATGATGTGCTGTGCCTGCTTGATGGAGCAGGCATGTCCGTCGCGTCCTACAAATGGTGAACGGCGGCACATGGAGGGCTGGCGCTGGGCTGTGGTCTTCAACTGCCCTCACGCCACTCTAGATCGGTAGAGATTAGGGTATGCCTCCACTATTATCATAGTTAATTCGTCATCAGGAATGAGGCTCCTTTTATAGGCGTGGGGTAGCTGGTACCAAGCCAACAGATATGGAAAGAGGCCCCTGATCAGGTCCTGATTAGTGGGACATAATTAAAACGGCATTAAGGTGTTAAATAGGAAACACACAAAACGTTCCTAAAAGATTTTGGCAGGTAAGCCTGCCAGATCAAATTCCAACAAATGATACATTGGTATATATATGGGGATCATGGGTATACTCAACAAAGAAAGCATACCAGTGCATCATTGGAGAAACAGATTCACCGGCCCCTTTTCTTTGGATTTGGAAAACTTGTTGTCAGGGTGCACAAGATCAGTTTCTGGCTTTTCCTACATGACCGTTTAAATGTACAGGGCTAAGCCTAGTGTGGTAGAGATATTTTCCGAGATGGAAGCAAGTTTAGAGATATTTTCAAACTCGCAATGTACAGGGCTAAGCGTAGTGTGGTAGAGGATTTGGAGGCATGGCTTTAGTCTCGGCAAATAGATTTAATACTAACACCTGTACAAAAGCTAACTCTGTACATAAACTTAACTCATTAATAAAAGTGCAGTAGGGGAATCCCCTCCTGTTTCCATTCAAAAAAAAAAAGGAGGATGGCGCGCGTGAGAGCATGGTTCCGTTATAATAGAGATATGGGGTGGGCAATTTGTAAAAGGATGTTGGCCTATTTTGGTTTAGTTTTTTCATAATGGCAATGATTGGTAATTTTTAAATAGTTACCTGGATAGTTTATTTTCTATTTTTTTGATTAACGTGGTAATTTCGTGGGCTTCGATCAGAGCGAGCGTGGTGGTTCTTTTTAACCTCAAATATTAAGTTAACTGAAGATGTGTGTCTTGGTACAATATGTTTTGACGGTTGTTAAGTACCAAATTTGACCGTCAACTTGCACGCATAATAAAGGGGAAACAAAACATTTCTTACTTGTATATGTGTTTAAATAACCTAGTTCCACTTGTCCCCTAGCTAGAAATTATGAGTGCAGGTGCATCAACGAAGATATCCGGAGGAATGAAGCTCAAAAGTGACCAAACAACCCAAGTTACAAATCATCATCGCAAAGCGGGCCAAGCCTACAAGAATCAGCCCAAATTATCAATACAGACCAAGATCCAGACCAGGGGAACCAGGGGAGCCACCAGGCCGAGGCTGAGGCACAGAGGCCACCAGAAGAGGTCGGCCGGGCCGGTCATAGGGGTCTCGGCCCCTAAAACCTCAGGTTGGTGACAAATGACTTTCCTAATAAACTAACGCGATGCAACCCCCCTAGAACCAACCTCAGAAGGCTATAAAGCAAGGGGTGCCACCCCCCCCCCCCCCCCCCCCCCCCCCCCCCAACACCTCTTGGAGGACACACACACCCCACAAGGATCATTCCTCTTCTCCACTCATAGGTGCTAGGGCAAGGCTTAGATAGAGCTAGGCTAGTATAGTGCTGTTGTAGTAGGCTCCCAAGTCTTCCTTGGGGATTGGGTATAGTTCTATCCCTCTCCTTTTGTAGGACTTTGTACCTTATGGATCATCATTCTTCATCGTGTTTATATGATCGTTCATCGTTCGTTCGTTGTTCGTCGATCGTTCATCGTTCTTTAATAGCTCATTCATCATTCGTCGATCATAGCCCGATCCCTTGCTATGATCGACTCTCATATATATGACTAACTTGTTCATCATTCGTTTGTGTGCTGTTCTATATATGTTTAGGCTAGTTGATCTATGCTACAGCATCGTTCTAACGTCCTTCGTGGTTGCTCTAGATCGGGATCCATCCCTCGAGCGGTTTAGAGTAGTGGGTGATGACGCTTGCATGGTGCTAGGGTTATCCCTCCCATCGTGAGATGTAGGTTCGTCCCACGGTAGAATAAGGGGATGGTGGTAGGTGGTGACAGCACTGTCTATCCGTAATTGTCCCCCACATCCTGACGAGTTTGTAGGAATGCGTAAATTTCCGTCACCGCGTGGCTTCCACCTTGCAGGGGGGCGGTCTCCCCGTGTGTGCCTGGGTGTCATAGGCTCGGCCCCTAAATGTGTGTAGAGCATGTACATTAGATGGATGTTGTGCAGACTATATGATGATGTATATTAGGAGCTGCAGTACTTAGCTTGCCTTTCTTTACCTAGCCCTTCCCTAAGCCGCTACAATGAGGAAGGAAACTCCTATGTGTCAACACTATCTTATTATACCCCTATCGCTTACCCCTATATGAACAATTGGTGAAGTATTATCATCTCTAACCATTGGACATGAGTACTGTCTTGACCGCCGTCTTCTGTTGGGAAAATATAAATAACGATACCTTTGAATACTCTAAGGTGAAATGCTACAACGGATATCTTATCCGTGCGCTAGCGGATTATCTTTTATCATAAGAATTACCAATAAAGCATTCCTGGCATCCGCGTCGGTGATGGTTTTTATCTTGTATGACTTAGCAAGTGTCAACAGCATGAAAATCGAATTCTTAAACCAATTGGAAACTCATGACGTGATCTAAGAATAAATCTCCAAACCACAAATCATTTTGGTTACTACTGAGCATGTTATACATCTCACTTCCAAAATAACCTCGTGTGTGGTTCTTCTCATTTGTCCAACATTTTTTTTTAAAAAAAAAACTATCAAACTACCTTTGTGTCCTCAGTATCTCCTTTTTTTTTTTTTGTGATGACCTCGGTATCTCAGATATCTTGTGACCTAGGTTCATGACCCGTGCTCAAACGAGTTAGAACTTCATATCTCATATGTGACCTTTATTCACCACTCATATATGCTTATATAAGTTATAACGAGTCGCGTGAGCTATGGTACAAAGATTGATTTTAAGATCGATGTATTGTGTTTCATGCAACACACGAGCATTTTGTTAGTAAATAAAAAAAATAATATGAGTAGTGGTTCTACTTTTTGGTGGTACTGTCCGTATCTATTTGGTACCATGTGCCTTCTATTTCCTTTCACCATTCGTTTGTACTTGATTA
The DNA here is from genome assembly GCA_012490785.1 of Eragrostis nindensis. Lineage (NCBI taxonomy): Eukaryota > Viridiplantae > Streptophyta > Magnoliopsida > Poales > Poaceae > Eragrostis > Eragrostis nindensis. Next base: position 33,980 of record JAAXCT010000329.1, read on the forward strand.
ACGGCTCATATTTTTTCAACCATGGTAAAAACTTGTACACACACACACACCACACACACACACACACACACATACACATAAACGGTACATCCATTACTAAACACCGGTATTGCAGAAGACAACAAGTAACAAATGAAACACACTGGTAGAAGTGAGGGGCTGAGCTTATTGAAACACACCGGTATTGCAGAGGACAACAAGTAACAAATGAAACACACTAGTAGAAGTGTTTGGATCCTTGGGCTAAAGTTTAGCCCATGTCACATCGGAGGTTTGGATGTCAACTAGGAGGAGTAAATAAGAGCTAACTATAAAACTAATTGCATTAGCCGCAGCTAACACACAAGACGAATCCATTAATCCTAATTAGTCCGTGATTTACTCATATATGTGATGCTACATGAAATATATGCTAATCAAGGACTAATTAGGCTTAATAAATTCGTCCTATGAATTAGTCTCTTTTTACGAAATTAGTTTTGCAATTAGCCTATTTTTAATACTCCTAATTGGTATCAAGCTTCCGATGTGACAGGGCTATAGTTTAGCCCTGCGGCGAAGGCCTACGCAAGGCAACTTGCCAGTAGTTGGATAGGAGAATGCTAGCTAAAAGTTAAACAAATAAACAAACATTAGAACTCATTGATATATCAAATCATGGCATCGGCAATCGAATTGAAGCACCTGGAGGATTTAATTAATTTCCAAAGCTGGTGGGCATTGATCGGGGTGTTGCATTGGTTCCTCGACGTCTCCCTCCACCTCCAGCATCTGAAGCTTGTCGGCCAGGGTCTTGGCCCCCTTGAGCGAGAGGACGAGCCAGACGTAGGAAAGGAACTCACCACCTTCACCCAAGCTCTTAGCATGCAGGTAGCCCCTGCACATGCTGGCGGAGTAGAAGAGCATGCCCAGCCACACCCGGTACATCACCCTCCAGCGCATGGACTGTTCAAGACCCAACAGCTCCTTTGCAAGACTGCATGCCTCGGGGATGTGGAAGAAAGATTTTGCCTCCTTGTCCTTGTCTTCTTTATTGCCGATGGGCACCTGCAAGCGCAGATACGGCCCTTCGTCGATGATCTTGATCAGGTCTTTGCTGAGCAGCTTGCCGCTGTTATCTACCATGGTGCGGCCCAAGATGGACTCGAATTCGTCCATGGCTTCACTGACCAGGTGCTGCCTGCTGCCAGTGAGCAGCATGTCCGGGTGGAAATTCAGCAGCCGAGCCATGTAGCAGGATATTGCTTCCGTGCATTTGATGCGAAGCCACTGTGTCTGTTCTAGGGGCCAAGCCTCTTCGTCCAGGCGGAAGCAGAGGTCGGTGGCGATGTGCCAGACCAGGACGCTCCTGTCGAACGACCCACGCAGGGTGCTCCGTATCTTGGGGCCGCACACCTTCTGCTGCTCCGCACTTAGAGCCCAGTTGGCCGCGCCCGAACTGCTCTCCTGCTGAGTGTCTGATGATTGGTATGGCACCGTGAAGACCCTGTAATTGGCAAGGTCACGGCCCTGTGCATCCACCAGATCTGCAAGGACCATCTCCGACACATTCTTGTACAGTGTGTAGTCGTCTTGACCGCCGGCTTTGCAGTTGCAGTACTCGAAATGCTCTTCCTTGCAGCCCAGGCTGGTGGCACACTTGACCAAACACCCAACGGTCTTCTGCCTCCGCTGGAGAGCCGTTTCAATGAGGTTGTAGCCTGGTACCCTCTCGCACAATGCCGGGACACTTGTTGCAGACATCGCCTGGTATAGGAGCTGACGGATGAACACCGCAAAAACATCCAGCGCGGCGGTGAGGCACAGGAGGACGTATGTGATCTTCACATCGGTGCGGTTGTACTCATCCTTGTCGCTCGTCACAAACAGCGTGAGGGCGGCGATGTGCAGGATGGGCACCACCAGCACATGGTAAACCAGGTATGTGCGAGTGAAAACCAGATTAGCTCTGGTATATATGAGCCCAAACGCGCCACGCAGCCAGCGCTTCAGTTGCTTTTCCGCCTTCGTGCTCAGAGGCCGAAGAACATCCCGGACATTTCCAGCCCTGCCTCGTCGCACAAGGTCATCTGCAGCAGCTGACAGCGACATGTCCGAGAGCACCATGTAGACTTTATCTCCCTCCGAAAGGCCCACATCATCATCCCCCTCACTCGCCGCCACCTCCGGCTTTTTCTTGCTGGACTCGGTCAAGGAGAAGCAATTGTGCAGACCCACACCTTCAGGCAGGCTACTCTTCTCGCCCGAGCCGGACTTGTTGAAGCAGTTGTACCAATCTGAGAACAAAAGATCGTCCAAGTACACCGCCAGTCTTGTACGCTTCTGTGTTCCTTGTATGGTCGCCGACACAGACGCCAATCTGTTAATGCTGGCTTTCTTGAGGGCCCATGGCTTCTCACTGAAACTGACCACCCCAATGATGAAGAGCAGGATCGCTGTTGCCAACAGCTTCGAGTCGCTGCTGGGGTTAGTCCACGACTTGCAGAAGGCGTACAGGGCAACCGCGACCTGAGACACTAGGGTCACGGTGTGCCTTGTCCACAGCTCGTTGTCTTCGATGGTGTAGGCAGTCAGCTCCTCCTGCCCGCCGAGATGGATGAGCAGAACAGGAGCCCATAGGACCTCCAGGATGCTCGCCTTATTGTTCGCAAGGCTTGCACAGCTACAGCTGCTGCTCCCCCTGGCGTGACGGTTGAAGAGGGTAGCGAGCGCATAGATTGCCAGAGCATCGCTGCTTATGTATGCAAGCCATATGCATAGCCTGAAGCAGGGCCGGACGGTGTACTTGCGCATGGGGGCAGCCACCAGCAGAAACCATTGAAGGCCAAGGCTGCCGAGGACGAGGATGCGCAGCTGCCACTTGTCCCACCATCCCACAGCACTCCACAAATCAAACATTTCTCTCTTTCTCTCTGCGTCTGTGTGTTTGTGGGTGCGTGTGTTTCTAACGTGTCTTTGTGTTGTATCACAATGATTCGGCAAGCAAGGGCACAGTTCTCATAGTGGGTGCGTGTGTGTGTTTTCTTTCCGAGGGAGGTCTCGTAGTGTGTAATGGCCGCGGCTGCCACCACCGGCGATTAGCACAATAAACTTGGGAACCCTTAGTGTCGGATTAACTTGTTCAATACATTTAGAACGCTTTAGCTTTACTAAACGCATGCACTTTAATCGTGATGTAGTAGTAGCATTTCATTTCAGGTTGAGCTACCATTCTGATTGGGCGCCACCTTATCAAAGGCACAAAGGAATAAAAAAAAGAGAAAGAAACGAAAAAGACAAAGTTGGCAGGCTAGCTGTTTGTACGTTGTTGCCCCTTTGTTACATCCCAAGCTCCCGGCCTCTAAGACTGACTCCAACAGATGCTCCATATCCTCACTTACACCCAAAATAGGTGACAAAAGGGCTAAAACCAGCCTCCAACAGATCACCCAAAGCCTCACCCCATTTTGCGCAACGAGCACGCCGTCACCCACAAATGAGGCGTCCGCGCAACGACCCCATCTCTCGTCCGCCCTCTCCCTCCACCTTCCCTCCTCTCCCCGGCGAAACAGGCTGCCGGTGGCGCCGCGCCGCGCCCTCCCCTCCCCTCCCCTCGCAACGACCAGAGGACCGAGCAGGCGACGCAGGCGACCCCCGCCGAGCTCGTCGAGGTGGCGAGCTCGCCTGCGCGGCCCACGGTGGCACGGAAAGCCGTCGCCCAGCCACGCCTCGCCCTCCTCTCCTCCTCCTGCTCTGCCTCGCTCTCCTCCTCGGGCGACGACGGCGAATCAAATCGGACAGCTCTGGCCGATTTATCAGTGGTCCGACAAATCGAATCGAATCGAATCGGGGAAGCGCGGCGGGGCACCGGCGACGGAGCTCGACGGCGGAGCGGGTGGTGGCCATGGCTGCGCGGCGGAGCCGGAGATGGGGAAGGGTGGGGGCCATGGCGGCGGAGCTGGTGGGGGCCATGGCGGGCGGAGCCGGAGATGGGGAAGGGCGCCGAGGGAGGGGACGCAGCGCTGCGGCGACGCAGGGACGGCGGCGCGGCGCCAAAGCCTGCTCCGGCGCGGGTGAGTCACCATTTGGGTTTGGGAATGGGCATCCTGTTGGAGATGCAAGAAATTTAGAGTCCTGTTTTCACTCTTTTCAACACCTTATTTGGGTATAGGTGTGACTGACTGTTGGAGTCAGTCTAACGGTCGAATCTTAGCGTGCCCATTATGATATGCCAAGGTCTCAAGTGCTACGGCAGCCCCGATGAAGGCAGCTAAAGCCAGTGCTCTGATCCGTCTCAGTCAAAAGTTTGCCGTCCAGTACTCCCTCCCTTGCATTCCAAAATAAGTGTCAATAATATTCATACTGATCAAACCTTTTAAAATTTGAAGGTAACATTTATTCATATGTTCTTATATATTTTTTGTCAAAGTTAGAAATCTGACTTCTCATAAAGCAAGAACGACACTTTTTTGGGACGAAGTAGATAAATGGCCGAACTATTTTCTCTCTTTACATATAGAAACTTGTTGTCTTCTTTGCTCTCTCACAGCACATTAAAAGCTTTTCATCCAAAAATAATTGTTTGTCTTTTTTGTGGGTTGGAGCATTTGTAGCCTCCGCTGGATACTCCGACGTCATGGATCCCATCATGGCGATCCACCCATCGAAGACCTGATGTGGATCCAAGCTCCTCGCCATTGCCCTCTCCACTGCGTGACTCCTAAGATTCACCTGTCGCCATCATGTCCCCTTCGAGCTCCTCGGGCATGCATCATGTGATCCACCCGCCATCGTCATCTCGTCTTTAAGCTCCTCTAGCAGTGGTCTATCCGAGCTCCATGCCAGAAAAACACGCCATGGCATCTAGTGCACCTCATCGACGGTGAGGAAGAAAAGGGCAAAGGGGACAATCCCAGCATCGAGAATGAGGTGGTCCTGCCCGACGAAGTCGAGGAGGAGTTTGCACCGCCCGACGACGTCGCGAATCCATGCCAAGGTCATGGTCGTCCCACCCCATGGTATCGAGGTAGAAGACGACAAGGAAGACGACAGTGAGGAGCATGTTTATAACATTATAGTTTCGAGTTTTTCATTTGAGATCATTGAGATACTAAAAATAATAAATGTTTCAGACGCATATTAATCGTGCACCAGACTTGTCGCTGTAAAAAAAAAATCATATCCTCCTTGTATGGTGTTGGATAAAGATATTTTGTACATCAAAATTGTATCTCTAGATAACATCTACAAATTCTTGGTTTTGACTTTGTCTTTGAGGTTGTTAAGATTTAAAATAATATAAAGTTACAGTAGCATATTAATCGTGTACCAGGGCTTATCACAACACTCCACACACACTACGTCTGTGTGCGCATGCTTGTGTGTATTTCTAACGTGTCTTTGTGTAGTATCACCACGATTAATTCGGCAAGTAAGGGCACAGGTGTAGTATTGTACAATGGCCGCGGCCCCCTCCACTGACAATTCGCACTATTAACTTAGGAAGCCTTAGTCTTGGATTAACTTGTTCCATACATTTAGGAACCCTTTAGTTTACAAAACACATTCACTTTAGTTGTGATGTTATTAGCATTTCATTTCGGGTTCTAGCAACCATTCTGATTGGGCGCCACGTTATGAAAGGAACAAAGGAAAAGAGAAAAAAGAAAAAGAAACGAAAAAGACAAAGTCGGCAGGCTAGCTGTATGTACGTCGTTGCAGCTTTTGTTACATCCCAAGCTCCTAGCCTCTAACCTTTGCGTGTCCATGATGATGTTCCAAGGTCCCAAGGTCGACGGCAGGCCCTATGCAGGCAGCTAAAGCTAGTGGTGTGTGTTGACGGTTCTTAAAGCATATCTTTTACCGTCAACCATCTGCACTTTATAATCAAAATCCAACACCAAGAGTAGACATAGGGTTTATTACTAATCATTTCCACGAGTCTTGGTATATTTATGAGTGCAGGTGCAATCCATATGAAAACGGAGAAAAGAAGCACAAACCATGGACTTCACATTCATCGAATTCTCCCCGGAATAAAGATATCCTCCCAAAGCCCACAAAACAGAGAAAAAGGCTTCAAGCCCACGTATAGCAAGTGGACTAGAAAGGGAGACAACCCAGGAAACACAACAGAGAAGCCAGACCCAGTGGGGCCCAGCCCAGGTCGGCCGACCTGGGATTTGGGATCGGCCAACCTGCTCTGGAGGCCTCTCTGGCCTAGCTTTCTGTGGCAGTTCCCCACCGCCTTCCTGAGGTCGGTTCCACCTGCAATAAATGCACAAAGGCGGTGGAGGCCTCAAACCGACCTACTCAAGTCTATAAATAGAGGGGTACCCCCTCCCCTCAAAGACACACAAGAAGAATAGAGTCATTCCACTCCCAAAGGGCCTAGGGCCTCTTGTAGACTAGTAGGGAGAGAGTAGGGTAGAGGAGAGGGGAAGTGCTAGCCTTCCTAGCACTTACTCCTCCTTGTATCTTAGGGAATACTTTCTTATTAAATAGTTCAACGTTCGTTCGTCTTTCGTTCATCGTTCGTCGTTCGTTCTTCGTTCGTTCGTCGTCGTTCGTTCTTCGTTCATTCGTCGTTCATTCATCGTTCGTCGTTCGTTCATTGCACTTGATCTATTTCTTAATTAAGTATTCTTGATATTCTTGGGTTGGTTGTGTATCGTTCATAGCATCTAGATCTTGCTATATTTGCTTACGGGATCATCGGTCCGCAAGGGGTGCTCTAGTCTTCTAAGTTTGGTTTTAGTACAAGGCTAGAGTAGTAATCTATAGCATAGACGTGGTGTCTAGGCTAGAGGTTACCTGTGTTTGCCGCGTGCTCCACGGTTTGTAGAGGTAGGCGGCAGGTGGTGACAGCCCTGTCCGTCCTTTCGTAATCCTCCACGTACGGGTACGTCGTAGAGCTACAGGCTGGCGTGACTTGGCAGACCAAGCCTATACCAGTGCCCGAAGTAAGCGAGTAGAACCTGATCTGTGCTATCCCGAGAGGACCATACCCTAGTTTATCCTCTCTACCTGTTGTTCTTGTTATCCTTGGGTAAAACTAACCTTGTTGCAGATTACCTCCGTTCCTTGGGGAAAACAAATACGATACATTGGAATACTCCCGGGTGAAGTGCTACAACGGTACTCCGTGCGCTTGCGGAATTATCTGTGACCGTAAGAAGTATCAACAAGCATTTCTGGCACCGTTGCCGGGGAACGGTTGCTATCTCTGCTGCGAACCAGGTTTGCCCTCGTATTGTATCCTTTTATTTACCCTTTTTCATTTGTTGCTTTTCCTTTATCCTTCACCAAACTTCCACCATCCATCCTTCCAATCCTTTCATCATCTATCACCCATTTTATTTCAAAAATACCAAAACGTTTATCATGGAGCCACGACCTACAATCCAATCATTCTCTGCTCCACGGGGCGAGCACTTAGAGCCACCATCATCATCGCAACCAATTCTCTCATCTGGCTATGACCTTTGCCCTAGTTTTATTGCTTTGATAAAAGGTTTATCTTTCTCTGGTTTTAAAGATGAAAATCCTTTTGAACACTTGTGAGAGTTTGAGCACTTGTGTTCATGCCCAAAAATCAATGGCATGGAACACGAAACATTGAAGTGGAAATTGTTTTCCTTCTCCCTCAATGGGAAGGCGAAGCAATGGTACACTTACACCGCTAAGAACCTGATCCTCCACGTTCGGGTACGTCGTAGAGCTACAGGCTGGCGTGGCTTGGCAGACCAAGCCTATACCAGTGCCCGAAGTAAGCGAGTAGAACCTGATCTGTGCTATCCCGAGAAGACCATACCCTAGTTTATCCTCTCTACCCGTTGTTCTTGTTGTCCTTGGGTAAAACTAACCTTGTTGCAGATTACCTCCGTTCCTTAGGGAAAACAAATAAGATACCGTGGAATACTCCCGGGTGAAGTGCTACAACGGTACTCCGTGCGCGTGCGGAATTATCTGTGACCGTAAGAAGTATCAACAGTGTGACCGTCTCAATCAAAAGTTTGCTGCCGTGTACTCCCTCCGTTTCATTCCAAAATATGCCGGATGTCCATGCTGATCAAACTTTATTAAATTTGATTAGGTCTTTAGAAAATATTAGAAAAACATTTATATCTTCAAATAAGTTTATTATGAAAATAGATTGAACGATCTATCTAATGATACTAATTAAGTACTAAATATTAAAATTTTCTCATATTATATACTAGTTAAAAACATTTGGCTCCTCTGAAAGCAAGAATGGCGATTATTTTGGGATGAGAAGTAAATAAATGGCGGAACCATTTTCTCTCTATATATACAGAAAGTTGTTGTCGCCTTTGCTCTCTCACATCACATAATCACATATAAGTTCTTCCTCCAATAATAACGGTTTGTGTTTTGTCGGTTGGAGCATTTGCAGCATCTGCAGGATGATCTAACATCATGGAGCCCCATGGGCATCGACACGGCGTGACTCCATGAGATTATTCGACTATCGTCATCCTCTCCACTTCGAGCTCCTCGGGCAGTGAAGGATCGAGCTTCACCTCGTGATGAGATCCACTAGCGTGATGAGGTCCACCTGTCATAGTAATCTTGTCTTTTAGCTACTCATGCAGTGGCAGATCCGAGCTCCATGCTAAACGAACCGCCCATGCATGGATCTAGTGCACCACGTTGATGATGAGGAAGAATAAGGAAAAGGGGACAATTGTGGCATCGAGAATAGGTCTCGCCCACCAGGGTCGAAGACGAGGTCGCCCCGCTCAACAACATCGCGAATCCATGACAAGGTCATGGTCGTCCCACCCACGGCGTCGAGATAAAGATGACAAGGAAGATGACGGCGAGGAGCATATCTATTACTTTATAGTGTCAAATGTTTCATTTGAGATAATTAAGATACTAAAAATAATATAATGCCTCAGAAGCATATTAATCTTGTACCAGGACGTGTCGCCTTAAAGAAAAGTTTTGTACAAATTTATTAAAATTCTAAACAACTTCAAATAAAAGAACTCAAACCTATAAAGTCTCTCATCGAGAGCTACAATTTTCATATAAAAATTATTTTCATTACAGATCTTATGAAAAAGTTATGATTTTTCTAAGGTGCAGCCTTGTCACTGACACGTACATCCCATCGGATCCTTGTCACGTAGGCTAGCAAGTTGTATAAACGCCTTTTTGGAGTTGGATGAGACCCGCTACAATTTCAAGGGGCTAACAATGTACTTTGACACCATACCCAAAATATGGTTGTATGGGCTAGCTAGTCCTCACATGGAATGGTGCTTGTACGTGTAGCACCTCTCTTATAATTTCATCATCACTTCATTTAAAAGAGCTAACCTGAACATGCCATGTTTGGAACGACAAGGATTATAAGTTGGTCATCATTATCCTAAACTTCCAAGGGGGTTACTAAGCCCAGCAACTATAACTCCTCATCTGCCACATGGGCCAACTTCACAACTACTACAAGGTACCAAAGGGCTGGGGTGTTACATCAGTACCACTTTTGTTTTCGCTTGCAACTTATCTCTTGGTGCACTCCCTTGATGCTTAGTTCAAATATAATGCTAATCTCATGTAAACGGAATACCGTACGATACAAAATCCAATGGATAAACTCAAATACTAAAAGCCTTGCATAAGTGGATGATGCAGATGCACATACATGATAGATCATGATTTTATACGAATTCTGAAATAAGAATCAAATAATTTGGACCACATATTAGGAATCTATACATGTTTGAAGTTGTAATGTTGAATTAAAGGAAAATGAACCGTGCAACAAGAACTGGAGCATGAAATCCTTCACTGCGCTGATAGGTGGACCCCATCTGTCATTAGCTCGCTCCAAGAAGCCCATTACGGAAAACAAGAAGTACACTTAACCAATGTCCTTTGTGCCCTCCACCAAGCCAAGAAGATATTCACGCCTGGGGGCATTTGCCGAGAATTGTGAATCTGTCCTCCACCTCGTCAATGCCCGCCTCTCCAGAGCAGCTGCACTCCGCCTGCCTCCCCAATGACCATGCTAAATGATTTGTAGTTCAACATTGAAGGTTTGAGAACTTCCAAAGTAGAGTATACTACTAGTTGGTGCTAGATTATTTGTTCGTTAGTCCAAAATGAGCTTTTCAATAGCGTGGAGTGCCGCGTCCACGCCTTTTCGCGCCAAGTATTAGTAGTCATTTCAATCATGAGTTTGGGTTGCATGAGTTGTGTTTGTCTGTTTATGAAAAATGTTTGAATGCCACAGTCCCTAATTTTAGCACACATGATCGCGACTATGCGGGGTGAACCATTGCACACAGGATGATATTTCATCAAACAAGGTTCCATTTCATATATATATTTAAGTTTTATTATTATAGACCATGATACACAAGACCAGTAAAACAAACAGGTTTCCAAACCAAACCATTACAGAAAGCAATGGAAAAAGAAATCAAAAGATTCTTTAAACACCCAAAGCTTGGTGTAGAAGCGCCCTAAGATGTAGTGTCACCCATAGAACTTCTTGGCTCCTCCATCATCTACAGTTATCCTCCGTACCCTTTTTCATTCGTACTCAGTAAGTCAGACAGATCACAAACAGGTAAATATATGGACTCTATAAGTTAATGGCTAGATATGGGCAACTATAACAAAATGAGTAAGATTCAAAATATAAAAAGGAATTAACTTAGATTCTTATAGGAAAAAGTCTACTTTACTCCCTCGAACAATTCACTTTGTCTATTTCACCCCCTAAACAAAATGATGGCTCACATTACTACCCTAAACAATTTTATTAGGTGCGATTTACACCTTATTGAAATTTGTCTTTTTTTTTTGTTTCTCAACACACAAAAGGAATTTGAAGCTCAAATTTTGTGTGATGATAATTCACACGATAAACTATGTTAAAAAAATTATGCCATATTTTTCTCACACTGATTACATAGTATACTAGAAATCGACGTTATATGCATTCAAATGGTACTCAAAAAAGAATTAAAAATTATTTTAACATAGGGTATTGTGGTAACTATGATCATGCAAAATGTGAGCTTCAAATTCAACTTATAGGTTGAGAAACAAAAAAGACAAACTTCAATATAGTATAAATTGCACCTAATGACATTGTTTGAGGTAGCAAAGTGAGTCATCATTTTGTTTCGGGGGGTGAAATGGACAAAGTGAATTGTTCAGGGGAGTGAAATAGACTTTTTCCCCTGCTTTATGACAAAGTAGTACTTACACCTCATCATGAAGGTAGAGGAATGGATGTTGGATGTTAGCATGCGGCTGGCGAATAGCGTCAGCGATCAATGCTAAGGTGAAAGTAGGCATCACCTTTAAACATAGTTTATTAACCGGATACTCTACAGAGGTTGTCCAACTTTACCTATATGACAATATCCCCAACATGCACTTTGCCAGAGATAACATGTCGCGACATCTAGGTACCTCATAACTATAGACACTATCCTAGCACATGCCTCGATCATTTCGCCAATTGGTGCCATGGCACATGCGCGGATCCTTCTGCCAATCGGTGCTTACAATGATTGCCTCAGATATTCTATCCTACCACTTGCGCCGCCGGACCCGTCTGCCAATCGGTGCCTTAGCACTTGCACGGATCGCTCAATCAGCTGGTGCTTACTTAGTCTGCTAGGAGGTGCACTATTATAACCCTGCAACAATTGTGTTCGTCGAGTCGGACCATGTGTTAGGACGAGAATTGTGTTTTAATCATGCCTTATATGACCACTCTTGTGCTTCAGATAGAGTGACAAGCCACATAACCACAAAGGAACATGTGCATTCACCGTCCTTAGCTCAACCACCGTCCATCTTGCATCAACCACCAACATCTCATATTCCACCTGCAGTCTCGGATAATTGCAAGCTTTAGTGATATCTCCAATTTAACCTTAACCTACCCATGTTGGACACCATCTATCTTTACTATCTATAAAAATGCGAGTTCGCGGTGAATGGTAGGTCGTCTGTCACCACCCCGCCCACACGCGCTGACATGTGGGTCCTCTCTCCAATAAATGCGAGCGCATTCACCTCCCACGCTGCTAGCCCTGCTCTGCTTCGTCGTCTCGCAGCTACGCCTTCATCTGCCCAGCTGATTGGCACTGCCGTTGTTGCCATCTCCAGGAATCAAGACGTTGTATTTGCTGTTGCTGATGGATTGGCCCACCGCTATCCATGAATCGAGCGTCACCCCCAGATCGACCCACCGCTGCCTAGGATTTGAGCTGCAATCGCCACTGCAGTTGCATAAGGATCGAGCCGCTAACATCCTTCATCACCCATGCCATCAAAATGGAAAAACCGACGTTCCTTTTTTGTTGGTATTTCTTACACCACGAATAAATCCGCAAGCGCACAGAATACCGTTGTAGCACTTCACCCGGGAGTATTCCAAGGTATCGTATTTGTTTTCCTCAAGGAACGGTGATAATCTGCAGCAAGGTTAGTTTTACCCAAGGACAACAAGAATGGTAGTAGTGTAGGATTGAGAGGATGAATAAAGATCTAGTTGTCCAGTAGGACGATCGCACTCAAGTTCTACTTGTTTACTTCGGGCACTGGTATAGACCTGGTCTGCCAAGTCACGCCAGCCTGTAGCTCTACGACGAACCCGAACGTGGAGGATTACAAGGGACGGACAGGGCTGTCACCACCTGCCACCTACCTCTACAAACCGTGGGGCACGCGGCAAACAAAGGTAACCTCTAGCCTAGGCATCACGCCTATGCCGTCGATTACTACTCTAACCCCGGTCCTGGTACCAATCTGGAAGGCTAGAGCACCCCTCGCGGAGCGATGATCCCGTAAACAAGTATAACAAGAATAATGACTAGTATGTAAAGCTCGCTAGATCAATATCACCACGAATACTAATCTTATGAATAAGGACAAGGTTCGTACTATGAACGAACGACGAACGAACGACGAACGATGAAGGAACTAAGAACGAACGACGAACGATGAACGAACGACGAACGAACTAAGAACGAACGAAGAACGATGAATGAACGACGAACGAACGAAGAACGAACGATGAACTATTAATAAGATAAATATCCGCCAAGGGTACAAGATAAGGAAATAACTAAAAGGAAAGCTATCCCTCTCTTGATCCTTGCCCTCTCCCCTATTCTACTACTGTACAAGAGGCTCTAGGCCTGAGATGTGGGAGTGGTGCTCTCCTCTTGGGATTCTTGTGATGTCTTCTGGAGGAGGGGGGGTACCCTTTTATTTATAGCCCAAGAAGGTCGGCAACTTGAGGCGGTTCCTTAGGTCGGTGGCATTGATTGCAGGTGGAACCGACCTCTGGAAGGCGGTGGCGAACCGCCATAACAAGATGGGCCAGTGGGGCCACCACAGGGGGTCGGCCGACCTAGGGTTTGGGGTCGGCCGACCTGTGGCCGGCCCCTCTGGGCCTGGGCCTTCTCAGGTGGGATTCCCTGGTTGCCTTCTCCTCTGATCCACCTGCTATGGGTGGACTTGAAGCCTTTTTGTTGGGAGTTGGGCTTTATTTGGATAATTCTTTATGTCGGGGAAAATTGGTGTTTCCAGGATGGGCCTTTTATGCTTCCTTTTCCCCGTTTTCCTGTGAATTGCAGCTGCACTCACAAATTCACCAAGACTTGTGGAAATCATTAGTTTAAAGACCTAAGTCTACCTTTGGTGATTGTTTCATTATAAAAGCGCAGCTAGTTGACGGGTAAATATTGGGTCTAAGAGCCGTCAACAACTCCCCCACACTTAGCTCTTTGCTCGTCCTCGAGTAAAGTTGCGAGCTTAAGGCGGGAGATACTCTTCCTCATAAATGAGAGCCTGCACACAAGTTATTGCAAGCCACACTTCATACCTGTGAACTTTGAGGTGTCTAACATGTATTCCTTGGATGATTGATAAGTGGAACGGTCATGTCTCAAATCACCTCGCCTTCCCTGTCAAGTACCTTGGGATTTTTGCATAATTTTCAGAAATAAAAACATAGTTTCATGCTCCTCAAATGACTCTCTCAAGTCGCTCATGGTGATTGTGTATTATCCTCTCAAGGGCCATGATTTAGCCTCTTCCCTCCTTGTGTTTGATCAGGCTTTTTGTGGAGCTCAAGGTAGGGTAAAGTGGAGCATACTAGTGTCTCTTATTTTGCTAAGTCAAAGACTGGATCCAATGGAGAAGACAAGTCATATAATCTGATCAAGATGTGCTTGTGTGTGTGGTGGTATGAAATGAAAAACATTTGTACTCCTTTTTTTTTTATGATGTTACCTTCTCTCTCTTTTTGAATTTTTGAGGAGGACATGGCTATCACACTTTTTCTTCTTTTTCTTTTTCTCCATTATTTTTCTTCCCTTTTTCATCATGCTCTACTTTTGTATGAGCAGGGATTATTCTTTTTCTTTTTGCATAGCCATGTCTCCTTTGATATTTTTGAGAGAGAAAGGTAACAAAGATTTTTGGAGTATTTATTTGGTGGATGGATGATGGAATGTTGCTCAACTTCCAGTGTAGAAGTGTAGCATGTGAGGTGGAGTGTACGTGATCTTGATCAAAAGAGTATGACAAGCTTCTCACTAGGGTCCAAGAATTTGACAAAGCTCAAATCGACAACTAGCAGCTTATAGGCTATCAAGATATTCATGTAGAGTTCTTGGCCTTGGTAGGAGAATATAAATCAAGTGAGGAGCATCATACTATGGAATTTTTAATTTTCATAAAGATAAATTCCCAAGGACTTGAAGGTTAAGCAAAGATCATTTCGACAAACCATATCTCACATGCCAATTATCTAGGAAAAACATGGGTTCCTAATGATAAGGTGTTCACAAGCATTCAGTGATGAAGCGAGAAATAACAAGTGTGCAAGTCTATGAATGTGAGAGGCAGAGTTGTGGGCAAAAGATAAATCAATTAAGTTTTTTCCCAAAAGATTAGTGCGTCAAGTTTTATTTAATTTTTAGATTATCAGAATGAACTTGACGGTGTAGCAGGCAAAAAGTGGAAGTGTGGTGCAAACTCAGGAGGCAGGAGGAGGCTGGGGCCTGGTAGGGACCACCAGGGGTCGGCCGACCCTCCTGGTGGGGTCGGCCGACCTGGCCTGGACCCCACAGGTGCTCTGTTTTCTCGAGTTGGATGATCCTGAGTTGCCTCGTATGATTCTGGATGATTTGGTCGTGATTGTTCCAGATATGGCGATGTTCCCCCCACACTTGCCTTTTTGCCTGTTTCCTTCAAAAACGACAAAAGTACGGAAAGACAAATATTGCTCTATCGGTATGCAAGCCCGGGGAGCACTATCATTGATTGAATTTAAAACTGATAGGCGCATTACAAATTCGAAGGAAAATTGGAATGAAAAATAAACTAAGCAAAAATGCGCCTTTTAGCTAAATAAGAGTGGAGGATTAGATATAGAACTTTTCCTCCTTTCCTGCGCCCTTGAAGAGACGCTTAAGCTTGGAGTTGGTGCTGCGGCGTAAGTTTGCATTGTTCTCGCGCAGCTCCTCCACGGCTTCCTTTAGCTCGGCCACTTTATTTCCAAGCTCAAGATGCGAGTCACGGAGGTCGATGTACTTAGCAAGGATGTGGTCATAAGGCTTCTTTTTGGGCGTCTTTTCCTCCTCACTTTCGTACATGCCCCTACCCTTTTGATAGGAGAAGGGGGGTGCCTCCTAACTTTCTTGGTGGGAGTAGAGCTCATAGATTCATAGGCACCCCTCTTTTCTGCTGATGTAAGCGGCTGAACGAGCTGTTTCCCCTTCCCGCGGACGCCCGTAATCTTGAAGCGTGGGTCTCCCATCTTCTTGGAGCAGTAGCAAGGGGAGAGCGCTCAAAGTATTGATGGTGTACCACATTGCCACTCTTGGCGACTAGTGATCCCACGTACTTCTCTCCTGGACAGAGAGAGGTTCCCGGATTGTCGCGACGAGCCTTCCTTGGAGTGAGTGCTCCCGTGGTAGGATGAGGTGGAGCGGAATGACTCTTCCTTAGGACCTTCTTGGCTATTGGAGTGGCAGCGGGAGCACTTGGTTGTAGGAGGGCCAAAGGTGCGACATCCACAAAGTTGGCTTGCTCAATGGGGGAGATGGGATCAAGGATGTTCTCAAGATCAAGTTCGCGCAAGAGTTGGCTCGTGGTGGCGGACACATCAAAATCAGGGATGCTGCTGTCCATGGTGACGTTGGGAGTGTTTTGGATGTTGGTTTGATGAAGAAGATGGGTGGTGCAAGGGAAAAGAGGGGAAATCACTAATATTTGGGAAACTAAGGAAAGAATTTCCCTGATTTTTCCGGAGCAGAGCAGGAGCTACGTCTGTGGGATTTCTGCTTGTGAACGTTGGAGAAGAAGGTGGGAGAAATTTGGGACCGTTGTGGGTCTCACAGGGGTCGCCCGACCTGATGGGGGGGTAGGCCGACCCTGTGTGGGTCCCACTGGCCCCCTGATTTCTGCAGTGCTCTTCTTATTCGAAAATATATTGTACAATAATTATGACGGGTAAAAATAAGAAACAGAGGATGTCAGGATAAAAGATTTAAATCAATTAGATTCATGACATCGAATTCCTTATTTGCTTCGGGTTCAAAATAAATTTTAAGGCGCTGACCATTTACCTTGAATATATTACCTCCGTCGTCTTGGAGTGTGATTTCTCCATGAGTCGAAGTATCGATGATGGTGTATGGTCCGTCCCATTTACTTCTCAATTTTCCGCGCCCGTAGAGCTTTACCCTTGAATTGAAGAGCAACACCTTATCTCCAACTTTTAACTTTTTTTTTATCCGCCCCTGGTGGTACGTATCCTGTGGCGATGAAGTTTACAATGTCGGCGTACCACGGGTGCGAATCCGTCACTTTTAGTAGCATATCGTCGCGTAGGAAGTCATTTATGGGTAACTCCTGTAGGTTAGTGAATTGCATACGCGACAAATGATCTGCTACAGAATTTTCTACTCCTTTCTTATCTTTCATTTCAAGATCAAACTCTTGGAGCAAAAGGATCCATCTTATGAGACGAGGTTTAGCATCTTTCTTAGCAAGCAGATGTCTCAAAGCAGCATGATCAGTGTAAACAATAACTTTTGCTCCAGCTAAGTAAGATCTAAACTTGTCAAAAGCAAAAACAACGGCAAGGAGCTCTTTCTCAGTGGTAGTATAATTTAGCTGAGCTCCAGTCAAAGTTTTGCTAGCATAAGAAATTGCATGATGCTTTTTGTCTTTCATTTGGCCAAGAACTGCCCCCACAGCATAATCACTAGCATCACACATTATTTCAAAAGGAAGCGTCCAATCAGGGGGTTGAATGATTGGAGCAGAGATGAGTGCATTCTTAAGAGTAGCAAAGGCATGCATGCAGTCATCATTGAAATCAAAGGGTGCATCCTTAGCAAGCAAGTTCGTAAGGGGTCATGCAATTTGAGAGAAATATATTATGAAGCGACGATAAAAACCAGCATGACCCAGAAAACAACGAACACCCTTTATGTTCACAGGAGGCGGAAGCTTTTCTATAACTTCTATTTTTGCTTTGTCCACCTCTATGCCTCTCTCGGACACAAGGTGTCCAAGAACTATGCCCTCTCGGACCATGAAGTGGCACTTTTCCCAATTAAGTACCAGGTCATTCTCATGGCATCTGTGCAAGACCTTGTCTAAATTTTCTAAGCAATGATCGAAGGTTTTTCCATAAACTGAGAAATCATCCATAAAACTTCCATAATTTCTTCGATCATATCAGAGAAAATAGACATCATGCAACGTTGGAACGAGGCAGGTGCATTGCACAAACCAAAAGACATGCGACGATAAGCATAAGTTCCATACGGGCTTGTGAAAGTGGTCTTACTTTGATCGTCGGGGTGGATGGGAATTTGATGATATCCCGAATACCCATCAAGGAAACAAAAGAAAGAATGATTTGCCAACCGTTCCAACATCTCATCGATGAAGGGCAGTGGAAAATGATCTTTCTTTGTGGCCTTGTTAAGTTTTCGGTAATCAATGCATATTCGCCACCCCGTGACGGTTCGTTGAGGAATAAGTTCATTTTTATAATTATGAACAACGGTCATACCTCCTTTCTTGGGTACCACTTGTACGGGGCTCACCCAATCACTGTGAGGAACAGGATAGATGATCCCGGCGTGTAATAGCTTCAAGACCTCTTTCTTCACAACTTCTCTCATCGCATTATTTAGCCTCCTTTGAGGCTCCCTTGAAGGTGTACTTTCAGGATCCGTGGAAATGCGATGGGTGCAGAGAGCAGGGCTGATCCCTTTTAGGTCTTCAAGTGAGTAGCCAAGAACGGAGCGATGTTTTTCAAGCACGGCTATGAGTTTGGTGGTTTCTTCCTCTGAAAGCTTGTCACTTATGATGACGGGGGCTTGCGGATCTCCGTGCAAGAAGGCATAGCGCAGACCGGGAGGCAGCGCTTTAAGATCAATGGGAGGTCGTGGTGGTGGTGTGGTTTGTGGTAGCTCAAAGGTGTCCTCCGAGTCGGCTTCTTCTAAGATAAAATCTTGTGCATCTTCTTCCAAAGCTAGCTCGGGGTCCATGTGAGGAAAAATGGCCATGACCTCCTCCACTTGATATTCCTCAAGTGGTTCATCGGAAAGAGTGTTTCGTGATGTGGTGATTGGTATGGAGAATGACTCTTTTCCGAGGGTGAAATTGAGGTTTCCAAATGATGGGGCATCAATGAGGAATTTTTCTATAGGGAGCCCTATCATTATGTCGAAGTCTGGGACTTCAAAGACGTAGAAATCCAGAATAACCTCAAAGTCTTCGTGATAGAGAGTTACATCTCTGACAATCCCCAAACTCTCAAGAATATGGCCTAATGGGTGCTTGAGGAGTTTGTTTGTTGATGTCCATGGTCGGTTGCCAAAGATTGACAACGCAAATGTGTCGGAAAGGATATTGGCACCAACAAGGGGGTTGTAAAGCGTATCCACCTTGGTTCCTTTGATGGAGCAGAGTATGTTGGTTGAGGGAGGGCAGAGCCGAATGATATCCATGGATAGCTCATTTTCCCTCAACCATTCATCGCTCATGATTGAAGTAAGCTCCCGAACAGTTTCCACAAGATATTCTTTTTCAATCGGTTCGGGAGGTGGCAAAGGAACAGGCGGTCTCTTTTGAAACAAATAGTTCGAGGTGTTTCCAAAATCTTCAAAAATTTCTTCCTCAAACTCAAATGGGAACTCAAGAGGTTCATCATCCTCTGTCATTGTTCGTGAATCCGATGAGGACTCGGATGTTGGGTCTACCAAGGTAGACACCTTTTGTTGTGTTTCCACAATGATGTCCTCATCTTTTGACTCCGGCGCCTCGGGTATTTCAGCGGAAAAAGGTGTATTTTCAACAATTCTTTCTAGCAAATCTTTTGCTTCCGCTATGGCCTTATGAGAAAAAGAACCACCGGCAGCCGTGTCAAGATAAAGTGCGGTGTCTTTGCTCAACCCTGAATAAAAATGTTGCAAAAGAACGGGTTCTGGGAGCAATGACTCTGGACCGGAATCTGTTAATGAACAGAACCGTATCCATGCCGCACTAAGGGTTTCTTCCTCCTCTTGGCGAAAGTTAATTATTTCCGCGCGTAGAGCAGTGATACGAGATACGGGAAAAAATGCTAGACAAAATTTGTCTCGCAATTCTTTCCAATCACCGTTCACTCTCTTAGCGGTGTAAGTGTACCATTGCTTCGCCTTCCCATTGAGAGAGAAGGAAAACAATTTTCACTTTAAAGTTTCATGTGTCATGCCATTGATCAATCGGCATGCACACAATTACTCAAACTCTCGCAAATGTTCAAAAGGATTTTCATTTTTAAAACCAGAGAAAGAAAGTCCTTTGATCAAAGAAACAAAACTGGAGCAGAGCTCATAACTTGTTGAAACAACGAGTTGAGATGAACATGGTGGCTCTAAGAGCTCGCCCCGTGGAGTGGAAAAAGATTGGATTGTAGGTGATGACTCCATGTGTGTATATATATATTTTTTTCTAATTTAATTGAACGGGAAATGTAAAGATAAGTTACAAGGGCAAACCTGGTCCGCAACAAAATTAGCAACTGTTCCCCGGCAACGGCGCCAGAAATGCTTGTTGGTATTTCTTACACCACGAATAAATCCGCAAGCGCACGGAATACCGTTGTAGCACTTCACCCGGGAGTATTCCAAGGTATCGTATTTGTTTTCCCCAAGGAACGGAGATAATCTGCAGCAAGGTTAGTTTTACCCAAGGACAACAAGAATGGTAGTAGTGTAGGATTGAGAGGATGAATAAAGATCTAGTTGTCCCGCAGGACGATCGCACTCAAGTTCTACTTGTTTACTTCGGGCACTGGTATAGACCTGGTCTGCCAAGTCACGCCAGCCTGTAGCTCTACGACGAACCCGAATGTGGAGGATTACAAGGGACGGACAGGGCTGTCACCACCTGCCGCCTACCTCTACAAACCGTGGGGCACGCGGCAAACAAAGGTAACCTCTAGCCTAGGCACCACGCCTATGCCGTCGATTACTACTCTAACCCCGGTCCTGGTACCAATCTGGAAGGCTAGAGCACCCCTCGCGGAGCGATGATCCCGTAAACAAGTATAACAAGAATAACGACTAGTATGTAAAGCTCGCTAGATCAATATCACCACGAATACTAATCTTATGAATAAGGACAAGGTTCGTACTATGAACGAACGACGAACGAACGACGAACGATGAACGAAGTAAGAACGAACGACGAACGATGAACGAACGACGAACGAACTAAGAACGAACGAAGAACGATGAACGAACGACGAACGAACGAAGAACGAACGATGAACTATTAATAAGATAAATATCCGCCAAGGGTACAAGATAAGGAAATAACTAAAAGGAAAGCTATCCCTCTCTTGATCCTTGCCCTCTCCCCTATTCTACTACTGTACAAGAGGCTCTAGGCCTGAGATGTGGGAGTGGTTCTCTCCTCTTGGGATTCTTGTGATGTCTTCTGGAGGGGGGGGGGGGGGGGTACCCTTTTATTTATAGCCCAAGAAGGTCGGCAACTTGAGGCGGTTCCTTAGGTCGGTGGCATTGATTGCAGGTGGAACCGACCTCTGGAAGGCGGTGGCGAACCGCCATAACAAGATGGGCCAGTGAGGCCACCACAGGGGGTCGGCCGACCTAGGGTTTGGGGTCGGCCGACCTGTGGCTGGCCCCTCTGGGCCTGGGCCTTCTCAGGTGGGATTCCCTGGTTGCCTTCTCCTCTGATCCACCTGCTATGGGTGGACTTGAAGCCTTTTTATTGGGAGTTGGGCTTTATTTGGATAATTCTTTATGTCGGGGAAAATTGGTGTTTCCAGGATGGGCCTTTTATGCTTCCTTTTCCCCGTTTTCCTGTGAATTGCAGCTGCACTCACAAATTCACCAAGACTTGTGGAAATTATTAGTTTAAAGACTTAAGTCTACCTTTGGTGATTGTTTCATTTTAAAAGCGCAGCTAGTTGACGGGTAAATATTGGGTCTAAGAGCCGTCAACACTTGTGCAGCTCTTTTCACCTTCGCACGTCAGGGATTTGGACGGCGCACGGTGGAGGAGAGGGGAATCAGCGGAGGGCATAGATGAAGCCATGGACGGAAGCTCGTCGCGGAGACCAATCCCCTGATAGTGGTGAGCGGGTCTTTGACTTGGATTTAGCAACGCCTTGGCTTCATCCATGTCCAACGGCATCTCGTTTGGATGGGAGAGGAGCCTAGAAGGTACTTACGACCATGAAGGAATAGAAGCGGAGAGAGAACGTTCAGAATAGAAAAACTACAGGACCTGCCGGTGTGGGCTCTGATTTATGAGACCCATCTGTCAAAGGCTTTATTAACAGTTTAACATTCTACTATTTATGCCTTAAAACATCTTTTTATTTTATTTACGCATTCCAAACTTTTCAGTTTGTTCAATAAGCCTGCTGCCAATCAGTCGCTACAGTGTTCGCAGTTATTTTTCAAGCACCGCTATAGTAAAGCAACGGCTTCTAGACTTGCCGATCAGGGCCTTTGTAGGAAACATATCTTTTTATGATTTACATGATTTCTTTCATTCAATCAAAAACATGCGAGATGAATTATGTGGGTCAATGAGTGAGAAAATAAGTCGTAACGGTGCTTGAGCAGGATAGCCTGTCCTGAAATAAGAAAAAAAAATCATAGTAAATTCTTATCTTGCGATGAACATGAAGCTCCTTCATTCGTGTATTTCTTGCAATTCTGAAAGATATTTATGCCTTTTGTCTACTTTTTCTTTAATATGAACCTACAAATTTTTTGGTAGTGCCGTGAAATTTTTTATTCTTTCCCGTACAAAGCACGGGCATGCTACTAGTATATCCAGTGGTTTCACTTCGAGCTATAGGTTCATCCATCGGTTACTTTGGTCAGTGGATATGATAGCTATTTCATGCACCTCGATGGTTTGGAACTTCTATCAGTTCATTTGAGTGAGTCTATAGCCCTATGTTAGCTCATGACATCCATATAACACAGTAAAAAGGAGTAAATATGGGATCATATGCTCAATTGTGTGTGACTTGTCTTTGCTTTGCTCAACAATAGCGACGCCCTCTTCCCAGACCTCGGAACCTGACAACGTGACTTCCTCGAATTCTACCGTGACACGAATGAATAAGCCAATAAGGCCCAAGCAATAAAATTAAAATAAAGACAAATAAAATCAACAAAATAAAGAAAATAGGAAATAATCCAAGGAGAAGGATATGTTTGAAATTAAAACTAATATCAAGAACAATGGCTAATTAAAATGGAATTCTGGATGGGCATTGTAATGCTCAGTGGAGCATAGGAATATGTGGCTTGTTTAAGTGTCTTGGAATTGAATTTCTGATTTCATAGCAATCTCTGCGTTGAACTGGGCCTGTAAAACAAAATGGATAAACAAACATGCCAATTGCCAAGCTGATCTGGAGTGTAAGGACGAGTACATGCTGCTTAGTGAGGCGCCAGCTGTGGCCGCTGATGTGGAAGACTGACGAGAGCACGTGATGGCTGGTGCCGATCGCCTCGCGCAGTTGCGAGTAGCCGTCGAACCTGAGCACGTGAGTCCACGTTGCTTGCTTGCAGACGATGGCAGAGGCGGAGCACAGGGCGCGGCTGGCTGATGACCTCAGCAACGCGGTGGTGGCCGCCATGGACGGCGAGTCAGCAACAAACGAAACAAAGGGATATTGGCAATGCCCGCTATTTCCGTGGTATAAACAAGGCGGCCAAATTACGGAAGAGAAACGCAAGAGGCAGGGACTCCACTCGTGGAACGCATGCGAAACGGCCTACAACTGCACGTACTGCATGTATGTTATTGAACTGAAAGAGACATGCATATATATCGCCGGCAGTCAGGCCGCCGTTCTCCCAGGCCAACTCGGAAGCCCGTCGCAAGCAGCAGCATGCATGCCTCCACCGCCGGCAGCAGCGCTGATGGAGGACATCGTGGAAGAGATTCTCCTGCGCTTCCCACCAAATGAGCCCGCACTCCTCTTCCGTGCCACCTTGTCTCTGGCACGTCTCCTCTTCCGTGCCACCTTGTCTCCGGCACGCGCTTCCGCCGCCGTTTTACGGCGCCCATCCTCGGATGCTTCTACGCCAACTCCAGCCTCTTCACTCCCGTCTCTGTGTCGCCCTACTTCTCACCCCCTCTCGTCGTTACAACGCCCACATGGCGCCAGGTCGACACGCTCCATGCCTCCACGCCTATGTCCTCTTCTACGAGGACAAGGCGCGAGTTCAACAAACAGTGAGGCGCGGATGCTTCAGCCGCTGTTGTCCGAGCCCGGGGGATGGAGCGCAGCGCAAGTGAGAGAGGGGGAGGGGCGGCAGCCAGGGAGAGCTGAGAGTTGGAAGGGATTAACCCTTTTTCCTTCTTCATTCAATCCGACTACGCGTCCCTTTATTTATAGGGGTGACACGACTTATTGACCAAGCAACTCCAATTTAATCTGGAATATTCTGGAAACCCTAGACCTAATCTTGATGACCAAATAATTGCTAATAGGTTGTTTAGCCACTTTGGGTGGCGTCTGGACCGCCCCTTCCTGGCTGGCCCCCTGATGGGCTGCCGCCTCGTCGCGACCCATCTCTTCCTCCATGTCGTCGATGCGCAGGGCCGTATTGCGTCGCCGCCCATCTCCTTCTTGCAGTGTTGGGCCGTTGTTGCCGCGTCGTGACCCATCTCCTCGCTGGCGTTGTCGATCCATTCCTGGCCCATAACATGGCGGCGCAGCATCAGGGCAGCAGCCCGGCGGAACGCTAGGACGCGGTGCTGCATGGCTAGGGCATGAGGATGGGGAAGGGGGGGGGGGGGGGGGGGGACTGACATGGAGAGTTGGAGACTTAGGGAGTAATCTAATTTTTTTTTTCACTAGATTAAATCTTGTTTAAGAACTAATTTGAGGAATTGTAACATTGTAATAGAACTAATTTTCCGTAAATAAATCAATTCTGACAAACATCTAATTACTCAATGGACGTTCAATTAACAAAACTCAACAGTTAACAAGAACAAAAGAAATATATACCTAAACCTACACCGTGACATCTGATTCTGTATTTCCAGCTATAAACACCACATGATCAGGACGCTCGCTGACTGTTGTGACGGTCATGTCGCACCGTATAGCAAAGCTGTCGTCGTTGAGGAACTCCGATTTCTCCAGGTCCTCATTACTGATGAGTTCGCGAAACCCCCAGTAGGTCCCAGCTGTCCCGAAGCTCCTCGACGCCGTGTACTCCCTGACGAGCTCCCCTGGGTTGCCAAGCCGATCGAGGAAGCTGAACTTGACCCTGGCGCCGACAGGTTCGTTGGCCGGGTCGCTCTCGATGCACATGTAGGCGCCGATCTTGCCCTCGTGTTCGGATGATTCGCCGTTGGGGTAGAGCATGAGGCGCCAGCCGTGGCCACCGACGGCGAAGACTGACGAGTGCACGCGATGGCCAGGGCCGATCGCGTTGCGCAGGCGCGAGTAGCCGTCGACCCTGAGCACGTGCGTTCCCGTGGCTTGCTTGCAGACGATGGCGGAGACGGAGCTGCACAAGGCGCGGCTGGCGTATGACCTCAGCAACGACGTCGTGGCCGCCATGGACGACGGCGCGAGTTAGCGACAAACGAAAGACGGGAGATTGGCAATAATTAATGTCCGCGGTTTCCGTAAACAATTACTACGCAAGAGAAACGCGGGAGGCACGGACTACTCCAGTCGTGGAACGTGTTGTAAAACTCTTATTGGGCCAGGCCCACCTTCTAGAAGAAGGTGTCCTGGCCCATGTGAGCATATTTATCGAATCTGGGCCCAACACGAAGTTAGGGTTCCCCCCTATAAATAGTTGAGGAGACCCGCTGTAACCTGACACCAGAATTTCGCAATAAAGAATTTCGTCTCCTCTATTCCAGTTTTACTTTTCGTTATCTGTCGTGATCTACGTGCCGTCGTTCCGCCGATAACTTAACACGTTATCAGCACGCTCTACGAGGAATTCGTCCAGCAAATCGGTGAACTACGGTATGTTTTTCGTTTTGCGTATGATTGTTGTTCATCTTGACTCGTTGCAGCCAAGATCTGTCCATGTAAAGGCTACCACGTGCTGCCTGGATAGATTCAACATGCAAAACATGGCGAAAACAGAAGAAAATAGGGTGGGCGCAACGTCGCCGGGACGCCGAGCCTCCGGTGCAACGTCGCCGGAGTGCTCAGCTCCTTAGATCTAAATCTAGATCTACACCCCTTGAGCTAAGATCGACAGAAGAAAAACGGCGTCGGATCTAACCCTAGATCTACACGAGCCTGTACCGATCGAGATTCAAAGAAGAAAAAGCAAGAAAAAAAAAGCAGCAAGACCGCGGGCCAACGCGCCCGGATCGACGTGTGCCTCGGGCCAACACGCCCAGGCTGTCACAGTAGCACAAGATCCAGACCGACATGAAAAAAGGGGAGGGGTCCTAACCCTAACCCTAGATCTACTCGTCGCAAAGAAAAAATTCTCGATCTAACCCTAGATCTGGACGAAAGTCCAACAGATCTAACCTACCCGGCACGAAGTCCGGTACAGACAAGGCGCAACGTCACCGACCTCAGATCCGCATCACAGAAGAAACAAAGGGCGTGGGCCTCAAACCCTAACCCTAGCTCAAAGAAAAAGAACGAAGTGCCGAAGAGAATCGCTGAAGAAAAATCCGACGCCACCATGCTGCGGGAGACCGGCACAGTGTGCAGCGCACCACCACGCCGTTCCTCGCGGGGCTGCGCTGGGCTGCTGCGCGCCACCGCGCGGGCTGACGCGCCGCCGCGGGCCCACGCCACCAGGCCGGCCCACCACCCGCCGCGCCGAGCCCAGACAACGCAGCCGAGCAGCGTCGGGCTGCCAACACCACGCCGGGCCGCCGACCACGCCGAGCGCGGGGTAGTCACCAGGGCCGGCGCGAGGGCCACCGCGCAGCCAGGCTACTGCTGTGCTCACGCGACTGGGTCGCCGCAACCCCCGCTGCGCTCACGCGACTGGGTCGCCGCGACCAGGTCACCGCACCTGGCCACCACGGCACCCTACCGCCGCCTCCCCTCACGCTCTAGATCTGAGAAGAAAGAAGAAACAGAGAAGTGAAGGAAGAGCGGCGCCGACTGGAGAGAAGAAAGAGAAGGGGAGTGGCGGCCGGTTGGGGGAGAAGAGTGGAGAAAGTGATAGCAACTAGGGTTTGGACCCTGGTTACATCCACACTCACGTTTTTACAAAAACGTCCTCCAATGATACGCAAATCATGAAGATGTCCTCCTGCAGTAATGAATATTACGTAACAAATCCTCGGGAAGATTTGAAAATTACGAAGAAGTCCTCGGGCGTTTCTGAAAATTCCAAAAATTATGAAGAAGTCCTCGGCGTATCAGAAAATTATGAAAAAATCCCATGGACCCCTGGACATTACTAGAAAGTCCTTAGAATATCTGAAAATTACGAAAATATCCTCTGGACCTCTGGAAATTACCAGAATATCCTCAGAATATCAGAAAATTGCGAGAAAATCCCTGTTAATTACGAAAATTGACAAGGATACTCCGAAAATTGCCCCAAAAATAGAAAATTCACTGGATTGTGTTATTTTGCATATAACACCCCAGATTTTGGTGATTTTACGCAAAAACACCAATAATATAACTTAAACACGCAGTTTTTGTTATATTTTGCTCCCTATTACTTGGATATATGAAATAATCCTTGCACCATGATATCTTGCAGATGTCTGACCTCGTGAAGAGAGAATTTGAAGTGGACTCCTCATGGAAGCAACTATCTGTCATGGGCACTTGATGCTGAGATACTCCTAAGTGGCAAAGGCCTCTTGAAGACGGTCCTACCCAAAAAGGGAGATACTGCTGCAACAGATGTGGAGAGGGCTCAGGCTTTGCACTTCCTGCGCCACCACTTAAGTGCTACTTTGAAGAATGAATACATGACAGAACGTGATCCTAAAGTCTTGTGGGACTCATTGCGTGTACGCTTTGAGCAGATTGAAACTGTCTTACTCCCCAAGGTTGAGCGTGAATGGCAAAACCTATGCTACCAAGATTACAAGACCGTGGAGGATTACAATACCGCACTCTATGGGATTGTCACACGCATGAAGCTATGTGGCAGAGTGCTTGAGCAAAAGGATCTTATTAATAAGACCCTCTCCACCTTTCACCCTAAGTTCACTCATGTGAGCCGTCAGTACAAGAAGGAGAATTATGAAACCTATGCCGCCCTGAGTAATGCATTGTAGCAAGATCAGGGGGAGGGCGAATTGATCATGGAGAATCATAAGAATCGTCCTACAGGCTCATTGGCACCGCATGAAGCGAATGACATATCCTTCAACAAGAAGAAGAAGAATAAGGGTAAAGGTGCTCCCAAAGCGTCATCAAGCGCACCCCCGAAGGCTCAAAACAACCCTAATACGTTCAAGAAGAACAAGAAAGGGAAGTCAAAGAAGAAACCTTCTGGGGGAGAGTACGGTGAACAGAATCAGGATTGCTACAAGTGTGGTCAGCATGGCCATTGGTCCAAAATATGTCGCACACCACAGAAGTATGTTGACATGTACCAAGACCTCAAAAAGAAGCTCGCTCAGCATGAAGCTAACTTTGTTGAAGGCACGAAGTCAACAACAAAAGCACCAATTGGCCAACCATCACTAAGCAAATCCGCTGATCTGGAGTTGGACAATGACCTCATGAATGAGGACATTGATGATGAGGAAGATGTGCATGGAGATTCTGCGTAGTCAAGTAGACTATTATGAATCATTTAGTTATCTATTTGTAATAGGAGTGCAATAAATAAAATTTCTCGAAGGAATTAGTTCGTTCATGTAATCTCTCGAAGAGAAGACATTTGCTTTGAATAAATAAGTTTGTGGAATTATTTGTCATTTATTACTCTCTTGTTTATACATTTATGTATGAATTACAAAATTGTGGAGTAAAATGGCTATGGATGAGGACCTCTGTCTCGTAGACAGTTGCACCAACGCTACTATTCTAAGGGACACTAGCTATTTCCAGACGCTTACACTGGAGATATTCTTACTATTATTGGCAATAATAATAAGATTGTTGGCCAAGGAAGAGCCACATTTGTCCTACCGAATGGTACGCAGTTAACAATCCAAGAAGCATTACTTTATCCGGATTCAACCCGGACATTGTTAAGCTTTAAGGACATCCGTAGAAATGGGTTTCACGTAGAAACCAATGACGATGAAGGTGAAGAACGTCTTATTATGACCAAGAAAGAAGGGAAGAAGAAGACCATTATTGAGAGCTTTCCATCGATCAAAGACGGCTTGTACTACACGTACATTAAGCCAAACAAAGAATTTTCTTCATTCAAGACCATCTTTACCAATCAAGAAGAATATAGACTATGGCATGACCGTCTTGGTCATCCTGGCCTTAACATGATGCAGAGAATTACGAAGAATGCAACAAGGCATAATTTGAAAACAAAAGATTTCCCGAATCAAGCAGATTTCTTGTGCATTGCATGCGCAAAAGGGAAGCTTATTACTCGACCCTCACAGCTTAAGATTCAAGCAGAATCTATGCCATTCCTTGAACGAATTCAAGGTGATATATGCGGACCAATTAGTCCTACTTTCGGACCTTTCCGCTATTTCATGGTATTAATAGACGCTTCCTCGAAGTGGAGTCATGTATGTCTATTATCTACTAGAAACCATGCATTTGCACGATTGACTGCCCAGATCATACAATTGAAGACACATTTTTCGGACCATAGAATTAAATCCATCAGAATGGACAATGCCGGAGAATTTACCTCGAAGGAATTTGATGATTACTGTATGAGTATGGGTATCAAAGTGGAACACTCAGTACCACACGTGCATACACAAAATGGTCTTGCAGAATCATTAATCAAGAGAATCAAATTGATTGCTCGACCATTGTTACAGAATTGCTTATTGCCTACCTCTTATTGGGGGCATGCAGTGTTGCATGCAGCAGCACTTATCCAATTAGGACCATCTGCTACACATGAAGAATCACCATTAGCATTGGTACGTGGTAGAATACCAAATGTTTCCCATCTACGGAGATTTGGATGTGCTGTATACATTCCAATCCCTCCACCTCAGCGAACTGCAACGGGCGCACAACGGAAACTCGCAGTTTACGTTGGTTATGAAAGTCCGTCCATAATCAAGTACTTAGAGCCCTCCACTGGAGATTTGCATACGGCTCGGTTTGCTGATTGCATCTTTAATGAAGATCATTTCCCGGCATTAGGGGGAGGAAAGTATCTCTCTATGGATGAATGCCGGCAAATAGATTGGGATGCTAAAGGAATCCTAGGAATGGATCCTCGCACTAGAGAAGCTGAACTTGAAGTTCAGAACATACTCCACTTGCAGAGAGTTGCTAATGAATTGCCTGAAGCTTTCACCAATACAAGAGACATTGTGAAGTCTCATATACCGGCTGCAAATGCTCCTGAAAGAATAGAAATCCCATTTGAAGGGAATGAATATATGGAATTCCAACCTTCTTCTATAAAAGCAACGAATGCTAGGAAGAGGGGGAGTGAGCCGGTTATAAGGGCATCCAAGAAGCCTAGAGTACAAGCTACAGCTAAAACTCCTAGGAGACGTCCTGTGGAGAAGAAGCCTAAGCAAAACACTCAAAAGAAAACCAATGAAGGTGAAAGTGATCCACACGAAGTGGTGAGACTTGACGAATTAAACCCAAGTGAGAATGTGCATGAAACTCATGAGGAGATACCGGAAATTCCTGATCTTAATATATCTATCGATAATGAGGATCAAGGAAATGAAATCTCAACGAATTATGTTGAGACGGGAGTGGTATATAATAGAAAGACAATTGAAGTCGATACATACTTTGCTGAAACGATTGCAATACAAATTGATTTGGAATCTGAACTAAAATCAATAAAGGAATGCAAGAAGCGTCCTGATTGGCCAAAGTGGAAAGAAGCAATCTGTGCAGAGTTAAACTCGCTAAAGAAAAGAGAAGTGTTTGGTAATGTAAACCTTACACCAACTGGCATTAAACCAGTAGGTCACAAATGGGTGTTTGTCCGGAAGGGGAACGCTCAAAATGAAGTGACTAGATATAAGGCGAGACTCGTAGCTCAAGGTTTCACGCAGAGACCTGGCATTGACTACGAGGAAACCTACTCTCCCGTAATGGATGGAATTACTTTTCGGTATTTAATCTCAATGGCGGTGAATATGAATTTACAGATGCAACTTATGGATGTGGTCACAGCGTATCTATATGGAACATTAGATACAGAAATCTATATGAAAGTTCCAGAAGGTATTAAAGTCCCGAATGAAGATGAATGCAAATTATATAGTGTCAAATTACAGAAGTCACTATATGGTTTGAAACAATCAGGAAGAATGTGGTACAACAAGTTGAGTACATTCCTATTGGAGAAGGGATTTGTGAAGAATGAAGATTGTCCTTGTGTATTCATAAAGAAATCAGAGAAAGGCTTTTGCATAATCTCTGTTTACGTTGATGACTTGACATCATTGGTACTACAAATGAAATTGAAGAAACTTGCTCATACTTGAAGACTGAATTTGAAATGAAAGATCTGGGCAAGACTACCTATTGTTTAGGTTTGCAACTTGAACATACTCCCGAAGGGGTACTCTTGCATCAATCGAACTATACCAAGAAGGTATTAGAGATATTTAATATGCACGAAGCATATCCACTCAGATCACCTATGGTGGTGAGATCATTTGATATAGATGAAGATCCATTTAGACTAAGGCAGGAAGATGAGGAATTATTGGGACCTCAATATCCATACCTCAGTGCCATTGGTGCCTTGATGTACCTTGCAAATGGTACGCTACCCGATATAGCTTTTGCTGTTAATCTACTTGCAAGATATAGCTCAGCACCGACTCGGAGGCATTGGAATGGCATCAAGCAAATCCTCCGATATTTAAGAGGAACTCAAGACCTTGGATTATTTTTCACGAAGAATGGAGAATTAACCCTTGTGGGTTATGTTGATGATGGATATTTATCTGATCCACATAAATCAATATCTCAAACGGGATATGTGTTTTTATATGGTGGAACTGCAATTTCTTGGAAGTCAACGAAGCAAACATTGGTTGCTACATCGACAAATTATTCAGAGATCATCGCATTGTTTGAAGCTGCAAAGGAGTGCGCCTGGCTTAGGAGAATGACAAGCCATATAATGAATACTTGTGGAGTGGCGTATACTCCATCCCCTACAATTATCTATGAAGATAATAAGGCTTGTATTGCACAAGTACAATCGGGATACGTAAAGTCAAATAGGACAAAGCATATGTTACCTAAATTCTTCCACACGCATGAAAAGCAAGAGCAGGGAGAGATTTTAGTAACACATGTCCGATCTTGTGACAATCTTGCAGATATGTTCACAAAGGCATTACCTGCTCGCACTCTTGAAAAGGTGTCGGCGTGGTATTGGCATGAGAAGACTTAGAGAAGTGCTTGGAACAGGGGGGAACTTCCCTAAGTACATCACATTCCCGAATTACATGAGTTATCTCGAAGATAATTCATATCAGTCATGCAGATTGATAAACATTAATCATGAAGATTAAAACATTGTACTCTTTTTCCTTATGAGTTTTTCACATGAAGTTTTCTCAATAAGGCTTTTAACGAGGCAATGTGTGCAATATGAGTGGTGGTAATATGTGCTCTTTTCTCCATTTTTCCCACTGGGTTTTTAGGAGTTTTTATGAGGCATACTTATCATGATAAAGAGCCCAAGGGGGAGTGTTGTAAAACTCTTATTGGGCCAGGCCCACCTTCTAGAAGAAGGTGTCCTGGCCCATGTGGGCATATTTATCGAATCTGGGCCCAACACGAAGTTAGGGTTCCCCCCTATAAATAGTTGAGGAGACCCCCTGTAACCTGACACCAGAATTTCGCAATAAAGAATTTCGTCTCCTCTATTCCAGTTTTACTTTTCGTTATCTGTCGTGATCTACGTGCCGTCGTTCCGCCGATAACTTA
This sequence comes from Eragrostis nindensis, assembly GCA_012490785.1. NCBI lineage: Eukaryota > Viridiplantae > Streptophyta > Magnoliopsida > Poales > Poaceae > Eragrostis > Eragrostis nindensis. The sequence goes on from JAAXCT010000329.1 coordinate 66,585, forward strand.
ACAGAACGCATGCAAAACGGCCTCGAACTGCACTGCATGTATGTATGTACTATGTTATTGAACCGAAACGGACTGCGTCTATATCGCCGGCCGGTCGATCAGACCGTTCTCCCAGGCCGGCCACAAGCAAACTGCTCGATTGGAAGCCCGCCGCAAGCTGCCAGCAGAGCATGCCTCGTCCACCGCCGGCGGCAGCACTGACGGAGGACCTCGTGGAAGAGGTCCTCCTGCGCTTCCCACCAAACGAACCCGCGCTCCTCTTCCGCGCCGCCCTCGTCTGCAAGCACTGGCGCCGCCTCGTCTCCGGCGAACGCTTCCGCCGCCGCTTCAGCGAGCACCACCGCACGGCGCCCATGCTCGGATGCTTCTCCGCCAATTCCGGCCTCTTCATGCCTGCCCTTCAGTTCGCCACCTGTCGTCGTCGTCACGACGCTCACATGGCGCCACGTCGACGCGCTCCACGGCCACGTCCTCTTCTACGACGATAAGGGGGCGAAAGATTCGACACTGTTTGAAGGCTTCTCGGAGACGACGGACCTCGTCGTGTGGAATTCCGTCGATGGGGAGGCACGGAGGCTCCCTAGGATGCCGCCGCCGCCGTTTTCCTCGTCCGGACGAGGATGGAGTGCGGCGACATTGGCGTGCGCGGCGCCCGGCTGCGACCACCTCGACTGCGGCGGCGACGAGCCGTTCCAGGTGCTCCTTGTAGCCACGACAACATCGTCCACCACCACCACCACCTGCGTCTACTCATCGGAGCACGACGCGTGGAGCGATCAAGTCACTACCCAGCTGTTGCGTCCTGAGAGGGCCCGCGGCTCGAGTCCGGAACGTACTCCACTTCATCTGCAAGATGAGGATGAGGCAGGTCCATAGAGATAGAATCCTGGAGTACGTTTGGGGCGAGAAGCACATCAATACAGTCCTGGAGTACGATACGGGCAAGCAAGAACTGTCGCTGGTCAGCCTGCCGCCAGCGTGCGAGGATTTGTACAATGCTCTCGTGACGTTGGGTGACGGTACACTAGGATTCACTACGGTTCTGGAGTGCAAACTCTACATATGGGCGAGGGAAGCTGACCATGGTCTAGACAACGGAGAAGCCACATGGTCACGAAGAGGAGTCATTGATCTCATTGTGCTGCTTCCGGTTCTTGCCCTTGGCGTCTCGCCTAGAGCAGTAGCCACCGTGAACAGTGTCGGTATCACGTTCATAGCTACATCAGACGGGTGCTTCAGCGTTGATCTGAAGTCTGGCGAGGCGAGGGGGCTTGGGGGCTTTGACATTGTTCCCTTCACGGTCTTTGTCACTCCGGGGACAAACGTCATCCGCCATTGGGCAGCACACGGTGGTGCTTCCAATCCGGCATCGTACTGGGACCCATCAGCATTAGTTGACGCTTTTCAGATGATGATCCTATAAAAAATCTTCGGTGATTGAGTGGACACGGGCAGGCGCGCGCGCGTTTCTGACTTTCAACTCTGAAACTATTTTTTTTTTTTTTTTTTTTGCGAAGGGGAGGGCTTTATTGAATACTAAGGAGTATCATTACAAACTAGAGTGTGAACACACTCTGGAACACTTGTAAAAGAAACACAACTCCGACCAGAACGAATGGAAAGCTGTGCTAACTCATGTGCTACTTTATTTTGCCCTCTCCCGATTTTCACGAACTCAACACTCTCAAATTGTCGAGCCTCTTGCAGTATATCCAAAATAATTGGTGCGACCTCAGAGCGATCCGCCTGCTCTAGGGTCAGCTTCTTGATCACCGATGAGCAATCACACTCCAGGATCAGCTTATGGTTTGGCCAACGAGTAGCTAGCCGAACTCCTTCCAAGCACGCCTTTGCCTCGGCCTCTTCAGCATCTCGGCAATTGAAAAGCAGACGCCAAGCTGACAGCAATGGCAGTCCGGTATGATCTCTAATGACAACACCTAAGGCTGCAGAACCTGTCGTCTCTACAAATGCACCATCGACATTGATTTTGACGGTTCCTTCCGGTGGTGGTCTCCATGGCAGCGCCTGCTGAACTTCTTTAACAATATCACCCTCACTGTGCAAGAGCCATGACTTCTTCCCTTTACCTTTGACAGAATAACTCTGTTGCCGGCTACTGTACAGTGCATCCATGTATCGCAAGAGAAAAATAACAGAGCCTTCTATTGAAATTGAAGCACCTGCCTGAAGCACCTCATTTCGAACAGTCCAAGCTCTCCAAATCACCATGAGGAAGTTTGCCAGAATCTCATCAGAATGATTATCAATGATCATCAGCAGCCACTCCGGGCCAGAATACACAATATCATTCTCATCCGGCAATTCCCAATGCGATCTCATAGCATTTCGGAGTGCCACCGTATGTGGGCACCTGACAGTCGCATGGTGACAATCCTCATCTGCAGTTCCACATAACAAGCATGTTCTTTGTCGCTCGAGATGACGGTAGCATTTGTTACTTCTAGTAGGCAGCCCGTTATTAACAATTTTCCAAGCAAAAACACGTACTTTTGAAGGAACTTGAGCCTTCCAAAGTTTCTTCCATACCTTGCGTGCACCATCAGGGGATAAGCTGCTACCCACTGCACCAAGATCATGTTCAGTACGCATAGCAAGCCGGTATGCACTCCTCACAGAAAAGATACCCGTCTTCTCAAAATGCCAAGCTACCACATCCTCAGACCTGGTTACAGGCAACTTTATCTTCAAAATTTCAGAAACATCACAAGAATAGAAAAACCTCCTCAAGAGTGCCTTATCCCAGGTTTGGTTAGACTGATCAATTAAATGGCACACTCGACGTAACCTACAGGTTCTAGTACTACCAATAGGCCTGAGGCCGTCCAATCTTGGAATCCAATTATCTCTCCAAATCCTGATACTTTCACCATTGCCGACCCTATATACAACACCTTTTTTCAGAAGCTCTAGGCCATATTCAATGGCCCTCCATGTTGGGGAAGCATCACCTGCCGTGACTGTGTCAAGTAGATTTCCACTTGGAAAATACTTGGCCTTCAGAATTCTCGCACAAAGGCTGTCTGGATAAAACAATAGCTGCCAAGCTTGTCGGGCAAGGAGTGCTTGGTTGAACAATCTCAGGTCCTTAAAACCCATACCTCCATGGGCCTTTGGTAGGATCATAGTGTCCCATGGAATCCACTGAACCTTCCCTCTGCCATTTGTTGATCCCCACCAATAACGACGCACTTGCTTCATCAAGTCATCACACAAAGTCAGAGGTAACTTGAAAACACTCATAACATAAGTCGGCAGAGCTTGTGCAACAGATTTAATGAGAACTTCTTTGGCTGCAGAAGAAAGATCACGTTCCTTCCATGCTATCATTCGCTTGACAAAGCGTTCCTCTATAGGCTGAAAAACACCACGCCTCATTCTGCCATGGGGTGTCGGCAACCCCAAATATTTGGCCTCAAAATCAATTCTCTGAACTCCCAGGATATCACGCACTTGCTGGCCTAACTCCACATTAGCACCCTCACGCATCAGAAGTGAGCATTTGCTTGGGCTAAGTAATTGACCAGTGCACTTCTCAAAAATATTCAGAACTTCTTTAACCGCCGATGCTTGCTGGCTGTTAGCTTTGAAAAATAATAAGCTATCATCCGCGAAAAGCAAGTGAGATACACTTGGCGCCCTCCGACAAACACGAAGTCCAGAAATTTGTCCATTCCTTTCATAATGTTCCAACAAGGTAGACAAACCATCAGCCACCAAAATGAAGAGGTAAGGAGACAAAGGATCACCTTGACGTAAACCACGCGACGGGGAAAAGGGACGCAATGGCGTCCCGTTGAAGCGCACCGAGTAGCGTACAGTTGATACACATGCCATGATCCACTGCACCCACTGATGATGAAAGCCCAGCTTCAGCAACAAACTTTCTAAAAATCCCCAATCCACGCGATCATACGCTTTGGATAAATCCAATTTGTACGCACAAAACTCTTCTCTCTGGTTGCCGCCAGTTTGAATAGCATGTATGCACTCAAAAGCAATCAAGGCATTATCTGTAATCATCCTGCCCGGAATGAATGCGCTTTGTTCAGGAGCAACAATATCACCCAACAGCGGCCTTAACCGATTCACTAAGCACTTGGAGATGACCTTGTAAATCACATTGCATAAGCTAATAGGCCTGAATTCCTTTAACTCCTCTGGATTAGCCACCTTCGGAATGAGTACAATAGCAGTATCATTAATACCAGCAGGCAAATAACCATCAGAAAAGAATTTCTGAACAGCAGCCACAACATCCTCCTTGACCACCCCCCAATGTCGTTGAAAAAATCTTGGTGGAAAACCATCAGGCCCGGGTGCCTTGAGAGGGCTCATCTGGAAAAGCGCATCTGAAATCTCCTCAGGTGTGAATTCCCTGCAGAGCCTAGTGTTCATATCATCAGTAACTTTGGACTCAATTAAGTCAACTAGCTCAGTTGGCACAACTCCAGGGTCTGCAGTATATAGATTCTGAAAAAATTCAGAAGCCATGTGGTTTAATTGGGCCGGGTCCTCACACCAATCACCATCTGACGCCTTAAGCTTCTTTATTTTATTCTTCCTGGCTCTCCAAACTGCTTGACGATGGAAGTAGCTCGTGTTTCGATCACCTTCTCTAAGCCACGCAATGCGAGATCTTTGCAACCACATCATCTCTTCGCGGTACAGTAGCTCATCCATTCTATCAGTGATTTCTCGCATTTGCGCTCTACAAGCATGTGGATTGCCCTTCGTTTCTTCTAACTTGGCCCGCAGCTCCTCTAGCTCCTGCGTGACAGAACCAAAATTCTTCTTGCTCCATGATCTGAGCGCCTTTTGTACATGCTGAAGAGCTGACATAATTCCACCAAGGCCTTCTCTATTGGGTGAGGTACACCATGCCTCCTTAACCTCCAAAGCAAGAGATTCTAGCCTCTCCCACATAATCTCGTAACGGAAAATCCTCGGTTTGTGCCTCTCCCAGCTCTCCTTTTTAATTTCAAGAAAGAGTGGGCAGTTGTCCGACCTCGACGAGACTAGATGATGAAGCGTTGCTTCTCCAAAGATATCCCTCCATCGTGTATCCGCCACTGCTCTATCAAGCCGTACCTTGACATTGTCGACACCACCTCTGCCATTGTCATATGTGAATGGTAAGCCAACAAAGCCAATATCCATGAGATCACAATCCGCTAAACATTCTCTGAAATTTTGCATCTGCCGCTCCGGCCTTGGACATTTTGAAAAATGTTCGAAGCCCCACATTGCCTCATTAAAGTCCCCAATCAGTAGCCACGGCAACTCTGATTCTCCTCGTAACCGCCTTAGATGCTCCCACATGGATGGTCTGTCCTCGGTTCTTGGCTCCCCATACACAAAAGTCACACGAAACCACTCCTCCTCCCTATTTTCTCGCACCAGTACGTCAATATATCTCGTGTGCTTCTCTAGCAGCTGCACTTCCACCAATGCATGCCAAAAAAGAACAAGACCACCAGCCTGCCCAACACTGTCCACGGATAGACAGTTCTTTAGGCCAATTCTCCAGCGCAGGTTCTCCGCCCGCTTCCCCGATCTTCTTGTTTCAGAAATAAAAACCAACTTTGGACTTTTAGCTCTTACTAGAGCAATGAGGTCCTGAACAGTCCGAGGGAGTCCCAACCCTCGGCAGTTCCAGCTCAAAATGTTCATCTTCTAATCTGCTCAAGAACTCGCTGACCGAGACGAACCCTACCGACGATCCGATTGTGGTTTCAGGTGGGTAAATTCCTCACCGGAATCCCCTTGTCACCCCCCACCACAGATTTGGAACGACGAAAATCCGTTAGAAGAACGATCCAAAACACCAACTCCGTCGACTCAAGGCCACGGTAACAGCAATCGGCACCAACTCCGTCGACCCAAGGCCACGGCAAAACGGCTCCACGATGGGGAGCAGTCGTCCTACACCTGGAAGACCAGTTGTAGACGTGAAGGATATCGAGGCCGGGAGGGCCTCGATCAGATCACACCAAAGAGAAACGCAGAAGAATCTCTTTCAATCCGCCAAGGCGACTAGCTAGGATCGCTGCCGGAGACTTCCACGTGACTTAGTGACTGACCACGGAACTGTGACGAACAACCACGTAACTCATCCATGATTCGCCATTACTCGCCATATCAACCAGAATCGCTGGCCGGAACTTCCTTCCCCAGCAGGCCGCAGCCTTGCAGGGACGCAAACGGCCGACCGGTCTCACATCATGGCCGGCGTCGACGGAAAGCGGCGGCGCCGCCGGTCGTCGGGGCCGTCAAAACCTAGTCGACCTGAGCCGCCTCCAAATCGCCTCCGGGTTTTCAGGAGTCTTCAACTCTGAAACTATGGGTGCAAACATCATTCGCTTTGGTTAACACCAGAAAGGTTGAGTTTATCAAAATCACGCTCTGAAAAATGGAATTGTACAATATTTCCTTATTTGTTATTCGTGTTTTCTTTTGCCTATTTTGGACACTTGAATGACCAACTTGGCTTTCTTTCTTTTGTTCTGGATCTTATGCGTGTGGTCCTCCGTGTCCTCCTTTGTTATGTGAATTTAGTGTCGTGACTATGCATCGATTTGGTTATCCATCACTAGTTTCTGTACTATGCAACCAAGAGGAGCTTTACTGTCCAAAATAATGACCATTAGTTTCTCCAAACTAATGTCCATTAGTTTGATCCGACGGTCCAGATTTAATATCAAAACTCCACTACAAATGGCCATTAGTAGGGGCAATATGGGAAAATAGTATATTTACAATAAGTAATTCTATCTTCATAATTGAAAGAAATTAGATACTATCTAATAAATTTATGTGTTAATTAATCATGTACTAATTTGTTGATTAGTAGGGTTAGCCAACTATGGTTCGTGTCATTTCGCCGCCACCGCCGCCGCCGATCATCATTTCGCACAGAGGTGCTGGCGGTGACGTCCCCAGCAGATGAAGCAGCAGCCAGCGACGGTGCGATCGTCCGTCTTTCTTTTACTTATATAAGAAAACATATGTATATAATGTTGAATCCGAGAAAAATCCGGTTGCTCGTCTGCTCGGTCACGGCCGAGACGACGCAAACGTTGCCGCGCCGACGATGTTTGCGTTAGGTATTTCTTAGGATTTGTGGCTGCGTGTTGGCCGATTCAATCTGGATATATATGGGCATGACGGGATGACGTGAAGTACATGGAAACTGAAGTTCCAGCATTAAAAAAATGATACTAAAACGAAAACTCTGGCCCTGAAGCCAATCCTAAGATAATTTTGAAACTCGAGTTCGAAACGGAAATCCCAACCACTTCTGCATGGCGGAGGATGAGATGAAGAACACAAAAATGGCGTCCATGGCGACCTGGGTGTCCGGCGACGGAGGGAGAGCACGGTGTTGGCGGCGCGGGCTCGGCAAGCGAACAAATGGGTGGTCTGGGCTTTTTACTTGATGGGCCGTGCAGAAAGGGGTGCTGGCCCAATTAAATGGAACCCAATTAAATCGCAAATTCATTAATTGAAAGTATAATTACAAATCTGCCCCAAAACTAATGGCCATTAGTTTTCCAAAACTAATGGCCATTATTTTGGACAGTAAAACTCCTCATGCAACCAATCCCAGCGGGATGAGGACTCGCTGAGTGTTGATCTGTGTTATGAGCACTTGTGTTATAGTTTTGTTGTATGTGTGTTAGTGTTACCCTATAAATGCAAATGTGTACATATGTATGGTGCCGTTTTGCCTGGCTTTGATCCGACCCAGCTATTTTGAACAGATTGTAGTAGCAGCAAGAACGTAAAGCAGCATGGAGTGTAAGAAACTAAGAATGTATTTTCATGTGGAAAAATGAATAAAAGTAAGGGACAATAGTTAAAAGGACCAGATTTAGGGCCTGTTTGTTTCAGCTTTTCAGCTGGCTTTTCCGGTGACAATTCGATATCAAAGTTGTTAGTGTCAAACCGACGGAGCAAATTGTAAGTGTTAGAATATGTAAATATTCATGTATGTATGTCAGGTTTGTTGTACATTGTACTATATATGCGCCAATTGCATCGATAGAGTCATCGTGGTTATTCTCCCAACCTAATCTCTCTTTCATGGTATCCAGAGATCACAACTCCTGAAGATCTCGCTTCCGCATCTCCCACGCGCCGCCGACACCTCTCTCTAGCCTCAACCCTAACGCCAATCTTCCTCCATGGCGGGAGGGAGTACACAGCAGAAAACCACTAGCTTTAGCTGCCTGCATAGGGGCTGCCGTAGCAATTGGAATATCATCATGGCGCTCTATCAATTCTCACAACAAGTGTCAGCCAACGTAAGTCATACATGACAGCCAACACTAATCAGTTCTCACGTAAAGAAACAGGCCCCAGCATCCCAGGCAGAAATGACCCTGCGTGGACGACCTGTGGAGCACGGTGAGTGCGAAGGCAGCTCGTGAGCAGCTTGGGTGGGGCGACACAGTGTGGGCAAGGGCGCGGCGAGACGCGAGCGCAGGCACGCGTGCAAGCCGCGGCGGGCACGAAGCTAGGGAGTCAATTGCTTGCGCTCGTTTCGATCCTTTCGAATGAGCTTTACATCGGGACTCCAAGTTGGGCTTCGGTTGGGCTGGGGCGACTGATAAATGACGTGCTATTATGTACTGGGCTCCAACCGGGTGATGGCGAAAACAGGATCAAAACAGGATTATCCCGGTCCAAAACAGGATACCGTAAAAACGGGCAGGAAATAACCCTAACCGTTTCCGCTCCCATTTTCGTTTAGTGTTTTTCCGTTTCCGTCCATTACCTATTTTTCCCGGAAATCCGAAAACGGTTGGGATAAAAGCGGGAACGGTCGCGGGACAAGATGGGATTTTCCCGTCCCGTTTTCATCCCTAGATGCTGGGAGCCTGGGATTTTACAAAAGCTGCAACACCGTACATACAGCTAGCCTGCTGACTTTATCTTTTTCGTTTCTTTTTCCTTTTTTCCCTTTTCCTTTGTGCCTTTGATAACGTGGCGCCCAATCAGAATGGTTGCGTGAACCTGAAATGAAATTCTACTACTACATCACAACTAAAGTGCATGTGTATAGTAAAGCTAGAGGTTCCAGAATGTATTGAACTAGTTAATCCGACACTAAAGGTTCCTAGGTTAATAGTGCTAATCGTCAGTGGAGGCAGCCACGTCAGTGGAGAGAGGGATGTTTGTTCTGTGGAGTGTTGTAATAAGGCCTGGTACACGATTAATATGCTACTGAAACTTTATATTAAATGTCAACGACCTCAAATGACTGAACTCAAAACCAAGAATTTAGCTGCCTGTGCATAGGGCCTGCCGTAGCACTTGAGACCTCGGAATACCATCATGGACACGCAAAGGTCCGACAATACAGGCTAGGAGCCTTGGATGTAACAAAAGCTGCAACAACGTACATACAGCTAGCCTGACAACTTTGTCTTTTTCGTTTCTTTTTCTTCTTTTTTTTTTCTTTCCTTTCTGCCGTCATCTTCTGTGTAGGCAGCTCGTGAGCAGCTTGGGTGGGGCGACACAGTGTGGGCAAGGGCGCGGCGAGACGCGAGCGCAGGCACGCGTGCAAGCCGCAGCGGGCACGAAGCTAGGGAGTCGATTGCTTGCGCTCGTTTCGATCCTTTCGAATGCGCTTTACATCGGGACGGTTGGGCTGGGGCGACTGATAAATGACGTGCTATTATGTACTGGGCTGCAACTGGGTGATGGCGAAAACAGGATCAAAACAGGATTATCCCGGTCCAAAACAGGATACTGTAAAAACGGGCAGGAAATAACTCTAACCGTTTCCGCTCCCATTTTCGTTTAGTGTTTTTCCGTTTCCGTCCATTACCTATTTTTCCCGGAAATCCGAAAACGGTTGGGATAAAAGCGGGAACGGTCGCAGGACAAGATGGGATTTTCCCGTCCCATTTTCATCCCTAGAGGCTGGGAGCCTGGGATTTTACAAAAGCTGCAACACCGTACATACAGCTAGCCTGCTGACTTTATCTTTTTTGTTTCTTTTTCCTTTTTTTCCCTTTTCCTTTGTGCCTTTGATAACGTGGCGCCCAATCAGAATGGTTGCGTGAACCTGAAATGAAATTCTACTACTACATCACAACTAAAGTGCATGTGTATGGTAAAGCTAGAGGGTTCCAGAATGTATTGAACTAGTTAATCCGACACTAAGGCCCTGTTTGGATACTAAGTATTTTTGTAGTTTTGGAAGAATACCATGGTCTTTAGAAAATACCATAGTATCTAATACTTTGAGGTGTTTGGGGACAACAAAAACCATTGTTTCGTAAACCATAGTATGCCCAAAACCATGGTATTTCTGGGGTTTTGAAAAATCCAGTCCCCCCACCTCTTTTTTCTAAAACCGAGCTCGACTTATGGCTCGCTCACGTAGCGTTGTTGTCTGCCCTGTGCGTTTTCAAAGCATTTGTGCATGTTATCTTTGCCCTGGCATACGTCCATGCATCGTATTGAACACAAGGACACACGTATTACTGAAAATTTTTATTTCTTCTCTACTGGCATGAATGGAATTCGGACACCAGCAGTCAATATTATGAAATCTGCAATCCAATCATAGTTAAATCTGGCTTTACATCTACCGATCTACGGGTCACGTATCACCACATTGGCTGTGCGTGTTAGTGCATCTCATGAACTTGATAGCTTGGATCTTAATTAAAACGCCTAATCAGCCACAAAGATACAAAACAAAATACCGTAAGTGCCAAACACCTCATGGTTTCTGTTGAAACTGTAAAATACCATGGTATTAGTAAACCACAGTATTTTAGACCTATGACATAGAAAACTGTGGTTTTAAGAAACTTAGGTTTTCAAAAACTTTAACATCCAAACAGGCCCTAAAGGTTCCTAGGTAGGTTAATAGTGCTAATCGTCAGTGGAGGCAGCCACGTCAGTGGAGAGAGGGATGTTTGTTCTGTGGAGTGTTGTAATAAGGCCTGGTACACGATTAATATGCTACTGAAACTTTATATTAAATGTCAATGACCTCAAATGACTGAACTCAAAACCAAGAATTTAGCTGCCTGCATAGGGCCTGCCGTAGCACTTGAGACCTTGGAATACCATCATGGACACGCAAAGGTCCGACAATACAGGCTAGGAGCCTTGGATGTAACAAAAGCTGCAACAACGTACATACAGCTAGCCTCGCAACTTTGTCTTTTTCGTTTCTTTTTCTTCTTTTTTTTTTTCTTTTCCTTTGTGCCGTCATCTTCTGTGCAGGCAGCTCGTGAGCAGCTTGGGTTGGGCGACACAGTGTGGGCAAGGGCGCGGCGAGATGCGAGCGCAGGCACGCGTGCAAGCCGCGGCGGGCACGAAGCTAGGGAGTCGATTGCTTGCGCTCGTTTCGATCCTTTCGAATGAGCTTTACATCGGGACTCCAAGTTGGGCTTCGGTTGGGCTGGGGCGACTGATAAATGACGTGCTATTATGTACTGGCCTGCAACCGGGTGATGGCGAAAACAGGATCAAAACAGGATTATCCCGGTCCAAAACAGGATCCCGTAAAAAGGGCAGGAAATAACCCTAACTGTTTCCGCTCCCATTTTCGTTTAGTGTTTTTCCGTTTCCGTCCATTAACTATTTTCCCGGAAATTCGAAAACGGTTGGGATAAAAGCGGGAACGGTCGCGGGACAAGATGGGATTTTCCCGTCCCGTTTTCATCCCTGGAGGCTGGGAGCCTGGGATTTTACAAAAGCTGCAACACTGTACATACAGCTAGCCTGCTGACTTTATCTTTTTTGATTCTTTTTCCTTTTTTTTCCATTTTCCTTTGTGCCTTTGATAACGTGGCGCCCAATCAGAATGGTTGCGTGAACCTGAAATGAAATTCTACTACTACATCACAACTAAAGTGCATGTGTATAGTAAAGCTAGAGGGTTCCAGAATGTATTGAACTAGTTAATCCGACACTAAAGGTTCCTAGGTTAATAGTGCTAATCGTCAGTGAAGGCAGCCACGTCAGTGGAGAGAGGGATGTTTGTTCTGTGGAGTGTTGTAATAAGGCCTGGTACACGATTAATATGCTACTGAAACTTTATATTAAATGTCAACGACCTCAAAACCAAGAATTTAGCTGCCTGCATAGGGCCTGCCGTAGCACTTGAGACCTTGGAATACCATCATGGACACGCAAAGGTCCGACAATACAGGCTAGGAGCCTTGGATGTAACAAAAGCTGCAACAACGTACATACAGCTAGCCTGGCAACTTTGTCTTTTTCGTTTCTTTTCCTTCTTTTTTTTTCTTTTCCTTTGTGCCGTCATCTTCTACCTCGATGCCGTGGTTTGGGACGACCATGACCATGGCATGGATTCACAACGTCGTCAGGCTGGGCCACCTCATCCTCGACCCCCTTGGGCGAGACCACCTTGTTGTCGACGCCAGGATTGTCCCCTTTTCTTCCTATTCTTCCTCATTGTCGATGTGGTGACCTAGATGCATGCCTTTGGCGTTTTGTCCGGCGTGAAGCTCGGATCCGCCACCGCTCAAGAAGATCAAAGACGAGATTATGATGTCAGGTGGATCACAGGACGCACTGCCCGAGGAGCTCAAAGAGGATTATAGGATGACGACAGGCCAGTCTCATGGAGTCACGCTGTGGAGAGGCCAATGGCAAGGAGCTTGGATCCGCATCAGGTCTTAGAGCAAGGCCAATAATTGTCGGTAAGACAAGCTAAATTATATAATACGGGTCTGGATGAGAGAGAAACTGGGGAAAAAGGCCCGCTTGTCGAACCTGCCGGCGACGGTCGCCTCGCCTGTTTCTCTGCTGCCTGTGAGACTGCCATCACTCGTGACTTTTCTATCCGCTCCCAGGCGACCGGCGCTGCGTTGGGCAGCTTGTCTCACGCGTGGGCTCGTGAGCGGCTGCTCGCCCACCTCGTTGGGCTTGCTCTTATGGCGACTGAATCTTCATGATGGGCTCCAAGATGTAAGAGCATCCTGGGGTGGCTACAAATGCTCCAACCGACAAAAGAGTCTAACCATTATTTTTGGACGAAAACCTTATGTGTGCTGTGAGAGAGCAAAGGCGACAAAAAGTTTCTATATATATATAGAGAGAAAATGGTTTGGCCATTTATCTACTTCGTCCCGAAAAAGTGTCATTCACGCTTTCCGAGGAGCCAAATGTTTTTAACTTTGACTAAACATATATCAAAAATATTAATATTTATAGTACATTATTAGTATCATTAGATAGATCGATGAATCTATATTCTTAATAAACTAATTTGAAGATATAAATGTTTTGCTAATATTTTGTACAAACATAGTCAAGTTTGATTAGTATGAATATGGACACTTATTTTCTAATGGAAAAGAGGGGGCACACGACAGCAAACTTTTGATTGAGACCATCAGACCACTAGCTTTGGCTGCCTGCATACATTGGAATATCTTCATCACATGCAAAGGTCCGACCGTTAGAGGCTGGGAGCCTGGAATGTAACAAAAGCTGCAACAACCTACATACATCGAGAACCAGCCGACTTTGTCTCTTCTTTTTCTTTTTCTTTTTCTTTTTCTTTTGTGCCTTTGATAACGAGGCGCCCAATCAGAAAGGTAGCGAGAACGTGAAATGAAATGCTACTACCACATCACAACTAAAGTGCATGTGTTTAGTAAAGCTTGAGGGTTCCAAAATGTATTGAACTAGTTAATCCGACACTAAAGGTTCCTAAGTTAATAGTGCTAATCGGCAGTGGAGGCAGCCGCAGCCATTGCACAATAATAGTCCTGTGCCCTTGCTTGCCGAATCATTGTGATACTACATGAAGACACGTTAGAAACACACACACACACACACACAAACAGACAGACGCGGAGAGACAGAGAGAGATGTTTGATCTGTGGAGTGTTGTGGGATGGTGGGACAAGTGGCAGCTGCGCATCCTCGTCCTCGGCAGCCTCGGCATTCAATGGTTTCTTCTGGTGGCTGCCCCCTTGCGCAAGTATACCATCTGGCGCTGCTTCAGGCTATGCATATGGCTTGCATACATTAGCAGCGATGCTCTGGCCATCTATGCGCTAGCCACCCTCTTCAACCGTCACGCCAGGGGGAGCTGCAGCAGCTGTGAAGGCGTTGTGAACAATAAGGAGGGGATCCTGGAGGTCCTATGGGCTCCTGTTCTGCTCATACATCTCGGCGGGCAGGAGGAGCTGAGCGCCTACTCCATCGAAGACAACGAGCTGTGGACAAGGCACACGGTGACCCTGGTGTCTCAGGTCGCGGTTGCCCTGTACGCCTTCTGCAAGTCGTGGACTAAACCCAGCGACTGGAAGCTATTGGCATCAGCGATCCTGCTCTTCATCATTGGGGTGCTCAGTTTCAGTGAGAAGCCATGGGCCCTCAAGAGAGCCAGCATTAACAGATTGGCGTCTGTGTCGGCGGTGATACAAGGAACACAGAAGCGTACAAGATTGGCAGTGTACTTGGACGATCTTTTGTTGTCAGATTGGTACAATTTCTTCACCAAGTCCGGCTCAGATGACAAGAGTAGCCTGCCCGGAGACGAGTCAGGCAAGAAGCAGCCGGCGGAGCGGGCGGCGAGTGAGGAGGAAAATGTGGGCTTATCAGAAGGAGATAAAGTCTATATGGTGCTCTCGGACATGTCGCTGTCGGCTGCTGCCGATGACCTTGTGCGACGAGGCAGAGCTGGAAATGTCCGGGATGTTCTTCGGCCTCTGAGCACCAAGGCGGAAAAGCAACTGAAGCGTTGGCTGCGTGGCGCGTTTGGGCTCATATATACCAGAGCTAATTTGGCTGTCACTCGCACATACCTGGTTTACCATGTGTTGGTGGTGCCCATCCTGCACATCGCCGCCATCACGCTGTTTGCGACGAGCTACAAGGATGGGTACGGCCGCACCGATGTGAAGATCACATACATCCTCCTGTGTCTCACCGCCGCGCTGGATGTTTTCGCGGTGTTCATCCGTCAGCTCCTATACCGGGCGATGTCAGCAACAAGTGTCCCGGCGTTGTGCGAGACGGTTCCAGGCTACAACCTCATGGAGGCGGTTCTCCAGCGGAGGCAGAAGGCCATTGGGCCGCTGGTCAAGTGTGCCACCAGCCTGGGCTGCAAGGAAGAGTATTTCGAGTACTTCAAATTTAAAGAAGGCGGTCGAGATGACTACACACTGTACAAGAATGTGTCGGAGATGGTCCTTGCAGATCTGGTGAGTGCACAGGGCCGCGACCTTGCCAATTACAGGGTCTTCCCGGTGCCATACGCTGCATCATCAGACACTGCTGAGGTTGAGGAGCAGCCCAGGCGGGAGATAATGGAGCAGCAGCAGAGCAGCCCAGGCGCGGCCAACTGGGCTCTAGATGATGAGCAGCAGAAGGTGTGCGGCCCCATGATACGGAACACTCTGTGTGGGTCGTTCGACAGGAGCGTCCTCGTCTGGCACATCGCCACCGACCTCTGCTTCCGCGTGGAAGCTGGTACCGCCGGCGCCAACAACGAAGAAGAGACTGGGGCCCTAGAAGAGGCACACCGGCTTCGCAGGAAGTGCACGGAAGCAATATCCAGCTACATGGCTCGGCTGCTGAATTTCCACCCGGAAATGCTGCTCACCGGCAGCAGGCAGCACCTGGTCAGTGAAGCCATGGATGAATTGGAGTCCATCTTGGGCCGCACCAATGTAGATAACAGCGGCAAGCTGCGAAGCAAAGAAGACCTGCTCGCCATCATCGACGAATGGGCAGGTTTCCAATATCAGGTGCCCATCGGTAACAAAGATGAAGACAAGGAGGCAAAATCTTTCTTCCACATCCCCGTGGCGTGCAGTCTTGCAAAGGAGCTGCGGGGCCTTGCACCGACCATGCGCTGGAATGTGATGTACCGGGTGTGGCTGGGCATGCTCTTCTACTCCGCCAGCATGTGCAGGGGCTACCTGCACGCTAAGAGCTTGGGTGAAGGTGGTGAGTTCCTCTCCTACGTCTGGCTCGTCCTCTCGCTCAAGGGGGCTAAGACGCTGGCAGACAAGCTTCAGATGCCGGAGGTGAAAGGAGACGACAAGGAACCAATGCACCACCCAGTTCAACGCCCACCACGAGATGGTTTGGAAAACCAATTAAATCTTCCAGATGCTCCAATTCGATCGCCGATGCCATGATTTTATATATCAATCAATTTTACTGTTTGTTTGCTTAATTTGTAGCTAGCGTTCTCCGATTGAACTACTGGCCGGTTTGTTTTGTTACCTTTGCCTTGTGTAGGTGTTCGAGCGTGGCTTACTCATAAGCTTAGCCCGTCACTCTGATTCGGTGTGTTTCATTTGTTATTTATTGTCGAATGGTGTTTACTACTGGATGGGCCCCTTCTTCTCCGATCAAGCAACCATCTTCCAAGTTTCTATGGCTGCGGAGAACGTTTTATGGTTGTGGGAAAATTTTATTGTTGCGGCATGCGCTTCCTGGTTGCTTGGATAGGAGCCGCCGTCGCGCTAAATACTATTTAGCACGCAGCGTGCTAAATAGTGTGCTAAATAAGCAATTTAGCACTTCACACCGCCATCCAATCAACTCCCGGGAGCTTTATTGGACGCCCAACCCCACAGCCATAAAAGAAGCTTCCACAATCATAAAATATTATGATCCATCGGACCTGTACTAGTAAAACAATTAGAAAACATCTTGAACAATAATCTTAAGCCCACAACCATAAAAGGTTGAAAATTCTGCCCCACAATAATAATCAAACTCACCACATAGAGATAAAAACGGAACACCGCCCCCCCCCCCCCCCCCCCCCCCCCCCCCACGACACCCACCCTGGTCATTTTATTCCCCTCCATGTTCTCTCTCGTATTCATCTCTCTCATACTCCCTCCGTTTTTTAAAACAGAACTGCCCCCACCATTTTTTTGTTGAACTTGAACTAACAATATATGTAAATAATTAGTTGCCAAATATGAAATGTATGTTATTGGATCAATCATCAAAAGCACTTTAAGATTAATTTATTTATTTAGCTATTTGCATAAATATTTATGAATGGCACGAATGATCAAAGTAACAAAAGAAGTCAACGATGTCATATATATAAAAACAGAGGGAGTACTAGATATGAGGCCAACATTGTACAAATGGAGGATTCATAGGCAGCAGCGTCATGGTCAGATTTTGCCAGTCGCGGTCATTGAATGGCGTTCCTTGAAGGTATGGCGACCATATTTAATATTTTCATTCCTACCACTGAAAGCATAATGCCGTTAAATGTTAGAAAATTCGCTCTAATGGGGAGATGAACTCATGACTTCAGGTGCTACTGAGACTCTTGTAGCCACTAGGCTACAAGACCTTTTGCCCCTTCTCTGTAGACCTGACAAGCTGCTTCGTGAAGCAACTGCAAGTGGTCTTCCCCTTGCTGTTCCTTCTTGGGCCCTGTATGAGTTGCTTGAAGCGGCATTGCAGCAGGCGACGGGATGCCGATTTTTTTATTCTTGTTATTTTACCTTTTTTGATGGTCAGTGGAGGAAAGCTGATGCTTGGAGCCTATCCAGATTTACGAAGCTAGCAGCAGCCTTGCTGTGTCCAACTGTCCATGAGCTTATCAACTCCCTTCTTCCCCCTAAAAAAGAAAACTCTTGCAGGTCTTGTGTTTGTATAGGTGAATTTCTTCCCTATCAAAGGGGATTTTATTTTATTTTATTTACTTGTTTTGATGCTCGGTGGAGGAAAAGCTGATGCCCGCTGATTCTGGATCTGTACAGTCCAGCCACTTTATTCGCTTATTTGTTATCCCAACCATACCAAATTTTGTTCCACCAAGCTATCTTACATTCCACAGGAGGGCTTCCTTTGATCTGTTCCCGTGCCTCCAGGAACGCGATGCCATCGCAACTGTGTCTGCATGACCTCATCACACGACAACCAATGGATCTCCTTTTCAGGTGAACCCATGCCCAAATCATCATGTCCCTGTCGTGTTCCGCATCATTAGCCACATTACTGTGAAAACCTTGTCCCGAAACTTGCATCCAAATAACAGCAACGCGCATGTATCTCTCATTGTTTGTGCACAACCTTTCTGTATATTTTTCAGAAAACCTCGTTACTTGCAAAAGCGCCTGTAGCCTAGTGGTTAACAAGACGCAGTAGCACCTGTGGTCCTAGGTTCGACTCTCGGTGGGAGCGGATTTTCTAAGATCTAACAGCGTTGTGCTTTTAGAGGTAGGTGATGTGGCCGTCGACAGCGAGTCGCAGTGGTGACTTCGTCAATCTAGAGGATATGCAGTCTTCGAAGATACTCATAGGGGTAGGGTTTGCACATGTGTGTTCGTAGGGGTGAGTGTGCGTGCGTTGTGAGTGTCTGAGTCATACTATGTAATAAAAAATAAAACAAAACCTTGTTTACTTGAATTTCTCATATCTTTTTGTTGGTACCTCCGATTTAGCTGATTCTTGCGCCTAAATCTTCATTTCAGCATAATCTATCCAGCCATAGTGTTTTTACAATATGCTTTTATCTGGTTAGTGTACTGTTCTTCATTGTTTAGTGCTTTTGTTTTGTCGTTTGGACGTGCGAGTAGATGGTGACATGGAGAAGCGGTACGAGAATATGAAAAGCAAGAGTACAAGATCACTGAGTGACACTTTACAAAAAAAGGCAAGTGCCATTGACCATATTGATTCTTGGATGCATGCAATCTTAATTTTGAATCCTATGATATGATTTATTAGCTTTTCCACATTATTCCTTGTCGCCTGCTGATGTTTGGGGTGGGGTTCCTTAATTTTGACTAATGATCTATGCAACTTAATCTGGATTGGTAATGGTTAGCGACATAGAGCTTTTTAGGGAATTTGAGCAGGATTGTTGGTTTGGTATAGTACCGTCGTGCATGAGACTTTGGGTTGTGCTTGTGTCTGCTTAGATTCTAAGGACCAGTTCATGAAACATGTAACCCAGCATATTCGCGCCATCACAAGACTGCTATGGAACAACTTGGCCAATTAATTAGATGTGTTTTTATTTTGTGGCGCAAGAGGGGGCTTCTACAGCGGAGGTAAAATGGACTCTAATATGCTGTTAGCGGTGGAATCTTAGCGGATGCATACAGGTTCGGAAGCGCTTTGTAAAGGCCTCGTAGTGATCTCCACGATGCACACCATAGCAAGTGTGCAGTGGCATAATGGAGGATTTAGTCACCGATGGGTGATGAAATCACGACTTGTGGGTAAAGTGGTGCAACATCTGCAGTGTGTAAAACTGTCTTGACAACCGTGCTCACGGTTGTTGGCGGTGTTTATTGATCGATTTTCACCTCCAACACTGTCAATAAAAGCCATCAATCAAGGATAAAATAAACATTCTTTTACATTAATGGCTTTCCACGAGTTTTGGTGAGATATTTGGATGCAGGAAGGAAATACGACGAAAATCATAAAGAAATGGAGAAAAGGTACACCGGCCGGCCCAATCATAGGCCAGCCGGCCTACTCAGGCTCCACCTGCAGCCAGGCTTCTCCAAGCAAGGCCTCCACTGCTCCCCCACGTCCAAACCAAGGCCTAGTCCAGCAGGAAACCAACCGACTTACCAGAACATGGGATGTTGGGCCTAAACGTGAAGGCCACGCAACTTCTGCCGCCCCCACGAAGTAAACGACCATCCAACCGCCATCAGGAAGCAATCTGGGACGTCCAGGACAAAGGCGGTGGCGAACCGCCACGATGGACGGCCGGCCGGCCCCCCTACTAGGCCGGTCGGCCTGCCTTGGCGCGCCCGTCACTCCATCCTCTGCTATAAGATGCCCTCTGTCCTAAGGACCCTATAAATACCCCCCACTCGCTCCAGAACAACTCCCACCTTGATATATACTTCATTTAGATTCTTTTAGTAGCGAAGCGCTGCTGTAGTAGTGAGTGAATAGGAGGGAAGGAGAGTAGGAGTCCTCGGAGGATGTCG
The DNA here is from genome assembly GCA_012490785.1 of Eragrostis nindensis. Classification (NCBI taxonomy): domain Eukaryota; kingdom Viridiplantae; phylum Streptophyta; class Magnoliopsida; order Poales; family Poaceae; genus Eragrostis; species Eragrostis nindensis. Next base: position 86,555 of record JAAXCT010000329.1, read on the forward strand.
GGGCTCTGCTTCTACTTCGCCTCGGGTATGCTCCTGCCTGGGAGTAGTCTGCCTAGTCTTCCAGGCCGGGCAACATATAAGGATATTATTGGCCGGATAATGAAGTAAGGTATTCTGCTCTATTCATTTGTGGGTTTCAGGTTTATAGTAAGTATTTATATATTTATATGCTTACTATATTGACTAGCTTATTGCAATTGCTCTCTAGTTGTAAGTATAGGTGTAAATGTGGTGTTTAGACCTAGAGTTATCCCTGATCTGCCCGTGACCCCACGGAGGACGGTAGCCGCTGTATGTGACAGATACAACCGGCCTTTGCAATCCGCCACGTCCGGGTTATCGTTTCTGGTAGGGTTTTCAATAGCACGTAGCGGCCTCAGTAGTGGAACCTAATTCTCGGGTTAGCTGCTAGGAGATGCGTGTGCCCTGAAACGAATGATAGAGTAAGGACCTTACCAAGTTATCCTACTACATAATTCCTTAGCATTAGATTGCCTGGCCAGAAGACCTTTTTATTTATTGCTGCATTCACTAGTACTCGTGTGCCCCTTTTCCGGATAATTTTCTAGGATTAGAGTATCTTTTACACTGTTCATTCCCTGAGGATTCGATACCTTAGAAATACTCCTGAGTGAAAGCTACATCGGTATCCGTACGCCTGCAGATTAATTTCTGTTAGGCCTTAGGACTGCCAACAAGCTTTCTGACGTCGTTGCCGGGGAACGGTAGCTGTTTTTTTTTGTATTTCTTTTATTTTTATCACACTATGGATACACCATCGATCTTCAACACTATGGCTCCGAAAGGAGCACTATTGGAGCCTCCACCAGCATCAAAACAAATCACCGCTCCAAGCTATGAGTTTCGTCCTGAGCTGATAGAACTGGTCAGGAAGACACTGTTCAGTGGGGAAGCAAATGCAAGTCCATATGAACACATACGTTACTTCGAGCAGCTATGCGCCACTGTGGTGACTTCAGGGGTCCCACAATATAGTTTCAGATGGATGTTGTTTCCATTCTCCATCACTGGCGAGGCAGCTCACTGGTATTATCTGCATGTGAGCGAAGCAGAGGGAGACTGGCATACTCTCAGGAAGCTCTTTTGCCTCAACTACTTCCCTCTCTCACGGGTAATTGCTCTTCGCAAGAAGGTCATTGCCTTTGAGCAGGGCAGTAATGAGCCACTAGGAGCTGCCTGGCACCGCTTCCTCTCTTGCACTCACGAAGGTCAAGATCTGGGAATTCCAGCACCCATCCGCCTTCAACACTTCGCTGCAGGACTCAATCTTCAAGGCCGCAACTTCTTAGATGCAGCCTCAGGAGGTTCCTTCCTGTACAAAACAAGCAAAGAAGGGTTTGAGGTCCTTAAGAAGATCCTCAGCAATCTGAATGTGTAACACCGCAACCTAAAACCACTGCTAATCCAACGGTTAATTCAATTAACAAAGTTTTGGGATAAAAGAATCGAAAAAGGAACAAATTTAGTCAAAACAAGGTCATAATTAAATACGACCAAATGTTCTTAACAGTGGTGCTCTTTGACAATTTTCGTGGTCTACCTGTACCAAGAGAGAATTTTGGAGATTTTCTCAGATTTTTCTGATGAAGGGAAGGTGCTCAAATAATCCAAAGACCGTTTATTCAAACTCTGTCTTAACAGAATTTTTATTCAAAACCCATTCCGAAATTAGAAAAATTCCAATAAGAGAAGTGGTTCCTTCTAGTGAGATCTTGCTGGGGTGAATTTCTCAGATTTTTTGGGGGCACAAGAGAGTTACGTTTAAATCCTTTCAAACCAGCCGGGCTCCTTTTTCTTTTCTTTTTCCTGAATTTAAGCAGATCTTGTAAAATCGCTAGAAAATAAATTAAAAATCTAAAATTAGCAAACTAAATTTTGTTGGAATCCTTGTCACAAGATCTATCCAATGGTGCAAGAATATCACCAGGACTCTCAGAGAATAATTTTATAAAATCCAGAGACTGAAAAATTTAATGGATTTTTATAGCATTTTCTATGTGTGCAAAATTCCTGATTTTAGGTTTGCATGCATCTCATAGCATTCCTGTACTTTTCACCAAAGGGAACCTTTAAGTTCTGCATATTTTAGCAGTAATTGCAATTCCATGGTTTAACTTGTAGCATTTTTGTTATTTTATTCCTGCAAGCTTTTAGTCTAATTTTTGGATATGTCACTGCTCTTAGTAGTGCTATGCTAGGAAAAATGTAAAGGAAAAATTTTGACTTCCAGAACCATGCTAACTAATTTTCGAAATGAAATACGGTGTTTCGACATTTTTGAAACCCTAAAGGCTTGTCGCCCTTTTGTAAAAATGCTCCAAATGGAAGCAACTGAAAATCTCTTCAAGTCATTTCTGAGCATCACAGCAGCACCATCATCATGTCATTGCATTACTTCTTTTAGCAAAGTTTCATGTATGCATTTTACTTATTTATTATCTTTGCATTGCATCATTATAGGAACCGACGCCGGAATCGAGGACGTGGTAATCGAGGCCGAGGAGACCGGCGCTGACCTGAACACTCTTGTTTGCACTGACCACCAGGCCCAAGGCAAGCCCCGGTGCATGCCTATGTTTTACAAAGTTTTTCGTTTCTCATATGTATTTCGGGTCTTGATTGTGCATTACGTGTAGGACTTGATTGACACCGTAGTTGCTTGTATGAGCTAGGTTCCTATGGGTCGGGTTCAGATATGTCCAGCCGCTCGTTAGAATTGCTAAGCTTAATTGGTTTCATTGGTAACCATCGGGTGGTGTGGAGACCGCTCGATATAGGGGTATTGGGTATATTCCATTACTCTCACATGATCTGTTAATGAAAATGAGACCGAACGGGGAAGTTTATGTGTAGGTTGAGGTGGCAAGGATGTCCTTGTTCGCCATAGCCCCGTTTGTGTCGGTTGAGGACCGTTTGTTGTGGCCCTGCTTGAGCAAGTTTGAACGTACCGGATGCATGCTAGTGATATGGGCACTAGTAAACCGACGTAACTCGATTACTGTATTGTTGGATGGGGCCCCACCTCTCTTCTGGTGATTAAGATGGTCCAGTGGTTCACGGGTATGTGTAGGAAGGGAGGGTGCACGGGCTAACCACGGATGGCTCCAGCGTGGGCATCGCGTGGAGGACGTGTACCCGGGAGAGGTGACACTCGGCCGGTTTTATGGGTCTTGTGAAAGGTTGCCGTGCGTGACTCCTTTGAGTGTGCGTACGTCGTGTTGTCCGGGTTTCGCCTGCAGGTGTAAATCGATTCGAATCGCCGTCCCTCGCGGTTATTGAGTACCGCTTGTTCACTGAGTCACATCGTAGTAAGAAGTGCACATGTATATGGATATATTTCTGTTTTGTACCTTAATTATTTTGCTTGCAACCTTGTATGTATTAGTATAGGTTGCTAATATTTATATTTATCTAAGAACCCTTTTAATTTGGTTAAAACTTGAAAACAAGGATAAAGTATTAGTGCTGTTTTTGCAATTAAATTCCAGCACCTTTGGTCAGCCCCCTCATATTAGAAGTCGGTCTTAGATGGCCAATTTGACGGGTAAGACTTGCTGAGTATTAGTTGCTCAGGGCTTTTGTTGAAATCTTTTTGCAGGTAATCCAAATCCCGGCTTTTGTGATTGTTGTGGCAAGGTGGTGTGGGAGGGCGAACCACCCAAGGACTGGTCCATTGAGTGGGTTCCCTCCTCTCCTAACCCGGAGCAGGGTGAGTGAGACCATGTCTACGGGCCGGACATGATCTCCTGTAGATATGTATCGTCGAGTTATCGCTTCCGCTACGTTGTTTTCTATATTCGAATTTCGAACTCTTTATGTATTGTAAAGCTATCACTTAAGAACTTGCACTCTTTATGTACCTAAGTATGGAACTAAGTTGTAATAACTAAACCATGTTGAAGTCTATTTTATTATGCTTATGTGTGTGGTCATTTGGATGCTTGCTTCGTCAAGTGTCACCCGATCTCGATCCCTAATAGCTAACCCCTCATTATTTGAGGTGGAATGCTACAGAATGCCTAAGAAGCATGTGCGGCCGAACCGCCAAAAGAAGAAATTCAGGCTGTTTCACAGGCACCTGCAGCCAGTCTACCAGAAAAAGAGGAAAAAGTATGTGTGGAAACACCTCACTAGAACCTCCTCCAGCCATAATAGCTCCTGAGGCAAGACAAGAACCAGAACCGGAACCAGAACAAGAGTTCTTCTTTGATTGCCCATTGAATCCAAAGCTATTCCAAGATGACAAGCTTCTCGCTGAAGGGCAGAACCAAGTTGAGTCCATTCTCCCCATAGTACCGTATGAGGAGGAAGTTGACTTAACAAAATTTGGAGATACAAGAAGATACCCAGTTGAGAAGAATTGCTGTCCGGACAAGGCTGAGCTTGAAGAGCTAGATTGGGAAGATAGAATGGAATACGATGAGAGGCTACATCAACTTTCCGCTGTCTTCAATGATGAAGGCTCCAAGAGGCAGAATGCACGGGAGAAGTCATAAAGCCACACATGAAGACCGGAAGCATTCAAATAAATTGTGGGAAATGGACTAACAAAGAAGCCATCTATGATTTGACAGCTAAGATCAACATCTTACCAAAAGAGGTGGCTCAATTGATGGGACTCCCACTAACCAGCCTAATCCCATCGCAGAAAAGGCTGCTATACCAGAACATATTCTACCAAGTAGAAGGAGTTCTAAGGGGCGTTAAGATGGAAGTAAATGGACAACCTATGTTTCTAAACTTCAACATTTTCGACATCCCCGAACAGAGCTTTGTGCTGATAGGGACACCCATCTCGACTTTCACCAGAATGAGAAACACTCGAGAAGAGGTGGATATCCCTGTTGGGCGAGAATGCTTCTCCGTCGACTTCAGGCGTACACTCAATACCAAGGCAGAAGGAACAACTGAAGGGATGGATGAATTCACGGCCATTGAAGAGGCCGCAGCCATTGAATTCTTAGAAGCATCACAGCTTGGCAGAGATGAGGAGACAGAGTTCTTCACTAAAGAAGAAGACCACTCTCCTTATGTTCAACTAGAGGAACAAGAAGAATCAGCTTCAAAACCTGTAGAGCTCAAGCCGCTGCCGCCAGGTCTCAAGTACAGCTTCCTATTCCAGGACCGAAAAACTCCTGTCATTATCAGTGATAAGATATCAGAAAAGGAAGAAAGGAATCTAGTAGCCATGCTAGAAAAATATCATCAATAATTGGCTACTCACTAGCAGACCTCAAGGGAATCAGCCCGCAATTCTGCACACACCGGGTCCCCATGGAACCCGACCATTGTTGACATTTGTTAAGTCACACCAAATAAATCATCTCTGACAGCGATGTCAGAAATAATCTAAAGGTGTGTCTTAGTGTCGATTAGGTAAATCCGCAAGCGCACGGAGAATACCGTTGTAGCATTTCACCAATGGATTACTCCAATGGCTGTCATTTATAGTTCTCCCAAGGGAAGGCGGCGGTTTATGAGATAGCATGTTCATAATCATATAACTAATAATATACCAAGGTCTAAACAGGGGTAAGTATATAGTGTATGGATAGGGTGACACACAGAGCAATCCAATCTAACATCAGTACTAAGCCTAGGTTAAGCGGGGTTAAGAGGAGGTCGAGCTGGGCCCCTATGTACTCCTTGTAGTCCTGTCTATGGGTCATACATGCATCACATACAAACCTAAGTTCTATGTTAACCTAGAACAGAGAGGATGAAGCACAGCAGGGCTGTCACCACCTACTGGCAACCCTCTACGAGGACATGCGACACTAGGGCTGTCACCACCTACTGCCAGTCCTATGCCTGTTCATAGAGTCAACCAAACACTCAAAGCTATTTACCAATCTAAGCACCACGCTTACATTGCTAAACAGTACTCTCCATTCCCATGGGACTCTGACCCTTCGGATCATCAAGTCAGGAACAAGAGTACACCTAACCTTGACCCGACGGATCAACAGGTCAAGTACCAAACCATGCATAACAACTCTGACCCTACGGATCATCGAGTCAAGAGGTAAGACATGCGTAACTCTAACCCTACGGATTAACAAGTTACAAACCATGGCACAGAGAACCCTAACCCTACGGATTAACAAGTCAAGGGCCAAGGCATGTCTAACCTCATTATGCATAGAACGAGTGTAAAGGCATGGATGAACTAGAATGAGTATGTGAAGCATATAAGAACCAAACATGACTAGACAATAACCATATAGAAGGTACATGGCTATCATACTAGTGCAATCATAAGGCATAAGGAATAAAGGAGTAAATGCTATAGATAAATGATACAAGTCTTACAAGAGGGGAATGGAGAAGATCCACCCCCAAACTCTCCAAGACTAGGTCAAGGGCCTCTAATCAGCTCTCTACTCCCCTCTACTCTACTCTGGCCTGGAGGCTAAGCCTAATGCTAGAGAATGAATCCCTCTTGGTGTGTGTCTCAAAGGAGGGGGGTACCCCTTATTTATAGCCTCCAAAGGCGGTGGAATTGAGGCGGTTCCTTAGGTCGGTGGCATTGATTGCAGGCAGCAGAACCGACCTTGGTACGTCGGTGGGGAACCGCCACATAAAAATGGGCCAGAATGGCCACTGTAGCAGGTCGGCCGACCTACTGTAGCAGGTCGGCCGACCCCCCCTTGGCCCCTATGGCCTTGGGCTTTGGTGTAGTGGTCCATGGGGTCCTCATAAGGCCTCTTCCCGGTGTATGGCCCAGGATGAGTCCAGATGACTGTATTTTGGCCTTTTCTCCATCCCGGGTGATTTCTGCGATGACCGTGGACTTGCCGGAGTGATATCTTTCTTGGGCTTTGGCCAAGGAGTCTCCCTTTGGGTTCTAATGATGTATCTCAATGTGTCTACCCAAAGTGAATAGGGTTTGCATCCTTTTGGTGTATGTAATCCTTGGCTGCCGATGCTGATTTCTCGGAGTAGTAGTGTCCTCTCTGGAATATGGTATGGGTTGATTTGGTGGATCCATATATCTTTGCCATTGTTGAGGATCTCCAAGAGATGATTGTTCTTCATATCTCCTTGATATTGGGCTTTTGGGGAGATTTCTTTATGACGGGGAAATTTGGTGTTTGCAGAGTGGGCCTTTTATGCTTCCTTTTCCCCTGTTTCCTATGAAATGCACCTGCACTCACAAAATCACCAAGACTTGTGGAATTCGTTAGTTTCAAGTCCTAAGTCTATGTTTGGTGTTCATTTTAATTCTTTCATGCAGGTATTTGACGGTAAAATTCTTGCTCTAAGGACCGTCAACAACTCCCCCACACTTAGCCTTTGCTCGTCCTCGAGTAAAGAATGAAGGACTAAGGCGAAACATAACTTCCTTGGTATGATGCTAGCATACAAGTTATTCCAAGCCATACCTGAACCTGTGAACTTTGATGTGTCTACCATGTCATCTTGGGCGGTTGAGGAATGGAACGGTCTTGATTCAAGTCGTCATCACTCCTCTGTTGAGTAACTTGGGTTTTGAAATATTTTCAAAGTAAAAACATAGCTTGTACTCCTCAAATGATAACTCTTAGATCGCTCAATGTGTATGATCCTCACCAAGGCTTTTGGCATGCCTCTTTTCATCCTACATCTACAAATGGCTTTATGTGGAGCTTGGTAGGGAATGAAAAGGGGCATACTTGCATCACTTATATTGCTAAGTCAAAGAGTGGATCCAAGGAGAAAACAAGTCATACAAACTGATCAAGAATGTGCACGTGTGTGGATATGTGTATGGAAAAAATGGAATGAGATGGATACTCCTTGATGTGGCGATGTCTCTCTCTTGATTAATTTTCAATAGAGATCATGGCTATCACTTCTTTTCTCTTTCTTCTTTTTTTTCGATCATGCTCGTCATGTTTGAGCATTTCTTTCTTTTATTCATGCCCATGCATAAGAGCACTCTTTCTTTCTTCTCAATTTTTTTTTCGATAGCCATGTCTCTTTTGCGAGAGTATATGGAGAGAGACATCAACAGCAAGTGATGGAGTATTTATTTTGGTGGATGGGTGGATGGAAATGGCGTTGCTAACTTCCAGTGTAGAAATTTAGCATGCTCTGTGGTGGTGGTGTATGTGTACGTGATCTTGATCATGAATGTATGACAAGCATCTCACAAGGGTCACAACAATTTGACAAAGCTCAAAGCAATAACAAGCAGCATGTGTAAGAGTTTTCAGTGTGATCATCATATTTGGCTCTGGTGGGAAAATAAGATCATTGAGGAGTGCAAAGCTATGGATTTTAAATTTGGCAAGATAAATTCCCAAGCACTCAGCACAGAAGGAGCAAGATTCCTCTCATCTAACCATATCACATTCGCCAACAACTTAGATAAACACGGGGTCCTAAGAGATTGGTGTTCACAAGCAACAGGTGTATGATGCGAGGAATAAAGAGTATGCAGGCCAACCAAAAAGAAGTATGTTTGATGAGGGTTCATTTTATCTTTGAGTTAAATTTTAGTAAATAACCATCAAAGATTGTATTAACTCATGAATTAGGGAGTCGGGGATAGGATGTGCAAACCATCGCCATAGATGAAGTGGAGACCAACAGTGACCATAGGAGACCAAACCGAAGGGTCGATCGAACTTTCTTTTCTTATGCCTGATGGCTCCACTCCTTAGCCTGTTTGAACTGTGCGTTGTTGTGCATCATGTTGGTGGCAGATCTCGAGTGTGTGCGTGATGAAGAGCGAGAGATCTCCCCCACACTTGTTTTTGTACCTAGACCTTTTTATTCAAAACAAACAAAAGGATACGGAAATAAAAAGGACTCTACCGGGGTTAAAGACCGGTGAGCCTAAGTTTATTGTATTTGGAAAAGCAAACTCGAGACGCATTGTATGTTTGAAAAAGGAAAAGACGCCGAGTTTATTCATTTTTTTTTTTGATTTTCAAAGAAGGAAAAGAAGAGTTGGAGGAAGTCTAACATGCAAGAGAATTATTTTGGAAACCTCAAAAAAATACAAATGGAAACCAAAAGGAGAAGGAAATATTTTTCTTGAATTTGAGACACATTCCAATGAAAATTTTGGAGAAATGTTTGAGCAAGAATTTTGTTGCGAGGGTGCTTGAGTGAAAATAGAAATGAAATTGAAGAGTCCAAGCACCCTTGCTCCAAATGTAGAGAAATGACCAATTTGGCCAACAACTCCCCAATGGCTATGAAAAAAAAAAAGTCCATATGAGTTATGCCAAAATTCCTCCAAAATTTTGCTCAAAACATTTTGCAACAAAAGGTTGTCTTAAATTCATTTTCCAAATTTATTCTCAAAAGAAATAAAATATTTTCTTTTTTAAAAAAAGGGTTTGAAATTCCCAAACAAAGTTTTGGAAAAATTCAAACATGCAAGAATGCAAGTGAAAAATCAAATATGCAGAGATACAACTTTTGTGGAAAAAGCAAATATGCATGCGAAGGAAAAAAGGTCAAATATGCAGAATGCAGGATGATGGGGAAATCCAAATATGCATGCGAGGAAGCAAATATGAGATAACTACCAATTTACCTTTGGCAAGGGCTCACCGATTTTGATCCAATGAGCGGGACTTCCAACGTTGTGTATTCCCTCGACCGGTAAAGGCCAGAGGTACACTATCCTGTTTTCACATAAAGAGAAAACAAAGCAAAGGTATACCTATCTAGACAGTGGCAATTAATAGAAATATAATTATAAACAATGCTAGTGATTCTCTTCAACCAGTGCCTTCCCCGGCAACGGCGCCAGAAATGCTTGTTGACATTTGTTAAGCACACCAAATAAATCATCTCTGACAGCGATGTCAGAAATAATCTAAAGATGTGTCTTAGTGTCGATTAGATAAATCCGCAAGCGCACGGAGAATACCGTTGTAGCATTTCACCAATGGATTACTCCAATGGCTGTCATTTATAGTTCTCCCAAGGGAAGGCGGCGGTTTATGAGATAGCATGTTCATAATCATATAACTAATAATATACCAAGGTCTAAACAGGGGTAAGTATATAGTGTATGGATAGGGTGACACACAGAGCAATCCAATCTAACATCAGTACTAAGCCTAGGTTAAGCGGGGTTAAGAGGAGGTCTAGCTGGGCCCCTATGTACTCCTTGTAGTCCTGTCTATGGGTCATACATGCATCACATACAAACCTAAGTTCTATGTTAACCTAGAACAGAGAGGATGAAGCACAGCAGGGCTGTCACCACCTACTGGCAACCCTCTACGAGGACATGCGACACTAGGGCTGTCACCACCTACTGCCAGTCCTATGCCTGTTCATAGAGTCAACCAAACACTCAAAGCTATTTACCAATCTAAGCACCACGCTTACATTGCTAAACAGTACTCTCCATTCCCATGGGACTCTGACCCTTCGGATCATCAAGTCAGGAACAAGAGTACACCTAACCTTGACCCGACGGATCAACAGGTCAAGTACCAAACCATGCATAACAACTCTGACCCTACGGATCATCGAGTCAAGAGGTAAGACATGCGTAACTCTAACCCTACGGATTAACAAGTTACAAACCATGGCACAGAGAACCCTAACCCTACGGATTAACAAGTCAAGGGCCAAGGCATGTCTAACCTCATTATGCATAGAACGAGTGTAAAGGCATGGATGAACTAGAATGAGTATGTGAAGCATATAAGAACCAAACATGACTAGACAATAACCATATAGAAGGTACATGGCTATCATACTAGTGCAATCATAAGGCATAAGGAATAAAGGAGTAAATGCTATAGATAAATGATACAAGTCTTACAAGAGGGGAATGGAGAAGATCCACCCCCAAACTCTCCAAGACTAGGTCAAGGACCTCTAATCAGCTCTCTACTCCCCTCTACTCTACTCTGGCCTGGAGGCTAAGCCTAATGCTAGAGAATGAATCCCTCTTGGTGTGTGTCTCAAAGGAGGGGGGTACCCCTTTATTTATAGCCTCCAAAGGCGGTGGAATTGAGGTGGTTCCTTAGGTCGGTGGCATTGATTGCAGGCAGAACCGACCTTGGTACGTCGGTGGGGAACCGCCACATAAAAATGGGCCAGAATGGCCACTGTAGCAGGTCGGCCGACCTACTGTAGCAGGTCGGCCGACCCCCCCTTGGCCCCTATGGCCTTGGGCTTTGGTGTAGTGGTCCATGGGGTCCTCATAAGGCCTCTTCCCGGTGTATGGCCCAGGATGAGTCCAGATGACTGTATTTTGGCCTTTTCTCCATCCCGGGTGATTTCTGCGATGACCGTGGACTTGCCGGAGTGATATCTTTCTTGGGCTTTGGCCAAGGAGTCTCCCTTTGGGTTCTAATGATGTATCTCAATGTGTCTACCCAAAGTGAATAGGGTTTGCATCCCTTTTGGTGTATGTCATCCTTGGCTGCCGATGCTGATTTCTCGGAGTAGTGTCCTCTCTGGAATATGGTATGGGTTGATTTGGTGGATCCATATATCTTTGCCATTGTTGAGGATCTCCAAGAGATGATTGTTCTTCATATCTCCTTGATATTGGGCTTTTGGGGAGATTTCTTTATGACGGGGAAATTCGGTGTTTGCAGAGTGGGCCTTTTATGCTTCCTTTTCCCCTGTTTCCTATGAAATGCACCTGCACTCACAAAATCACCAAGACTTGTGGAATTCGTTAGTTTCAAGTCCTAAGTCTATGTTTGGTGTTCATTTTAATTCTTTCATGCAGGTATTTGACGGTAAAATTCTTGCTCTAAGGACCGTCAACAACCATAAGCCTGTTCGTGAGCACCAACGACGCTTGAACAATGCCATGAGAGAAGTAGTGAAGAAAGAAATTTTGAAGCTACTCAAGGCAGGGATCATTTATCCCGTCCAAGACAGTCAATGGGTCAGCCCAGTTCAGGTTGTACCAAAGAAGGGAGGGATGACTGTTGTGAAGAATGACAAGAATGAACTGATTCCTCAGCGCACAGTCACAGGATGGCGGATGTGCATTGATTACCGGAAGCTTAACAAGGCAACCAGAAAAGATCACTACCCGCTGCCTTTCATTGACGAGATGCTTGAAAGGCTGGCAAAGCATTCATTCATCTGCTTCCTCGACGGTTACTCAGGATATCACCAAATACCTATCCATCCTGATGACCAAGACAAGACCACTTTCACCTGCCCGTATGGCACTTTTCGCCTACCGACGGATGTCATTTGGTATTTGCAACGCACCTGCCTCTTTCCAAAGATGCATGATGGCTATCTTCTCCGATTTAGTTGAGAAGATTATGGAAGTATTTATGGATGATTTTTCGGTTTATGGAGAAACCTTTGATAGATGTCTCCAGAACCTTGAGAAAGTACTCCAAAAATGCAAAGACGCAGACCTGATTCTAAATTGGGAGAAATGTCACTTCATGGTGACAGAAGGGATCGTCCTGGGTCACAAGGTTTCCGCCAAAGGGATAGAAGTCGACAAAGCTAAAATTGAAGTTATTGAGTCACTTCCACCCCCGAGGAATATCAAAGGAATCTGAAGTTTTCTCGGACATGCCAGATTCTATCGGAGATTTATTAAAGATTTCTCCACGAAGGCGCGACCTCTCACCAGTCTATTGGTTAAGGATGCACCGTTTGTCTTTGACAATAAGTGCATGGAGGCATTCATTGAACTTAAACAAGCCTTGATAACAGCCCCCATCATCCAACCACCAGACTGGTCATGTGCGATGCAAGCGACTATGCCGTCGGGGCAGTATTGGGGCAAACCAAGGATAAGAAGCATCATGCCATAGCCTATGCTAGCAAGACTCTCACAGGATCACAACTGAATTATGCCACCAGTGAGAAGGAGCTAGTAGCTGTGGTATACGCCATTGACAAGTTTAGATCATACTTGGTAGGGGCCAGAGTTATAATTTATACAGACCATGCTGCCCTCAAGTACCTCCTGACAAAGAAGGATGCGAAGCCATGTCTTATCCGTTGGATCCTACTCCTCCAAGAATTTGATCTGGAGATCAGAGACAGAAAAGGAGTAGAAATACTATGGTAGATCATCTCTCACGAATACGAACGGAAGATCCTGATGGATTACCCATCAATGATTACCTGAGAGATGATATGTTACCAAAAGTAACAACTACTGACCCTTGGTATGCAAATATTGTCAACTACATAGTAGCTGGATATATACCACCAGGGGAGGACAAGAAGAAGATCATCAGAGATAGCAAATTCCACCTTTGGGACGAACCATATTTATACAGAGTTTGCTCCGATGGTCTCCTGAGAAGATGCGTCCCTGCCCAGGAAGCTATGAAGATCATTGACAGATGTCATTCTTCATCCTTCGGAGGGCACTACGGAGCATTCCGTACAAGCGCGAAAGTTTGGCAAAGTGGTTTCTATTGGCCAAACATGTACGAGGATACAAAGGACTACGTGAGGAGATGTCCTCGTTGCCAGAAGATTGGAGGAATCAACGCTCGTGATGCTATGCCCCTGACAAATAATCTTCAAATTGACATCTTCGATGTCTGGGGGATAGATTTCATGGGACCTTTCCCAAGTTCTGAAGGATTTGAATATATCCTCGTAGCAGTTCACTATGTTTCCAAGTGGGTTGAAGCAATCCCTTGTCGAAACTCCGACTCCATCCACTCGAAGAAAATGCTCCAAGAAGTCATCTTCCCAAGATTCGTCACACCAAGAGTGCTAATAAGTGACGGGGGTTCGCACTTCATCGATAAATCCTTCAAGCATATGCTGAAATCTCTCGGCATCGAGCATCGAGTTGCGACCCCCTATCACCCACAAACCAGCGGTCAAGCGGAGACATCAAACAAGCAAATCAAAAGTATACTCCAGAAGACCGTCAATCAAATGGGCAAGAATTGGAAGTCAAAGCTATATGAAGCTCAATGGGCCTACAGGACAGCATATAAGACACCAATCGGCATGATCCCGTACAAGCTGGTCTATGGAAAGACATGCCACTTACCTGTTGAGTTAGAGTTCAAGGCATTGTTGACGGTCCTTAGACCCAGTTTTTGACCGTCAATTAGCTCTATAAATAAGGAAGAACTAACACCTGTTACTTGCATTTTGTTATCAAATAACCTATTTCCACGTGTACCTCTAGATTTGGATGTGCAGGTGGAAAACAGGGAATTCCAGGTGTAAACAGGGCCCAAGGCGACGATTCCAACACGTCCATCAAAGGACGCTCGCCGCGGGAATATAATTCAAGGATTAAAGGCCCAGAACCTACCAGAACATCAACTGAGGCCACGCACCTGGACAATAAGCTTAAACACCATGGGGAGTCGACCTGCCAAAGCCCAGCCCAGGAGGGGCCAGGCCTGGGTCGGCCGACCCCAAACCCTGGGTCGGCCGACCTGGCAGGGTGGCCCCTGGGTCTACCTTTCTATGGCGGTTCACAACCGACTTCAGGAGGTCGGTTTCACCTGCAGTCAATGCCCAGAATATCTGGAACCGCCTCAACTCCACCGCCTTTGGAGGGCTATAAATAAAGGGGTACGCCCCCTCCTTTGAAGACACACAATACAAGAGGCTCATTCCCTCCTCCACACATCCAGAGCTAGGGGCTCTCTAGTTAGGCTTAGGCTGAGTAGTTGGGCTGCCCTTTTGGCTCCCAAGTCCCTTGGAGAGTTTGGGGTATATTCCCTTGTATTCTTTTACGTAAGACTTATTTATTTATCAATGGAATATCATCGTTCTTGTAGTAGTTATGTGCTTATGCTAGTTCATCGTTCATCCTTGATCTTGGATGAACGTTTTTCGTTCGTTCATGTTCGTTCATCGTTCGTTCATCGTTCATCGATGTTCGTTCATGATCGTTCATCGTTCGTTCGTCGTTCATTCATACTCGATCATCGGTTAACGATGATCGTTCTTCATCGTTCGTCGTTCGTCACTCATTCTTGAGCGACGAACGCCTATGCACAACGTAGTGCTAGTTTTGATCCTTTGTCCAAGTAATCGCTCGCTGGATCTAGTTGTTCCTTCTGCTTAGTCATCGGGTCCATTGTCTTGCAGGAGTGCTCTAGGTTTATCGCCTTGCGAGGTGCCTCGAGGGATCTAAAGTTGTGGTTTGTTACGCTAGCATGGTGCTAGGGCTTCCTTTCCACCCTTGGATGCGTGTTTGTACCCCACGGTTTGTAGAGGTAGGCGGCAGGTGGTGACAGCCCTGTCCGTCCCTTGTAATCCTCCACGTTCGGGTATGGCGTAGGAGTATATATGAAATGTCCGGAGATTAGGGCAAACTCTGATCGCTGGATCTCCCGATGATGGCTTGGCAGTAGAATGGCTTAGTCTTGGCTTGTGTGCAGCTTGGGCTATAGGTAGATGCTACGCACGCTACTTGACGATGTGCATTAGGAGTAGCAGTTCTTCTTACTTAAACTTTGTCTAGCTTAGAGCCGCCTCTCGCCTTTTATCAGAGAGTGGAACTGCGTGCTGTGTGTGTCGCACTATCCTCTATCTATTTATTGCCTTACCCCTGCATTTGGATATTGGTTATGATCTATCATTTGTAACACCATGAGTATAAGTACACACTTGTCAACTACGTCTTCCTTTGGGAAAATATAAATAACGATACCTGGAATACTCTTTGGTGAAATGCTACAACGGGTTATCCGTGCGCTTGCGGATTATCTTTTATGATTAAATACTAATAATACACTTCTGGCACTCGTTGCTAGTTGTGGATTATTATGTATCCTAAGCAAGTAACTTAACCCCAGGTATTTCTGGCGCCGAATCGGGAATATTCACTCTAGGCCTAACCAGCCTAAGGTGGTGTTTCTGTTTGGTGTAAGAAATACCAACAAGCATTTCTGACGCCATTGTCGGGGAAGACAATTGTTGACAAGTGTACAATGATTACTCATGATTACACTTGATGTGATTTAACCATTTCCATTGCAGGCTAACCTTGATCTGTTTTCTCTCTTTAATGTGAAAACAGGATAGTGTATGCGTGGATTCAACTTGCCGGAAAACTTCGTTGATAATCCCGAGTCGCTTGTAAGGAAAGTCCGACCCCGTGTCGACTCTCCCTCACAAGCAACACTCCCGACAGACGAACCCACATCATCCGCACCATCATCACTTATTGACATGGCTGATCAAAGGACCCTATGTGACTACTCTGCTCCCTCCGTTGCCAATGTTCCCGTTGGGCCCAATGTCAATGCCGGTGACGCAGGGTTTGAAGTCAAATCAAGCCTAATCACTATGGTGCAGGCCATTCCCTTTTGTGGAAAAGCCACGGAGGACGCCAACACTCATCTCCAGCAATTCCTTGAGATATGCAACACATCAGTAACCGCCGGAGTCAACCAAGATGCTATCCGACTTCGTCTGTTTCCCCTCTCCCTTCTTGGGAAGGCGAAACAATGGTTCTATGCCAATCGTGCCAGCATTGACACTTGGGACCTCTGTTCCACCGCGTTCCTCGCAAAGTTTTTCCCGTTGGGCAAAACCAATGCCCTTCGTGGAAGAATTTCAAACTTCCAGCAAGCCAACAATGAAACCATCGTCGAGGCGTGGGATAGGCTCCAAGATTACATATCCGCCTGCCCACACCACGGGATGGAAGAATGGCTCATTCTTCAACATTTCTACAACAGGTTGACTGTTGGTATTTCTTACACCAAACAGAAAACACCACCTTAGGCTGGTTAGGCCTAGAGTGAATATTCCCGGTTCGGCGCCAGAAATACCTGGGGTTAAGTTACTTGCTTAGGATACATATAATCCACAACTAGCAAAGAGTGCTAGAAATGTATTATTAGTATTTAATCATAAAAGATAATCTGCAAGCGCACGGATAACCCGTTGTAGCATTTCACCCGAGAGTATTCCAGGGTATCGTTATTTATATTTTCCCAAAGGAAGACGTAGTTGACAAGTGTGTACTTATACTCATGGTGTTACAAATGATAGATCATAACCAATATCCAAATGCAGGGGTAAGGCAATAAATGGATAGAGGATAGTGCGACACACACAGCAGGCAGTTCCACTCTTTGATAAAAGGCGAGAGGCGGCTCTAAGCTAGACTAAGGTTAAGTAAGAAGAACTGCTACTCCTACTGTACATCATCAAGTAGCGTGCGTAGCATCTACCTATAGCCTAAGCTGCACACAAGCCAAGACTAAGCTGTTCTAATGCCAAGCCATCATCGGGAGATCCAGCGATCAGAGTCTACCCCAATCTCCAGACATTTCATATATACTCCTACGCCATACCCAAACGTGGAGGATTACAAGGGACGGACAGGGCTGTCACCACCTGCCGCCTACCTCTACAAACCGTGGGGCACGAACACGCATCCAAGGGTGGAAAGGAAGCCCTAGCACCATGCCAGCGTAATTAACCACAACTCTAGATCCCTCGAGGCACCTCGCAAGGCGATAAACCTAGAGCACTCTTGCAAGACAATGGACCCGATGACTAAGCAAAAGGAACAACTAGATCCAGCGAGCGATTACTTAGACAAAGGATCAAAGCTAGCACTACGTTAAGCATAGGCGTTCGTCGCTCAAGAACAAGCGACGAATGATGAACGATGAAGAACGATCATCGTTAACCGATGATCAAGTATGAACGAACGACGAACGAACGATGAACGATCATGAACGAACATCGATGAACGATGAACGAACGATGAACGAACATGAACGAACGAAGAACGTTCATCCAAGATCAAGGATTAACGATGAAGAACGATCATCGTTAACCGATGATCGAGTATGAACGAACGACGAACGAATGATGAATGATCATGAACGAACATCGATGAACGATGAACGAACGATGAACGAACATGAACGAACGAAGAACGTTCATCCAAGATCAAGGATGAACGATGAACTAGCATAAGCACATAACTACTACAAGAACGATGATATTCCATTGATAAATAAATAAGTCTTACAAAGAGAGTAAAAGGATACAAGGGAAATACCCCAAACTCTCCAAGGGACTTGAGAGCCAAAAGGGCAGCCCACTACTCAGCCTAAGCCTAACTAGAGAGCCCCTTGCTCTGGATGTGTGGAGGAGGGAATGAGCCTCTTGTGTTGTGTGTCTTCTAAGGAGGGGGAGTACCCCTTTATTTATAGCCCTTCAAAGGCGGTGGAGTTGAGGCGGTTCCGTAGGTCGGTGGCATTAATTGCAGGTGGAACCGACCTCCAGAGGTCGGTTGTGAACCGCCATAGAAAAGTGGACCCAGAGGGCCACCTTGCCAGGTCGGCCGACCCAGGGTTTGGGGTCGGCCGACCCAGGCCTGGCCCCTCCTGGGCTGGGCCTTGGCAGCACTACTAGATTTCCCCCCTATAACCACGAAACCTTTAGGCAACACCACACATTTGGATGCAATAGGGGGGTACTATGGCATCAAAATAGTGATTTGGTAGTAATATGCATGCCTATTACTACACATAAATTGTGTTGCAATATTTGTGTTACGTGTTGCAACAGGGTGACCCTAATGCGCCTATTTTTAGGATTTGTGTTGCAATTGGTTGGGAATACTGCTACACCAATTATGAGTTGCATTAGTACATCGTGTGTTGCAATAGAAAGGTGCTATGGCGACCATATTAGCGTTGGTTGCTTCTGAACGGCAATTTTGCAACCCTTGATTTGTGTTGCAAATTGCTTGGTGCATTGTGGCAATAGATAGATGGCTATTGCACCTATTTTTAGGATTTGTGTTGCCATTGGTTGGGAATTCTGCTACACCAATTATGAGTTGCATTAGTACTTCGTGTGTTGCAATAGAAAGGAGTTATGGCGACCATATTAGCGTTGGTTGCTTCTGAACGGTTTTCGCAACCCTTGATTTGTGTTGCAAATGTTTGTTTCATGAATATAATTTCAATTTGTTCTATAAATGAAAATAGTCCTTCTTGTAAAAATTGTAAAGATTTATCAATCTTGAAGTATTTTAACTAATCTTGTAAAAACCTATATATTTTAGCTAAATTGTAATTCATAATTCAAGGTATAATCTGTAATTTTGATTTCAACCATCATATTCTTCACATGTCAAACTGTAACTACACAAAATCTGGTGAATTTTGAATATAAAAAATATTTGTTTAACATCAATGAAAAGTGATAGGCGTTAAATAATGACAGAAAAATCAAATAAGAAAACAAAAAAATGGCAGATAGGATCCGAACTCTGGAATTCTGGGTGGAAGGATACAGAACAACCATTGGAACAAAGACTTGTTGATACCTAAAGTGGATTCGGTTTTACTTTGTATACAAGAAAAACTCGGATCTGAGTTGAACTCGAATTCAACTCGATTTTGACACGAATTTAAACGGGCAGAGATCTGAAATTGAAAACCCGGCTGATGACCTCTTTGAGACGTGTAGTAGAGATGGATTAGATAGAAGTAGAGAGAGAGAGAGAGAGAGAAAAAAAAGAAGGAAAAACAATGCCTTATGCAAGGTTTGAACCCAGGTCTCCTGGAAACGAAGGCAACATCTCTACCACCAGAACACATTGGTTTGTTTATATGTATGCGATTTGGTTTCTATAAGACAGAAAAAGGAAAACAGAAAATTAAACAGGCCCCGGGAGTCCCCTTAGCTTGGCCCAGAACCTCACGATCCCTAGCTAGCTTCGTTCCTCTACCATCAAACAGAAACACGCCGCCGCACCGTCGACTCCACCAGATTAACGCCGCCACTGCCGCCACCCAGGACTCCATCTCCATCCATGCCAAGGGCTTAATTGGAATCGTCGTCCGCCGAGGAGGCCAATTGAGTGTACGGCGGCTGGGTCGCCCTGCCCGATCGCCGGTGAGAATTCTGAAGAATTTCTTCCTTGTGTTTGCCCGGTCTTCGTACTCTTGCGCGCGAGATCAATTCTAAGTAGATACATTGTTTGACTACTGTAGAATAAAATGCGTGTACTGTGTTTGTTATTTTGTTGCATAAATACTATCTATTTTGGATTTATTTCCTGAAGAATACACATAGTATTACCAACGCAATTCTTAACTGTGTGAACTGAAGAAGCAACCTGGGAACTGAAGAATTATTTCCACGCACACACTAAAAAAGAACAAAGATAGTATTTCTACCACTCTTTTTTTGATTTAATGAACTGATCTATGGTCTGAAACATATTTGTGTGATTCACGGATTAATAGTGCTCATACTAGCATGATTTTAATTTTTGGTCTGAAACATGATTTAGGGTGTGATTTTTTTTTTTTACCATTACAAATTTCGAATACCCATGATCCAAATCCTGGACCCGCCACTGTATATCTCCCCTGCATATATCCATGCTAGATCATGATCTGTCTCATTGCAAACATGTATGCAGATTAATGGCGTCACACGAAGATAGGAGTTGGATGCGGCTGCCTCGACATTCAGAGGTGTGGAAGGAGAATTTCAGGACTTTTATTCAAAACTTTGGCACATCATCATCGCGAAGGGCCGGTGGATCTGTTGCGTGCCCATGTGCTACATGTCAATGCATGATAAGACATTCAGATGTGTTTAAGATTCAGCTTCATTTAGTTACTAGAGGGTTTGCTGATTGCTTCATCAATAATGAATTGGAAGGCCCAAATTGTTCATCATCAGCTGAGGGTCATGTGAATCATGGTGTCAGTCCTGATCTCAATGCTGGTACAAGAGAACCTGAAGATGCAGAACCTACAGCTGACGCAACACCTTATTTTGGAGAAGACGATGATGAAGACGCAAGTGATAACCCTGCTGCCACTAATACTCTGATTAGAAACATTATCAGTGGCTATATACATGGAGAAAGCATAGATGCTGGTGAAGAGCCAAATAAGGATGCAGAGATATTTTTGAAACTATTAGAGGAGGCAAAGAAGGAATTGTATCCAGGATGCAAAGATGCAACTAAGGTCTCTTTTATCGTGCAGCTTTTTCAGATAAAGTGCTTGTACGGAATTAGTAACTCAGCATTGGAGGCCATACTTAATCTGTTCTCAAAGGTTCTCCCTGAAGGCCATTGTATCCCTGACTCCTTGGATAAAGTGAAAAGGGTGGTACGAGACTTAGGCTTGGACTATATCAAGATACACGCATGTAAGAATGATTGTGTGTTGTTTTTTAAGGAAAACGCAAAGCTGGAGACATGTCCCGTTTGTGGGGAGTCTAGGTGGAGACTTGCTGATAATGAGGTTGCTGATGGTGCTAGTGTAAAGAAGAGGTTTCCAGTGAAGATCTTACGCTACTTTCCTCTTATTCCTCGGCTTCAAAGAATGTATATGTCCAAGCAGTTATCAGTGGACATGCAATGGCATAAGAAAGAATTGGTCAACGATAGAAAAATGCGTCACCCTGCTGACTCACCTGCATGGAAGCATGTGGATAAAGAATATAAATTGTTTGCAAAAGAAGGTCGTAATATTAGGCTGGGTCTTGCTTCTGATGGATTCAATCCCTTTGGGATGCAAAATGTTACATACTCCATATGGCCTGTTATGCTAATACCTTACAACTTGCCTCCATGGTTGTGTCAGAAACAATCTAACTGGTTGCTGTCAATGTTGATACCTGGTCCGAAATCTCCTGGAATGGATATTGATGTATATTTGAGGCCCCTTATATTGGAGCTCAAGGAGCTTTGGGAAAAGGGTGTTCCAACATGGGATGCTGCTACAAGGAAGAATTTTAAATTACATGCTCTTCTACTTTGGACAATTAATGACTTCCCAGCTTATGCTATGCTTTCTGGATGGAGCACGAAAGGAAAGTTTGCATGTCCATACTGCCACAAAGATACTGATTATTTGTGGTTGAAACATGGGAAGAAGCACTGCTACATGGGACATCGACGTTTCTTGCCCTCGGACCATCCATGGCGCAACAACAAGGTCAGCTTCAACAATGAGGTCGAAACCAGGGAGGCACCAGTACCACTGACAGGTGCACAGGTACTTCAGCAGTTTCAAAGTTTTGAACAAGTGATACTTGGGAAGAATGCATCAAAAAAAAGGAAGCGTGACGAAGACCAAAGATGGCACAACTGGAGGAAGAAGAGCATTTTTTTTTGAGCTCCCTTACTGGTCTTCTTTGCGCATCAGGCATAATTTGGACGTCATGCACATTGAGAAAAATATATGCGAGAAGCATATTAGGCACTCTGCTTGAATTGGCTGGTAAATGTAAGGACGGCGAGAAGGCCCGGCTTGACATGGAGCATCTACAGATACGCCCAGATCAGCATCCTGTGATTGAGAATGATAAGTATATCTTGCCACCAACCTTGTACAAGTTAGATAAGAAGGATAAGGAAATGTTATGCGAATTTCTATATGGAGTGAAGATGCCTGATGGAGTTTCCTCTAATATAAGAAGATGTGTTGATCTAAAATCATGTAAGGTGTCTGGCTTGAAAACTCATGATTACCATCTAATTCTACAGAAACTGTTACCCTTAGTGGTGCGTAGGATTTTGCCAGAACAAGTTGTCATCGCATTGATTCAGCTTAGTAATTTCTTCGATGCACTATGTTCCAAGGAGCTGGTGGAAGCAGAGTTGGACAAACTTAGCAGTTCAATTAGGGAGACTGTTTGTCGACTTGAGATGCTATTCCCACCTTCATTTTTTGATATCATGATGCATTTGCCTGTTCATTTAGCTGAAGAGGCTAAACTTGGTGGGCCTGTGTGTTATAGATGGATGTATCCAGTGGAGCGGTACCTACGTACCGCAAAAGGATATGTGAGGAACAAGGCGTACCCTGAAGGTTCAATTGCCGTGGGATACATACTCGAGGAGTGCCTTACATTTTGCTCAAGATTCTTGGACGTGGACACCAAACTGAATCGTGTTGATCGACATGAAAGTATTGCTGTGAATGAGCCACCATCTGGTCTGAGCATATTTGCTGACATGGATTACAAGAGGAGAGGACAGACTGTCCACATCATTCAAGGAGATGAGATGCGGAAGATGAGGCACTACATAATTTCAAATTGTAATGAAGCTAGCCAATGGATCGAGTAAGTTACGCTAATGAACATCAATATTTTAAAATTATATTTTGTAGACTAACAGTAATATACATTTCTTTGCAGTGCGCATATGGAAGAACTTAAAAAATATGGTACAAGAAACCTTAAAAAGACACACGAGGAACAATTTGTAAGATGGTTCGAGGCCAAGATCAGGGATCTACATGCGAAAGGGGAAGTAAGTTCAGAGATGTTTGCACTTGCGCAAGGACCGGACGATCGAGCTCGTACAATGCATAGATGCCATATCAATAATTGGCTGTTTCGGACCGTTGACATTGAGAAAAGCCTCGTAACACAAAACAGTGGTGTGCTTGTCAAGGGCGACGGTACTACTGGCAACATGAACTGGTATGGGGTGATTAAAAGAATGATCTCACTAGAATTCCCTGGACAAAAAGAAGTTATTTTGTTCCAGTGTGACTGGTATGATGTGCCTGCTGCCACTAGCAACAGAGGCAGAGGATACAATAAGGATCAATTTGGGATAATTGATATCGATACTACCCGATACAGGTATACGAATGAACCCTATATTCTGGCAACACAGGCAGAACAAGTGTTTTATGTGAATCTAGTATACAAACCTGGTTGGAGCAGTGTTATTGCATTGAAACCAAGGGACTTGTTCGCCATGCCTGAATTAGAACTTGAGGACTCAATTGACGTGGGTATCGAAGTCAGTAATTTATTCGGTGGACAACAGGATTTGACAAATTGGACAAGATCTGACAAGGAAGGCACAACCGGGGATGTCTCTGTTATTGCTCAGGTGCAGACCGAAGCAGTTGATGAACCAGACGATGCGGTCTTTGATTGTGACGATGAAGATGATGAAGATGACACGTACATTGATGATGGAGTTGTTGCACCAGTTGCATCTGTGGTACAAGGCGAAGATGATGACTTTTTTATTTGATGCTTGTATGATTTTGTTTGGCGTATCAAGAGATAGTTTGTTTGCTGTGACAGTTAATAATTTATTCTCATCAAATTCACTGAATGCCTTTTCTGGCTTTGCTGCGTATGGAACTTGCCTTTGCTGCATTTTGATCTTGCCTTTGCTGCATTTTGATTCTCGTGGTATATTTTTAAAAAGTTGAAAAAAACACTAGATATAGATTGAATCTCCACACAATTCTGGCTTCCCATACTGGCATGATCTGACAAGGAATTACAATTCTTCCAGATGATGGCGGAGGCACAAATGATGTTCCAACAGTCCTTTTTCATGGAGATACTCATACTGGCATCCTGGCATATCTGGAAGCAGCGAAATGCACTTATATTTGAGGGCATCCAGCCAAATATTCAGAACTGGAAGAAGGACTTTGTCGAAGAAGTCAATCTCCAACTGCACAGAATCAATGGAAGCAAAAATCTCTCAATGGATCAATGCTGTAAATAATTCTGCTTTGTAACAGATCGGTCAAGGATCTGGTTGTATAGCATATAGGGCTTTCTTTTTTCTCTCCTATGCCTGTTGGTTGCCTCTTGGCATTGTACAGTGTTCTTCTTTCTGTTTAAAGTTTTCAATTAAAAAAAATGCAGTAGGAGACTCTCCTGCTGTAATTACGTTCAAAAAAAAAAAAATTCTGGCTTCCCATCGAGCAGTTGGAATCTCCACACAATGCATCATAGTTAACATCACAAATTAATGACATCATAAACAAAAAGTGCAATGACATAGCTATTATTAGGTAGCATATACAAGGTATCACAATACAGCTTTTCCATTAACACTAAGATAAACTATTAGATGCCTCTACATTGAGATATTCATTGGTGCTTGATAAACTACTTCAAATTAATTCCATATCCTTTCATCATCTTGCTCTTGATAGCAAGCCGCATCTCCTCAGCCTTATCCATGATCTGTCATTATTTTTGAAAGGAATCAGTATTGTCGTATATAAATGATGTATGGCTAGCTTAAGGGGAGGACCATCACCTCCTTGGTGCGCAGCACCACCCCAGGGTCCTCATCATCGCTTTCATCCGTGAATGTGCACTTGATTTCCACTTTATCGAATGTGACGCGAGGATGATGCTCCATGTTTGTTCTGTTCATAACCAAACAAATGTAGTAGCAGGCTATTAGCTATGGAAAGAGCCAACACTGTTCAGAACATAAGTACACAAATGTTCTAGGAAACTTCTTTGGTATAGAACACAAATGTTTCTCTGATGAAGCTAAGGAAATGAGTAGCAATGCAGAAAGTATGACAATTTCTGGACACTTTTATGCCTCTGCTAAAGAAGTAGAACCACAACATAATCCAACTGCAACAGTAAAAACAGATGATTTTCATTACAATGAGCTTTTATTTGAGCACAACCAAAGTAAGTCAGCAAAAAAAATTGTGAATTCCTCTGACTGGTACTCTGTTCCTAGTGATTTCGGATACTGCAGATTCATTGCTAAAGATTTGTTAACTGAGTACTACCAACATGATATCAAGTCATTGCTAAAGAAAACCAAACTGAGTGTTTTGATGCAACAAATACTAGTAGTCATTGCTAAAGAAATTTGTTAACTGAGTGCTTTGCTAAGGAGAAATACAGTACTTGTTATCTTAACCTAGTAGTGTAGGTCAATACACATATCTACACATATCATATCATCACACCAATGCGATTAGGATTTATTTCTAATAAAATTGGTCTCCCACAATTGTTTCTTGTCACTGCTAGTAACCAGAAATTGCATGAAAACGTTCCATTGATTAACTTTCAGTAATCTGTCAGTACTGCATTGAGATTCAGGCGAGAAAAACCTCAACCTAATGTGTAACAAGCAGTCAGCTTGAGTACAATTTGGACTGTGAATTGGACGAAATCAACTGGTATAGAAACAAACACTATCTGCGCAAACCTGACAATTCAAGCACTGCATATACGAACTAACTGCGCACAACTGACATTGTTCAGCAAGCGAACTCACCCAACATGATCTCAAGTCATTGCCAAGTGCTACCAACAGCAATTTGGATTCAAGCACTGCATATACGAGTTCTCCGTGTTCCGTACCTTAGTGGTGTGACTTGACGATGGGGCGGCCGTAACAGTTGGAACGACGGGCTCGACGTCAATGTCCGAATCCACAGGGACCACGACGGCCGGATTGTCGACGACGCGCGGCCCGCGCTCCACCTTCCTGGAGAAGCGCCCAGCCGCATCGCGCGCCTGCCTCCGGGATATGTGGCTGCGCCTCCGCATCGATGCGGCTGGCAATGGGGAGGCGATGCGGCCGGCGATTTGTTTTCGAGTGGGACGACAAAGGGGAATTGGGGAAGGAAACCGAAAGGGCGGAAGGCGATGCATGCGGTTCCTTAAGTGCAAATGCATGACCTGTACAACTTGTATAAAATCTGAATTATCATGTTTGATGACTGATCTGACTAATGTAGACCTGATTTGATAAATTGGTCGGAATTTGCATCCTATTATCACTGCGATGTCTATGAGCTGAGTATAGCTATAATTAATCAACATGCAGATTCAGCCGAATAGCTTCAAATTCAATAGTACTACTTACGTACTTACGTTTGCTAATGTATTCATACCATTTATGTTTCCTCTGATACATGTGTTTGGCTATTTGATCAGACACTTATAAATGACCAACATTCCTTTTTACAAGCTGGATGTAACCTTGTTATACACAGATGAAAGTGACGACGAACGGGGCAGAAACTGAAGTTCGGATAAGCTTTCACAAGATGAAAGTGACCATGGTATACACAGATGACAGCGACAGCGACAGCGAAGGCCCGCTTCTGAGTGGAAAGGAGGTGAGGGTCCTTCAACATGCAAGCTTTAAACATTGCTTTCTTTTTCATGTCATACATTGTATTTATCTTTAAACATTGCTAATCAAATTGGGACTCTTTACTTGATTCTTGAAACATCTGTTGCATGATTGAAGTTACACAATAATATAGCTAGCTTTGACAAGCTTTTTTCTTGATTTAAATATATTGTTTCATATCTTCTTTGGTATAGCATTATTGCATTTCAAATATTTGAAATCAAGCCTACAATTTATTGCTGCCTGGTACTTGTTGTCTTTTCAGAAGGTTATGTTATTTTCATCTACTGGCGTCTCTGCCTGGTACTTATTGTTTATGGATTATCAAGCAATCTTGATGAATCCTTCTATCTGTGCCAAGTTCTTTGTCGGCCTTGCCAGCAGGATTAGATGTAAATAGCTTTCTCTGTTATTTCAGTTCTTACAAGATTTGTTTTCGTGAAATGTCAGATCAGGGCTAAGGTGGAGGATCTTCGGAGTGTTCTCAAGACGAAGGCAAAGAATAAAGCGGCAAGGGGAATTTAGATGAAGGGCAACTAGCGGGGAATTTCAGGAGGCATGAATTAGACTAGTTAGATATATAAGTATGAAGAATCTGTGTGTAATGGAAGCCTCTGCTTTATTTTGGTCAAATGCGAGGCAACAAGTTAGTATGTTGATCTAGATGAACTTGTAACATTTCCACTCAGTATTATTTAAGGACGATTGTGGCAGTAGCTAATCTTTGGTACTATTCAGACATAGCTAAAAAATTGGTTTCTGTTTGCTGGTGGAGTTAGTAACTGTGTTTTGATGAATTGCTGGGTATCTATTTGTTCGTGTCGTATGTGTTTCATTGGCTTTGATCTCCAGAGTTGATGCTTGAGTGTATCATTTTGATTTGATGCAATGTAATGTACGGACTTAGTGTATCATTTTGAGCTCAGATATTTTATTTTCTTTTTATTAGCAGTACCCTTCACGTGATGTTAATAATTCAAATATTTTATTTACAGGGTTGGATCAAACTCCCCAAACTAAATATGCTCTCCATACCTGATTAGTCATGCCTTCTCACAGATCACGTGAATTTGCTAACTTTTCAAGTTTTAAATTTAAAGAGATCAATCTAACTCAGATGGGGAATGACCAAAATAAAAGAGCAGTTCTAAAACTTTTGTACTGATTGAACACTTTGGCTCTCTAACGCGTGGGTCCAGTGATGCTGGGGCCCATGAGCCAGTGATTGATCGAGCAGTTTGGCTCCCTAAGGCGTGCGTGCGTTCCTAATTTTTTCCTTCCGAAAATAAGTGGCGCCCTGTTATCAACTTGACGGCTGAATTGAAGCCAAAACGCGCCACACCATCCCTGGGCCCACATTGAAGCCAAAACGCTGCGTTATCAACTTGACGGCTGAATCTTAGCCTCCCTAATCCCATCGCAAAACATCGGTCAGTTAGGGTTCTCGCGGTCGCCTTCCACCGGGCGGCGGCAAGGTGGTTCTCGCGATCGCCTTCCACCACCATGGCGCAGAGGATGCCGACGTCGAGTGAGGCGGCAAGGGGAACCAAGTCCTCGTCGACATCATTGCACACTCCTTCGACGGCCTCGGCGATGCTACCTCCAATGTTCACACCAACATCTGGGAGGCCGACTCCACCGGTCATGTCCAGCAGGCCTAGGACGGCGGCTTCGCTCTTTGGGTCACCGTCGTCCCGAAGATTATCACGCAGATCAGACGCCGAAGATGCCGGCGATGACTGCCAAGATCCAGAAGATTTGCTGCCTTCATCTCAGGTTGAAACTGAGAATGGGTACGTTTCGATTATCCTGGTACTAATTCCCGTAGCTTTCATGCAATTCAGGCCCGTCCCTTGTATTGCTGCAGAATTAGAGCGTAGGTGTTAAATAATCCTTGGGGCCCCCTGATTAGAGTGTAGGTGTTATACGTATATAGTACAATACAAGAAGAGTGATCGCTGCGTTGCTAGTAGTCTGTCCAATCTTAGTCTATCAACTGATATTTTTTTCTTGCAGTGCGTATGGCTATCTGTAATCATCTTTTGGTCTAGCCATGTTGGATTCAGTTCTCTTTCATATCTTTCGCTCTGCTTTTTCTGATCCCAGGATTGCTCTGGTTTCATGATCGACAATTGCTATTGAGAGTAGAGAGTAATCGGCGATACATTGTGAGATGATTTATTTCATTTGCTATTGAGAGTAGAGAGTAATTGGCGATACATATTCTATTTTGTTTTGCCATATTATCAATACATTGTGAGCTGATTTAAATGCTATCGCTAAATATGCAGAACGGAGAATAGATGGCTCGTGTATGTCGTTTGCAAGGGGACTGAGGAGGGAGAACAATTTGTTAAGGCATATAGAGTTGACAAGAGTAATATCACGCTTGCTAACTTGACAACAATGAAATCAAGGTTGGGGTATGGGTCCAGGGACTACATGTACTACAAGCAGAGAAGTGCTGATGATCCTGCGGCAGCAACACTACATGATATCGACTATGATGTTGATGCATTAAGAATGGTAGATAGTAACGAGGAAGAGAGGGAGCTCAGATTAGTATTCTCGAAGAATCCATTACCAGACCGATGTGTGGCCATAACACCAATTAAATCCAAAACAGTTTGCTCAGATCCTGATGAAGAAGAAGAAGTGGACCAATCAGAATTAGATGCGTACAAAGACTGGCTACATTATATGCATACAAGGGACCAAGCCATGGGTGAGTTATGATGCAGCCCAATACATACATCGTTTTTTCAATGCACTTATGACTGATATTATCATTCTTTTTCAGAGTTTCAAGATATATACAGGGAGGACACAATCAAGACATACGGAGAATGGTTGGGGGTTGAAGGAAAACTTGATGATATCAGTAATATCCCTCTCCTAATTGTCAAATAAATTACCATTCTTCCCTGTCAAACTTCACAATATGCTAGCTGATCATGTGACAATATTGTATGCAGATGCGTTTTTGCATTCTAGCAGTCAGATGCATTCCAGTCAAGACAGCAACCCAACACCTCCAGTGCAGGCACCATCTCATGCTCGCCGTTCGAGACAGGGGCAAGGAAATGGTAAGTTGTGTTTATTAGGAATTAATCTTGTTTCTGTTTCTGTTTTTGCCCGCAAAAAAAAAAATCTTGTTTCTGTTTCATGTGGCCATATATACATATTATGTCGTTTAATATCTATTATTACATTTTGTTCCGATGGAATATGTTCAGAAAATGGGAAGAAAAGAGGACGTGGTCCTCTAAAAGGCTTGAAGGCAATCTCCAAGAGATTCAAGACGGGCAATCAGAAGATGAAAGTTGAGTTCTCCAGACTTGGAGAACCGGTAGGTGAGAACTACCGCTCGTTCACTGATGAAATAGTAGTGTTTACGAGGAAAAGGGCGCCACTCATTGGAGTGAGATCGTGGAAAGAGATCCATCCAGATGTAAAAGAGTCAATAGCATCTGATATATTGGTAATAATCATGTTTGCTTGTGTATACATTTTATTAATAGACTAACTTAACAACTGACCTAGTATTTGCATGTTCTTGTAATTATATAACAGGCTAGGTGGGACATTGAGGATAATCACAAGTCAAGGACAATCATATGGGGCATTGCTAGTGAGCGTTACAAAGGATGGCGTTCAACTTTCAGTGCTACGGCAAAGGCATACAACAGCTACCGCGAGAGAATGTTAAATAAGCCTGCAGAATTAGATATTGTTGAATGGCACTATCTGTTGCAGTATTTTAGGACTGCAAAATTCAAGGTTTGTTCCACATTGTTACTATTATTGAGAATACCAATTTCATATAAATGGATATGTCTAGGTCATTAAGATTATTGTGGTAATCTATGCATTCTGTAGGCAAGGAGCACACAGAATTCTGGGATTCGAGGCCAAAAAAAGACCACACATCTGTCAGGCACTAAGCCTTATGCTCAGTGCAGCTATGAGAAGGTAATAACTGGAAGTGCACATCTACAAGCTTTCTTGCAGGATGAATTACTAATTTGTTATTTTCTTGGCATATCAGAGAGACCCAGAAACTGGTGAGGAGCCCAATGATATGGAACTTTGGTTTATAACTCACAGCAAGGATGGGCAATGGAAAGACCAAGAATCCAGGGATGTCTATGTGAGTTCTCATTGAATTTGTACATGACTTACTATAGTCCATGCAAATAGCGAATGCATGCAATTTCTTCTTCAACTAACTCCTCCATCTGTGACTTGTAAATATTAGGACAAAGCAAGCAGCCTTATCTCTGAGGCGGAATCAAATTCAGAGGGAAACTTCATTACCTTAAAGGAGAAGAACGAGATTTTCCAGAAGGCATACAAGGCAGTCACAGCGTGCAAATCAACCAGGTTGCATGGTTGTTGGTATTTCTTACACCACGAATAAATCCGCAAGCGCACGGAATACCGTTGTAGCACTTCACCCGGGAGTATTCCAAGGTATCGTATTTGTTTTCCCCAAGGAACGGTGATAATCTGCAGCAAGGTAGTTTTACCCAAGGACACACAAGAATGGCAGTAGTATAGTATTGAGAGGATGAATAAAGATCTAGCTGTCCCGCAGGACGATCGCACTCTAGTTCTACTCGTTTACCCCTGGTCTGCCAAGTCACGCCAGCCTGTAGCTCTACGACGAACCCGAACGTGGAGGATTACAAGGGACGGACAGGGCTGTCACCACCTGCCGCCTACCTCTACAAACCGTGGGGCACGCTGCAAACAAAGGTAACCTCTAGCCTAGGCACCACGCCTATGCCGTCGATTACTACTCTAACCCCGGTCCTGGTACCAATCTGGAAGGCTAGAGCACCCCTCGCGGAGCGATGATCCCGTAAACAAGTATAACAAGAATAACGACTAGTATGTAAAGCTCGCTAGATCAATAACACCACGAATACTAATCTTACGAATAAGAACAAGGTTCGTATTATGAACGAACGACGAACGAACGACGAACGATGAACGAACTAAGAACGAACGACGAATGATGAACGAACGACGAACGAACTAAGAACGAACGAAGAACGATGAACGAACGACGAACGAACGAAGAACGAACGATGAACTATTAATAAGATAAATATCCGCCAAGGATACAAGATAAGGAAATAACTAAAAGGAAAGCTATCCCTCTCTTGATCCTTGCCCTCTACTCTATTCTACTACTGTATAAGAGGCCCTTGGCCTGGATGGGAGTGGAATGACTTGTGTCTTGTGATGTGCTTTGGAGGAGGGGGGTACCCCTTTATTTATAGCCCAAGAAGGTCGGCAACTTGAGGCGGTTCCTTAGGTCGGTGGCATTGATTGCAGGTGGAACCGACCTCTGGAAGGCGGTGGCGAACCGCCATAGGAAGATGGGCCAGTGGGGCCACCACAGGAGGTCGGCCGACCTAGGGTTTGGGGTCGGCCGACCAGTGGCTGGCCCCTCTGGGCCTGGGCCTTCTCAGGTGGCTTCCCCTGGTCGCCTTCTCCTCTGGTCCACCTGCTATGGGTGGACTTGAAGTCTTTTTATCGGGAGTTGGGCTTTATTTGGATAATTCTTTATGACGGGGAAAATTGGTGTTTCCAGGATGGGCCTTTTATGCTTCCTTTTCCCCGTTTTCCTGTGAATTGCAGCTGCACTCACAAATTCACCAAGACTCGTGGAAATCATTAGTTTAAAGACCTAAGTCTACCTTTGGTGATTGTTTCATTATAAAAAGCGCAGCTAGTTGACGGGTAAATATTGGGTCTAAGAACCGTCAACAACTCCCCCACATTTAGCTCTTTGCTCGTCCTCAAGTAAAGTTGCGAGCATAAGGCGGGAGATACTCATCCTCATAAATGGGAGCCTGCACACAAGTTATTGCAAGCCACACTTCATACCTGTGAACTTTGAGGTGTCTAACATGCATTCCTTGGATGATTGATAAGTGGAACGGTCATGTCTCAAATCACCTCGCCTTCCCTGTAAAGTACCTTGGGATTTTTGCATAATTTTCAGAAATAAAAAACTTAGTTTCATGCTCCTCAAATGACTCTCTCAAGTCGCTCATGGTGTTTATGTATT
Organism: Eragrostis nindensis; assembly: GCA_012490785.1. Classification (NCBI taxonomy): domain Eukaryota; kingdom Viridiplantae; phylum Streptophyta; class Magnoliopsida; order Poales; family Poaceae; genus Eragrostis; species Eragrostis nindensis. Next base: position 119,494 of record JAAXCT010000329.1, read on the forward strand.
TTCCTCTCAAGGGCCATGATTTTGCCTCTTCCCTCCTTGCATTTGATCAGGCTTTTGTGGAGCTCAAGGCAGGGTAAAGTGGAGCATACTAGTGTCTCTTATTTTGCTAAGTCAAAAACTGGATCCAATGGAGAAAACAAGTCATACAATCTGATCAAGATGTGCATGTGTGGTGGTGGTATGAAGTGGAAAAATATTTGTACTCCTTTTTATGGTGTTACCTTCTCTCTCTTTTTGAACTTTTGAGGAGGACATGGCTATCATATTTTTTTTCTTTCTTTTTCTTTATTTTTCCCATCATCATCATGCTCTACTTTTGTACGAGCAGGGATTATTCTCTTTCTTTTTGCATAGCCATGTCTCCAATGATATTTTTGAGAGAGAAAGGTAACAGAGATTTTTGGAGTATTTATTTGGTGGATGGATGATGGAATGTTGCTCAACTTCCAGTGTAGAAGTGTAGCATGTGAGGTGGAGTGTACGTGATCTTGATCAAAAGAGTATGACAAGCTTCTCACTAGGGTCCAAGAATTTGACAAAGCTCAAATCAACAACTAGCAGCTTATAGGCTATCAAAGTATTCATGAAGAGTTCTTGGCCTTGGTAGGAAAATATAAATCAAGTGAGGAGCATCATACTATGGAATTTTTTTTTTTGATTTTCATAAAGATAAATTCCCAAGGACTTGAAGGTAAGCAAAGATCATTTCGACAAACCATATCTCACATGCCAATTATCTAGGAAAAACATGGGTTCCTAATGATAAGGTGTTCACAAGCATTCAGTGATGAAGCGAGAAATAACAAGTGTGCAAGTCCATAAATGTGAGAGGTAGAGTTGTGGGCAAAAGATAAATCAATTATGATTTTCCCAAAAGATTAGTGCGTCAAGTTTTATTTAGTTTTCAGATTATCAGAATGGACTTGACGGTGTAGCAGGCAAAAAGTGGAAGTGTGGTGCAAACTCAGGAGGCAGGAGGAGGCTGGAGCCTGGTGGGGACCACCAGGGGTCGCCCGACCCTGCTGTTGGGGTCGGCCGACCTAGCCTGGACCCCACAGGTGCTGTTGTTTCGCGTGTTGGTCGCCCCTGAGTTGCCTCGTATGATTCTGGATGATTTGGTCGTGATTGTTCCAGATATGGCGATGTTCCCCCCCCCCCCCCCCCCCCCCCCACACTTGCCTTTTTGCCTGTTTCCTTCAAAAATGACAAAGATATGGAAACACAAATATTGCTCTACCGGTATGCAAGCCCGGGGAGCACTATTATTGATTGAATTTAAAACTGAACTCGCAGGCGCATTACAAATTTGAAGGGAAATAAATGATAAAGGAAAATAAACAGAAGAAAACGAATGCGCCTATTCTTATTCTATTTATTTGGCCCTCTTAATCCTTTTCTATCACCTCCAGGGCCAGATCAACTTGTGCCCACTTCTTGGAGAGAGTTTTGATGAGGGCCTCGTCTTGCATCCTCTCATGCATAAGATTGTTGTAGAGGTTTTGGAGGACGCCGTTTTCCTTCTTTGCTCGGGCCACCTCCTGCTCCAAGCTCCTAATCTTGAGGTGGGCTTTTCCTAGAGCCTTAGCGCATCTTTCAAAACGCTCGTCATCGGCCACCCAATAGGGTCTTTCTTCCTTACCCTTATTCTCGGTGCAGATGGAGGAGGCGTCGCTCTTTTCGCTCATGACTGAGGTGAAGGTTTTGGTTCAAGGAGTGGAGCTTGAAAGAGATGAATGGAGAGGGGGTGCAATGGGTTGTATTTATAGTGGTTCTCCCTCTCCCGGCGAAGAAACGAAGGATTTATTTCCAAAGCATAGCTGGACGAGACAAGGAAAACTTGGATGGTAGAATGAGCAAAGGATGGAAAGCAGAGGTGACCAGAGGGGGTCGGCCGACTCAGATAGCCAGGTCGGCCGACCTGCCTTGGCAGGCTCTGGCCTTTATATTTTTCGTGGAGCTTTGTTGGGAAAGGTATCTTCGGGATATACAGGGTATAGAAAGATATTTCAATGCAGAGGTCAAGAAAAGATATTTAGATCAATTAAGTGCATGACATCGAAATCTTTATTTGCTTCGGGTTCAAGATAAATTTTAAGGCGCTGACTATTTACCTTGAATACATTACCTCCGTCGTCCTGGAGTGTGATTGCCCCATGAGTCGACGTATCGATGATGGTGTATGGTCCGTTCCATTTACTTCTCAATTTTCCATGCCCGAAGAGCTTTACCCTTGAATTGAAGAGCAACACCTTGTCTCCAACTTTGAATTCTTTTATCTTTATTCGCCGGTCATGCCAGCGCTTTGTACGCTCCTTGTAGATGGCTGAGTTGTGATATGCTTTGTCTCTCCATTCTTCCAACTCGGCTATCTCCATTTTTCTTCTCCACCCAGCTCCTTTCATATCCATGTTCCAAGTTCTCATGGCCCAATATGCCTTGTGCTCCAACTCGACTGGCAAATGGCATGTTTTTCCATAGACGAGTTGGTATGGTGACATGCCTATGGGTGTCTTGTAGGCTGTTCTATATGCCCATAGTGCATCGGGTAGCTTGTTCTTCCATCCCTTCCCCATTTCCAAGACTGTTTTCTGCAGGATCCGCTTGATCTGTTTGTTGGATGTTTCGGCCTGCCCATTTGTTTGGGGATGGTATGGAGTGGCAATGTTGTGCTTTGCTCCAAGCTCTCTTAGAAAGCTACGGAAGGTCTTATCAATGAAGTGAGACCCTCCATCGCTTATCACCATTCTCGGAGTTCCAAACCTTGGAAAGATGAACTCGTGGAACATCCGGCGAGCGTGTTTGGAGTCGGCAGCTCGGCATGGCATAGCTTCTACCCATTTGGATACGTAATCCACCGCCACCAATATGTACTCACAATCTTGGGACTTCACGAATGGTCCCATGAAGTCAATGCCCCATACATCGAAGAGTTCGACTTGAAGGTTGTATGTGAGGGGCATTGCATCTCGTGCTGTGATGCCTCCAAGTCTCTGGCATTGTGGGCATCTTCTAATGAATTCTTTTGTATCTTCATACATGGTTGGCCAGAAGAATCCACTTTGCCAGATCTTTGCTTGGGTACGGAAGGCACCATAGTGTCCACCGTATGGGGCTGCATGGCATTTTTCAATGATTTGTGTGCTCTCAGGAGTGGGCACACATCGCCTAAGCAGTCCATCGGCGCAGACACGATAGAGGTATGGTTCATTCCATAAGTGACGGCGACTTTCATAAATCAATCTTCTTTTATCCGCCCCTGGTGGTACGTATCCTGTGGCGATGAAGTTCACAATGTCGGCGTACCAACGGTGTGAATCCGTCACTTTCAGCAGCGTATCGTCGCGTAGGAAGTCATTTATGGGTAACTCCTGCAAGTTAGTGAACTGCATACGCGACAAATGATCTGCTACAGAATTTTCTACTCCTTTCTTATCTTTAATTTCAAGATCAAACTCTTGGAGCAGAAGGATCCATCTTATGAGACGAGGTTTAGCATCTTTCTTAGCAAGCAGATATCTCAAAGCAGCATGATCAGTGTAAACGATAACTTTTGCTCCAGCTAAGTAAGATCTAAACTTGTCAAAAGCAAAAACAACGGCAAGGAGCTCTTTCTCAGTGGTAGTATAATTCAACTGAGCTCCAGTCAAAGTTTTGCTAGCATAAGAAATTGCATGATGCTTTTTGTCTTTCATTTGACCAAGAACTGCCCCCACAGCATAATCACTAGCATCACACATTATTTCAAAAGGAAGCGTCCAATCAGGGGGTTGAATGATTGGAGCAGAGATGAGTGCATTCTTAAGAGTAGCAAAGGCATGCATGCAGTCATCATTGAAATCAAAGGGTGCATCCTTAGCAAGCAAGTTTGTAAGGGGTCGTGCAATTTGAGAGAAATCTTTTATGAAGCGACGATAAAAACCAGCATGACCCAGAAAACTACGAACACCCTTGATATTCACAGGAGGCGGAAGCTTTTCTATAACTTCTATTTTTGCTTTGTCCACCTCTATGCCTCTCTCGGACACAAGGTGTCCAAGAACTATGCCCTCTTGGACCATGAAGTGGCACTTTTCCCAATTAAGTACCAGGTCCTTCTCATGGCATCTCTGTAAGACCTTGTCTAAATTTTCTAAGCAATGATCGAAGGTTTTTCCATAAACAGAGAAATCATCCATAAAAACTTCCATAATTTCTTCGATCATATCAGAGAAAATAGACATCATGCAACGTTGGAACGAGGCAGGTGCATTGCACAAACCAAAAGACATGCGACGATAAGCATAAGTTCCATACGGGCATGTGAAAGTGGTCTTACTTTGATCGTCGGGGTGGATGGGAATTTGATGATATCCCGAATACCCATCAAGGAAACAGAAGAAAGAATGATTTGCCAACCGTTCCAACATCTCATCGATGAAGGGCAGCGGAAAATGATCTTTCTTTGTAGCCTTGTTAAGTTTTCGGTAATCAATGCACATTCGCCACCCCGTGACGGTTCGTTGAGGAATGAGTTCATTTTTATCATTATGAACAACCGTCATACCTCCTTTCTTGGGTACCACTTGTACGGGGCTCACCCAATCACTGTGAGGAACAGGATAGATGATCCCGGCGTGTAATAGCTTCAAGACCTCTTTCTTCACAACTTCTCTCATCGCATTATTCAGCCTCCTTTGAGGTTCCCTTGTAGGTGTACTTTCAGGATCCGTGGGAATGCGATGGGTGCAGAGAGCGGGGCTGATCCCTTTTAGGTCTTCAAGTGAGTAGCCAAGAACGGAGCGATGTTTTTTCAAGCACGGCTATGAGTTTGGTGGTTTCTTCTTCCGAAAGCTTGTCACTTATGATGACGGGAGCTTGCGGATCTCCGTGCAAGAAAGCATAGCGCAAACCGGGAGGTAGCGCTTTAAGATCAATGGGAGGTCGTGGCGGTGGTGTGGTTTGTGGTAGCTCAAAGGTGTCCTTTGAGTTGGCTTCTTCTAAGATAAAGTCTTGTGCATCTTCTTCCAAAGCTAACTCGGGGTCCATGTGAGGAAAAATGGCCATGACCTCCTCCACTTGATATTCCTCAAGTGGTTCATCGGAAAGAGTGTTTCGTGAGGTGGTAATTGGAATGAAGAATGACTCTTTTCCGAGGGTGAAATTGAGGTTTCCAAATGATGGGGCATCGATGAGGAATTTTTCTATAGGATGCCCTATCATTATGTCGAAGTCTGGGACCTCGAAGACGTAGAAATCCAGGATAACCTCAAGGTCTTCATGATAGAGAGTCACATCTCTGACAATTCCCAAACTCTCAAGAATATGGCCTGATGGGTGCTTGAGGAGTTTGTTTGTTGATGTCCATGGTCGGTTGCCAAAGATTGACAACGCATATGTGTCGGAGAGGATATTGGCACCAACAAGAGGGTTGTAGAGTGCATTCACCTTGGTTCCTTTGATGGAGCAGCATATGTTGGTTGAGGGAGGGCAAAGCCGAATGATATCCATGGATAGCTCATTCTCCCTCAACCATTCATCGCTCATGATTGAAGTAAGCTCCCGAACAGTTTCCACAAGATATTCTTTTTCAATCGGTTCGGGAGGTGGCAAAGGAACAGGCGGTCTCTTTTGAAACAAATAGTTCGAGGTGTTTCCAAAATCTTCAAAAATTTCTTCCTCAAACTCAAATGGGAACTCTAGAGGTTCATCATCCTCTGTCATTGTTCGGGAATCAGATGAGGACTCGGATGTTGGGTCTACCAAGGTAGACACCTTTTGTTGTGTTTCCACAATGAGTTCCTCATCTTTTGACTCCGGCTCTTCGGGTATTTCAGCGGAAAAAGGTGTGTTTTCAACAATTCTTTCTAGCAAATCTTTTGCTTCCGCTATGGTCTTATGAGAAAAAGAACCACCGGCAGCCGTGTCAAGATAAAGTGCGGTGTCTTTGCTCAACCCTGAATAAAATGTTGCAAAAGAACGGGTTCTGGGAGCAATAACTCTGGACCGGAATCTGTTAATGAACAGAACCGTATCCATGCCGCACTAAGGGTTTCTTCCTCCTCTTGGCGAAAGTTGATTATTTCCGCGCGTAGAGTAGTGATACGAGATACGGGAAAAAATGCTAGACAAAATTTGTCTCGCAATTCTTTCCAATCACCGTTCACTCTCTTAGCGGTGTAAGTGTACCATTGCTTCGCCTTCCCATTGAGAGAGAAGGAAAACAATTTCCACTTTAAAGTTTCATGTGTCATGCCATTGATCAATCGGCATGCACACAATTGCTCAAACTCTCGCAAGTGTTCAAAAGGATTTTCATTTTTAAAACCAGAGAAAGAAAGTCCTTTGATCAAAGAAATAAAACTGGGGCCGAGCTCATAGCTTGTTGAAACAACAAGTTGAGATGAACATGGTGGCTCTAAGAGCTCTCCCCGTGGAGTGGAAAAAGATTGGATTGTAGGTGATGACTCCATGTGTGTATTTTTTTTTCTAATTTAATTGAACGGGAAATGTAAAGATAAGTTACGAGGGCAAATCTGGTCCGCTACAGAATAAGCAACCGTTCCCCGGCAACGGCGCCAGAAATGCTTGTTGGTATTTCTTACACCACGAATAAATCCGCAAGCGCACGGAATACCGTTGTAGCACTTCACCCGGGAGTATTCCAAGGTATCGTATTTGTTTTCCCCAAGGAACGGTGATAATCTGCAGCAAGGTTAGTTTTACCCAAGGACACACAAGAATGGCAGTAGTATAGTATTGAGAGGATGAATAAAGATCTAGCTGTCCCGCAGGACGATCGCACTCTAGTTCTACTCGTTTACTTCGGGCACTGGTATAGACCTGGTCTGCCAAGTCACGCCAGCCTGTAGCTCTACGACGAACCCGAACGTGGAGGATTACAAGGGACGGACAGGGCTGTCACCACCTGCCGCCTACCTCTACAAACCTTGGGGCACGCTGCAAACAAAGGTAACCTCTAGCCTAGGCACCACGCCTATGCCGTCGATTACTACTCTAACCCCGGTCCTGGTACCAATCTGGAAGGCTAGAGCACCCCTCGCGGAGCGATGATCCCGTAAACAAGTATAACAAGAATAACGACTAGTATGTAAAGCTCGCTAGATCAATAACACCACGAATACTAATCTTACGAATAAGAACAAGGTTCGTACTATGAACGAACGACGAACAAACGACGAACGATGAACGAACTAAGAACGAACGACGAACGATGAACGAACGACGAACGAACTAAGAACGAACGAAGAACGATGAACGAACGACGAACGAACGAAGAACGAACGATGAACTATTAATAAGATAAATATCCGCCAAGGATACAAGATAAGGAAATAACTAAAAGGAAAGCTATCCCTCTCTTGATCCTTGCCCTCTCCTCTATTCTACTACTGTACAAGAGGCCCTTGGCCTGGATGGGAGTGGAATGACTTGTGTCTTGTGATGTGCTTTGGAGGAGGGGGGTACCCCTTTATTTATAGCCCAAGAAGATCGGCAATTTGAGGCGGTTCCTTAGGTCGGTGGCATTGATTGCAGGTGGAACCGACCTCTGGAAGGCGGTGGCGAACCGCCATAGGAAGATGGGCCAGTGGGGCCACCACAGGAGGTCGGCCGACCTAGGGTTTGGGGTTGGCCGACCTGTGGCTGGCCCCTCTGGGCCTGGGCCTTCTCAGGTGGCTTCCCCTGGTCGCCTTCTCCTCTGGTCCACCTGCTATGGGTGGACTTGAAGTCTTTTTATCGGGAGTTGGGCTTTATTTGGATAATTCTTTATGACGGGGAAAATTGGTGTTTCCAGGATGGGCCTTTTATGCTTCCTTTTCCCCGTTTTCCTGTGAATTGCAGCTGCACTCACAAATTCACCAAGATTCGTGGAAATCGTTAGTTTAAAGACCTAAGTCTACCTTTGGTGATTGTTTCATTATAAAAAGCGCAGCTAGTTGACGGGTAAATATTGGGTCTAAGAACCGTCAACAATGGTAATGGGTACCTGGCAAAAAACCCAACTAGAAGGGAGCTGCTGAATGTGGATCGCCAGGAACAAATTCGTAGGGAGGAGCAGCAGCATCAGGAACACGTCGAGCTCATGGAATCATTTGGCCAGCTACATGAACAAATGGCCACATGGGAAGCTGACAGGGAAGCAGAAAGGATAGAACATGCACGACAAATTGAGGAACTTAAAAAGGCAAGGGCGGATGATTTACAAGCGCTTAGGCAAGAGTTCCTATCGATGTTGCAAGCAGCACATGGACAGACCTCGTTTCAGCAGGTACTAGTCAAGCTAGTTTTTGAATGACTTTTTTTTTCCTTAGGTTCTATATCTAGTTGTCTGCACCGTTTCATTGATTCTCCAAACAACAACATCTGTCCAGGGAAACAACAACGTCACTGAATTGGCAGAAGTGGCGGCAGCTGCAACAAACATGAATACTGAAGAAGTTGAGGCAACCCCACAACATGAGGTCTCTTCACATCAGGTTGTTTGTGAATTGACAACTTTTAGTGCTATCATCAGATACTTAACAAAATGGCGCCTAATTATTTCCTTCAAACTATTTTGTTCCAAGGAAAACCCTCAAAGCAACCCAGAGCAATCTGGAGTCGATGATATATCAAGGGCAACTGGAATTCGGACTACAAGAAGTACATCTGCAAATACGACACAGGCATTCGTTACTACAAAACAGCTAAGGGATAATGCTGTTAAGAAACGACAGGGCGCGAAAAAGACAGGTGAATCTTTGTAACTCCAATACCTGCTATGAATGTTTCTGTTTCAACTGTCAAAATATTTGAAGTTGTGTTAATTATTTGCTTTCATTATGTTAATTTTATGATGCGCCGTGAAACTTTGGTTTACTGCCTGTTGTTGTTTCCTCTTTTTCATAATGTAAGCTGGTGCTTCATTGAAACTGGACATGCGATTCTGAATTCATGTATTAATGTAAGCTCGGTGTTAAGTATATCATTTTATTAAGACTTAATAAGTATATCATTTTAATACTTCATACTGTTGGTGCTTCATTGAATTTGGACCTATGATTCTGAATTCCTGTCATATGAAACAGATTATCGAAGGTGCTACTCTAATTTTCTTTCTTGCAATTTATTATTTTGTCCATGTATACAAGTTAACGGAAGTGCTGCTCCAATTTTATTTCTTGCAATTTATTATTTTGTCCTTGTATACAAGAACACTATGTCTATCTATCAGCAGAACAAAATAATGAGTTCTTTGGATTTGTCTTGCATCTTAGATTTTTATATATTCAGTATATCATCTGTTACTTCTTAAATAATGTTTTGAGCTTTCCAGAATAAATATGATTTTTCGGTGTTATGCAAAATGATAACAAAATGCATTGGTACTAGTGATAACAAAATGTTATTCTTTCTTTTCAGCTAACCAAGGCAGTTCAAATGGAGGAAACAAGTGACAGGACCATCTTTAAGTCACCTTTTGCTGATCAAGTGATGGGATCTTCTGGCTATGAGTTTCTTTGCTGATGATAAACTTATTTAGTTCTTGTCAAATTAGCCTACTATGTGTGTTCAAACAATCTGGTGTTGCAAACTATTACTATTTCAGTACTATCGTGTGTCATGGAATTGTACACTGAATGGTTGAGTTAATCTTGTTTTCATGAATTATAAATTCATAATTATTATCGATCCTATATTATATTGTTTTAAAAATTGGTGATACAAATAATTGAGCGTGGCATAATAGACATGTGGCAATAGCTACATAAGTATGGAAAGCAAAACCATTCGTGGCAAATGAGAATTTATCCTATCGCAACCCAGCTTTTTCGGTGTCACAAGGGTCGTGGCAATACGAAGTTCCACATGTAGCAACCCACTATTATGGTGGTAATAGAGGGATGAACTTTTGCCTACCAAAACATTTTCGAAGCAATAGAGGTGATCACATCTAACAACCAATCAAGTTTGGTGGCAATACAGTGCTCCACCTATAACCTCCAAACGATTTTGGTGGTGATAGAATGGCACACCTATAGCGACCATTCCCTAATTCGTGGCAATAGCGTTGTCGACCTCTAGCAACCAAACAAATCTAGTGGCAATAGAGGACACCACCTATGGCACCGAAATCAACTTCGTGGTAACAGAGAGAACCACATATAGCAACCAAAACACTTTAGTGGCAATAGAGGTGCTTGCCCTATAACAACCACAACCAGAGTGTAGCAATACAATGCTTTGCAACGCAAGATTTTACAAATTGCAACACGTTGGGTACGATGCAATTGAACCTCTGGCAACAGCATATGCGTCGCAATAGGATACTTTACAACCAACACGAGGGCGCCCATAGATGCTAGTTGCAACGCCTCCTTGTGTTGTAATAGAAAAACAATTGCAACCAACAAAAGACATTCGTGGTTGAAGGCTAATACCACATGACCTATTGCAGCAATTTTTTACGAAATTGTTTGGGTGCAATTGCGGCTATTGCACCCAAAAAGGGCATATTGCAACGTATTTCCTGCGTTGTATTAGGGGGGAAATCTAGTAGTGCAGGTGCCTTCCCCCTGGTCTTTAAGCTTCTTTTCCAGGTGCGTGGCCTCAGTTGATATTCTGGTAGGTTCTGGCCTTTATTCCATGAATTATATTCCTGCGGCGAGCGTCGTTTGATGGACGTGTTGGAATCGTTGCCTTGGGCCTTGTTTATACTGGAAATCCCTGTTTTCCACCTGCACATCCAAATCTAAAGGTACACGTGGAAATAGGTTATTTGATAACAATATGCAAGTAACAAGTGTTAGTTCTTCCTTATTAGAGCTAATTGACGGTCAAAAACTGGGTCTAAGGACCGTCAACAACTCCCCCAAGCTGTCCTCCTTGCTCGTCCCGAGCAAGAAGTAGGACTTAGGATGTTGATCAGGAGTTGCTACAATGTTTCATATCTCCTAGGTACCATGCACACAACGAAGAATACTCTCCTTTGAGTTGAAAAAGTTGGCATGGTAGCTCACCCTTTACCTTACTCCTTATGGGTATGGCTTTTTCCTTGTCTTGGGCAGTTGAGAGATAGAACGGTTATAACAGAGCACCATTCACTTGTCCATTGTTTGACTTTTATTTTCCGGAGGTTTTCAAAATTTTTGAAATAAAAGCAAAGTTCCTCAAATGATGCTCTCAAGTCGCTCAATAAATGTATATTCCTCACCAAGGTATTATTGTGTTGCCTCTTGTCATCCTACTTCTAAGGCTTGTATGTGGAGCTCAAGGTAGGGATGATATGAGGCATACTTGCATCACACATATTGCCGAATCAAAAGAGTGGATCCATGGAGAATGCAAGTCATACAACCTTGATCAAGATGTGCATGTGTGTATATGGTGGTGGTGAGGTGGAAGAACTATACTCCTTTTTATTTGTTCCTTCTCTCTCTTTTTGAATTTTTTGAGGAGAACATGGCTATCTTTTTTTTTCTTTCTTTTTCTCAACATTTTTCTTTCTTTATTTCCCATTTTTTTCATCATGCTCTACTTTTGTATGAGCAGGGGATTATTCTTTTTCTTTCTTTTGCATAGCCATGTCTCCAATGATAAATTTTGAGAGAGAGGTAACAACGAATTTTTGGAGTGTTTATTTTGGTGGAAAGTGTGGTGATATAGCTTAACTTCCAGTGTAGAAGTTTAGCATGCGAGGTGGAGTGTACGTGATCTTGATCAACGAGAGCATGACAAACTTCTCACTAGGGTCACACAATTTTGATAAAGCTTAATGCAATGACAAGCAGCATATGTGTAGGGTTTTTGCAATGTAAGAACAACATATGGCTTTGGTAGGAATTTTGATCATTGAGGAACTTTATCATTTTTTGTATTTTGTAAAATAAAACTCCAGAAGTCAAGTCGCACTTTGAACAAGATCATAGCAGCCCTATTTGTACCATATCATATCTCACAACAACTTAGACTTAGATCAAGTACTATGCTGCCCACAAGTTTCAAGTTCTAGGTAAGCATAAGCCAAAAATCTCAAAACTTGGGAGAGCACTAAGTTGTGACTAGGTACAAACGAGAGATAAAACAGAGCAACTATTCATCATCTCAACATAAGGAAGGCTAAACACTCATACTCGCAACTACGAAAAACTAGCAACCACACTAAAGACTATTTTTGTTCTTTTTAGTTTTGCCATTTTGATTTTATTTTCAGATTTATCTTTTTTTTTGTATGTGAGGTGCAAGAACAAGCAAACAAAAGAAACAAAAGGATACCGATACATAATACCTTAGCGGGGGGTCTGGCATCCCCCCCCCCCCCCCCCAAGCTTGTTCTTGCTCATGGGTGACGTCGAGGATCGAACCCGGTGTGGCGAAAGTAAGCCAACATATCGGCTTGGCCCTGCTGTGTCATGTTGGTGAGGTTGGTGAGCTCGGCATTTGTGATTTCTTGCCACTGGTGGGTCTGCAGGACGTGTTGGTTGAGAGTGTACTCAACGTCCTCTCCTCGAGTCTCAATGCGTCCCATTTGTTCGGTGAGCGCATTCATTTGCTGCTCAAAATATGGATCACGAGCTGCAGACGAACGCCGCCCACCGGCCCGCGGTGAGTAGGACATCGAATCAGAGGAGATTTCCTCCCATTGTGCGCGGGGAGGGTGCGTCCATTGGGCTTGGCCCGCACCCTGCTGCGACGAGCCGCCGACCTCGAATGGTGGTGGAGTGGTGCAACCACCGGGACCATACCTGGCGGGACCGTAGCCCGGCCCATATGCAGAGGCCATGGGCTGCGGTGCGAGCATCCCGGTGTCGGTGGGTGGCTCCGGCCTGCGCGTCCTCCTGCGAGAAGAAGTGCTCCTGCGTGCGGCTTCCTCTTTCTCGAGAGGTGTGGTTAGATTTTTACAGTCATACAAACGAAGTCCCCGGTTAGGTAACGAGAATTCATTTGTATAACCGACATAATAAAATATGAGAGAATTATTTGGACCATGCTTAAGTGTATGACCTTGAATAAGATAATCCTCGGTGATAAGAGAGCGGGGTATATCAATATAAGCAACATTAGTATCATGCAAAGCACCAACACCCGCAGCAATACGTGTAATCAACGAGGTGCACTCAATCGGTCCAGTCATTCTAAAATTTTCTAACCACTGAGTGATCATGGAAACAACAGGAGCAATCTTTATTTTCTCAACCATAGCATAAAGAATTTTCAAATCATCCTCGCGCACAATCCTAATATCACTTCTAGGAAACAAGGTAATGCCAAGCCACATGTGCAACAAGCGCAAGGTAGGATGATGAATATGATTAGTTCGGGGTTTCTCACAAGTAGGAGATGCAGAAATTCTTTGCCAAAAAGTTAACTTTGAGTAACCCGGAATCGAACTATCAACATCAATGGTGCAGCGAGAATTAAAGCCGAGGCATTGATTAAGGATCTTCCATGTCAAATGATATTCCTCCCGGAAAAACCGAAAGGTAATACCATCATCTACCACACATAGGGTGCATAAAAACTGTAGTGTAAGTAAGCGGAAACCCTGCTCATCTACACATGCAAACTTATCCCACCCTATTGCTTTAAATACTCGGGAAAATTCAGCATCCATACCAATCTTTTGCAGCAGTTCCGGATCAAATGCTCGCGTAGGAGCAAATGTACGGAGTCGGAGAGCTTCATAGGCGCTCATCTCATCGTCGCCCACCAAGTCGAGGTCGGTGTCGACGAGGAGACGATGCTCGGTGTTGACTTGTTCCTCCGTTGCGGCTTCATGTTGAGGGCTTGACACTTGCTTGGTGGCGGTGCGTGCGCGAGTGCGAGGTCGAGATGAGCCCGAGCCTGTGCTCCCGGACCGGAACAGCGAGGCGACGGCCTTCCCGGCGCGCTTCATGCTGCAGCGAGGTTGAGCAAGAACGCAAGAACGAAAACTCCGAATGGGTTATGAGAGTGAAAACCAATCGATGAAACCGTCGGTGTTCTTGCAAGCGAGAAAACGCAACTCGGAAAATCAAACCAAATCAAAACTGCAAAGCAAACTAAGAGAGAAATATTTTTGCAGAATTTTGGAGGCAAGAACCAAGTGAGCACAATGGAAAACTTGAGAGCAATGGAGTGAAGTGAGTTGAGGAGTGGAAATGTGAGTGAATGAGAGGGAGAGTGCAATGGCCGGCCACCTCCTCTTATACATGAGTCATAACGGCCAGTTTTGAAAAGAGGAGAGGACAGGTGACCGTTGGGCAAAGGGGGGCACGCCCAACGGCCACCCTGGGTCGGCCGACCTGCCAGGTGGGGTCGGCCGACCCCCTGTGGGGTCCACTTGCTTCCCTCTTTGGCCCACAGCCCCCAACGGCCATATTGGTGATGACCACGGTTGCTATGTCCAGATATTCCTCAAAATTATTTGCTCAAAAAGATTTCCAAATAAAAGGTTGCCTCGAATTCAAAATTTTTCGAAAAATTCAAAAATCGACATGTTGATGAAAAATTTCAACATGCAAAAATATTTTTGGCTTTTCCAAGGTGATACAAGGGTGGTCCAAAAATTTCATCCAAAGATGAGACATTTTGAACGCAAAAGTGTTTTTGGAAATTTTGAATTTTAAATGCATGGCGAGGGAAAAATTCAAATATGCTGGCGGAAAAATTCAAATAAATTTTTGGTGGAGGAAATAAATATGCAGAGTGGTTTGGAAAAAATCCAAATGCAAATTGTTGGCGGAATATTCAAAGAAAAGCAAATAAAAGCAATTGATAATGCCGGTTAACCTGACGGCCAGGGCCGTGTCGTTTAAAGTCCGACGGGCTAAGACTTCTCCAACGGGTTTAGCTTGGTGGCGCGGACCCGGTCCTTGGAGATGAGGACGTGGAGGGCTGCGCCTTGACTCGCCACACTTGTTTCATCTTTGGTGGTGTAGGTGGCTTCTCGGACTTTGGGACGGGTTTCTTGGCCCATAATCCCGGCCCCGTGGTCGTAGGTTTCTTGGGTTGAAACTGCGATGGATTTTCAATCCTTGCCAAGCTCTTCCATAGAGCAATGAGGCTGTCCGTCTTCCTGGCTGTCACTTCAACTTCTTGAATGTTGGAGGTGTTTGGCCCATACTTGACCTTGATCATCGAGCATTGTTCTTTCCGAGGTTGAAACTCGAACTTTTCCTCCTTCCCATTGATGTAGAGGCGGATTTCTCCAACTCCAATATCAATTTGGGCCTTCGTGGTGCTAAGGAAGGGACGTCCCAAGATGAAGGGCGTTTCCTTGTCAAGATCCATGTCAAGCACCACAAAGTTCACCGGGACGATGTGGCCTCTTATGCGAACCGGCGTATCTTCCGCGATCCCCAAAGGAAAGCGAAAGGATGAGTCGGCCAATTGCAGCCGCATTGTCGTCGGTGTCAGACGTCGGTACTTGAGTTGATCAAAGATGATCTTGGGCATAACGCTCACGCTAGCCCCAAGGTCACATAGTGCGTAGTCGAAGTGGAATCTCTTGATTGAACAATAGATTACTAGAAAGCCTAGATCAGTTTTCATTGTAGAAGGTTCTCCTATTTTCCTGTTCTCCCCTGCATGGTTAGTTCTACGAGAGAACATTTCTCCTCTCGTAGTGATAGCATTAACTTTTTCAATGGGAGACTCTGGTTGCCCAGGAATCTGCCCAGAATTAGCAGAAGGAACATGAGCAGCAAGCTGAGCTAAATGAGTTTCTATCATTTTATTAAAGCTCAACTGATTTTTGAAAGCAGAAGAAAGACCTTCTATTTTTGAATTTAAACTCTCTAAACTTTGATCATTGGCAGCAAGCTTTTTGTTGATTGATTCGTTAATCTTAGCTTGGCCATAAACCAAATCTTTCAAAGAAGGCTGATTATTATTAAAACCAGAGAAATTGTTACCTCCTTGATAAGATTGGCGGTTTTGGTTAAAACCTTGACCTCCACTTGGAAGATACCCATTGTTGTTGTTCATGTAGAATGCTTCTTCATGGGTATGGTTGGGGCAATCCTTCCCCATATGGCCCGGTGTTGCCACATTCCTCACACGTCATGCGTGAGTCAAGTGAACGAACACTACCATGCGTGTTGAAATCATCCAAACGCTTCATGACGAGGTCGAGCTTGGCGGACAATAAGTCCACCTCCTTGATAGGG
Organism: Eragrostis nindensis; assembly: GCA_012490785.1. NCBI lineage: Eukaryota > Viridiplantae > Streptophyta > Magnoliopsida > Poales > Poaceae > Eragrostis > Eragrostis nindensis. The sequence continues at coordinate 135,621 of JAAXCT010000329.1, forward strand.
TGTACACCTTTAGAGCGTGGTTGGAGACGTTCATCGCTCCACCCTTGATTGGAGACCATCATCTCAATAATTTCTTCTCAATTATTGAGATGATGGTCTCCAATCAAGGGTGGAGCGATGAACGTCTCCAACCACGCTCTATAGGTGTACACCCTATCAAGGAGGTGGACTTATTGTCCGCAAAACTCGACCTCGTCATGAAGCGCTTGGACGACTTCAACACGCATGGTAGTGTTCGTTCACTTGACTCACGCATTACGTGTGAGGAATGTGGCAACACCGGCCATATGGGGAAGGATTGCCCCAAACCATACCTATGAAGAAGCATTCTACATGAACAACAACAATAGGTATCGTCCAAGTGGAGGTCAAGGTTTCAACCAAAGCCGCCAATCTTATAAGGAGGTAATAATTTCTCTGGTTTTAATAATAATCAGCCTTCTTTGAAAGATTTGGTTTATGGCCAAGCTAAAATCAACGAATCAATCAACAAAAAGCTTGCTGCGAATGATCAGAGTTTAGAAAGTTTAAACTCAAAAATAGAAGGTCTTTCTTCCGCTTTCAAAAATCAGTTAAGCTTTAATAAAATGATAGAAACTGAAATAGCTCAGCTTGCTGCTCTTGTTCCTTCTGCTAATTCTAGGCAGATTCCTAGGCAACCAGAATCTCCCATTGAAAAAGTTAATGTTATCACTACGAGAGGAGAAATGTTCTCTCGTAGGACTAACCATACAGGGGAGAACAGGAAAATAAGAGGAGAACCTTCTACAATAAAAACTGATCCAGGATTTCCAGTAATCTCTTGCTCAATCAAGAGATTCCACTTCGACTATGCACTGTGTGACCTTGGGGCCAGCGTGAGCATTATGCCTAAGGCAATCTTCGAGCAATTAAAATACAGATTCCTCACACCAACGGCGATGCGGCTACAATTGGCCGACTCATCCTTTCGCTTTCCAATGGGGATTGCGGAAGATGTGCCAGTATTCATAAGAGGCCACATCGTCCCGGTGGACTTTGTGGTGCTTGACATGGATATTGACAAGGAAACGCCCCTCATCTTGGGACGTCCCTTTCTTAGCACCACGAAGGCCCAAATTGATGTTGGAGTTGGAGAAATCCGCCTCTACATCAATGGGAAGGAGGAGAAGTTCGAGTTTCAACCTCGGAAAAGAACAATGCTCGATGATCAAGGTCAAATACGGGCCAAACACCTCCAACATCCAAGAAGTTGAAGTGACAGTCAGGAAAATGGACAGCCTCATTGCTGTATGGAAGAGCTTAGCAAAGATTGAAAATCCATCGCAGTTTCAACCAAAGAAACCTGCGACCACGAGGCTGGGATTATGGGCCAAGAAACCCGTCCCAAAGTCTGAGAAGCCACCTACACCGTTGAAGAAACAAGTGTGGCAAGTCAAGGCGCAGCCCTCCACGTCCTCATTTCCAAGGACGGGGTCCGCGCCACTAAGCTAAAACCGTTGGAGAAGTCTTTGCCTGTCGGACTTTAAATGACATGGCCCTGGCCGTCAGGTTAACCGGCATTATCATTTGCTTTATTTCCTTCTCTTTTGAATTTTTCCACCACATTTGCATTTGGATTTTTTTCCAAACCACCTTGCATATTTATTTCCTCCACCAAAAATTTATTTGAATTTTTCCGCCAGCATATTTGAATTTTTCCCTCGCCATGCATTTAAAATTTAGAATTTTCAAAAACACTTTTGCGTTCAAAATGTCTCATCTTTGGATGAAATTTTTGGACCACCCTTGTATCACCATGAAAAAGCCAAAAATATTTTTGCATGTTGAAATTTTTCATCAACATGTCGATTTTTTTGAATTTTTTGAAAAATTTTGAATTCGAGGCAACCTTTTATTTGGGAATCTTTTTGAGCAAATAATTTTGAGGAATTTCTGCACATAGCAACCGTGGTCATCATCAATATGGCCGTTGGAAGCCATGGGCCAAGAGGGAGACCAGGTGGACCCCACAGGGGGTCGGCCGACCCCACTTGGCAGGTCGGCCGACCCAAGGTGGCCGTTGGGCGCGTCCCCCTTTGCCCCAACGGTCACTTGTCCTCTCCTCTATTCAAATTTGGCCGTTGTGGCTCGTGTATAAGAGGAGGTGGCCGGCCACAAGCTCTCTCCCTCTCACACTCTCATTTCCACTCCTCAACACTCTTCACTCCATTGCTCTCAAGTTTTCCATTGTGCTCACTTGGTTCTTGCCTCAAAATTCTGCAAAAATATTTCTCTCTTGGTTTGCTTTGCAGTTTTGTTTTGGTTTGATTTTCCGAGTTGCGTTTTCTCGCTTGCAAGAACACCGACGGTTTCATCGATTGGTTTTCACTCCCATAACCCGTCCGGAGTTTTTGTTCTTGCATTCTTGCTCAACCTTGCTGCAGCATGAAGCGCGCCGCGAATGCCGTCGCCTCGCTGTTTCGGTCCGGGAGCACAAGCTCGGGCTCATTTCGACCTCGCACTCGTGCCCGCACCGCCACCGAGCAAGTGTCAAGCCCGCAACATGAAGCCGCAGCGGAGGAGCAACACCGAGCATCGTCTTCTCATCGACACCGACCTCGACTTGGTGGGCGACGACGAGATGAGCGCCTACAAAGCTCTCCGACTCCGTACATTTGCTCCTACGCAAGAATTTGATCCGGAACTGCTGCAAAAGATTGGTATGGATGCTGAATTTTCTCGAGTATTTAAAGCAATAGGGTGGGATAAGTTTGCATGTGTAGATGAGCAGGGTTCCCGCTTACTTACACTACAGTTTTGATGCACCCTACGCGTGGTAGATGACGGTATTACCTTTCAGTTTTTCCAGGAGGAATATCATTTGACATGAAAAATCCTTAGTCAATGCCTCGGCTTTAATTCTCGCTGCACCATTGATGTTGATAGTTCGATTCTGGGTTACTCAAAGTTAGCTTTTTGGCTAAGAATTTCTGCATCTCCTACTTGTGAGAAACCCCGAACTAATCACATTTACCATCCTACCTTGCGCTTGTTGCACATGTGGCTTGGCATTACCTTGTTTCCTAGAAGTGATATTAGGATTGTGCACGAGGATGATCTGAAAATTCTTTATGCTATGGTTGTGAAAATAAAGATTGCTCCTGTTGTTTTCATGATTGCTCAGTGGTTAGAAAATTTTAGAATGACTGGACTGATTGAGTGCACCTCGTTGATTACACGTATTGCTGCGGGTGTTGGTGCTTTGTATGATGCTAATGTTGCTTATATTGATACACCCCGCTCTCTTATCACCGAGGATTATCTTATTCAAGATCATACACTTAAGCATAGTCCAAATAATTCTCTCATATTTTATTATGTCGGTTATACAAATGAATTCCCGTTACCTAACCGGGGACTTCGTTTGTATGACTGTCAAAACCTAACCACACCTCTAGAAAAAGAGGAAGCTACACGCAGGAGTACATCTTCTCGCAGGAGGACGCGCAGGCCGGAGCCACCCGCCGACACCAGGATACCCGCACCGCAGCCCATGGCCTATGCATATGGGCTGAGCTACGGTCACACCGGGTATGGTCCCGGTGGGTACACCACTCCACCACCATTTGAGGAAATCTCCTCCGATTCGACGTCCTACTCACCGAGGGCCGGTGGGCGGCGTTCGTCTGCAGCTCGTGATCCATATCTCGAGCAGCAAATGAATGCGCTTACCTAGCAAATGGGACGCATCGAGACTCGAGGAGAGGACGTTGAGTACACTCTCAACCAACACGTCCTGCAGACCCACCAGTGGCAAGTAAACACAAGCGCCCAGCTCACCAACCTCACCAACATGACGCAGCAGTGCCAAGCCGATATGTTGGCTTACTTTCGCCACACCGGGTTCGATCCTCGACGCCACCCATGAGCAAGAACAAGCTTGGGGGGATGCCATAAGGTATCATGTATCGCAACTTGTATCCTTTTGTTTCTTTTGTTTGCTTGTTCTTGCACCTCATATGAAAAAAATAATAATAATGATAAATCTAAAAACAAAATAAAAATGACAAAACTAAAAAGAACAAAAATAGTCTTTAGTGTGGTTGCTAGTTTTTCGTAGTTTCTCTTTATATGCGAGTATGAGTGTTTAGCCTTTCTTATGTTGAGATGATGAATAGTTGCTCTGTTTTATCTCTTGTTTGTACCTAGTCACAACTTAGTGCTCTCCCAAGTTTTGTGATTTTTGGCTTATGCTTACCTAGAACTTGAAACTTGTGGGCTGCATAGTGCTTGATCTAAGTCTAAGTTGTTGTGAGATATGATATGGTACAAATAGGGCTGCTATGATCTTGTTCAAAGTGCGACTTGACTTCCGGATTTTATTTTACAAAATACAAAAAAATGATAAAGTTTCTCAATGATCAAAATTCCTACCAAAGCCATATGTTGATCTTACATTACAAAACCTTACACATATGCTGCTTGTCATTGCATTGAGCTTTACCAAAATTGTGTGACCCTAATGAGAAGCTTGTCATACTCTCTTTGATCAAGATCACGTACACTCCACCTCGCATGCTAAACTTCTACACTGGACGTTAAGCAATACCACCACACTTTCCACCAAAATAAATACTCCAAAAATTCATTGTTACCTCTCTCTCAAAATGTATCATCCTAGACCCCGCTCAGGTCCACTTCTCTTTGACACTTAATTCTCGACCTCCTCGCTCTGTTTCACCTGTCTGTTAACCAAAAATAAAAATATCAACGCGAATTTAACCAAAATCAAATCTTTTTATCATCGGTTTCATGACATTTTTTATTTCACAATTAATTCTTGCTCACAAAATTAACTATTAAGGACACTCCTGTCTATTTTGTTGTGAGATTTGATATGCGCTCAAGACTTGACCTTTGTTGCTTCTCATTATTTCTTCGGGAATGGAATTTTTACCTTCAACCTATCGTCACAAATTCTCTTATAATCCCATTAGAGCTAAAATATAGAATAAACTCCTCAAAAAGCTAGTCTTGCCATAGTGAGTTCGATTAAGATTTAACTCTCTAAGGTTGCAAAGCACTCCTCAAAAATTTCAGTCATACATCATTGACATGTGCAAACACCCTTCAGTTATTCAGCATGCATCATTTCCATAGCAGAATTGTCCACCATAAAGAATTTCTGCTCTCTTGCTCATCGTCCTTTACACATCAGGAAAAGGAAAAAGGAACCCAAAAATGCCTCATGTATCATGGGAACTATTCTCTCTCTCTTAAAAAAAAGAGAGAGAGAGAAAGAGAGAGTGCAACGCATAGAAGGCTCCTCACTTATGTTAGCGACGGCATAGAGCATAATTCAAGAAGGCGCATCACGCTGTTTCCACATGCATCATACATATTTATTTGACTAAATTATGAGGAAGTGCAACTCACCTTTTAGATTCATCTCTTAATCTTACAACAACTACGATAAGACTATGCCTTCCTTACCTAGCCCCAGATAAGAACCAAATCTCCAGAGATAAGGAAGACCACTTTTTGAGAGAGGACAAGCTCTACACCACAAATGAGTGATTCATGATTTTGAGAATTTTTGTGACTTTTGGGCGAAGGGAAGAATTTCGAAACCCGAGGGATTTTTAAGTTTGCACAGGATCTTTGTTTTCGCCATTCAATCTTTCAACTTCTCAAGACAGTGAGCTTTAGCCACTTCCACAGAGTGAGCCTAAAGAAATTGTTGGAATAATCTTGCCATGACACCTTGATGATGCCTTTTTTTTGGTTCAATTCCTTTGCTCGGGACGAGCAAAGATCTATTCCGGGGGGGGGGGGGGGGGGGGGGGGGGGGGGGGGGGGGGGGGGGGGGATGTTGGCGGTGTTTATTGATCGATTTTCACCTCCAACACCGTCAATAAAAGCCATCAATCAAGGATAAAATAAACATTCTTTTACATTAATGGCTTACCACTAGTTTTGATGAGACATTTGGATGCAGGAAGGAAATACGACGAAAATCATAAGGAAATTGAGAAAAGGTACACCGGCCGGCCCAATAATAGGCCGGCTGGCCTACTCAGGCTCCACCTGCAGCCAGGCTTCTCCCTGTGTTGACACCGAAATTTGGCCTAGGGCCTGTTGTCAGTGGATGATGGAGTATGCGACGGGTAGAAAAGGATTGTGTACAAAAGTGGTGGCCCACAGATTATCATGAAACCGAAAAAACCCCAAAGACGCGCACGTGTGGGATTGTGTGTCCTTTTTTAATTCTTTTTTCTAGAATTGGATAGTTTGACCTAATCGTGGTCAAGTCGGAGTCTTGCCTCGGGTGTATAAATATAAACCCAGGTCCTTGTAATCAAAAAAACCAATCCATACAATCGACTTTCGGCGCATCGCCACAATCTCTCGACGAGATCTCCGTCGGCATCGGCGCCCATCGGGGCTCCGGTTTCGACTTGGATTTCGTCAGGTAAGCGCATCGATCTTCGTTATGTCGATTTGTCCATGATTAAGATTGATGTGGCTGCTAGTTATCCGGTAATTTTAGATCAATCTAGGGTTTACATTATGCATCGACTACATGGAATTGTTTAAGATCTGGTCCAGTTCTTTGTCACGGTTAGTTGACTTGTCCTAGCCGCGACCTTGTTTGCCGATTGCTGATGTCGATTTCCTATTTGATCTAGTTATTTGAGTCACGGTTAAGGTGCTTAGTCGATTAGATCTGCTCTTGGTGATTGGGTAGGCAGTTTGACTTGTCCTGTCTGCTTCGCTTAGTTGACGTGTCCTCGGCGAAATAGTTGCTAAGAGTTAGATCTAATTGACTGAGTACCTGGGACTGGTAGTTGCCGATTATACTTGTACCTGTCGATCGTGTAGAACAGTTTGACGTGTCCTGTTCTACTTCACTTAGTTGACGTGTCCTCAGTGAAACGATCGTTAGATTATGGGTATAATTAGTGGTTATTGGTTTAACCGTTCTTTCAGGGTGTTTAGCCGATTGTTTACCACGTTCAGATCTATGCTTGTGTGCCTTTAAATTTCTTATTGTTCCTATTCAAGTGTGGGTCTGAGCCTTCTTTTGTCGATGTCGATTCACGTACTATGTTGCTTGCCGATAGATTCTGCCGATTGCATGCTTTGCCGATTGCCGATTCTGATGCATGCCTTGCTTTATTTATCGCGCGAGTAGTTACTGTTGCGACATGTCGATTTGTTTCTAGCCGACAGCCGAGCAGTTATTTTATTATCTTTTATTTACTAACATCGGCTGCGGTTACGCATCGGCCTGTCCGGGGCCGATAGCCCAGGAATTTTACACGCTTTTCTTGTCTTTGTCGGTTTGCAGGGAAAATCGACTGGCACGCTCCGGAATTCACTGTTTTCCAAGTTTGGTCCTGAACAGAGTGAAGCAAATCTCTCGGGCCCAGTGGGACAGATCAAATGGCGTTCGTTCAAGCTGTTGCTGATGATGGTACTTTGCTCGTTGATGGGAAGGGCCAGAAGATCATGATTCCTGCACCAGTTGTTCGAGATGACAAAGACTCTTCTGAGATAACTACCAACAATGAGTTGAGTGCTTGGGAGAAGATGTCTTTGGATCAGAAGAAGCATTATCAGAGTTATCTGTAGGGGTGTTAGATTAAATACTTTGACACAATCAAGATGACTCGTGGCAAGATTACATCAGTATCAGCTCCACCAGTAGTGCCAAGTGCAGAAGAATTGGCCGCATTGAGAGCTGAGAAATTTCCAGATCGAGCTTTGGTGGAAGAAGTTGTGAATACTGCAGTTCACAATGCCTTCATCAACCATTCAGGGGTGCTTGTTAATACTTTGTACAACATGCTCAAAGTACTTGCTGATGGAACCATACAGAGCGAGCCTGGATTCGTGGGACCATCGTTTACTGCACCAACTACTACGCCAGCACGTCCTGCACATCCTGGTGGTCAACTCGCAACTCAAGAAGAGACAAGTGCTGCTGGTCAGCAAAGGCAACCATATGGTATGCCACCAGAGCTGTGGTCTCCAAGTGCTTAAGCTTTGGCTTGTTGGTATTTCTTACACCACGAATAAATCCGCAAGCGCACGGAATACCGTTGTAGCACTTCACCCGAGAGTATTCCAAGGTATCGTATTTGTTTTCCCCAAGGAACGGTGATAATCTGCAGCAAGGTTAGTTTTACCCAAGGACACACAAGAATGGCAGTAGTATAGGATTGAGAGGATGAATAAAGATCTAGCTGTCCCGCAGGACGATCGCACTCTAGTTCTACTCGTTTACTTCGGGCACTGGTATAGACCTGGTCTGCCAAGTCACGCCAGCCTGTAGCTCTACGACGAACCCGAACGTGGAGGATTACAAGGGACGGACAGGGCTGTCACCACCTGCCGCCTACCTCTACAAACCGTGGGGCACGCTGCAAACAAAGGTAACCTCTAGCCTAGACACCACGTCTATGCCGTCGATTACTACTCTAACCCCGGTCCTGGTACCAATCTGGAAGGCTAGAGCACCCCTCGCGGAGCGATGATCCCGTAAACAAGTATAACAAGAATAACGACTAGTATGTAAAGCTCGCTAGATCAATAACACCACGAATACTAATCTTACGAATAAGAACAAGGTTCGTACTATGAACGAACGACGAACGAACGACGAACGATGAACGAACTAAGAACGAACGACGAACGATGAACGAACGACGAACGAACTAAGAACGAACGAAGAACGATGAACGAACGACGAACGAACGAAGAACGAACGATGAACTATTAATAAGATAAATATCCGCCAAGGGTACAAGATAAGGAAATAACTAAAAGGAAAGATATCCCTCTCTTGATCCTTGCCCTCTCCTCTATTCTACTACTGTACAAGAAGCCCTTGGCCTGGATGGGAGTGGAATGACTTGTGTCTTGTGATGTGCTTTGGAGGAGGGGGGTACCCCTTTATTTATAGCCCAAGAAGGTCGGCAACTTGAGGCGGTTCCTTAGGTCGGTGGCATTGATTGCAGGTGGAACCGACCTCTGGAAGGCGGTGGCGAACCGCCATAGGAAGATGGGCCAGTGGGGCCAACACAGGGGGTCGGCCGACCTAGGGTTTGGGGTCGGCCGACCAGTGGCTGGCCCCTCTGGGCCTGGGCCTTCTCAGGTGGGCTTCCCTGGCTGCCTTCTCCTCTGATCCACTTGCTATGCGTGGACTTGAAGTCTTTTTATTGGGAGTTGGGCTTTATTTGGATAATTCTTTATGGCGGGGAAAATTGGTGTTTCCAGGATGGGCCTTTTATGCTTCCTTTTCCCCGTTTTCCTATGAATTGCAGCTGCACTCACAAATTCACCAAGACTCGTGGAAATCATTAGTTTAAAGACCTAAGTCTACTTTTGGTGATTGTTTCATTATAAAAATCGCAGCTAGTTGACGGGTAAATATTGGGTCTAAGAGCCGTCAACAACTCCCCCACACTTAGCTCTTTGCTCGTCCTCGAGTAAAGTTGCGAGCATAAGGCGGGAGATACTCATCCTCATAAATAAGAGCCTGCACACAAGTTATTGCAAGCCACACTTCATACCTGTGAACTTTGAGGTGTCTAACATGCCTTCCTTGGATGATTGATAAGTGGAACGGTCATGTCTCAAATCACCTCGCCTTCCCTGTCAAGTACCTTGGGATTTTGCATAATTTTCAGAAATAAAGACATAGTTTCATGCTCCTCAAATGATTCTCTCAAGTCGCTCATGGTGTTTATGTGTTTTCCTCTCAAGGGCCATGATTTAGCCTCTTCTTTCCTTGCGTTTGATCAGGCTTTTGTGGAGCTCAAGGTAGGGTAAAGTGGAGCATACTAGTGTCTCTTATTTTGCTAAGTCAAAGACTGGATCCAATGGAGAAAACAAGTCATACAATCTGATCAAGATGTGCATGTGTGGTGGTGGCATGAAGTGGAAAATTATTTGTACTCCTTTTTATGGTGTTACCTTCTCTCTCTTTTTGAACTTTTGAGGAGGACATGGCTATCATACCTTTTTCTTCCTTTTTCTTTATTTTTCCCATCATCATTTTTTCATCATGCTCTACTTTTGTATGAGCAGGGATTATTCTCTTTCTTTTTGCATAGCCATGTCTCCAATAATATTTTTGAGAGAGAAAGGTAACAGAGATTTTTGGAGTATTTATTTGGTGGATGGATGATGGAATGTTGCTCAACTTCCAGTGTAGAAGTGTAGCATGTGAGGTGGAGTGTACGTGATCTTGATCAAAAGAGTATGACAAGCTTCTCACTAGGGTCCAAGAATTTGACAAAGCTCAAATCAACAACTAGCAGCTTATAGGCTATCAAAGTATTCATGTAGAGTTCTTGGCCTTGGTAGGAAAATATAAATCAAGTGAGGAGCATCATACTATGGATTTTTTTTTTTTTTTGATTTTCATAAAGATAAATTCCCAAGGACTTGAAAGTTAAGCAAAGATCATTTCGACAAACCATATCTCACATGCCAATTATCTAGAAAAAACATGGGTTCCTAATGATAAGGTGTTCACAAGCATTCAGCGATGAGGCAAGAAATAACAAGTGTGCAAGTCCATGAATGTGAGAGGTAGAGTTGTGGGCAAAAGATAAATCAATTATGATTGTCCCAAAAGATTAGTGCGTCAAGTTTTATTTAATTTTCCGATTATCAGAATGAACTTGACGGTGTAGCAGGCAAAAAGTGGAAGTGTGGTGCAAACTCAGGAGGCAGGAGGAGGCTGGAGCCTGGTGGGGACCACCAGGGGTCGCCCGACCCTCCTGGTGGGGTCGGCCGACCTGGCCTGGACCCCACTGGTGCTGTTGTTTCGCGTGTTGGTCTTTCCTGAGTTGCCTCGTATGGTTCTGGATGATTTGGTCGTGATTGTACCAGATATGGCGATGTTTCCCCCCCACACTTGCCTTTTTGCCTGTTTCCTTCAAAAACGACAAAGATATGGAAACACAAATATTGCTCTACCGGTATGCAAGCCCGGGGAGCACTATCATTGATTGAATTTAAAACTGAACTCGCAGGCGCATTACAATTGGAAGGGAAATAATTGATAAAAAGGAAATAAACAAAAGCGCCTATTCTTATTCTATTTATTTGGCCCTCTTAATCCTTTTCTATCACCTCCAGGGCCAGATCAACTTGTGCCCACTTCTTGGAGAGAGTTTTGATGAGGGCCTCGTCTTGCATCCTCTCATGCATAAGATTGTTGTAGAGGTTTTGGAGGACGCCGTTTTCCTTCTTTGCTCGGGCCACCTCCTGCTCCAAGCTCCTAATCTTGAGGTGGGCTTTTCCTAGAGCCTTAGCGCATCTTTCAAAACGCTCGTTATCGGCCACCCAATAGGGTCTTTCTTCCTTACCCTTATTCTCGGTGCAGATGGAGGAGGCGTCGCTCTTTTCGCTCATGACTGAGGTGAAGGTTTTGGTTCAAGGAGTGGAGCTTGGAAGAGATGGATGGAGAGGGGGTGCAATGGGTTGTATTTATAGTGGTTCTCCCTCTCCCGGCGAGGAAACGAAGGATTTATTTCCAAGGCATAGGTAAACAAGAAAGGGAAAGGTTGGGTGGCAAAAAGAGCAAAAGATGGAAGGCAGAGGCTGCCAGAGGGGGTCGGCCGACCCTGGTAGCCAGGTCGGCCGACCTGCCTTGGCTGGCTCTGGCCTTTCTGTTTTTCGTCGAGTTTTGTTGGCGAAGGTATCTTCGGAATATACAGGGTATAGAAGGATATTTCAACGCAGAGGTCAAGAAAAGATATTTAGATCAATTAAGTGCATGACATCGAAATCTTTATTTGCTTCGGGTTCAAGATAAATTTTAAGGCGCTGACCATTTACCTTGAATACATTACCTCCGTCTTCCTGGAGTGTGATTGCCCCATGAGTCGACGTGTCGATGATGGTGTATGGTCCGTTCCATTTACTTCTCAATTTTCCATGCCCGAAGAGCTTTACCCTTGAATTGAAGAGCAACATCTTGTCTCCAACTTTGAATTCTTTTATCTTTATTCGCCGGTCATGCCAGCGCTTTGTACGCTCCTTGTAGATGGCTGAGTTGTGATATGCTTTGTCTCTCCATTCTTTCAACTCAGCTATCTCCATTTTTCTTCTCCACCCAGCTCCTTTCATATCCATGTTCCAAGTTCTCATTGCCCAATATGCTTTATGTTCCAACTCGACTGGCAAATGGCATGTTTTTCCATAGACGAGTTGGTATGGTGACATGCCTATGGGTGTCTTGTAGGCTGTTCTATATGCCCATAGTGCATCGGGTAGCTTGTTCTTCCATCCCTTCCCCATTTCCAAGACTGTTTTCTGCAGGATCCGCTTGATTTGTTTGTTCGATGTTTCGGCCTGCCCATTTGTTTGGGGATGGTATGGAGTGGCAATGTTGTGCTTTGCTCCAAGCTCTCTTAGAAAGCTACGGAAGGTCTTATCAATGAAGTGAGACCCTCCGTCGCTTATCACCGTACTCGGAGTTCCAAACCTTGGAAAGATAAACTCGTGGAACATCCGGCGAGCGTGTTTGGAGTCGGCAGCTCGGCATGGCATAGCTTCTACCCATTTGGATATGTAATCCACCGCCACCAATATGTACTCACAATCTTGGGACTTCACGAATGGTCCCATGAAGTCAATGCCCCATACATCGAAGAGTTCGACTTGAAGGTTGTACGTGAGGGGCATTGCATCTCGTGCTGTGATGCCTCCAAATCTCTGGCATTGTGGGCATCTTCTAATAATTTCTTTTGTATCTTCATACATGGTTGGCCAGAAGAATCCACTTTGCCAGATCTTTGCTTGGGTACGGAAGGCACCATAGTGTCCACCGTATGGGGCTGCATGGCATTTTTCAATGATTTGTGTGCTCTCGGGAGTGGGCACACATCGCCTAAGCAGTCCATCGGCGTAGACACGATAGAGGTATGGTTCATTCCATATGTGACGGCGACTTTCATAAATCAATCTTCTTTTATCCGCCCCTGGTGGTACGTATCCTGTGGCGATGAAGTTCACAATGTTGGCGTACCAAGGGTGCGAATCCGTCACTTTCAGCAGCATGTCATCGCGTAGGAAGTCATTTATGGGTAACTCCTGCAAGTTAGTGAACTGCATACGCGACAAATGATCTGCTACAGAATTTTCTACTCCTTTCTTATCTTTTATTTCAAGATCAAACTCTTGGAGCAGAAGGATCCATCTTATGAGACGAGGTTTAGCATCTTTCTTAGCAAGCAGATATCTCAAAGCAGCATGATCAGTGTAAACGATAACTTTTGCTCCAGCTAAGTAAGATCTAAACTTGTCAAAGCAAAAACAACGGCAAGGAGCTCTTTCTCAGTGGTAGCATAATTCAACTGAGCTCCAGTCAAAGTTTTGCTAGCATAAGAAATTGCATGATGCTTTTTGTCTTTCATTTGACCAAGAACTGCCCCCACAGCATAATCACTAGCATCACACATTATTTCAAAAGGAAGCGTCCAATCAGGGGGTTGAATGATTGGAGCAGAGATGAGTGCATTCTTAAGAGTAGCAAAGGCATGCATGCAGTCATCATTGAAATCAAAGGGTGCATCCTTAGCAAGCAAGTTCGTAAGGGGTCGTGCAATTTGAGAGAAATCTTTTATGAAGCGACGATAAAAACCAGCATGACCCAGAAAACTACGAACACCCTTGATATTCACAGGAGGCGGAAGCTTTTCTATAACTTCTATTTTTGCTTTGTCCACCTCTATGCCTCTCTCGGACACAAGGTGTCCAAGAACTATGCCCTCTCGGACCATGAAGTGGCACTTTTCCCAATTAAGTACCAGGTCCTTCTCACGGCATCTCTGTAAGACCTTGTCTAAATTTTCTAAGCAATGATCGAAGGTTTTTCCATAAACAGAGAAATCATCCATAAAAACTTCCATAATTTCTTCGATCATATCAGAGAAAATAGACATCATGCAACGTTGGAACGAGGCAGGTGCATTGCACAAACCAAAAGACATGCGACGATAAGCATAAGTTCCATACGGGCATGTGAAAGTGGTCTTACTTTGATCGTCGGGGTGGATGGGAATTTGATGATATCCCGAATACCCATCAAGGAAACAGAAGAAAGAATGATTTGCCAACCGTTCCAACATCTCATCGATAAAGGGCAGTGGAAAATGATCTTTCTTTGTCGCCTTGTTAAGTTTTCGGTAATCAATGCACATTCGCCACCCCGTGACGGTTCGTTGAGGAATGAGTTCATTTTTATCATTATGAACAACCGTCATACCTCCTTTCTTGGGTACCACTTGTACGGGGCTCACCCAATCACTGTGAGGAACAGGATAGATGATCCCGGCGTGTAATAGCTTCAAGACCTCTTTCTTCACAACTTCTCTCATCGCATTATTCAGCCTCCTTTGAGGTTCCCTTGAAGGTGTACTTTCAGGATCCGTGGGAATGCGATGGGTGCAGAGAGCGGGGCTGATCCCTTTTAGGTCTTCAAGTGAGTAGCCAAGAACGGAGCGATGTTTTTCAAGCACGGCTATGAGTTTGGTGGTTTCTTCTTCCGAAAGCTTGTCACTTATGATGACGGGAGCTTGCGGATCTCCGTGCAAGAAAGCATAGCGCAAACCGGGAGGTAGCGCTTTGAGATCAATGGGAGGTCGTGGCGGTGGTGTGGTTTGTGGTAGCTCAAAGGTGTCCTCCGAGTCGGCTTCTTCTAAGATAAAGTCTTGTGCATCTTCTTCCAAGGCTAACTCGGGGTCCATGTGAGGAAAAATAGCCATGACCTCCTCCACTTGATATTCCTCAAGTGGTTCATCGGAAAGAGTGTTTCGTGATGTGGTGATTGGTATGGAGAATGACTCTTTTCCGAGGGTGATATTGAGGTTTCCAAATGATGGGGCATCAATGAGGAATTTTTCTATAGGATGCCCTATCATTATGTCGAAGTTTGGGACTTCGAAGACGTAGAAATCCAGGATAACCTCAATGTCTTCATGATAGAGAGTTACATCTCTGACAATCCCCAAACTCTCAAGAATATGGCCTGATGGGTGCTTGAGGAGTTTGTTTGTTGATGTCCATGGTCGGTTGCCAAAGATTGACAACGCATATGTGTCGGAGAGGATATTGGCACCAACAAGAGGGTTGTAGAGTGCATTCACCTTGGTTCCTTTGATAGAGTAGCATATGTTGGCTGAGGGAGGGCAGAGCCGAATGATATCCATGGATAGCTCATTCTCCCTCAACCATTCATCGCTCATGATTGAAGTAAGCTCCCGAACAGTCTCCACAAGATATTCTTTTTCAATTGGTTTGGGAGGTGGCAAAGGAACAGGCGGTCTCTTTTGAAACAAATAGTTTGAGGTGTTTCCAAAATCTTCAAAAATTTCTTCCTCAAACTCAAATGGGAACTCTAGAGGTTTATCATCCTCTGTCATTGTTCGGGAATCAGATGAGGACTCGGATGTTGGGTCTACCAAGGTAGACGCCTTTTGTTGTGTTTCCACAATGAGTTCCTCATCCTTTGACTCCGGCTCCTCGGGTATTTCAGCGGAAAAAGGTGTATTTTCAACAATTCTTTCTAGCAAATCTTTTGCTTCCGCTATGGTCTTATGAGAAAAAGAACCACCGGCAGCCGTGTCAAGATAAAGTGCGGAGTCCTTGCTCAACCCTGAATAAAAATGTTGCAAAAGAACGGGTTCTGGGAGCAATAACTCTGGACCGAAATCTGTTAATGAACAGAACCGTATCCATGCCGCACTAAGGGTTTCTTCCTCCTCTTGGCGAAAGTTAATTATTTCCGCGCGTAGAGCAGTGATACGAGATACGGGAAAAAATGCTAAACAAAATTTGTCTCGCAATTCTTTCCAATCACCGTTCACTCTCTTAGCGGTGTAAGTGTACCATTGCTTCGCCTTCCCATTGAGAGAGAAGGAAAACAATTTCCACTTTAAGGTTTCATGTGTCATGCCATTGATCAATCGGCATGCACACAATTGCTCAAACTCTCGCAAGTGTTCAAAAGGATTTTCATTTTTAAAACCAGAGAAAGAAAGTCCTTTGATCAAAGAAATAAAACTGGGGCCGAGCTCATAGCTTGTTGAAACAACAAGTTGAGATGAACATGGTGGCTCTAAGAGCTCGCCCCGTGGAGTGGAAAAAGATTGGATTGTGGGTGATGACTCCATGTGTGTATTTTTTTTTTTTAATTGAACGGGAAATGTAAAGATAAGTTACGAGGGCAAACCTGGTCCGCTACAGAATTAGCAACCGTTCCCCGGCAACGGCGCCAGAAATGCTTGTTGGTATTTCTTACACCACGAATAAATCCGCAAGCGCACGGAATACCGTTGTAGCACTTCACCAGGGAGTATTCCAAGGTATCGTATTTGTTTTCCCCAAGGAACGGTGATAATCTGCAGCAAGGTTAGTTTTACCCAAGGACACACAAGAATGGCAGTAGTATAGGATTGAGAGGATGAATAAAGATCTAGCTGTCCCGCAGGACGATCGCACTCTAGTTCTACTCGTTTACTTCGGGCACTGGTATAGACCTGGTCTGCCAAGTCACGCCAGCCTGTAGCTCTACGACGAACCCGAACGTGGAGGATTACAAGGGACGGACAGGGCTGTCACCACCTGCCGCCTACCTCTACAAACCGTGGGGCACGCTGCAAACAAAGGTAACCTCTAGCCTAGACACCACGTCTATGCCGTCGATTACTACTCTAACAACGGTCCTGGTACCAATCTGGAAGGCTAGAGCACCCCTCGCGGAGCGATGATCCCGTAAACAAGTATAACAAGAGTAACGACTAGTATGTAAAGCTCGCTAGATCAATAACACCACGAATACTAATCTTACGAATAAGAACAAGGTTCGTACTATGAACGAACGACGAACAAACGACGAACGATGAACGAACTAAGAACGAACGACGAACGATGAACGAACGACGAACGAACGAAGAACGAACGATGAACTATTAATAAGATAAATATCCGCCAAGGGTACAAGATAAGGAAATAACTAAAAGGAAAGCTATCCCTCTCTTGATCCTTGCCCTCTCCTCTATTCTACTACTGTACAAGAGGCCCTTGGCCTGGATGGGAGTGGAATGACTTGTGTCTTGTGATGTGCTTTGGAGGAGGGGGGTACCCCTTTATTTATAGCCCAAGAAGATCGGCAACTTGAGGCGGTTCCTTAGGTCGGTGGCATTGATTGCAGGTGGAACCGACCTCTGGAAGGTGGTGGCGAACTGCCATAGGAAGATGGGCCAGTGGGGCCACCACAGGGGGTCGGCCGACCTAGGGTTTGGGGTCGGCCGACCAGTGGCTGGCCCCTCTGGGCCTGGGCCTTCTCAGGTGGGCTTCCCTGGCTGCCTTCTCCTCTGATCCACTTGCTATGCGTGGACTTGAAGTCTTTTTATTGGGAGTTGGGCTTTATTTGGATAATTCTTTATGGCGGGGAAAATTGGTGTTTCCAGGATGGGCCTTTTATGCTTTCTTTTCCCCGTTTTCCTATGAATTGCAGCTGCACTCACAAATTCACGAAGACTCGTGGAAATCATTAGTTTAAAGACCTAAGTCTACTTTTGGTGATTGTTTCATTATAAAAAGCGCAGCTAGTTGACGGGTAAATATTGGGTCTAAGAGCCGTCAACATGGCTGCAGGAACTGCTCTGGTATCGGCGCCAAATCTTATCGACGCGCCGATGTCCATACAGAGGGAAGGTGGTGGTACGTCTACTGAACCAAGGATTGGTCAAACCCCTCAGACAAAGTATCACGTGGCTCCCAATGTCAACCCTGCACTGTTCAACCAGGAGATACCGCAAGGCTATCATAGAGTGACAGATTACAGTGAGCACTACAACAGGGAGCAACCTGCTCAGGTTCAGTCACAGTTACAGCAGCCAGCCCAATTGGCTGGGGGGCAAGGACAGAATACATCAGAAGATATAGTCGCCAGGTTGGCTGAAGTCATGAAGGAGCAGTTCGATCTCAAGCCCAAGGAGCAGAGCTTTATGTATCGACGTCCATATCCCGAGTGGATGGAACAAGTTGCCTTGCCACATCGATACAAGTTGCCGGAATTTTGTAAATTTTCTGGGCAAGATAATGTTTCTACAGTGGAGCATATCAGCCGATATTTGGCACAGTTGGGAGAGGCATCGGCACAAGATGCATTGAAGGTCCGTCTGTTTCCTCTGTCGTTATCTGGATCGGCATTCTCATGGTTCCGTCTGTGCGGAATTGGGCCGATTTGGAGAAGAAGTTCCACTCTTATTTCTTTACTGGCATGGCAGAGTTGAGCATATCAGATTTGACGGCTATTCGTCAGAAGGCTGGGGAGTCAGTTGCCGATTTCGTCCAGAGGTTCAGAATCATCCGTGGCAGGTGTTATAACCTGAATCTGACGGATCAGCAAATGGCTGAGATTGCTTATCAGGGTTTATTGCCTCAAATCAGAGATAAGTTTGCACCTCAGGAAGTCGATGGCTTGGCGCAGCTCTTTCAGAAGGCGTCGATTCATGAAGGGCGCATCCAGAATACACGTGGCAGACAGTTCCAGGCGGCTTATACCGATTACTCGTCTGATTCTGATGATGAAGCTGAAGTTGTTCTTGCTGAGTGGACCAGGAATAGGAAGTCTGTTCTCTGTCCGTGGGTCAAGCAGAGGCAGAAGAAAAGAAATATTATTTTGATATCAATAAAGCCGATAAGATATTTGATCTGCTGTTGCAAGAGAAGCTTATTCAACTCCCACCTAATCACACATTGCCTTCAGCTGAGGAGTTGAAGAAAATCAAGTGGTGCAAGTGGCATAATTCTCCCTCTCATCATACCAATGAGTGCAAGGTGTTTAGGCAACAGATCCAATCGGCAATTGAGAGCGATCGTATCAAGTTCTCTGGTCAAAAGCCGATGAAGATTGATGAACATCCTTTTCCAGTCAACATGATCGGTGGATCTGCTGGGTTGATCGGCAAGTACTCGAGGAAGAGAGAGAGGAAAGACAGGAGATCTAGTGATGATGACTTTGATCCACACTGGAATTGTCCTTTTTTCCAGTACTGTTGGGAGCAGGGTATGGAGCTACCACCGATTGAAGGCTGCCCAGGTTGTAGCAGGAGATCTGGAGATTTGTACAGAGAAGTTGGTACTTCGAGTCGGATCCCTATGCGGAGACAGCATGATCGCTTTGAAGGAAGGCTGATTTCAAGGGTTTCTTGCAAGAAAGACTTGGGCCTGTTAATCAAGTTGAAGACTATGAAGAAGATTATCAGGGTGAGTTCACAGAAGAAGGCCAATGGTGTCCGAGTGGTATTTTTACCAAGACCCAGAAGAGAAGAGTTCAGAGGACACGTTGCCGGAAGCTGAACAAAGAGGTGAACCCTAAAGATGACCATGACAAGGGGCCCAAGTCCAAGAAGGTATGGAGACCAAAAGTCAAATCTCAGGTACATGAAGTTGAGGCTCCTGTTAATATGGTATTTATGCTGCCACGAGAATTTAGTTCTTTGAGTATTAATGAATCGGAAGAAGAAGCTTCTGCCTAGTTGTTATTGGGTCCACAGCAAGCAGTGTTTGAGAAGCCGCCTAGTGTTGATCATCTCCATTTGAGGGCTTTGTACCTTAATGGTTTTATCAATGGCAAGCCGATGAGCAAGATGATGGTTGATGGTGGTGCTGCTGTCAATGTTTTGCCGATGGTGACGTACAGGAAGATCGGCAAACTGCCTGAAGAGTTGACCAAGATCAACATGACGTTGACGGATTATGGTGGCAGGAGCTCTGAGGTTAAAGGAGTCACCAATATCGAGGTTACTATCGGAAGCAAGACCTTGACGACGACATTTTTTGTGATTGAAGGCAAAGGATCATACGCCGTACTGCTGGGTAGGGATTGGATTCATGCTAATTGCTGCATCCCTTCCACGATGCATCAGCTCCTTATCCAGTGGGTCGGCGACGAGGTGGAAACTATTCAAGCTGATAGATCGGTGAGTGTGGCAACAGCAGACTTCTTGCCGACGATGGTGGAAAGCTTGCCGTGCATATCAGGAACCTACTGGGAAGGTGAAGCTTTGGACGTTACCGATGAAGGTGTCTGCATCATGGAAGGATCGGCAACCCCACGTTTGCTGTAGCAATTACTGGATTCAGACGTTGATCGGCCGATGGAAGCTGAGAAGGAAGAAGTAATCGACAATCAGCCGATCGATGAAAGGAAGGTAGAATTTGGCCGAGCGCTTAATGGAAAGTATTTGAAGAAGTGCTACCCTAGTTGGGTGGGTTCTAAAAGTGTTCGGTTAAATTTCCGGCTAAGCCGACGTTAAGAGCGTCGCCTTTGAGATGGCCGATGCTAATGGTATCGCCCTTAGAAAAAATATATAAAAGAAAAACAAAGGAAGATGAAAAGCAGATATATATATTACAGATGAAGTTAAGAAGACAAAGTACTTGATGTTTACAAGTTATTACAATCATGCACGACGGGGGTACAGATAATCACGGATTACATCCAGTGCATGAGTACGGAGCTGATCGACCTCGGCAAGAATGTAGTTGTCATTGTCGTCCGATTCGATCTCTACGGGTACCGACGCCCAGGCGCGTTCTGAAGCTTCGATGGAGGCATTGAGCGAATCTTTTTGCTGAAGCATGCTCTCGTTGATCTTGGCTATTGTATCCTCCGATGCCGATATTTCTTGCTCCTTGGCTTGCAATGCCGCTCTCAAGTCTTCGGCTTCTTTCTTCAGCTGAGCTAGCCGATTTTCTTCCTCTGTTAGCCGATTCTTCATGGAGTTATATTTCTCCAATTCTTGCTGTGAGAGCTAAAGAGCTTTTTCTGCTTGTGCAACGAGATGGCGTTGATGGGATCGGCGATTGATGTTTTCTTGAGCTTGCTCGTAATCAAGACGCCGAAACTCCATGTATGCCACTGGATGAAGTGCAACCCTCAAGTCCCTTGGAAGGCGATTTTGAATAGCTTCAAATCTGGCACGGACTGAACTTGCATTGCGAGTAAGATCTTCTGTGGTCGCAAAATCAAGTCGGGGTTCCAGTTCAAGCAATTCATTGCGGATGTCGATTGGCAGAGGTTGTCGATGATGCATGGCGATGATCGGCTCTACCACACGTGCCTGCGGGTACAGAAGATGGTTAGATGGTAAATTGATGAAGGGAACAGATCGACATTCATTACCTCAGATTGATCGACATCAGCTTCAACCGGAATAGCTCGGGAAGAAGATGCTCCAGGATCTGAAAAACGGCTCTCTGGGATGGTCTGGGCAGGTGTTGCTTGTGAAGTTTCAGGTTCATCGACAGAGAGGTTTGCCGATTCTTCTTCCCTTCGCTCTTGCGTCTGTTTGAATGTGAAGTCAATAAAGGTATAAATGCCGATGGTCAAATTTCAAGGACAAACCTGTGGCTGAGTGTCGATGCTGATTCCTTCTGAGGCCATGCCAGCTGGTGCTTGCTGAGTACCGATGCCGATTTCCTCTGAAGCTGGTGCTTGTTGAGTCTCGATGCCGATTTCTTCTGAGGCAATAGCAGCCGTGCTTGTTGGGCAGTTTCAGCATCGGTATCGACGCGGACTTCGGTTTCTTCAGGTTCGGTATCGGCATAGGCTTCAGGAGAATGGACTTCGGTTTCTTCAGCATCTTCTTTAGAATGGCCCTGAAAATTGAAACAAAGGTTAGATGTTGATATTTGTTCAATCATGAAGTGATTATATAGATAAGAATGATTACCGGGCTACTGGGAGGAATTGGCGCAGAGCTTGGTTGTTTCAGGAGGGCCTTATGACGCTTGGCTGGGACTTTGAAACGGGGCCCTTGTCGTTTTGTCCTAGAAGTTTGGCCTTTGAGAACTTGGGCCGGTGTTGGTGCGTCAGAGCCAAGGACAGGGTCTGGATGTGCAGCCACGTACACAATGCCGATTCCGCTGTTGCTCTCTGTGTGTGCATCTTCGACATCAGACTGCAAAATAAAAGAGTTGTAGTTGAAGATTTGTCGATAAGAAAATGGTAGAAGTTGAGATTGGTTACCTCTCCTAATGAGTCAGAAAGTTGAAGATTGGAGACAAAGGATGCTGTGTTGTTGCTTTGGAGGTGTTTCGCCCATTCTGCCCACCATTGTCTGAAAAGCCTTGTACAAGAAGGAGCCAATACGATGTTGTCGATATGACCGATGGGCAAGTTATCAGTCAAACCAAAAAGCCAAGAATTCTCCAGAGTTGATCCGATGATGGCACGAGCTTTGACCTTATCGGCATAGAAGAGGCTAGGAGGAAGCTGGCCGAGACCCATTTGTCTTGCAGCAAATGAAGGGTTGTAGAACTCATATGATGGGTTCAATCGGCCTGATGCATTCAATCCCGTCGGCAAGATGCAAGGCTTGACACAGGTCACGAAGATGTTTGCCGATATTGCGTTCTGGAGAGGGTTGTCAGCCCGGAAGGTGAAGGGAATCTCGAAGTGCTCCATAATCTCAGAATTTCCATACGGAAACCAGTCGAGATGCTCATTGTTAATGCCTCTGTAGAAGGCTTTGAAGTATGAAGCCAAGAGATCGGCATTCATACCAACTCCATCTATCGACACTAAGGCTTCTCCCTGTGAAGTGCATCGGCGCCCGGCTTGGTTGGGGGTTGAAAAACTGTATAAATGCAAGTCTTGAAGTTGCATAGCCTTGTAGGAGTGCAGGGTGAGCCACATTTGAAGAAACCACCATGGACCACCAATATTGCCGATTGGGGTGTTGTGCCAGAGCTTCTCGGCAACCTGATGAAGTAAAGAGTAGAGGGCACCAAGCAGGTATTTGCCGATGGGCATTTCAGTGCCAGCTGCCAATCTTTCTGCTAAATTCTGCAGGTTGGATGATGGGTTGAGTTGGGCTCCACAGAAAAAGAAGTGCTCAAGCCACATCAACAGGAAAGCTGCGTGTTCTTTATCTGTTACCGGTCCTGTTCCTTGGAAGGTGGTGATATATTTTTTTCCATCCACCAATGTTTCTGACATCAAACTTATGTGATGGCTTGACTTTCAAACTCTGGAGGCTTGCATTGGTTGATATGTCCAGATCGGCAAGCATCTTAACATCCATAAGGGTGGGGGTCATTGGTCCATGGCCGAAAAGGAAGGCATTCAGTGCATCGGACCAAAAGTAGCAGGATGCCGATAGCATTGGCTCATTTTTCTTCATATCAGCAAGGGAGAGTTCTAAACAGTGATCTATGCCGACAGTTGCCCATGTTGCCGATTTCGCAGCCCTGATTCTGAGGAACCATTCACGCCAGCCTGGGATAATAGTGGGCCATGATCTGAAGCTGCCTACCCATGTTCCTAAGGTAACTGGTGACCTCTTGAAGGGCATCCTGAGGGTTTCGCTGCAAATGAAGGTTATTGGATCTGGATCGCCCATAGGTCCCAAGAAACGGTGTGTGGCGAGCTCTATAGGGATCAAGATCTGGTTTTGCAGTTCCTAGAAATAATGGAAATAAATCTATCAGGCCAAGAGTCTAAAGAAGAATGGGGATGGCTTAAGAACGAGTACCGCAAGAACAAGCAACCCTATTCTAGTTCAAGAACAGGAATGGAGCGGAAGGTTGATACCTGGGGAACAGCGGTAGAGGAAGCAGTGGGCTGCGCCATTGCGGTGGAGAAGTGTATGAGCTGGAGATCCCGTGGAGCTTTTCGTTCTTGGTCCTCTGAAGGGATCGCCGGAGTTGATGGAGAGAGAGAAAGTGGAGAAGACGAGGGAGCGCGCCGGTGAAAGGAGGAAGAAGGATAAGTGTGGTAGATGGCATCTATTTATAAGATGGGACGTGCTGCAGGCGGCGCGATATACGAAGGGGCGTTGCAGGTGTGTTGAGTACGGCGCGAGAATCGAGGAGGTGCGAGAAATGAGGAAACAATCCGGCGCATGGAGATTCCATACCCCGGCTTGGGGGGGCATGTGTTGACACCGAAATTTGGCCCAGGGCGTCAGTGGATGATGGAGTATGCGACGGGTAGAAAAGGATTGTGTGCAAAAGTGGTGGCCCACAGGTTATCATGAAACCGAAGAAATCCCGAAGACGCGCACGTGTGGGATTGTGTGTCCTTTTTTAATTCTTTTTTCTAGATTTGGATAGTTTGACCTAATCGTGGTCAAGTCAGAGTCTTGCCTCGGGTGTATAAATATAAACCCAGGTGCTTGTAATAAAAAAAAACCAATCAATACAATCGACTTTCGGCGCATCGCCACAATTTCTCGACGAGATCTCCGTCAGCATCGGCGTCCATCGGGGCTCCGGTTTCGACTTAGATTTCGTCAGGTAAGCGCATCGATCTTCGTTATGTCGACTTGTCCATGATTAAGATTGATGTGGCTGCCAGTTATCCGGTAATTTAGATCAATCTAGGGTTTACATTATGCATCGACTACATGGAATTGTTTACAACCTGGTCCAGTTCTTTATCACGGTTAGTTGACTTGTCCTAGCCGCGACCTTGTTTGCCGATTGCTGATGTCGATTTCCTGTTTGATCTAGTTATTCGAGTCACGGTTAAGGTGCTTAGTCGATTAGATCTGCTCTTGGTGATTGGGTAGGCAGTTTGACTTGTTCTATCTGCTTCGCTTAGTTGACGTGTCCTCGGCGAAACAGTTGCTAAGAGTTAGATCTAATTGACTGAGTACCTGGGACTGGTAGTTGTCGATTATACTTGTACCTGTCGATCGTGTAGAACAGTTTGACGTGTCCTGTTCGACTTCACTTAGTTGACGTGTCCTCGGTGAAGCGATCGTTAGATTATGGTATAATTAGTGGTTATTGGTTTAACCGTTCTTTCGGGGTGTTTAGCCGATTGTTTATCACGTTCAGATCTATGCTTGTGTGCCTTTAAATTTCTTATTGTTCCTGTTCAAGTGTAGGTCTGAGCCTTCTTTTGTCGATGTCGATTCACGTACTATGTTGCTTGCCGATAGATTTTGCCGATTGCATGCTTTGCCGATTGCCGATTCTGATGCATGCCTTGCTTTATTTATCGTGCGAGTATTTACTGTTGTGACATGTCGATTCGTTTCTAGCCGACAGCCGAGTAGTTATTTTATTATCTTTTATTTACTAACATCGGCTGCGGTTACGCATCGGCCTGTCCGGGGCCGATAGCCCAGGAATTTTACACGCTTTTCTTGTCTTTGTCGGTTTGCAGGGAAAATCGACTGGCACGCTCCGGAATCCACCGTGTTCCAAGTTTGGTCCTGAACAGAGTGAAGCAAATCTCTCAGGCCGCGTGTGGAAGCTGTGAAAGTCACATTTCACCGCCAACATCTAGCAAGGCCTCCACTGCTCCCCCACGTCCAAACCAAGGGCCAGTCCAGCAGGAAACCAACCGACTTACCCGAACATTGGCTGTTGGGCCTAAACGTGAAGGCCACGCAACTTCTGCCGCCCCCACGAAGTAACCGTCCATCCAACCGCCATCAGGAAGCAATCTGGGACGTCCAGGACAAAGGCGGTGGCGAACCGCCATGATGGACGGCCGGCCGGCCCCCCTACTAGGCCGGCCGGCCTACCTTGGCGCGCCCGCCACTCCATCCTATGCTATAAGATGCCCCCTGTCCTAAGGACCCTATAAATACCCCCCACTCGCTCCAGAACAACTCGCACCTTGATATATACTTCATTTAGATTCTTTTAGTAGCGAAGCGCTGCTGTAGTAGTGAGTGAGTAGGAGGGAAGGAGAGTAGGAGTCCTCGGAGGATGTCGGGGCTCTGCTTCTACTTCGCCTCGGGTATGCTTCCTGCCTAGGAGTAGTCTACCAAGTCTTCCAGGCCGGGCAACATGTAAGGATATTATTGGTCGGATAATGAAGTAAGGTATTCTGCTCTATTCATTTGTGGGTTTCAGGTTTATAGTAAGTATTTATATATTTATATGCTTACTATATTGACTAGCTTATTGCAATTGCCCGCTAGTTGTAATGATAGGTGTAAACGTGGTGTTTAGACCTAGAGTTATTCCGGATCTGCCCGTGACCCCACGGAGACGGTAGCAGCTGTATGTGACAGATACAATCGGCCTTTGCAATCCGCCACGTCCGGGTTATCGTTTCTTGTAGGGTTTTCAATAGCACGTAGCGGCCTCAGTAGTTGATCCTAATTCTCGGGTTAGCTGCTAGGAGATGCGTGTGCCCCAAAACGAATGATAGAGTAAGGACCTTACCAAGTTATCCTGCTACATAATTCCTTAGCATTAGATTGCCTGACCAGAAGATCTTTTTATTTATTGCTGCATTCACTAGTACTCGTGTGCCCCCTTTTCCGGATAATTTTCTAGGATTAGAGTATCTTTTACACTGTTCATTCCCTGAGGATTCGATACCTTAGGAATACTCCTGAGTGAAAGCTACATCGATATTCGTTCGCTTGCGGATTAATTTCTGTTAGGCCTTAGGACTGCCAACAACGGTCATGAGCAAACCTGGACTTATTCATGATTAGATAGGTGGTTTGGTTGGTTAGTAGTCGGATGGTCAGAACCCGATGAGTTAGTAGCCAGGTGGTGGGAACCTGGTGAGCTAGCTATCTGTATATTGGTTTTGGGTGTTGTCATCACACATAGTAATTAGGATGCTTTGGTATAGAAGTTTATGTTAGGATTGCATAGGTGCATACCATTAGTTAAGCCTTTCTTGAATTTAGCCTTGCATGTCATACTTTCCCACACTTGCTGAGTACTCTATGTACTCATGAGCTTGCTCTTCCCTATATTGTTGTTCCTCAGTGAGGAAGCCAAAGACCACATTGAAGGTGTAGAGAAGGTCACGTTGCCAACAGTCGATTGCCTCTGGAGCGCCCTGGATCTTCTTCCGCTGATGTACTTTTACTCTGGTTTGTTTTTAATAGAGTTATTTTATTCATTATAGAACTGTATATCACTATGATGTCGCTATATGTATGATAAAAAAGATCCTGGCATATATGTAGAACGCATTCGATTTGTACTATATAAAAATCAAGTTTGACACATCGTCGATGTCCACGCGACGAAACGCCATGTCCATTGCCCAACCGGAGAAGAAGGCGCGGGCCCGAAGAGAATGACAGGTGGGCCCGACCACCTTTCAAATTTTCAGAATTGAAATCCAGCAAATTTTGCCGAATTAAAACGGGTACTTCCAGACTTCTAAAAATTGTAAAGAATTCTGGAGATATAGAATAGACGTCCAGCTCGAATGTTGCTTTTGGGACTTGCATATGTGAGAAACATAATTTCAAGTAAAAGTTCCATATTACTCCCCTCAAGTATAACCAAAGTCCACATAACCCCCTAAACTAACTTTTTGTTCATTTTACCCCCTAAATTATGTCACTTAATTCAATTAACACCTTAATATAATTCACACATGCACAAATTGAATTTTAATTTAAATTTTTGCATGGATGTAGAGAATATCACAATGTATGTCAGAAAAATATATCATGATTTTTTTATCATTGTTTTCAATATAATATTGTATCCCAAAGATTACTAAATTATTAATATCTCAGCCCATCAAATAATGATAAAAAATTATTTAATATTTTATAACATGACTTACGATGTCAACTATCATCTCGCAAATTTTGAACCTAATGCCACACTTGTACGTGCATGGAGAAATAAAAAAGACAAATTGTATTAGGGGGTAAATTAACCCAATTGACATAGTTTAGGGGGTGAAATGAACCAAAAAATAGTTTAGGGGGTTATGTAGACTTTGACTATATTTGAGGGGAGTAATTTGGACTTTTTCCTAATTTGAAGGAAAAATTGATAAATTCACCTTCTCTGAATTTTAGTAGCACTTCCAAAATTGATAAATTCTGAAAATTCTCTGAAATTCTCTTTTCTGATGCACTTCCATTGGGAGTTTTGTTCAGGTCGATTTTTATGAAAACGTTTGAATTACTTCATATGAATTGGTTTCTCGTTTATTCGAAAAATTGATTTTTGGTTAAGATATTATTTAAACTGATTTTTGTTCAGTTTGGTAGATGATTTCGCAGGTGTTTGGGCCGTAGGAGACAAAGCGCGTTACATGCATTAAAATTGTTAAAACATGTTGGAATGAAAGTTCTTGTTCTCAATGGTGGTCTCAATGTTCTTTCATATATATGAAACCGTGCCAAATGGGTTTCATCTACATGAAAGACATTTCTTCTCTTTAATCTTAATTGATGCGTCATGTCATCTATTTTGTTGATATGATGGCTCACTTAATGCTAATGAAAGGCCCATTGAGAGTGGCCTAAATACTCTAAATAGTTCCCAGACTATGGAATTGAAGGCCGCGAACAGAAAAAGATAATAATCCTGAAATTGGTATAAGGGTGACATGTATCTTTTCATAATAAATCTCTCTATGTTGACGAAAGTAGTGTGAGTGTGGAATTGGGAATTCTTCTTTTCTAAAGCAGTGGAGTCGGAATCTTTAAAGACTATCCCCCGCGCTGATGGCAATCTTCATTCCTTTATTAGGTTTCTTTCCACGATGCCCACTCCCTAATATTCTCTGATTCTTTGATGGAGCCAAGTTCGAGTTTGCACCGCAGGTGCGCTATCCGATTGAAAGATAACGTCTTGAACGTCTAGCACAAGTCGGTGCGCTGCAGATGTGAGCATCTTGAATTTGATTGGACTCTGACATTTTATCAATGAATAGGAAGGTGGCCTTCGTTTATAACTTTTGAGAACAAATCCCTAGAAAAATGCATTGTTAGATAAATGAAACAAGTGGTGCATTGTTGACTTGAGGTAGAAGTAGCAGTGTGCAAAAAACTTGAGTTTTAGAAAATATTATTCTTTGCCGCCGGAGAGCAGCTTGGATCACGTACACGACAGTTGAGCAAAACCTTGCGAGCATCTATTCTTTGCCCCACTCACAGTGATGGAATATTTTTTCATTCGTTTAAGCTTTTGGATATATACAACTTAGTACAGACGGCATGGAGCGTCGTATACACAAGACGCGCAAAACTAAGCTTTGTGAGCACCTATTCTTTGCCACATCCAGATGGCTGATTCACCCGAAAGCCTTAGCTCACCGGCCCGCTATATAAGGACATCACCTTGCACTGTCTTAGTCCAGCATGAACAGCTACTTTTTTTTCTACAAGGGGACGTGGTGGCAGTGGTCGGGATCCAGATGGGTACCGAGAGGACGCGAACCTAACGATGGTATGCATGCCGCGGTGCCACCTGCTCCACTTCTTTCTTTCTTCCTTCCTCCCTCTTTTGATCTGAGCGGGCTAACGGAAATGATGTGCGCACAGAGATCTCAGATTTTTTCGTTCTCGATCCCAGTTGTACTGTTCTCGTCGTGATGATTTATCAAAAGAAAATCTTCGTTTCCTGTAATTTCTACTACCCACTTCCTTGATTTTGTTTCATTCTGTATGTAGGTGGACGTTATCCTGTAGTTATATTAACTGACATCTCCTTCGACTATTGGGCGGGCACGTACAATTTAAAAGAACCCCCTCAGAATACCTCCGGTTCACATGTGATGCGGATCAGCGATATGAATGAATGGCAAACGCATTGGGACGGGGCTGCTCCATACAAAAAGCTGGTACGTACCCAACCTTGCCAGTAGCAGCTTTAATTTCGATCTCTCAAATTTGTTTTTTCTTTTCTTTTCTTTTCTGGAAACTCGACCTCTAGTAGAACTCTAATGTTTGAAATGATCTAGTTGGTGTATGAGTTCTACGAAAAGAATTCGTCACTGTGCAAGGCCATGGACAAGCGGTTTGAGGAACTCGCCAACAAGTATAAAGGCAAGGCCGACTTCTGTAAGCTGGACGTAGAAACAACCATCGATTACCACTGTACGATAATCCCATGCATGTAGTATCATTTGGAAGCGTACGGGCGTGATTATTGCAATCAACTAACATTGCAGATTCAGATTTTGGCGCGGCTTTGCGGAGTGGAGGGAGCGTATCCGACGTTCGCGCTATTCAAGAATGGCGAGCAGGTGGGCAAGGTCGTCGGCCTCAAGGAGGACGAACTCGAGCAGAGAATCCAGCGAGCAGTAAGCTAGTACTCAATTTTCGTGTGAAGACATATTAATATGGCGTTCATATACGCATCGGGATGCGAGGTACATGCATGTACATGCTACAAAACTATGTAGAATAAGCATATGGTAGGAAACTTGTCCAGAGATGTTGAGTAATAGATGTACTGCAAAGGGACTCACGGTGCAACTGGCAAAGGACATTGGCTGGAGAGCTCCCGCCCAGGGTTCAATCCCTGGGTACTGCACAATTTGTGGAAAAAATAAAAAAAATCCCCTCGTCTGTCCCACAACCAAAGCACAGGTCTAAGGCCCGGCCCGGGTCGCTGGTCGTCTCACATGGGCTACGGTGCCGCTGCGTATGGGTGGGGCAGGGGTTCGGGGTTTTCTCGACCTGCGTGAGAAGGTCATCTTCTTAAAAGCAATGCCCGGGGGCTGTCTTACCCCCCGCAGGTCGAGTTTTTTTTTTTTTTAGTAATAGATGTACTATATAGTCTATCGATCTTTGCTCCCGCATGAGCTAGAATTTAGGAGTCATAAACATTAAAAGTTTGTGGATATATTTAGTATTTACAACTAATCAAAATCTTTTATCTTTGCACGCGCATTGTCTCTCTATTTATTTTCTAACACATCTATACGAAGTCTTACATTTATACTCTATAATCGATATATCGTTGTTATAAATTTACCAATTATTCTATACCTGTTTCTATTCATTGTTCCTCCATATGTCTGTAATATATGTTTAGTTGATGCCTTAGATTGAGTTATGTTAGCTGACATGATCTTATTGATTGTTATAATTTTTTAATCTACATATTAAATTGAAACCTTTTTCGAGTAGTATCTCTCTTTCACCGTGGACCAGTTTTCACCCAGCTCCCGCACCCGCCAGCGATAGCAATCCAACGGCACGAAATGTAGGGGTGAAAATTCTTGCCCCTTAGGGGCACCACCGACCCTCTTTGGTGGAAGCAAATGAACTAAATTGTGGAAAGCTAGTTCTATCGTTTGAACTCGGGTTGAACTAAAGAGGGTCGGTGGTGCCCCTAAGGGGCAAGGATTTTCACCCCTAACGAAATGTCTGGGACGAGCGGCGAGGGATGGGAGCGCGGTTATGTGGCCACGACTAGAGGAGTAAATTATCTGGTGTCGCGACTTTGCCTGGATTTCTTTATCCAGCATTAGTTGAACTATGTAACAAATCACAGGAGACGAGGACTCACTCTGTCTGGATTTTTGTAGCTGCATCTTATCCGCCCTTCTGCATTGATCTAAACTCTGGTTCCTCGGTGATGACGGATCTATTCAAAAGGGTTCTGATTTTCATGACGTTTATCCTTACATCCATCATAAGGATGATCGCTACTCCAGTCATTTCAGTTTATTTGTTGGTTCGGCTTTGGGAACAGAAATTAAGGGAGGTGGAAAAGATGACGGGTATAGAAAACGATGAGAGGTACAGGAGAGAGAGAGAGAGAGAGAGAGAGAGAGATGTTTTGGGAAATGAAATGACGAGAGAGATGCATTAGAAAGTGAGAATTGCAATTATTTTGGCAAAGAATTGAATCCTATCTTGCATATAAATTGAACAGAGGGAGTATTTTTGGTATTATGTCCTCCCTCCGTTTTTAATTATATGATGTCGTTGACTTTTTTTCGTTACTTTGACCATTCGTCTTATTCATAAATATTTATGCAAATAACTTAATGTATAAGTTAATCTTAAAGTGTTTTTGATGATAGATCTAACGATATAGATTTCACGTTAAGCAACTAATTATTTTCATAGATATTGTCGGTCAAAGTTCAAGAAAAAAGTCAACGGCGTCATATAAATAAAAACGGAGGGAGTATTCAACAAATTATGTATGATGATCTCAAGAAAATTGACTTATAATGAGAGTCTGATAGCTTAATTTAATAGTAACTCGGTGTGATGCTTCTACTTTACATTTTCTTATGACACCGGTCTTAAAATTGGCTACAGTATAACTAGCAATTTATTCCGTTATTTCAAGGTCTCCAGATTTATCTAAGTCCGTGGTGTGGCTGGAGAACAACTCGTGAAGGTTGCTATTCTTACAACCGAAGATGGAGCTTGGATGAACACCCAAAATGTTGGCTTCGTCAAATGGCTCTCAAAACAGTCAACAGTTTGTTTCTATTAAATATTGCTATCTTGTAATTTATTTTACGTTCGTTTCCAACGTCTCTAGTGCACCAAAAAAGGTTAGGGTCTGTGAATGCGGGTAAATGGGTAGCGATATAGATGTAATGATTATTAGAATACACTTTTGTGGTGCGTGACTGCTCTTTAGCATGATGTTTGTATTTGTTCTTCGTCTACTGGCTTTCAAGGTGTCGATGTTCTGTTTGTTAGCTGTTTGTTAGTGCGAGTGCAAAGTTTTGTCGAGTTTAATGAAATCCTGGACTTGTTACCAATCAATTTTTCGTCTAACATTATAATTTTTTATTTATTTTGCGAGGAAATTAAAATGTTTAAATGCTTAAGTATTATTGGAAATAAGACACTCCAGTTTCATCATGTTACATTGATCTAATTTGGTTAAACATCTTATATATTGAAATTGGCTACAACAGACGGAACGTATTTTTAAATATTTTGTATGCTATCATCACCCTTTGATCCAATCTGGTAAACAGTCAAAATCAGTCACTTTGCATGTCTAAATCATGGCACTTGAATTTTATAATGCCTTCCTCTGCAATTAAATAATACCAGAGTAACACCTTTGCAGCATCATGCATATGCTCTATCCTTCGCCATTTACAGGCTTCTGATGAGGCCATCTCACCCAGGGGTCCCTCCAGTTCAAATGTTATAACCAGAGAATATTATAACCAGAGAGACAGGTAAAACTGAGCAATCAATATACCAGTCCGCAATATACATTGCAAGTTACTGAAGAGACTTGTTCTACAGCTTTACGAGCAACGGGTTACCTCTAATACAGAACTACTTGAGCACACAGATCATCGAACATCCTCTGATAGAACTTCAGTTCAAAATCACGTTTCGCGCTTCATCAACATTTGTTTGAGCAAATAGATTTCAGGTCAAACGATAGCCATCTAGACCATTGTCAGCGAAAAAGTACAAGTCGTCTTCCAACATGTGACTGACAGAGGAACCAAAGCTTGTGCCGATGATGCAGTGCAAACCAGGCCCCTATGTTGTATTGAACTCTAAAATTAAAGAAGAAATCAGTCACCAGTTCCATGATCTATTCACCTTTTTGTAGGCACATGCTCCAAATTTTACCTCTATGCAACTCACAACAAGTTATAGCGGTAATTTTGTGAAATCCCTTCAAGATAAACTAGTACCTGGTAAACTGAAGCCATTGGTCATAGATTTAGGCAATCATGTACACAGTAGGATAACTGAGAATTTTACTGTCACAAACCATGAAATCTTCATTATGGTCTTGTCAAAAAAGATCACCAACAATATTGGATTCATTGTGGAGAAACATAAAGTTTTGTTACTCTTCAACAATTCTGTGATAAAGTTGAAAGCATCTCAAGTTGGCTAGAATCTTGCTGACGAGCTTTCAGAGCATATGACTTTAACAACCAAATGATTTTCTGTTATCTAATCCACTAAACTTAAACTTTAAAATAGAAAATAAGTTGCCGGGAGATATACATACTAACTCTGCAGGCCAACAGACAAGAATTGAAGTTGGAGAATAGCTGCCACTCTGTTTGACTTTGGCAGCATATTAATTCCAGGCATTGACACTAAGGAACTTTTCCATCGATTAAGCCATGCTGAAACATCTCTTGGACCATTAAGTCAGCAGGTTAGTTATACCATGACAACCTCATTTGGAACGAAAGTTGGGTTCTCCTGATGCAAAGCGTAAATCTTGTCGGTCATTCCTTCCTTCCGATAAGCTTCCACCAAGATAGAGTATGTCTCAGCATCTGGGGCACATTGCTTATGCTTCATGCACATAAAGACCCTCTCCATCTCCATCAGATCATCTGCCTTTGCACATGCATCAAGAACAGCATTGTGAAAAGATGTATTTGTGGTCACCTCAAGCCTCTCAGCAAGCTTAACCATGCCCACCACCTTATGGAAAAGGCCTGCTTTGCTGAACCCCTTAATCAGACAACAGAAGGTTTTTGTATCAGGCTTCATTCCCTCGGAGCGCATCTGGTTAAATGTGTGTTCCATATTTTTGGCATCGCCCGCATCGGCAAATGCTTCAATCACGTTATTGTATGTGGCAGTGGTCCATTGGAATGCCAGCTTGCGCATGTACTCCATGACTGCCGACATCTTGTCATACATGCGCTTCTTCCCATAGGCACCAATCAGGATATTCAGAGTGCGAGTTTCTGGTTCAATCCCATAGCTTCGGAACTTCTCATACCATTTCTCCATTGATTCAACCTGTCCTCTGTTTCCAAACAGGCTCAAGATAATGTGCATGGTCCAGACATCCGGCTTGCAGGTAGCGCTCTCAAGCATGGCAGATAGCACTCTCTCCATGTCCTCTAACCGTCCAGCTTTCCCGTAGCCGCTGAGAACAATGTTCTGAGTGACAGTGTTGGGTGCAATAGAGCGCTCAGCCATGTCTTTGTACATTGCATCAACAAGGTCAAATCTTGAGGCATCAACACAGGCTTTGATGATGATGCTGTAGGTATACACATCAGGCTGGCACTGCGGAGAGGCCTTCATATCGGAGAGGAGCTGGAGCGCCTCATCCAGCAAGCCGCTGCGGCAGTAGGCCCCGATCAGGGCAGTGTAGAGCTCGGGTGTGGACGCCAATCCTTGTTGTAGCATTTCATCGAACAGTTGGTGCGCTCGGGACGGCTGCCCTGATCTGCCAAGCAGCAGGATGAGCTTCATGTAGGTGCCCTCTTTGGGATGGTAGAAAGTCTGCTCCTTGAGCATTTCGAAGACCTACCAGAACAAATTTACCATCATTATCAGCACTACAGTGACTTCCTTTCGTCAAACAAAACAATACAAATCGCATTGCAAACAGGAGAAAGGAATCGAATGGGTGGTGTATACCTGCAGCGCCTCTTGCCAGTTCTTGGAGCTGATGCGGTCGGCGAGCGCCTCGGTGACTGTGGACGCCCACGCCTTCGCATCCGCACGGTCGTCCAGCTTCTTCTTGACGTTCTTGAGGGGCGTCCTTGACGGTTTCGACAAGCTGGGCGCCGCGGCGGTCCCCGGGAACTCCCCCGCTTTCCAGTGCTTCTTCCAGTCCGAGAGCTGCGGTTTGGATGATTCCGCGGGGCGGCGCTTCCCCCGCGACGGGGCGGGTGATTTGGGCCCGTCGACGGTCCCCGGGAACTCCCCCGCCTTCCAGTGCCGCCCCTGCGGCGGGACGAGTCGGCCGCCGTGCCTTCCAGCGGCCGGCGAGACCCCCGAATCCCCTCTCCCCTTTAGCCCCCACCCAGGCATCCGCGTGCCCGGATGGAGGAGAAGCGGCAACGGCGGCGGCATTGGGGTGGTCGAGAAGAGACCACAAGAGGGAGAAGGGCGGAAGGAAATTGTCACTTAGCAGGCCGTGCGCAGTGTTCGCCGCCGCACCGAGCACGCCATGGACAAGATGCAGTTAGGAGCTGGGAGGAATCAGATCAGAAAGCTCGGCTTCGAGCTCTGCCGCAGCGCCGCCGCCTGGCTCACCGAGGAAGAGGGGCGGTCAGATAGGATGAACAGAGAAACAGATAAGGGTCGGGACAGGGAAGTGAGGCCTCTGCTTTTTGTTGGGCCCACTTGTCAGAGACTTCTACCGGCTTAATCTGGTCATTTGAATTTTGATCGATGAAAAATTCTATTGTCTCGTGGTCCCATTTGTCATAAAGTGGTTCCTTTATAAAAAAAATGATGTTTTGGCCAAACAATTGTGTGCGTCCATGTACCATATTTAGCTATTTCGTTAACTCTATTTTACATAAGTAAAATAAAGCCAACAAGCACATCCGAATGTATATCGAGCCCTCCAATTTATCTTCACAGTCACAGGGTATGCTAGGATTCGAAACCAGTTTTGACCAACAGTCAATTGAATTACACTACTATGTAGTGTACAAAATTTCTTCTTTGTGAACGAACTTAGTGTACAAATTTAAATGGTTTCAGTATATTTTGTACGGGACCAGTGCTACTTTCTTTTATTACTTTGTGAGCTCCGGCGCGAGTCTTTACCATGTGCTTTGACCGGGGAAGGCGAGGGGATTTTTTTTTTTTTTTTTTACTTTGTGTGAAGTTACAATTATTGCAAAAAGCAACCTAGAAACCTATAAATCACACCTCAGAGAAAAACCATTGGTTGATGAGGCGCATGAGATTCAAGATAGATTTCAAATACCAAACTTGAATCCATCAGCTACACAGTAAAACTAACTGAAAAAAAAAGACACGCAGTTAGTTACATCTTTACAGAGGCTTTGTTTACAGTCACATTTGGTGACATTGACAAAATACAACTAATTAGCCTAAGGAGAGCTCGGTGCCCTTATACTTCTCAATCACACAGCTAACGGTGTCGCACTTGTATGGTGGTATATGTGACTTCCATGCAAGAACATCAAATTTTCCTTCACGTTTTACACTTCCGGATACAACATCGTACATTGTTAAGGATGGCACATTGTCCTCCGGTAGACATGCGTGGTAAGGACTATAAACCAAGGACTCGTCTTTGTTTAATAAATATAACTAGGATGGCGGCCCGCGCATTTGCGCGGCTAGATAAACTACTTAAATTATTTTTATATTACAGGAGTTTGAACATGATTTATTATTATTATTATTATTTTATAGTAATACATTTCCAACATAGCTAAAATTGATTGGAGAAATTGCTCACCGACTCTGTCATTTTGAGTGTGTGATGAGTCATCATTTCTCTGAATGTTATATTGAAATAACATATTTATAGGTACCATGCATACATGTAAAGGTCATCATTTTGGCAACTGGCTTGGTTGAAAATAGTGAACATGTAAGTATTGTGTAAGGCTAGAATAAAAGATGAATCACGTGAATAATATAAAATAATAGATATGATATGAACTCAATCGTAACATGTATGTATCTTTTATTAAACCAAGTAAATTGAACAAAATTGATGCTTTTCTATGCAATTTTAATAATACAGAACTCCCATTTTTTTCATAATTTGTTTCATCATGCTCCCTCTATTATTCTGATCAATTGTTCTTCTATCAGCATTCTTTCATCTTGGACATGCTCCTATTTTATTTTTTATTTTTTAAAAAAATAGGACGCATAACATGATTTCAACGAAATATAGACAAAACACTAATAAAAGTTATGCAATATACTTTTAAGAAATAGACAATACCTATTAATTATCTTACATTAGCCTGTAATGATGTAATTCTTAACTTTGATTCACATATCTCGTCTCTTGCACTTTTAAGCTCTTTGCAATAATGCATGTTTGCTACAGGAGACCTTGACTGAATATTTTGAGCTTTTTATAATTATTTAAATATTCAATTTGATAGTCTTGTCTTTTGGTCGATGTGAAACACATAAGTTAATAATAAACGCTTGTTCCATGCTGTATAATATGATCCATCCACCACGACATCTAACTTGTCTCCTCATATCACAAGATATACTTTGTTAATTGCATTGTCATATGATGTTTCTCTGTTCAAACATCAATCACAGCGCTCAAGTGCACATATGGGTGTATAGCATATAGTAGCCATGGCTTAATAGCTCGTCTTGATCAAGCCAGCCCCATGTCACTCGCAGTTACGCATACCTAGGTTCTATGACTTTACACTAAATAGGTCTACTTAGCGCTGCTAACGATTATCGTGGTACTATGTAATCAGATGGATCGTGCTTACGTGCATGGTTGCTCAAGGTCATCCAAACGTTAACCATCATATATGTTTATATATTGAGATTATTTTTTAAAAGTTATGGGTGTATATCTTAAAGTTCTATAATATTGTCACCTTAAAAGTGATCTTTACACTTTATCAAGTATTTTTCTTTGTTTCTTTTTTTTTATAGACATGCATACACATGTTTATTACCTATTTACTTACTAAAGATAAACATTGTTAGTTTTTAACCATTAAGGCACCACATATTTAAAAAATAATGCATTGCAACTCATGTTTCATCTAAAATATATCTCGGTGATGCAAGACTTTGGATTCTAATGAAAGGTGCATTGCATGTAAAGTTTTAGCTAAGGATGTGATTTAAATTATTACATTGTTTATATTTTTCATGTGGTTTCCTAAGGTGTATTTCCTAACAATTAAAGAGAAAATATATTCACTTTTATTTGAATTTATTTTTTCACTTGTGTTTAGAATATTAGATAGATTGATTTATTAATCTAAATTTGAAAAAGTGAGTAATCTAGAAACAGGAATTAGGTGTTCTTTTTATTTTTATTATTCCAAATTGAGCTATTTTTGACTCATATTGGTATAGTGGGTAAATTAGAAATAGGATATAGAGGTATTTTTGGCTATTTTTTGTTATTCCGAATTTATTTTTTGAACTCATAATGGCACGGTGCGTAATTTTGAAAAAGGTGTGAGGGGTAATTTTGGCTATTTTATTATTCCGAATTTAGTTATTTTTTTACTCATAATGGCAAGGTGGGTAATTTAGAAATAGATATGAAGGGTAGTTTTGTCTGTTTTTTATTATTCCGAATTTAGCTTTTGTTAACTCAAAATGGCATGGTGGGTAATTTAGAAATATGTGCGATGGCATTTTTGGCTATTTTTTATTATTTTGAATTTAGCTTTTTTCTAAATATTTGTAGGGGGTTTTATGACTAATTGTTTCATAATGGCAGTGGTGGGTAATTTTCTCTTCTTATTTTCTCGGATTAACGTGGGAATTTCTAGCATTTTAGAGCGAACGTGGTGGCTTCCTTTTCTCTTCAATTATATATATAAATAGATGCTTGTTTGTTTTCCGTACAAGATCGAAAGGACTCGCACCAAAGCGAGATATGTTCCTTTTTATATTTGCTTTGAAATTTGCGAGACAACTAGACCAACTTTTTTTCATAATATTGTTCCTTAAAAAAGCTGAGCTGACGTTAGCAGCACTGAATGATCCATTCATCCATCTAGCCATCTCCATAGCGATTGATTCTAATTTTGGGTGATCGCTAGAATCCACGCTTCCAAATGAGAGAATCTTGAAGAAATACCAATATGCTTCTGGTGGTAGAAAGTTCAACGCAAGAGCTGGCAGCGGCGGATCCAGCGGGGGGGCAGGGGGGGCTGGAGCCCCCCCTACTCCCTGGACCTCCATGGAGATGAAGAGGGGAGAGGGAGAGGGAAGAAGAGGAAGATGAAGAGGAAGGGGGGGCTGGAGGAAGAAGAAGGGGGGCTAGAGGAAGAGGAAGGGAGATGAGCCCCCCCATGAATGTCATCCTGACTCCGCCACTGAGAGCTGGTGTGGTGCCAAACTTTCTTGTCTTGTTTGATCTACTTGTAATTTCCATTTTGCTGCCTCTTGCTAGCGACCTAGTAGAAAATAAGTAAAAGTTATTCCATACAACCTCATCAACGTTCCTTGAGAATTCAATAATAGGGAGCAATCTTTGGTCTTTCATGGTGGCAAAAGTTCTCATCTCCAGAAAGTACCAAAATTTTAGAAAAGTACTTGCGAACTCTTGCATCATTGCAAACATGTGCAACTAAGGTGCTCTTTCCCACACATGTTGGACCCACTATTGGTAAAACACCTACGATTTTTGTACTTGGATGCTCCATTTGCATCAAGAAATCCATGATCCTATCCATTTCCATCTGACGACCAAACATACACTTGCCAACAAAGAGATGCATGCTGTAGGGCTGCCGGCATAGTGGAGGAAATTTGTTCAAAAATGTGACAAACTCACTTACGTGAATCATGATGTTATTAGATCTTTCTCCCTACGTGTATCACCATCGGAGAGAAAAATACGTTTCATGGGATTGAATTTGGAAAGGGCAAAAGAGTAACTCACATCATGATCACTAGTCTCGATGCACTGGCATCTCATGTTGTCCATGGTGAAATAACCCATATACATCTCTTTCCTCAACAAGTTGAGTTGATGTGCCATCGCTTTGTTTGTGATATGCCGCCCCTCTGCCTCGTCGACGATGACGCGGACTCGTAGTAGTAGCTGTTGTAGATCGTGTATCATCTTGGCCTCCACAGATGGGGATGTAAACTTCGAGCATCTGTCCATGATGAAAGATATAGATCTACTGACTATGTCACTTAAAACTGCATTGAAAAATGCTGCCACGATGAACATATTTTGTTACGAATCAATAGTAGCAACGAGAAAATTGATGCACATAGAGCTAACAAAGTAGGAAGCGATCCAGTAGGAAGCGATCCTGGGATTTTATACTAGCTGATGAGCACTTAGCAGACAACGTTGCTGAGGGGCATAATGAGATCATGGCGTTGTACAGATTAATATATGTGGCCTCAAAACGAACACCAGAATTCGGATGCCGTAAAAACAGATGCAGGCGCCTTGGTACCATCGATGGTGCAGCATTTTGAACCAACATGGTGCATATGCAGTAGAATACACTGCTTGTCCCGTGTGTTGATTGGCAAACAAGCTCCAGGTAGCATATGGACATGAGGACATCAGCTACACAAATGTTGTATGCGCCAACACACTGCGGCAAGAAAGAAAATTCCGAACACTGCCACAAGAAAGAAGAGAGCGAGAGCGACTGCTACCTTGTAGATTTGCTATTATACCGGTCATGTTGCATTGAAGAGGGCTACATGCTGCGCAGTCTACTTCCTCTGATTTTGGGCCAATCCTGTCCGTCACTAGGAAAACAATTTCGGAAGAAAAAAAATTTCGGAGGTCACCGATAAACATAAAATTTCGGGAATTTCGGAATCAAATTCAAACAAATTTAAATGTTTTGAATTTTTTTTCTAAATTTCACTAAAAACTGTCACAGATCATTCAACATCACAATTGTATATGAAATGAATATACAAGATAAATATTTCACAAGTTTATATATAGCACGTTAGGCATGTTCATGGTTCGAAACACAATATCAAGCATGATAGCAGTCAACATGCTGCTACATTCAATCTGTTGTAATACTAACAAGTCAGCTTATGAATTGTATCTAGAGCCAATATGAAAATCCTCGACAAAAGTAGCTAAGCATATTAGCATTGCTAAAGACCAAATATAAAGCAACAGAACATGTTCGATTCAATGATTTTGCAAAGAACACAACCAATAGCTCACCTTCTCCTTGGCCCTGCGTTGGTGCTCCTACTCTATCAGCATCGCGGCTCCTCTGCTTCAAAGACCACACGCCCGGACGCCCCCGCTTCCCTCACGCTGCAGTGTGCTGCTTGAGCTCGGCCTGGTTGGCAGGAGGTCAAAGTCAAGGATGCGGGCGTGGCGATGGCGAAGAGGGTGGCCGAGCTTCTGGCTGGAGGTCAAGGGCGACGGCATGGGCGTGCCGCCGCTTCTGTTTCTGTTTCCTTGTGGGAAAAAATGAGTTGATTTAGGATTTGGGGAGGTAAAAGGGCAGTGGCCTGTTAGGCGCAAAATTCTGGTCGATGGCGGGCTGCCGCGCTCGCGCTGACAAATTTGGCTGAAAAATTTTGGCCAAAATGTTTTTTTTCCGGACCCCACCGATAGACACGAAATTTCAGAAATTTCGGTGAAATTTCACCGAAATTGTTTTCCTAGGTCCGTCAAACTCTCCAACCATGTGCATGCAGCCGATTTATCTCAAAAAAAAAAAAAGGTGCATGCAGCCGACGGATCATGTGTGCCTTGTCTGCTTGACCTGGTAAAGCTCCCTCTCTGGCCCCAGCTTCCGCCTCCACTACCACGATTTAGGCTTTCCGCCGAGCACCTCCCCTGCTCCGCTTCTTCAATAAACTCCGAGGAACCTTTGGAAAAAAACCATCCCCAGCTTCGTTCGTTCAAGCGACTGGCCGGAAGAAGTCGACGGTCTCGTGTGGGCGTGCCGATCTACGGTCATCTGCGCCTCAATTTTCATATCCACTAGTATCCCCAGTTACCTTCTACATTACCCTTCACAGAGTAGGCAGCATTTGTCAGGACAACTTGGGCAAGTGAACCCTACTGGGGTGATAGCCGCTGAAATAGGGGAAGATGGCGCTCGACACCATGGAGCATGGCGGATTGCGAGCGGTCAGCGTAACAGCATCACCTGTGGTCATCATTGGCGCCAGACAGGATCCCAGCAGGAGGTGAACCCATAGGTTGATCGTCACGTGGTTGGTTACGCAGAGGAGGCTCGCATCATTTTCCTGTGCTCAAATGTTGCCTCTTCATTTTTTAGCTAAAGCAGTCCGGCCGCCCCAAATTCTAGTGGCCTCTTCTTCAACACCGTATTTGATCTCATTTTCATCCGAATGCTTTTATTCCTAGAAATAGCGCTCAATTCTCTGACACATTGTTTTGCTGATTTACAAATATTTACTTATGACAAGATGTTTTATTGTTTCGATCACATAGTGTTTCAGTTAGTGACACAAAGTGTAGATATTGGTACTCGATCATGGTCTAACCAAACGAAACTTTCTTCCACCCTTTTTCTATTTGGAGATAAAATGGAGATCTATTGGTCTATTTTTTTTCCATTCTATAGCTTCTTTACGATCCTTGGGTGGTACTACGATTATAACATGGGTGGTACCAAATTTGTGTACATGTGTGGTACCATTTCTTGTTCACTCTAGTTATAATTTTCCGTTACCACTCAAAAGAGGGTAAAACTGCTCTTCCAAATGTATATTATCCAGTCAATCTGAAACACATCTTTCAAACTCAATCTTGTCTTTCCAATATTGATCAATGAAAATATATGTTGCCACGTGGTCTCATT
Organism: Eragrostis nindensis; assembly: GCA_012490785.1. NCBI lineage: Eukaryota > Viridiplantae > Streptophyta > Magnoliopsida > Poales > Poaceae > Eragrostis > Eragrostis nindensis. Next base: position 178,570 of record JAAXCT010000329.1, read on the forward strand.
TTTCAGTAACTGTGTACGGAGTAACTTTAAAAACAACATGCAAGCCAGAACATTTTGAAAAGAAAAAAGTTCATTTTAATATCCTCAAGTACGTATATGTGTGATTCACTTGAACCCCCAAACAAAATTTTTGTTTGGTTTACTCCCGAACTGTACATTGGTTCAGTTCGGCCCTAGTGAAAGGATATGTTTGAAGTTCAGATTTTTTTAGCTTTGCTAGAAAAGTTCTTTCGGAATTTTGTATTACATTTTTCCAACATAAATATTTCTTTTGACTAACACAAGATATAGATGCTCGTATGCACGTTTGAGCATTCACTCCAATGAACACATGAACGCACACCGTACCTCTCGAAAGCCTACGAGAGAATGGACCGTACACCATTCTCAGTGACGTGATGCATACATATTTTGACGCGTATTTGTTTGTGCCGTTGGCTGCTTTTGCCCTTTGGGTGACTTGTCTGATGTCTCCCGTCCACTATGTTGGCTCCTTGGGTTGGGGCGTGGTCTTCGATGCCTACTCCACCTCTAGACCATTGAGGCTGATGACGAAGGCTGTGGTCACCATCAAATTAATGATCGAGACAAGAATTTTATAATCTACCTGTAATTACACCATCAAATTGCTTTCAGAACTGAAACTACATCTGAGATTTCTATGAGCTTCAGACCAAACATCAGTGGCGTTGAGTGATACACGCTAGAGGGGATTGCCTCACACCGTGGCCTACTTCCGCTGGCTTGATGACGCAACCACGACGACTGTTGGAGTAGCCGCTGCCAGAGATGGAAACGCTATGAAGCAGCCCGAATGACATCACCAGTTCAAGGGACCATTCTGCTAGGACGCGAGTTTCACGACAGGAAAGGACGGTGCAATGTGACAATTCACTACCTCATTTGCGGACTCGAGCAGTGGAGGATCAAGTGAAGATGGCGCATGCAGCACTGCCTCTGCTGGCCTTCGGTGAGAATTAGATGTGTTGCAAGGCTTGGCTTCTGCCGGGCTTGGTTCAAAAGCGAGGGATGATGGAAGAGACTAGCAGAGGTGGTCGCCTTTTCTTGGTCAACGTTGTTTGTCGTGCGGCAGAGAGCCATGACCATTTTTTGGCTCGGGCCGGACATGGCTTGGACTAGTTAGGGTTGTTCTCGAACTAGGCCAGATGTGGCGCCCAAGGGCCAGCATGACGTGGCTCGATTACACAAATGTGCCATCCATGTCGGTCCTGTTTCAATCGAAATGTGTTTTACAGCGCGTGGCGTGCAGGGCGCAGTTTTTCTATATTGGAGCACCAACTTTAAGATTTGTATGCAGGTTGCATCGGACCACCGAGTGCTCTTCTTCCTTCTCTAAATCGTCCTTCCCCGGCCGCCACCCGCCCTGTCCGTCTGCTGCGGCCCCGCATGCCCACGAGCTCTCACGCTGCCATCACCTCCATGCCCCGTGCCGCTATGCTGCCATCTTAAACCACGCGTCATCTTCAGATCTGCTCAGCTTTGTGTCTCGCTCCGCACCGCCATTGCACATCACACTTGTCCGTTGGCTTCTACCTCGGCCTCGCACCCCCGCAGCCATGCCCTTGCCTTCACGTATTATGCCCTTGCCTTCACATATTTCCTCGTATCCACTATTTACCTCCAGCAGACAATATGTGGCGCCTGGAGCCACTACCCTAAGCTTCCATGCTCCTAATCTGATCTGCCCGCACACTCCATCCTGCCAAGCCATTTTCCCTCCTCATTCAGCCGGTGGCTCCCTCAAGTGCTCCTGAAATCTTCAATTTGAAATACTTGGACCATTTGTTTTTCTTATTGTAACATTTGATTCTGACTGGTAGAACATTCGATTTTCAAGAATAGAACATTTTATTTTGAGGATAGAACATGTGATGGTTTATGGTTGAACATTTATTTTTGAAGGATAGAACATTGGATGGTTCATGGTAGACCATTTGATTTGAAAGGGTGGGACACTTGGACAGTTCATGGCAGAATATTTGATTTCGAAATAAACCATTTGATGGTCGATGAAGGAAACATTTTTCTTCATTTTTCTTGTTACTGTGATGAGTTTGGAGCTACAGGGGTCCGGAAAAAAGCAAACTCCATTGCGTGTAATAAACGGAGGATGAAGACTACCATTACATGCTCGAGTTTGATCCTGTTTTGAGCTACATATTTCCTTCACAGATGAACGAAGCGGAGGTCGTTCTCAGGGCGGAGGCAAAAATGTCCACATGTGCCCGACTGCTTCCAGAAAAATCAGAACAAAGAAAGCTCTTGGGCCTGCGCTGCTTGGCTACCTGGGCTATGTCCTGGGCTGAGTGCCCGCTAGCTGCTGGCGACCGCAGATGTCGTATAGGAGCTCTTCTGAGGCATCCGTTGTTGGAGGACACTATTGAGATTTCTTCTTGCCTATGCTCCTGCTTCCTCCCTTCCCCGGTGACCACTCGGTGCCCCCGGCTACCTCTTTCTTCCACCGTCGCTGCTGCTCACTTCCTCCTCCTCTCCTGGCGCCGCCTAGCCGATCCCCTTCTCCTATTTCCCTAGCGCCGCTTTCATCCTCTGCCGGCTCCACACCGCCAGTCCCGCACGCCATCGCCCTGCCGTGTGGATCCATGCACCGTCCTTGGATTGCATGTTGTGCCACCTTTCCCTCCACGCGCCAGTTATCACTCCGAGCCGCCTCCCCTCACGGGGGCCCGGCTTAATTTGCATGGCATTCCGGCCCTGCACGCCGCCGCGCTGTTGACTGTCCTTAAACCCAGTTTTTGACCGTCAATTAGCTCTATAAATAAGGAAGAACTAACACTTGCCACTTGCATTTTGTTATCAAATAACCTATTTCCACGTGTACCTCTAGATTTGGATGTGCAGGTGGAAAACAGGGATTTCCAGGTGTAAACAAGGCCCAAAGCGACGATTCCAACACGTCCATCAAACGACGCTCGCCGCGGGAATATAATTCAAGGATTAAAGGCCCAGAACCTACCAGAATATCAACTGAGGCCACGCACCTGGAAAAGAGGCTAAAAGGCCGAGGGGAGCCAACCTGCCAAAGCCCAGCCTAGGAGGGGCCAGGGCCAGGTCGGCCGACCCCCAACCCTAGGTCGGCCGACCTGACAGGGAGGCCCCCTGGGTCCACCTTTCTATGGCGGTTCGTAACTGACTTCAGGAGGTCGGTTCCACCTGCAATCAATGCCACCGACCTAAGGAACCGCCTCAATTCCACCGCCTTTGGAGGGCTATAAATAAAGGGGTAACCCCTCCCCTTAGAGGACACACAACACAAGAGGCTCATTCCCTCCTCCACACATCCAGAGCTAGGGGCTCTCTAGTTAGGCTTAGGCTGAGTAGTGGGCTGCCTTTTTGGCTCCCAAGTCCCTTGGAGAGTTTGGGGTATATTCTCTTGTATCCTTGTACTCTCTTTGTAAGACTTATTTCTTTATCAATGGAATATTATCGTTCTCGTAGTAGTTATGTGCTTATGCTAGTTCATCGTTCATCCTTGATCTTGGATGAACGTTCTTCGTTCGTTCATGTTCGTTCATCGTTCGTTCATCGTTCATCGATGTTCGTTCATGATCGTTCATCGTTCGTTCGTTGTTCGTTCATACTCGATCATCAGTTAACGATGATCGTTCTTCATCGTTCATCGTTCGTCGCTCGTTCTTGAGCGATGAACGCCTATGCTTAACGTAGTGCTAGCTTTGATCCTTTGTCTAAGTAATCGCTCGCTGGATCTAGTTGTTCCTTTTGCATAGCCATCGGGTCCATTGTCTTGCAAGAGTGCTCTAGGTTTATCGCCTTGCGAGGTGCCTCGAGGGATCTAGAGTTGTGGTTAGTTACGCTAGCATGGTGCTAGGGCTTCCTTTCCACCCTTGGATGCGTTTTCGTGCCCCACGGTTTGTAGAGGAAGGCGGCAGGTGGTGACAGCCCTGTCTGTCCCTTGTAATCCTCCACGTTCGGGTATGGCGTAGGAGTATATATGAAATGTCCGGAGATTGGGGCAGACTCTGATCGCTGGATCTCCCGATGATGGCTTGGCAGTAGAACAGCTTAGTCTTGGCTTGTGTGCAGCTTAGGCTATAGGTAGATGCTACGCACGCTACTTGACGATGTACATTAGGAGCAGCAGTTCTTCTTACTTAACCTTAGTCTAGCTTAGAGCCACCTCTCGCCTTTTATCAGAGAGTGGAAATGCCTGCTGTGTGTGTCGCACTATCCTCTATCCATTTACTGCCTTACCCCTGCATTTGGATATTGGTTATGATCTATCATTTGTAACATCATGAGTATAAGTACACACTTGTCAACTACGTCTTCCCTTGGGAAAATATAAATAACGATACCCTGGAATACTCTCGGGTGAAATGCTACAACGGGTTATCCGTGCGCTTGCGGATTATCTTTTATGATTAAATACTAATAATACATTTCTAGCACTCGTTGCTAGTTGTGGATTATTATGTATCCTAAGCAAGTAACTTAACCCCAGGTATTTCTGGCGCGAACCGGGAATATTCACTCTAGGCCTAACCAGCCTAAGTGGTGTTTTCTGTTTGGTGTAAGAAATACCAACATGCATTTCTGGCGCCGTTTGCCGGGGAAGACAATTGTTGACAGTGTATACGATGATACTCATGATTACACTTGATGTGATCTAACCATTGCCATTGCAGGCTAACCTGATCTGTTTTCTCTCTTTGATGTGAAAACAGGATAGTGTATGCGTGGATTCAACTTGCCGGAAAACTTCGTTGATAATCCAGAGTCGCTTGTAAGGAAAGTTTGACCCCGCGTCGACTCTCCCTCACAAGCAACACTCCCGACAGACGAACCCACATCATCCGCACCATCATCACTTATTGACATGGCTGATCAAAGGACCCTCCGTGAATACTCTGCTCCCTCCGTTGCCAATGTTCCCGTTGGGCCCAATGTCAACGTCGGTGACGCAGGGTTTGAAGTCAAATCAAGCCTAATCACTATGGTGCAGGCCATTTCCTTTTGTGGAAAGGCCACGGAGGACGCCAACACTCATCTCCAGCAATTCCTTGAGATATGCAACACATCGGCAACCGCCGGAGTCAACCAAGATGCCATCCGACTTCGTTTGTTTCCCCTCTCCCTTCTTGGGAAGGCGAAACAATGGTTCAATGCCAATCGTGCCAGCATTGACACTTGGGACCGCTGTTCTACCGTGTTCCTCGCAAAGTTTTTCCCGTTGGGCAAAACCAATGCCCTTCGTGGAAGAATTTCAAGCTTCCAGCAAGCCAACAATGAAACCATCGCCGAGGCGTGGGATAGGCTCCAAGATTACATATCCGCCTACTCACACCACGGGATGGAAGAATGGCTCATTCTTCAACATTTCTACAACGGGTTGACACCAACAACCCGTGGTCATATGGATGCCGCTGCTGGAGGAGCCTTCTTCTCAATGACCGTTGCTCAAGCTAAAGAACTTATTGAGAAGATGGTCTCCAATCAAGGGTGGAGCGATGAACGTCTCCAACCACGCTCTAAAGGCGTACACCCTATCAAGAAGGTGGACTTATTGTCCGCCAAGCTCGACCTCGTCATGAAGCGCTTGGACGACTTCAACACGCACGGTAGTGTTCGTTCACTTGACTCACGCATTACGTGTGAGGAATGTGGCAACACTGGCCATATGGGGAAGGATTGCCCCAACCATACCCATGAAGAAGCATTCTACATGAACAACAACAATGGGTATCGTCCAAGTGGAGGTCAAGGTTTTAACCAAAACCGCCAATCTTATCAAGGAGGTAACAATTTCTCTAGTTTTAATAATATTCAGCCTTCTTTGAAAGATTTGGTTTATGGCCAAGCTAATATCAACGAATCAATCAACAAAAAGCTTGCTGCCAATGATCAAAGTTTAGAGAGTTTAAATTCAAAAATAGAAGGTCTTTCTTCCGCTTTCAAAAATCAGTTGAGCTTTAATAAAATGATAGAAACTCAGTTAGCTCAGCTTGCTGCTCCTGTTCCTTCTGCTACTTCTGGACAGATTCCTGGGCAACCAGAATCTCCCATTGAAAAAAGTTGATGTTATCACTACGAGAGGAGAAATGTTCTCTCGTAGGACTAACCATACAGGGGAGAACAGGCAAATAAAAGGAGAACCTTCTACAATAAAAACTGATCCAGGCTTTCCAGTAATCTCTTGTGCAATCAAGAGATTCCACTTCGACTACGCACTGTGTGACCTTGGGGCCAGCGTGAGCATTATGCCCAAGGCAATCTTCGAGCAATCAAAGTACAGATTCCTCACACCAACAGCGATGCGGCTACAATTGCCCGACTCATCCTTTCGCTTTCCAATGGGATTGCGGAAGATGTGCCGGTATTCATAGGAGGCCACACCGTCCCGGTGAACTTTGTGGTGCTTGACATGGATATTGACAAGGAAACGCCCCTCATCTTGGGACGTCCCTTCCTTAGCACCACAAAGGCCCAAATTGATGTTGGAGTTGGAGAAATCCGCCTCTACATCAATAGGAAGGAGGAAAAGTTCGAGTTTCAACCTCGAAAAGAACAATGCTCGATGATCAAGGTCAAGTATGGGCCAAACACCTCCAACATTCAAGAAGTTGAAGTGACAGCCAGGAAAACGGACAGCCTCATTGCTCTATGGAAGAGTTTGGCAAAGATTGAAAATCCATCGCAGTTTCAACCAAAGAAACCTGCGACCACGAGGCCGGGATTATGGGCCAAGAAACCCGTCCCAAAGTCCGAGAAGCCACCTACACCACCAAAGATGAAACAAGTGTGGCAAGTCAAGACGCAACCCTCCACGTCCTCATCTCCAAGGACGGGGTCCGCGCCACCAAGCTAAATCCGTTGGAGAAGTCTTAGCCCGTCGGACTTTAAACGACACGGCCCTGGCCGCCAGGAAAACCGGCGTTATCATTCGGTTTGATTCTTTTTTCTTTTTGAATTTTTCCATCACGTTTGCATTTGGACTTCTTTCCAAACCACCTTGCATATTTATTTCCTCCACCAAAAATATATTTGAATTTTTCCGCCAGCATATTTGAATTTTTCCCTCGCCATGCATTTAAAATTCAAAATTCTCAAAAACACTTTTGCGTTCAAAATGTCTTATCTTTGGATGAAATTTTTGGACCACCCTTGTATCACCATGGAAAAGCCAAAAATATTTTTGCATGTTGAAATTTTTCATCAACATGTCGGTTTTTTATTTTTTTTGAAAAATTTTGAATTCGAGGCAACTTTTTATGTGGAAATCTTTTTGAGCAAATAATTTGGAGGAGTTTCTGGACATAGCAACCGTGGTCATCACCAATATGGCCGTTGGGGGCTGTGGGCCAAAGAGGGAAGCATGTGGGGCCAAGGTGGGGTCGGCCGACCCCACCTGTCAGGTCGGCCGACCCAGAGGAGCAACGGCTCCCTCCCACCTTTGCTCCAACGGTCACATGTACCTCCTAACGTTCAAAAACGGCTACTATGGCCGTGTATAAGATGGGGGTGGCCGGCCATTGCTCTCTCCCTCTCACACTCTCATTTTCACTCCTCAACTCACTTCACTCCATTGCTCTCAAGTTTTCCATTGTGCTCATTGAGTTCTTGCCTCAAAATTCTGCAAAAATATTTCTCTCTTGGCTTGCTTTTCAGTTTTGTTTGGTTTGGTTTTTCGAGTTGCGTTTTCTCGCTTGCAAGAACACCGACGGTTTCATCGATTGGTTTTCACTCTCCCAACCCGTTCAGAGTTTTTGTTCTTGCGTTCTTGCTCGACCTCGCTGCAGCATGAAGCGCGCCGGGAAGGCCGTCGCCTCGCTGTTCCGGTCCGGGAGCACAGGCTCGGGTTCATCTCGACCTCGCACTCGCGCCCGCACCGAACAAGTGTCAAGCCCTCAACATGAAGCCGCAGCGGAGGAAAGCCAACACCGAGCATCGTCTTCTCGTCGACACCGACCTCGACTTGGTGGGCGACGAAGAGATGAGCGCCTACGAAGCTCTCCGACTCCGTACATTTGCTCCTACGCAAGCATTTGATCCGGAACTGCTGCAAAAGATCGGTATGGATGCTGAATTTTCTCGAGTATTTAAAGCAATAGGGTGGGATAAGTTTGCATGTGTAGTTGAGCAGGGTTCCCGCTTACTTACACTACAGTTTTTATGCACCCTATGCGTGGTAGATGACGGTATTACCTTTCGGTTTTTCCGAGAGGAATATCATTTGACATGGAAAATCCTTAGTCAATGCCTCGGATTTAATTCTCGCTGCACCATTGATGTTGATAGTTCGATTCCGGGTTACTCAAAGTTAGCTTTTTGGCAAAGAATTTCTGCATCCCCTACTTGTGAGAAGCCCCGAACTAATCATATTCATCATCCTACCTTGTTTCCTAGAAGTGATATTAGGATTGTGCGCGAGGATGATCTGAAAATTCTTTATGCTATGGTTGAGAAAATAAAGATTGCTCCTGTCATGTTCATGATTGCTCAGTGGTTAGAAAATTTTAGAATGACTGGACCGATTGAGTGCACCTCGTTGATTACACGTATTGCTGCGGGTGTTGGTGCTTTGCATGATGCTAATGTTGCTTATATCGATACACCCCGCTCTCTTATCACCGAGGATTATCTTATTCAAGGTCATACACTTAAACATGGTCCAAATAATTCTCTCATATTCTATTATGTCGGTTATACAAATGAATTCCCGTTACCTAACCCGGGAACTTCGTTTGTATGGCTGTAAAAACCTAACCACACCTCTCAAAAAAGAGGAAGTTGCACGCAGGAGTACTTCTTCTCGCAGGAGGACGCGCAGGCCGGAGCCGACCGCCGACACCGGGATGCCCGCACCGCAGCCCATGGCCTCTGCATATGGGCCGGGCTACGGTCCCGCCAGGTATGGTCCCGGTGGTTACACCACTCCACCACCATTTGAGGTCGGCGGCTCGTCGCAGCAGGGTGCGGGCCAAGCCCAATGGACGCACCCTCCCCGCGCGCAATGGGAGGAAATCTCCTCCGATTCGACGTCCTACTCACCGCGGGCCGGTGGGCGGCGTTCGTCTGCAGCTCGTGATCCATATCTCGAGCAGCAAATGAATGCGCTCACCGAGCAAATGGGACGCATCGAGACTCGAGGAGAGGACGTTGAGTACACTCTCAACCAACACGTCCTGCAGACCCATCAGTGGTAAGAAAACACAAACGCCCAGCTCACCAACTCACCAACATGACGCAGCAGGACCAAGCCGATATGTTGGCTTACTTTCGCCACACCGGGTTCGATCCTCGACGCCACCCATGAGCAAGAACAAGCTTGGGGGGGATGCCATACCCCCCGCTAAGGTATCATGTATCGCAACTTGTATCCTTTTTATTTCTTTTGTTTGCTTGTTCTTGCACCTTATATGAAAAATACAAAAAAAAGATAAATCTGAAAATGAAATAAAAATGACAAAACTAAAAAGAACAAAAATAGTCTTTAGTGTGGTTTCTAGTTTTTCGTAGTTTCTCTTTATATGCGAGTATGAGTGTTTAGCCTTCCTTATGTTGAGATGATGAATAGTTGCTCTGTTTTATCTCTCGTTTGTACCTAGTCACAACTTAGTGCTCTCCCAAGTTTTGAGGTTTTTGGCTTATGCTTACCTAGAACTTGAAACTTGTGGGCTGCATAGTGCTTGATCTAAGTCTAAGTTGTTGTGAGATATGATATGGTACAAATAGGGCTGCTATGATCTTGTTCAAGTACGACTTAACTTCTGGAGTTTTATTTACAAAATACAAAAATAATAAAGTTCCTCAATGATCAAAATTCCTACCAAAGCCATATGTCGTTCTTGCATTACAAAAACCTTACACATATGCTGCTTGTCATTGCATTGAGCTTTTATTGACGGTAAAATGTGTGTTCCACCGCTCGCACACGTGGCCTGAGAGATTTGCTTCACTCTGTTCAGGACCAAAAACTTGGAACGCGGTGAATTCCGGAGCGTGCCAGTCGATTTTCCCTGCAAATCGACAAAGACAATAAAAGCGTGTAAAATTCCCGGACTATCGGCCCCGGACAGGCCGATGCGTAACCGCAGCCGATGTTAGTGGATAAAAATATAACAAAAATAAGCACTCGGCTGTCGGCTAGAAACGAATCGACATGTCGCAACAATAAGTACTCGCGCGATAAATAAAGCAAGGCATGCATCAGAATCGGCAATCGGCAAAGCATGCAATCGGCAACATCTATCGGCAAGCATCATGATAAGGTGAATCGACATTGTCAAAAGAAGGCTCAGACATATACTTGAACGAATAAAAGTAATTTAAAAGCATGCAAGCATAGATCTGAACGTGGTAAACAATCGGCTAAACACCCCGAAAGAAGGATTAAACCAATAATCACTAATTATACCTATAATCTAACGATCGCTTCACCGAGGACACGTCAACTAAGTGAAGTAGAACAGGACACGTCAAACTGTTCTACACGATCGACAGGTACAAGTAAAATCGGCAACTACCAGCCCCAGATACTCAATAAATTAAATCTAACTCTTAGCAACTGTTTCGTCGAGGAGACGTCAACTAAGCGAAGCAGACAGGACAAGTCAAACTGCCTACCCAGTCACCAAGAACAGATCTAATCGACCAAGCACCTTAACCGTGACTCGAATAACCAGATCAACAGAAATCGACATCAGCAATCGGCAACAAGGTCGCGGCGAGGACAAGTCAACTAACCGTGACAAAGAATTGGACCAGGTCTTAAACAATTCCATGTAGTCGATGCGTAATGTAAACCCTAGATTGATCTAGATTAACGGATAACTAGCAGCCACATCAATCTCTAATATGGACAAGTCGACATACTAAAGATCGATGCGCTTACCTGACGAGATCCAGTCGAGCCGGAGCCCCGATGGACGCCGGTACCGACGAAGAACACGTCGAGAAATTGTGGCGGTGCGCCGAAGAGTTGATTGTATTGATTGGTTGTCTTTGATTACAAGCACCTGGGTTTATATTTATACACCCGAGGCCACCGACTTGGAGACAAACATGTCTCCCGCTTGACCACAACTCGGTCGGTTCTTTCTTAATCTAGAAAAGGAATTTAAAAAGGACACATAATCCTCACACGCGCGCGCGTCTTTGGCTTCATGATCTCCGGTGGGTCACCACTTCGCACGAAACCTTTTTTCCACCCGGCGCGTACCCCGTCATTCACTGACAATGGGTCCTGGTCCAAATTTTGGTGTCAACACATGCCCCCCAAGCCGGGGTATGGAATCTCCATGCGCCGGATTGTTTCCCCATTTCTCGCGCTTCCTTGATTCCCGCGCCGTACTCAACACACCTGCAGTGCCCCTTCGTATCTTGTGCCGCTTGCAGCACGTCCCATCTTATAAATAGAAAACCATCTACCATTCTTATCTTTCTTCCTTCTCTCGCCGGCGCGTCTCTTCATCTCCTCATTCTCTCTCCTCATCTTGCTGCCGGCGCTCAATCTCCTCGGAAGAGCAGGAAACGAAAACTTCTCAAGATTTCTCGCATCTTCATCGCAATGGCGCAACTTACTGCTTCCTCCACTGCCGTCCCCGAGGTATCAATCTTCCACTCCATCCCCGTTCTCGACCTAGAATAGGGTTGTGTTCTTGCGATACTGTAGATCCATTCGTTCATAAGCCATCTTCAATCTCCTTTAGACTCTTGGCCTGATTAGATTTATTTTCATTGTTTCTAGGAACTGCGAAACCAGATCTTAATCCCTACAGAGCTCGCCACACACCGCTTCTTGGGACCCATGGGCGATCCAGATCCAGTAACTTTCGTTTGCAGCGAAACCCTTAGAATGCCCTTCAAGAGATCACCAGTAGCACTAGGGACATGAGTAGGCAGTTTCAGATCATGGCCCACCGAGATCCAAGGCTGGCGTGAATGGTTCCTTAGAGTGAAGGCTGCGAAATCGGCAATATGGGCAACCGTTGGCATAGATCACTGCTTAGAACTTACCCTTGCCGACATGAAGAAGAATGAGCCAATGCTATCGGCATCCTGCTACTTCTGGTCTGACGCACTGAATGCCTTCCTTTTTGGTCATGGACCAATGACTCCAACCCTTATGGACGTCAAGATGCTTACCGATCTGGATATATCCACTAATGCAAGCCTCCAGAGTTTGAAAGTCAAGCCATCACATAAGCTTGATGTCAGAGACATCGGCGGATGGAAAAAATATATCACCACCTTCCGAAAAACAGGACCGGTGACAGACAAAGAACATGCAGCTTTTCTGACGATGTGGCTTGAGCACTTCTTTTTCTGCGGAGCCCAACTCGGTCCTGTATCCAATCTGCAAAACTTAGCAGAAAGATTGGCAGCTGGCACTGAAATGCCTATCGGCAAATACCTGCTTGGTGCCCTCTACTCTTCACTTCATCAGGTTGCCGAGAAGCTCTGGCAGGATACCCCAATCGGCAATATTGGTGGTCCATAGTGGTTCCTTCAAATGTGGCTTACCCTGCACTTCTGCAAGGCTATGCAACTTCAAGACTTGCATTTATACAATTTTCCAACCCCTGATCAAGCTGGACGCCGATGCACTTCACTGGGAGAGGCTTTGGTATCGATAGATGGAGTCAGGATGAATGCCGATCTCTTGGCTTCATACTTTAAAGCTTTCTACAGAGGCATCAACGATGGTCATCTTGATTGGTTCCCATATAAAAACCCTGACATCATGGATCATTTTGAGATTCCTTTTACCTTCCGGGCTGACAATCCTCTCCAAAACGCAGTATCGGCAAACATCTTCGTGACCTGTGTCAAGCCTTGCATCTTGCCGACGGGATTGAATGCATCAGGCCACCAGAAGCCATCATACGAATTCTACAATCCTTCATTTGCTGCAAGACAAATGGGTCTCGGCCAGATTCCTCCTAGTCTCTTCTATGCCGATAAGGTCAAAGCTCGTGCCGTCATCGGATCGACCCTGGAGTATTCTTGGCTATTTGGTTTGACTGAGAATCTACCCCTCGGCCATATCGATAACATTGTATTGGCTTCTTCTTGCACAAGGCTTTTCAGGCAATGGTGGGGAGAATAGTCCAAGCATCTTCAATGCGCCAACACAGCATCCTTCCTCTCCAATCTTTCGCTTCCTGAACCGATAGGAGAGGTAAACGATCTCAACTTCCATTGTTTTCCTCATCAACAAATCTTTAACTGTAGCTTTTATTTGCAGTCTGACACCGAAGATGCTCCCACAGAAAGCAACAGCGGAATCGGCATTGTGTACGTAGCTGCACATCCAGATCCCGTCCTTGGCTCTGACGCACCAACACCAGTCCAAGTTCTCAAGGGCCAAACCTCTAGAACAAAACGTCAAGGCCCCCGCTTCAAAGTCCCAGCCAAGCGTCATAGAGCTCTTTTGAAACAACCAAGCTTTGCACCAACTCCTCCCAGCAGCCCAGTAAGAATTCTTGTCTTCATAATCAATTTCATGATTTGGCAAAAATTGACATCTAACCTTTGTTTTAATTTCAGGGCAATTCCGGAGAAGCTGTTGAAGAAACTGAAGTCCATTCTTCTGAAGCCCATGCTGACACCGAGCCTGAAGAAACCGAAGTCCGCGCTGATACCGATGCCGATACCACCCAACAAGCACCAGCTGCTACTGCCTCAGAAGAAATCGGCATCGAGACTCAACAAGTACCGGCTTCAGAAGAAATCGGCATCGACACTCAACCACAGGTTCGTCCTTGAAACTTGTCCATCGGCATCTACATCTTTATTGACTCCACATTTGATTAGATGCAAGAGCGAAGGGAAAAAGAATCGGCAAACCTCTCTGTTGATGAACCTGGAACTTCTCAAGCAGCTCCTACGCAGAACATACCAGGGAGCCGTTTCTCAGATCCTGGAGCATCTTCTTCTCAAGCAATTCCGATTGATGTTGATCTATCTGAGGTAACAAATGTCGATTCTTCCCCTTTATGAAATTACCGTCTAACCATCTTCTTTACCCATAGGCACGCGTGGTTGAGCCAATCATCGCCATGCATCATCGACATCCTCTGCCAATCGACGTTCGCAATGAACTGGTCGAGCTGGAGAAAAGACTTGACTTTGCATCTACTGAAGACCTTACTCGCAATGCAAGTTCAATCCGTGCTAGATTTGAAGTGATCCAAAATCGCCTTCCAAGGGACTTGAGGGTTGCACTCCATCCAGTGGCATACATGGAGTTTCGGCATCTTGACTACGAGCAAGCTCAAGAAAACATCAATCGCCGATCCCATCAACGCCAACTTGCTGCAGCAGCAGAAAAAGCTCTCGAACTCTCACAGCAAGAATTGGAGAAATATAACTCCATGAAGAATCAGCTCACAGAGGAAGAAAATCGGCTAACTCAGCTGAAGAAAGAAGCCGAAGACTTGAGAGCAGCTCTGCAGGCTAAGGAACAAGAAGTATTGGCGTCGACAGAAACCATTGCCAAAATCAATGTGAGCATGCTCCAGCAAAAAGATTCGCTCAATGCCTCCATTGAAGCTTCAGAACGCGCCTGGGCATCCGTACCTGCGGAGATTGAGTCTGATGACAATGACAACTATATTCTGGCCGATACTGATCAGCTTCGTACACATGCACTAGATGTACTTCGTGATTATCTGTACCCTCGTAGTGCATGAGCTTGTAATCACCAAACACTGTCTTCCAATCTCTGTAATATATATATTTGCTTCTATGTTCCTTTATATATTTTCCCTAAGGGCGATACCGTTAGCATCGGCCATCTTAAAGGCGACGCTCTTAACGTCGGCTCCGATAAAATTCAACCGAACACTTTAAAGATCTACCAATAAGTAATATACTTTAAATACTTTGCATTAAGTACTCGGCTAAATTCCCCATCTCTTTCGTCGATCGGCTGATTGTCGATTGCATCTCCCTTCACTTCCATCAACCGATCAACATCCGGGTCTGGCTACAGCAACCGTGGAGTTGCTGATCCTTCAGTGATGCAGACACCTTCATCGGTAACATCCAATGCTTCACCTTCCCAGTAAGTTCCTGATATGCATGGCAAGCTTTCAACCATCGTCGGCAAGAAATCTGCAGTAGCCACACTCACCGATTTGTCAGCCTGAATAGTTTCCACCTCGTCGCCGATCCACTGGATAAGGAGCTGATGCATCGTAGATGGGATACAGCAATTAGCATGAATCCAATCCCTACCCAACAGTACGGCGTACGATCCTTTGCCTTCAATTACGAAGAACGTTGTCGGCAAGGTCTTGCTTCCAATAGTGACCTCGACATTGGTGACTCCTTTGACTTCAGAGCTCCTGCCCCCATAATCCCTCAGCGTCATGTTGGTCTTGGTCAGCTCTTCAGGCAGTTTGCCGATCTTCCTGTATGTCGCTATCGGCAACACATTGATAGCAGCACCACCATCGACCATCATCTTGCTCATCGGCTTGCCATTGACGAAACCATTAAGGTACAGAGCCTTCAGATGGAGATGATCAACACCAGACGGCTTCTCAAACACTGCCTGCTGTGGACCCAATAACAACTCGGCAGAAGCTTCTTCTTCCGATTCATTAATGTCCAAAGAACTAAATTCTCGTGGCAGCATAAATACCATATTGACAGGAGCTTCAACTTCATGTACTTGAGATTTGACTTTTGGTCTCCATACCTTTTTTGACTTGGGCCCCTTGTCATGATCATCCTCCTGTCACTTCCTTGTTCAGCTCACGGCAACGTGCCCTCTGTACTCTTCTCTTCTGAGTCTTGGTAAAAATACCACTCGGACACCATTGCCCTTCTTCTGTAAATTCACCCTGATCTTCTTCTTCATAATCTTCAACTTGATTAACAGGACCAAGCCTCTCATGCACAGAAACCCTTGATGCTGGTCTCCCTTCAAAGCGATCATGCTGTCTCCGCATAGGGACTCGGCTTGAAGTACCAACTTCTCTATACAAATCTCCAGATCTTCTGCTACAACCTGGACAGCCTTCAATTGGTGGCAACTTCATACCCTGCTCCCAACAGTACTGGAAGAAAGGACAGTTCCAGTGTGGATCGAAGTCATCATCACTAGTCCTCCTGTCTTCCCTCTCTCTTTTTCTTGAGTACTTGCCGATCAATCTAGCAGATCCACCGATCATGTTGACTGGAAAATGATGCCCATCAATCTTCATCGGCTTTTGACCAGAGAATTTAATGCGATCACTCTCAATTGCCGATTGAATCTGTTGCCTGAACATCTTGCACTCATTGGTGTGATGAGAGGGAGTATTATGCCACTTGCACCACTTGATTTTCTTCAACTCCTCAGCTGGAGGTAACGTGTGATTAGGTGGGAGTTGAATAAGCTTCTCTTGTAGCGGCAGATCGAATATCTTGTCGGCTTTATTGATGTCGAAGTCATATTTTTTTTCTTCTGCCTTCTGCTTGACCCACGGGCAAAGAACAGTCTTCTTATTCCTGGTCCACTCAGCAAGAGCAACTTCAGCTTCATCATCAGAATCAGAAGAATAATCGGCATAAGCCGCCTGAAACTGTCTGCCACGTGTATTCTGAACACGGCCTTCATGAATCGACGCCTTCTGAAAGAGCTGTGCTAAGCCATCGACTTCCTGAGGTGCAAACTTATCTCTGATTTGAGGCAATAAACCCTGATAAGCAATCTCAGCCATTTGCCGATCCGTCAGATTCAGGTTATAGCACCTGCCACGGATGACTCTGAATCTCTGGACAAAATCGGTAACTGACTCTCCAGCCTTCTGACGAACAGCCGTCAAATCTGATATGCTCAATTCTGCCATGCCAGTGAAGAAATAAGAGTGGAATTTCTTTTCCAAATCGGCCCAATTCCGCACGGATCCCGCAGGGAGGGAGGTGAACCATGAGAATGCCGATCCAGATAATGACAGAGGAAACAGACGGACCTTCAATGCATCTTGTGCCGACGCCTCTCCCAACTGTGCCAAATATCTGCTATTGTGCTCCACTGTGGACACATTTTCTTGCCCAGAAAACTTGCAGAATTTTGGCAGCTTGTAACGATGTGGCAGAGCAACTTGTTCCATCCACTCTGGATATGGACGTCGATACATAAAGCTCTGCTCCTTGGGCTTAAGATCAAACTGCTCCTTCATGACTTCAGCCAGCCTGGCAACTATATCTTCTGATGAATTCTGCACTTGCCCCCCAGCCATTTGAGCTGGCTGGGGTAACTGTGACTGAGCCTGAGCAGGTTGCTCCCTGGTGTAGTGCTCACTGTAATCTGCCACTCTATGATAGCCTTGCAGTATCTCCTGGTTGAACAGTGCAGGATTGACATTGGGAGCCAAATGATATCTTGTCTGAGGAGTTTGATTAATCCTTGGTTCATTAGCTGTACCACCAGCTACTTCCCTCTGCGTGGGCATCGGCGCATCAATAAGATTTGGTGCCGATACCCGAGCCGTTCCTGCAGCTAAAGCTTGAGCACTTGGAGACCACAGCTCTGGTGGCATGCCATATGGTTGCCTTTGCTGACCAGCAGCACTTGTTTCTTCTTGAGCTGCGGGTTGACCACCAGGATGTGCAAGACGTGCTGGCGTAGTAGTTGGTAGAGTAAATGATGGCCTCATACATCCAGACTCAAACTGCAAGGTCCCATCAGCAAATGCCTTGAGCATGTTGTACAAAGTGTTAACAAGCACCCCTGATTGGTTAATGAAAGCATTGTGAACCGCAGTATTCACAACTTCATCCAACAGAGCTCGATCTGGCAATTTCTTCACTGCATCCAATTCTTCTGCACTTAGCGCTGTTGGTGGATCTGACACTGATGTAATCTTGCCACGAGTCATCTTGATCGTGTTGAAGTATTTCACCTGACACCCATACAGATAACTCTGATAATGCTTCTTCTGATCCAAAGACATCTTCTCCCAAGCATTCAACTCATTGTTGCCAGTTATCTCAGAAGAGTCTTTGTCATCTCGAATCACTGGTGCAGGAATCATGATCTTCTGACCCATTGTATCAACGAGCAAAGTACCATCATCAGCAACAGCTTGAACGAACGCCATCTGCTTCTAAGAACTTGATCTGTCCCACCGAGCGTGCCAAAAAGTGTGTTGACGGTAAAATGTGTGTTCTACCGCTCGCACACATGGCCTGAGAGATTTGCTTCACTCTGTTCAGGACCAAAAACTTGGAACGCGGTGAATTCCGGAGCGTGCCAGTCGATTTTCCCTGCAAATCGACAAAGACAATAAAAGCGTGTAAAATTCCCGGACTATCGGCCCCGGACAGGCCGATGCGTAACCGCAGCCGATGTTAGTGGATAAAAAATATAACAAAAATAAGCACTCGGCTGTCGGCTAGAAACGAATCGACATGTCGCAACAATAAGTACTCGCGCGATAAATAAAGCAAGGCATGCATCAGAATCGGCAATCGGCAAAGCATGCAATCGGCAACATCTATCGGCAAGCATCATGATAAGGTGAATCGACATTGTCAAAAGAAGGCTCAGACATATACTTGAACGAATAAAAGCAATTTAAAAGCATGCAAGCATAGATCTGAACGTAGTAAACAATCGGCTAAACACCCCGAAAGAACGATTAAACCAATAATCACTAATTATACCTATAATCTAACGATCGCTTCACCGAGGACACGTCAACTAAGTGAAGTAGAACAGGACACGTCAAACTGTTCTACACGATCGACAGGTACAAGTAAAATCGGCAACTACCAGTCCCAGATACTCAATAAATTAAATCTAACTCTTAGCAACTGTTTCGCCGAGGACACGTCAACTAAGCGAAGCAGACAGGACAAGTCAAACTGCCTACCCAGTCACCAAGAACAGATCTAATCGACCAAGCACCTTAACCGTGACTCGAATAACCAGATCAAACAGAAATCGACAACAGCAATCGGCAACAAGGTCGCGGCGAGGACAAGTCAACTAACCGTGACAAAGAATTGGACCAGGTCTTAAACAATTCCATGTAGTCGATGCGTAATGTAAACCCTAGATTGATCTAGATTATCGGATAACTAGCAGCCACATCAATCTCTAATATGGACAAGTCGACATACTAAAGATCGATGCGCTTACCTGACGAGATCCAGTCGAGCCGGAGCCCCGATGGACGCCGGTACCGACGAAGAACACGTCGAGAAATTGTGGCGGTGCGCCGAAGAGTTGATTGTATTGATTGGTTGTCTTTGATTACAAGCACCTGGGTTTATATTTATACACCCGAGGCCACCGACTTGGACACAAACACGTCTCCCGCTTGACAACAACTCGGTCGGTTCTTTCTTAATCTAGAAAAGGAATTTAAAAAGGACACATAATCCTCACACACGCGCGCGTCTTTGGCTTCATGATCTCCGGTGGGTCACCACTTCGCACGAAACCTTTTTTCCACCCGGCGCGTACCCCGTCATTCACTGACAATGGGTCCTGGTCCAAATTTTGGTGTCAACAGCTTTATCAAAATTGTGTGACCCTAGAGAGAAGCTTGTCATACTCTCATTGATCAAGATCACGTACACTCCATCTCGCATGCTAAACTTCTACACTGGAAGTTAAGCAATACCACCACACTTTCCACCCAAAATAAATACTCAAAAAATTCGTTGTTACCTCTCTCTCTCTCTCAAAATATATCATTGGAGACATGGCTATGCAAAAGAAAGAAAAAGAATAATCCCCTGCTCATACAAAAGTAGAGCATGATGAAAAAAATGGGAATAAAAGAAAAGTGTTGAGAAAAAGAAAGAAAGAAAGATAGCCATGTTCTCCTCAAAAATTCAAAAAGAGAGAGAAGGAACAAATAAAAAGGAGTATAGTTCTTCCACCTCACCACCATCATATACACACATGCACATCTTGATCAAGGTTGTATGACTTGCAGTCTCCATGGATCCACTCTTTTGGTTCAGCAATATGTGTGATGCAAGTATGCCTCATATCATCCCTACCTTGAGCTCCACATACAAGCCTTAGAAGTAGGATGACAAAGGCAACACAATAATGCCTTGGTAAGGAATATACACTTATTGAGCGATTCGAGAGCATCATTTGAGGAACTTTGCTTTTATTTCAAAAATTTTGAAAACCTCCGGAAAATAAAAGTCAAACAATGGACAAGTGAATAGTGCTCTGTTATAACCGTTCTATCTCTCAACCGCCCAAGACAAGGAAAAAGCCATACGCCCCATAAGGAGTAAGGTAAAGGGTGAGTTACCATGCCAACTTTTTCAACTCAAAGGAGAGTAGTTTCATTGTGTGCATGGTACTTAGGAGATATGAAACATTGTAGCAACTCCTGATCAACATCCTAAGTCCTACTTCTTGCTCGGGACGAGCAAGGAGGACAGCTTGGGGGAGTTGTTGACGGTCCTTAGACCCAGTTTTTGACCGTCAATTAGCTCTATAAATAAGGAAGAACTAACACTTGTCACTTGCATTTTGTTATCAAATAACCTATTTCCACGTGTACCTCTAGATTTGGATGTGCAGGTGGAAAACAGGGATTTTCCGGTGTAAACAAGGCCCAAGGCGACGATTCCAACACGTCCATCAAACGACGCTCGCCGCGGGAATATAATTCAAGGATTAAAGGCCCAGAACCTACCAGAATATCAACTGAGGCCACGCACCTGGAAAAGAGGCTAAAAGGCCGAGGGGAGCCAACCTGCCAAAGCCCAGCCCAGGAGGGGCCAGGGCCAGATCGGCCGACCCCCAACCCTAGGTCGGCCGACCTGACAGGGAGGCCCCCTGGGTCCACCTTTCTATGGCGGTTCGTAACCGACTTCAGGAGGTCGGTTCCACCTGCAATCAATGCCACCGACCTAAGGAACCGCCTCAATTCCACCGCCTTTAGAGGGCTATAAATAAAGGGGTACCCCCTCCCCTCAGAGGACACACAACACAAGAGGCTCATTCCCTCCTCCACACATCCAGAGCTAGGGGCTCTCTAGTTAGGCTTAGGCTGAGTAGTGGGCTGCCCTTTTGGCTCTCAAGTCCCTTGGAGAGTTTGGGGTATATTCCCTTGTATCCTTTTACTCTCTTTGTAAGACTTATTTCTTTATCAATGGAATATCATCGTTCTCGTAGTAGTTATGTGCTTATGCTAGTTCATCATTCATCCTTGATCTTGGATGAACGTTCTTCGTTCGTTCATGTTCGTTCATCGTTCGTTCATCGTTCATCGATGTTCGTTCATGATTGTTCATCGTTCGTTCGTCGTTCGTTCATACTCGATCATCGGTTAACGATGATCGTTCTTCATCGTTCATCGTTCGTCGCTCGTTCTTGAGCGACGAACGCCTATGCTTAACGTAGTGCTAGCTTTGATCCTTTGTCTAAGTAATCGCTCGCTGGATCTAGTTGTTCCTTTTGCTTAGTCATCGGGTCCATTGTCTTGCAAGAGTGCTCTAGGTTTATCGCCTTGCGAGGTGCCTCGAGGGATCTAGAGTTGTGGTTAGTTGCGCTAGCGTGGTGCTAGGGCTTCCTTTCCACCCTTAGATGCGTGTTCGTGCCCCACGGTTTGTAGAGGTAGGCGGCAGGTGGTGACAGCCCTGTCCGTCCCTTGTAATCCTCCACGTTCGGGTATGGCGTAGGAGTATATATGAAATGTCCGGAGATTGGGGCAGACTCTGATCGCTGGATCTCCTGATAATGGCTTGGCAGTAGAACAGCTTAGTCTTGGCTTGTGTGCAGCTTAGGCTATAGGTAGATGCTACGCACGCTACTTGACGATGTACATTAGGAGCAGCAGTTCTTCTTACTTAACCTTAGTCTAGCTTAGAGCCGCCTCTCGCCTTTTATCAGAGAGTGGAAATGCCTGCTGTGTGTGTCGCACTATCCTCTATCCATTTACTGCCTTACCCCTGCATTTGGATATTGGTTATGATCTATCATTTGTAACACCATGAGTATAAGTACACACTTGTCAACTACGTCTTCCCTTGGGAAAATATAAATAACGATACCCTGGAATACTCTCGGGTGAAATGCTACAATGGGTTATCCGTGCGCTTGCGGATTATCTTTTATGATTAAATACTAATAATACATTTCTAGCACTCGTTGCTAGTTGTGGATTATTATGTATCCTAAGCAAGTAACTTAACCCCAGGTATTTCTGGCGCCGAACCGGGAATATTCACTCTAGGCCTAACCAGCCTAAGGTGGTGTTTTCTGTTTGGTGTAAGAAATACCAACACGCGCCGGCTCCCCCTCCACGTACCGCACCTCCAGTTTTTCCAGTAGTCTAGGAAAAATTGTTCCAGCCACAGAGAACAATTGTTCCAACGTCTAGGAACAATGGTTCTAGAGAATGTGTAAATTTTCTTTGAGAAAAAAAAAATCAAAATCGTTGTAGTCATCAAAAATTTTGTTCCAATCCTAAATCATGCTGGTCTTACATGCATTGTCTTCATGGGCCACTGATGGGCTGGGTGGGCACGGTATATATAGGAGGTCCTTGCACAGCATGGTAGGATTCCTATAAAGCATCAGGTGCTACAAGCACCTGAAGCATCCACTATTGGAGATTCGTGCAAGGGGGATCTGACAATTGACAAGTCTTCTTCTACCTTCTACCCTAACCACACGCCCTCCTGATCCTCGCTTCTTTCTCTAGCCACCGACTGAGCCCGCTCTCCCGCGCGGCCCAGCCTCGTGCGCCACCACCCCATACCCCGTTGATGCCACTCTGCCCCACGCCCTCGTCACTGTGTGCGTATCACCCGCGTTGGCCTCAAGGAGCTTAGTTGTTCCCAGCTGCCCGAACAATTGATTATCGTTACAATCTTAGATTTTTGGCACCTAGATCTTGCACATCGACATTCCACCATGTGATAGCTCCTCTGCTCGACGGGTTTTGGATTGAATTGTTGCAAACTCATATATGAAGAAGGACCGCTCAATGCTATGAAAATCCATAAATGTGAAAGAAGACCACGACAAGGAAGAAGGGCAATGGGGTGGGGGGGGGGGGGGGGGGGGGGGGGGGGGGGGGGGGGGGGGGGGGGAGGAATCTTTAGGGCCACCTACTAACCTTGTTGGGTTGTGCACGTTGCTAGTAGGCCAATGTGGGCAAAGTTCACCAGGTGCTCCACGACTGTCATGAGCACAGTGGCCCAAATGCTTAGGTATAGGTAGAGGGAAAACCATGTGGCCCAGAATCAAATTGTACGATATACCACGCTGATAAAAGAGACCTCCATCCTCCACAGAACACGTCTCCCATCACAAATCTCAAAGCAGAAGCCCACCAATCCATGTTCTAAGTGTTAATGACATGTGGACTTGTGGGGCGTTGGAAATTATGATGGAGGTCTCTCCGATCAGCGTGGGACCAGGTCTCGTGAAATTTGCTTCTGCGTGGTATGGATGTGCTAGAGGAGAGAAAATGAAAGAAACATGTGATATGATTCCCCTGGTTGCGGGGCCTTTGTTATTATATTCTTTAGAATGGAAACTTCTTAGAAATTCATATTGTTGGCACATGCATAGCTGCCCTGCCACACTCTACACAGAAGCCATAAATTAACATAAGATTGTGAAGTAGCCTTGTGAATTATTTGATAAATACATGAAAATAAAATTATATTTTCATCTGATAGTTTAACCACGCCCAAAGATAGACGTAACTAAGCTTATAAAATCTGGAAACCAATTCGGCCTTGGAACCGTTAGTATCGTCGTCTTGCCACCCACTCCATGTCTATCCTTTCCTAGTCAGAGAATCCGGCCAATCATGGCCCGCGCCATTCCTACCCAATATGCAACCGCCCAAAAAGCCCATCCATGTGTGGCTTTGCACACAACCTGAAGGCCCAATTCTGTGGTACCTAACAACGAAACAAACAATCATAGTCTGACCGGGTGCGACTGCATCTCTAGTTCCAAATACAAGTGGTCCCTTTTCCTTTCTGCCATACGGGGCTCATGTCCATTCCTCTCCTTCAGTTCCCCTCAAAACAATTCTGGATCTAGACTAGATCGACAAGCCCCGTTCGCTAGAGCGAGCTCCGAAGGGCAGGAGGTGAAGCGGAGACACTCCTAGAGGGTGTGTTCTCATCACCAGAGCCCTGGATGAGGAGGAGGTGGAGCCACTATCACACCACTGGAGCATCGCCTTCGTCGGGAAAGAAGGTAATATTGAGTTAAGACTTTCTTAGATTCATCTCGCATCTAAAATTCTAGCGTGGATTCAGATTATACGCTCCAATGAAGCAGATCTCCAGTCACACAGTCACACTCGCCACCTCCCTACCTCCACCACCACAAAAAGCACCATGGCGCAACCAGCAGAGCTGTTGGACGAGAACATCGAAGAGATCCTCCTTCGCATCCCTCCTGATGACCCCGCACGCCTCATCAACGCTGCCCTCGCCTGCAAGCCTTGGTGTCGCCTCATCTGCAGCCTCATATTCCGGAACCGCTATCACGAGTTCCACCGCAAGGCCCCCATGCTAGGCTTCTTCTTTGATGCTACACAGACAACCAGGTTCGTCTCCACCTCTTCCTTCCGTCCACCCCATGTTGAAGATCATGTTGTGATGGACGTTTGTCACGGCCGCGTCCTCCTCTGTGGTATGCATGCGCATGTGG
The DNA here is from genome assembly GCA_012490785.1 of Eragrostis nindensis. NCBI lineage: Eukaryota > Viridiplantae > Streptophyta > Magnoliopsida > Poales > Poaceae > Eragrostis > Eragrostis nindensis. The sequence continues at coordinate 203,225 of JAAXCT010000329.1, forward strand.
ATTTTGAGGTCTGGGATCCATTCATGAACAAGCGAACGGCACTACAAAGGCCACCATTCCCCTTGTTGTGGTGCAAGATTTGGTACGCGGCGGTGATCTGTGCCGCTAACAACTGTAACCACCTCGATTGCCGTGGTGGACCTATGTTTGTTTTCTTCGTGGTGAGCACAAAACTTGACCTCAAATTCAACCAGTATTTTGTTTGCATCTACTCCTCAGAGGATAGCTCATGGAGTGAGCCTATTTATTATGCTGTTCACCCTCCATACCATAGCGATATTGTGGCCAGTGCCTTTGAGGGGAAGGAATTGTACTATGCATTCCCGCTCTCCAAAAGCATCTTCAAGTACAGCTTGGACACTCGACAAATGTATGAGATTCGCCGACCACGTTTAGCCGCATATAGATGTGTTTCTCTCATGACAACAGGAGACGGTAGTCTCGAGGTCAGCACAGTGAAAACATGTAAGATTTTCCTATGGTCACGCCAAGATGGTCCGGAGGAATTGTGGGGTGGTCACAGACCAGAGTCATTGAACTCATGAACCAGCTTCCAATTAGTGCCCTCAAAATATCCCTTTTTGTGGCTGGGGCTGCAGATGGTATTGGTGTTACTTTTTTTGTACACCAATGATGGAATCTTCACCATTGATCTAAAATCTGGACGGGCGACCAAGGTATGCGAGAGCAATGGCATCTACCGCATTCACCCCTTCTTGAGCTTCTACACTCCAGGTGCTAGCCTCATGCCTTTAGTATCCTTATTTAACCCAGTAAGGTGCCATTCACAATTTGCAAATATTCATGGAGTACTATTTCTGTTATTAGTAACATGAAAGTGTGTGATGTTGCTACGTTTTCCCAAATAAGGATATTATGAATACCCCGATGTCATAAACTATGATTCTATGCTATGTAACAGTTTTTTTCTTGGTAATATTAAAAATATCGATATGTTACATGTGTTATAGAAAAGTCTGTTCATATATTGGTTATCCAGCACAACTTTGAAAAGTAATGAGTATATTTAGAGATAGTTCTATGTATGCCACCCGAAGCTATCAAAATCTGCTGAAAGACTCTTAGTTGTATGAGTTTCTTTACCCCAGACATCTTCCTTTAATTTATCCATGATCTGTCAATGTCACATGATAGGATCGAGATATGGATGATGAATCTGCGCATAGATCAAACTATGGCTAAAAAAATTGCCCTTTTTTGCTGTTATGATTCTATCTTTTCTTAATGGTCAATTGTTCTACTTAACTAGTGCAGCTGTTGTTTACATGTTTAATGGGCCACCAGCAGCAACTTTGGTTGCTGACAAATTGATTTTGAAACCAGTTCATGTTCAAAATTGTGTATTTCTACAGTTCTAGGTCTGGCGTCGAAACTTGAGGGACCAAGTGCAAGTGCTTCAAGTGATTGACAAACTTATGCTGGTCATGTGAAGATTTTACTGGCAATGGGAAAATTTGGTGTTACTTGTAATTGAAATCATAATCAGTATGAGCTTTGTGGTTGGACAGCTCTTTATTAGCACCAGTGAGGTTGGTTCTGAACATCAAGCTCTATATATATCTGGCTTTTCTGTTAGCTCAATAATTGTACTGCTCTATGTGTACTCTAGTTCTCTGTCTCGTTATCAAAATACTGGATTGAATGTTTCATCTTGGCTATAAGATTATCCATTTCAAGACACTTAGATGATTTTAGCAAATACTGCAATTTCATATTGTTCATGTTACATGCAAAGAATTTGAATTTGGTACAGCATACTTAGTGGGATCTTCAAAAACCATGCCTGATGAATCATACTTGGTGGCTGCAATATGTGAGAAGCTTCGGAATGCTGTAGTTGCTGGCTAAGATCTTGTCTGCTGTCCAAACTCTGAGGCAGAGCTGCTAACTAGGGTATTGCCGGTCCAGCTTGCTGGTCTCAGGTTCCACATCTTTTGTTGTCCACTAACAAATATTACTGACCATCCATCCGTTTTTGTAACGCTTATAGGACATTATCAAATGTTCGGTTTAATTTTATCGATGTGCATAGGCCCGGTTCAGTTTTATCCGTTTGGTTACGCCTGACTTTCTGGTGAAGCCTGATCTGTTTGTCTTGATTGTGTGTATAAAAGGTTCTAGTGTTTTGCCGCTGGTTCTTAGTTTATCTGCCATTTACCTGAGACCAGTGACATATAAGTGATGGGCATGCCCTGTTTCAATAGTTCGTTGTTGTCCTACCCAGCAAACCCAGCTCGCTTGAAAGGATGGTCAATTTATTTGTAATATTGGACTTCTTAATTTGCAAGTTTGGAATGGAATGGAACATCATTTTCAGCCAATTCAGCTGATTTTATCGGATGGCAAATAAGCTGCCAACTATGAGCTCACCACCAAGTGATAGGAACAAGCTTGCTAAATGTTATAAATTGTGGACACTTCATTCAGAAGTCAAATCGAGTCGTTTTAGTACCCGAACACTCGCTGCAACCGTGTCCTAATTGTTTGTCAGGAACACCTCGCCGAGCCAGACGCCATGCCTACCTGTGGCCATTGATGCCCCAGCCTCCCCTCTCTCCGCGTGCCCAGATGGAGGAAAAGCGGTGGCGACAGAGGCGACATTGGGGTGGCCAAGAGAGTGGAAGAGGGAGAAGGGCGGCGGGAAATGGTCACTTAGCAGACGGTGAGTAGTGCTCGCTGCTGCACCGAGCACGCCATGGACAAGATGCAGCTGGGAACGGAGAGGAAGCTGAGCTCGGCTTCGATCTCTACCGCAGCTCCGCTGCCTAGCTCACCAACGAAGAGGAGCGGGCAGATAGGCTGAACAGAGAAGCAGAGAGGAGATAGTGGTCGGGGCAGGGAAGCGAGGCCTCTGCTTTTTGTTGGACCCAGTAGTCTTTCAACCGGCTTAATCTGGTCTTTTGAATTTTGATCAATGAAAAATTCAATTGCTCGTGGTCTCATTTTTCATGGAGTCTAATTTTTTTTTAAAAAAAGGTTGTTGGTTATACGATTGTGTGCATCCATATACGGTTATTTACTATTATTGTTACCCTGTTTTACATGCATGTAAAACAAAGCCATCAAGGGCATCCAAATGATTGAGCCCTCCAATTTATTTTCACAGGGTATGTTAAAACTTGAAACCCAATTTACTGAGTTTTGACCAACGTTCAATTGAATCATATGCATATGTAGTGTACAAAACCTCGTCTTTTGTGAACCAACTTAGTGTACAAATTAGCTTTTAGTATATTTTATACGGCACAAGTGTTGATTTCTTTATTATTTTTGTGTTAAGTTCAGTTATAACAAATGTAACTTAAGGAACCTATAGATCACACCTCAGGTAAAGCCTGGTTGACGAAGCACAGCAGTGGCAGCGAGGATGGCGCTGCCTCTGTGGGCTTTGGTGAGAATTAGCTGGGGTGCACGGCCTGGCTTCTGTCGTGCTTGGTGCAATAGAGAGAGATGATGGAAGAAACTAGCAGAGAGGTGGTCGCTGTTTCCTTGTCAACGTCATTTGTCATGCGGCAGAGGTTATGGGCATCTGAATCGGCTAAATGGGCCAGCACGAGCCATGACCATTTTGGCTCGGCCCGGCAAGGCTTGGACTGGTCGGGGTTGTACTCGAACCGGGCCAGAAGTGGCGCCCTGCACCGGCATGACACAGCCTGATTACACCAAAGTGTCATATGTCAGGCCTGCTCCGCTCGTGCCGTGCATTACTCGGCCTCTGCCGTCCAGGGCATAGTGGCCCAAATGCCCGGCTAGATGTCATTGCTAAACTTTAGGTCCATCAGCACCCCAGTAAAATTAACTGAAAACCATCGACGCCAAATTATTTACATGTTTCTTCGCAAAAAAAAAATAGTTACATGTTTACATAGGCTTTGTTTACAGTCATATTTGTAGTAAACGATGAAACTGACAAAATACAACCAATTAGCCTTAGCATAACTCAGCGCCCTTCTAGAGACTTCTCTATCATACAATTAAAGGTGTAATACTTGTATGGTGGCACATGTGACTTCCATGCAAGAACATCAAATTTTCCATCACGTTTTACACTTCCGGACATAACATCGTAAATTGTAATAGATGGCACATTGTCCTCGGCAAGACAGTCACTATACGGACTATAAACCAAGGACGTATCTTTATTTAAGAAAAATGATGCATGTTTGTTTTTTCTTATAAGATCAGAAGGGCTCTCACCAAACAGAGATTCGTTCCTTTTTATATTTGCCCTGAAATGTGCGAGGCACAGAGACAAATGTTGGGCCATAATTTTGTTCCCTAGGAAACCAGAGGTGATGTTAGCAGCAATGAACGATCCTTTCATCCCTCGAGCCATCTCCATCGCTATTGATTCTAGTTTTGGGTGATCACTAGAATCCGCACTACCAAATGAAAGAATCTTGAAGAAATACCAATAAGCAGAGCTGGTGTAGTGCCAAACTTTAGTATTTTGTTTGATCTACTTGTGATTACCCACGTTTTGGAAGGCGTTATTCCGCGTACGCCTCGGCGCGCCGAAGCGCTAGGCGCGACGGAAACGCCTCGCCTCGCGGGTTACGCGGGCGTTACGCGTCGAGAACGCCTCGGCGGCAAAAAGCGTCGCGCAGGCGGGTGTACACGGGCAAGGCGGAGAAAAACAGCGCTGAGGCGGCGCGAGGCGCCCGATATCGCTCGGCCAAAGATCGATTTGGAGCTTGGCGGAAGATGGGTTTGGCACCGGCGGGAGCTCGATTCACGGCAGGAGCCAAATAAAAGGGAGCCCTCTGCCTGGAGTCCGGTGGAGACCAACCTGAAGTTGCCGCCGAATCTTGGGTCGCGTCGCCGGAGTTCGGGCCGTCGCTGCCGGAGTTCGGGTCGCCGCCACCGGTCCTGAGGTCGAGCTCATCCATCCCCTGCTCCACGCCGTTCCTGCGTATCTGCACCTCCCAGCTGCTCGTCGTTTTCCTGCATCTCCGCTCCCCGTCCGGCAAGCAGTGAGATCCTTTCGCCTTTCTTCTCCGATCCTTCTCCTCACTTCTCTGGTTCGTGTACTGTGTCGACCATAGTACTAATTCACAGCATGTGAATTGTGGCCTCCATCGATTTGAGCTGAATCGAAGTGCAAGAATGAGAATCTTTATGTAGAAGAGGAATTCGAGTCTGAAGAAGAGGATTTTGTGGAAGACCTTATGGAAGATTGAGGGGGCTGGACGCCTGGATTGAGTTTGATTTATGAATGTTTCATGGAACTGGCGATGTAAAAACGCTTAAGCTCGCCTAAACTTCTATACCATGATGACACGGACCCGTAGTAGTAGCTGTTGCAGATCTTGTATCGTCTTGTCCTCCAAAGACGGAGCTGCAAACTTGGAGCATCTGTCCATGAAGAAAGATACAGATCTACTGACTATGTCACTTAAAACTGCATTGAAGAATGTTGCCACGGTGAACATATTTTTTTTATGAATCAACAGGAGCCACAAGAAACAGTGATGTACAAAGAGCTGACCAAAGTAGCAACTAGCAAAACGATCATGGCATTTTATACTAGCTGATGAGCACTTGGTAGAGTCCGTTGTTGAGGGGCAGGATGATGTCATGGCGTTGTACAGATTAATATTTGTAGCCTCAAAATGAACGCCAGAATTCTCTAGAATTTGGCACCGGCGTTTAGGAACCTTCAGAATGCCGTGAAAAAAGATGCAGGCGGCTTGGTATTGTCGATGCATGGGCACAGCATTTCAAACCAACATGCTGGATGCGCAGTAGAACACACTGCTTATGTCCCGTGTATTGGTAAAATGGTAAACAAGCTCTTGGCAGCTTCTCTGGACATCGGCTACACCGATGCCGGATGGGCGAACAGGATAGAAGAGAGTGAGAGCGACTGCTACCTTGTAGATTTGCAACTATACCGCTCGGTTTACATTGAAGATGGCTACATGCTGTACAGTATACTTCCTCTAATTTCTGGGCCAAACCTGTCAGTCAAACTCTCCCGTCATCCATGTTGAACCGAACCCTGCCCTGGTCGGCTTGTGCCGCAGTGCCTGTTTTCAACAAATGGTCATCAGCGTGGAATTCTGACAGCTTTGCTGGAAAGTATGCCGCTCGTCACGGTTGTTTTGTGCTCGTTGCCAAAGCTCTGCACCGCTGCACAGACCAATATAAGTACAGCTGCTTACCCTGGTACTGGTAGATAGTTCAACTTTTTGTTAACCCGACAACTCAGAAATTTATGCAGCCATCAATTTATAATGTTAGACCATTGGCCGTCATGGACAGGCCTGAAATTTTTACTTGTTCGGTGAGCCCAACGCATTTGCACCGGACCAGTGCACTGGCGATCAAGCAGGTTGGTCATCCGAACAATGAGACTCTGAACATGCACAGCACTAAGGTGCACCCCACATCTGAACGGGCTCAATGACTTCAAACCGTCAGGATCGAAGAAAAAAAAATGATTTCAAGAAATAAAAGGAATATGGATGCACACATGTTGAATTGGGGATTTGAGTTGCAGTCCATAGGGAGATTCAAGTAGCCACGTGATGCCCACTCACTTCAGCTTCCCAGGGCCCACCTGTTAGTCAGAAGCGCCCTTTAACTCTGTCTAGTTGAAGAATTCCTAGTTGAACTGAAGCCTAAAACCAATCAAAACCCTATCTCCAGTTCTCCACCGCCGCCGCAACGCAAAAGCAGCGTGCATGGCGACGCGGCGGCAGCGACAGCCACCGGCGCTGCCGGAGGAGATCTTGGAGGAGATCCTAGTCCTGATTCCTCCCAACGACCCCGCGCGCCTCGTCCACGCCGCGCTCGTTTGCAAGCCCTGGTGCCGCGTCATCTCCGGCGCCGTATTCCGCCGCCGCTACAGCGAGTTTCACGGCGCGGCAACCATACACGGATTCTTCTACAGCGGATTCTACAACAGCGGCGACGGGTCCCAAGGCTTCCTCACGCGGATGGTGGCCGTCCCCATCCCTTCTCGCCGCCCGGCCTATATACCGCGCCGCAATTGCGTCCCCATCGACGCCCTCCACGGCCGCATCCTCCTTCATATCATACAACCAGTGAAACTAGGAGAGAATCACAAGAACCATGAATTCGAGGTCTGGGACCCAATCAGGGACCAGCAGTGGGCAGTACCAACGATCAAGGAGTTCCCCAACTGGAACGCTGCGGTTCTTTGCGCTGCCAGCACCACCGCCGGCGCCTGCGACCACCTCCACTGCCGTCGTGGACCTTTTCTAGTTGTCTATGTAGCGAGCACCACCGACGACGGGCCCTTTTTTTCCCGCATATATTCGTCAGAGGTTGGCTCATGGAGCGATCCAACCTATGCTGTTCTACGCCCTGATTATGTTGGATTTAGGGTGCTCAGTGCCCTTGGAGGAAACTCAATCTACTTTACATTCTTGTACGCTGAACGCATTTTCAAGTACAGTTTGGGCAAACGGAAAATTTCACTGGTTCACGGTCCGCCATCGCAAGGCGGACACATTGCTCTCGTGACTAGAGAGGATGGTGGACTCAGGCTTGCCACTGTGGTGGATTTTAGGCTCTATATATGGTCAAGAGAAAATGGTCGCCCTAGACATGATAGATGGACACAGATCAGAGTTGTGGAACTTGACAAGCTGCTTCCTGTTAGTGCCCACATGACCTTCTATGAAGTGGTTGGAGCTGCGAATTATACTGGTTTCATTTTCCTGGCGACCGGTGATGGGTGCTATGTCATCGACCTAAAGCTTGGACGGGCCACCAAGCTATGCCAGGATAGTTGCTTCACTGGCATTTTCCCCTTCACAAGCCTTGACAATCTAGGTACATGCCTCTATAGTCCTTTTCTTTAACGCAGTATATCATGGTTGTTCCTGATTTGCCTATATCCATTGAGTATTATTTCAGTTAGTAACAAGCCTCTAGAGTCTCTATCAGTAATCTATAAGTCTTCAAGGATAGTCAGTTAATGTATTCCAAATGCAAAACATTGTTCAACAACAATGACTATATATAGAGATAATTCCTAGTCTCGTATCCTAATCAAATAAACTATGTTAGTCTAGTCTATATGCACGCCATTCTTCGAGATGAGCTTCCGAAAAAGAAGTTGCAACTTGTTGGTATGAGTATTCTATCTACCCTATTAAGCCCTGGGCCATGATGTCACACAGTTTAGGTTAGGCAGTAGGGACCTAGCAGAAAATGAAAACAAGTACCAATATTTTCATACCCCAGGTCCCAGATATCAACACCACCACTCTTTGTGCTAAAAATAACAGTTGCTTTTCTTACATTATTAATTACTCCATCTTCACTTAATGATAAAAACTATGCTAAAAATAGAATGCAGTTTTTAGGTTTCCAACTTACAATTCCTTCTTTTTATGACCAACTGTACTTGCAAAGTGGTGAAGCTGCCAATATGATTAATTTATTGCTTGTCAAACTTGTGACAGTGCCAGCCAACGATGGTGATCCAAGTCAAGGGATAGGCATGGAAGAAGGGACTAGCAAGGGGCCTGATCTGGTGGAGAAGGAACCTAGACCTCGGCGCGGACTTCGCCAAAGGAAGCCTGTGGACCGTCTTAACCTGTAGACCAGTTGCGCACGTGTGTGTGTGCGCGCGCGCGCAAGATATTGTCATGTGCTGAGTGGCTACCGGAGGAAGGGGCAGCGATTAATATATGTATCAACCAAATATCTCTGAATTCTAAGCTACTATCCTCCAATTTATGGTTTGCTTGAGTTGTTCCCGTGGCATTCTTCTTGGTGTGTTATTGGTCTCGATGTTATTTGCATGATTATTGTTATATATCCTGTAGCAGGAGCTTGCTGGTCGCTTGTGCGTGGTTAGAACAAATTAAATGTTCGATGAGGGGAAACTGATTTCTCAACCTGCTGATGTTTTTGAAATTTGTATACTTCTGCAACACTTTTTTGTTTAACCAGGAAAACAGTGAGGGAAAGCCCCACTGTAAGTACTTCTGCAATACTAGGTTTGAGCTCTCTCGATGTGAGGGAGAGGGAACAAAGAGCAAGTGCTTAATTTGATTGATGAACTTAATTAAGGTGCTCAACGGGGATTTAACGATATGGGGAGTTTTGTGCATGGTTGCATATTGGATATCATTACTACGGATTTTACATAGAGACAACTCTTTAGCTTTAGCAATAGTAAGGGTTGGTTCTGTGGTTTAATTTTAGTATGCAGTTGTGGTTTTGTTAGCTGTCGTCGTTGGTGTCAAATTCTATCTAGGTTGTGTGACCTGGTGGTTGCCCCAACATTGTAGAACTAGTTTAAGTGCATTTCAGTACTTGACCATGGAAACCGGTCCCAGTTTTGACCGGTTTTCTAAACCTTGCTTACACCATAATATATCACTGAACCGCTCGTCTCTCCTGGAGAATTTCTAAGTATTCGTGTACAATTATTGGCTTTGATACTGTCATCATTCTGTTCGCGCCTTGACTCCCTGCGATTCTGTCATCACACTGTGATCATTACCAGTGAAGCAATATGCTTGTTAAGTGGAAGAACATTTTTTTTGTTGAATAAAACTAGCATACCTGCAACCGTATAAGGAGCACCAAACTTTGAAGATTGCCCTCCACCTTGAACCTGACATATATATCCACGACTATCATAGCAAACAATCAGAGAGACCGGTACATGAACACTGAACTTAGTACCTTATGAACAGGTTCCGTTACATTTTTTCTTACTACTAGCTAGTTGGCGAAATGCAAATATTTTACATCTTTTTTTTTTTTTCGGGTGCAGTATTCTACATCTGCCTTTTTGTCTCCCTGGGACTTCAACAGTCTGTGAATTCATTAATTACGTTTCTCTAGAATTGGGGATTTGAGGTGCTCAGGGAGGTGCCATCCGTCAGAAATGACCACGCCTCAACCTAGTCGAACCGAGAAGTCGGGAGACCCCTTTCCTCCTCTCGCTTCAGCTTCCCGCTGACCAAACCCTTGCTGCATCCCCGCCGGAAGCAGCATGGCGCCGCCGCCGCCTCCGCTGTTGGACGAGATCTTCGAAGATATACTCCTCCGCTTCCCGCCCGACGACCCCGCGCGCCTCGTCGACGCGGCCCTAGTTTGCAAACCCTGGTGCCGCCTCATCTCCGGCCCCAGATATACTCCGCCTCATCTCTAGCTATCTTTAGCCCACTGCACCTTTGCTTATTCATTATTTACCAAACCTAAAATAATTGTAATTAAAATGGTATTATGCATGATGTTACTTGTGTGTAAAAACATTGATCTAGCTAGTTTTGGATAGGTGATGGGGGTAAAAAATTCACTGATCTAGTTTATTAGGTTAGTCAGTAATAAGGGTCCAGCGGGGAAAGAAAAAACATTACCTGCGATGACCTTTTACATATCCCAGTCCCCAGATATCAGCACTCCACCTTTCTTTGACTTGTACATTATTTATTAGCACACAACCCCATCTTTTTGGAATTTGCTTCTTCTCTTTATCGATCAACTTACCTATAGTGATTTTCTGTTGTTACAATTCCATCTTTCATAAAATGATTAGCTTTGCTTGTTCATTGACGGAGCTGATCATGTATAAAGTTATTCTTGGGGACATTTGCATCATTGAACCATTTTAAGAGTTTAAATTGTGATTTTACCCTCACGTTTGGATGTCCGTTTGGTACATCCCTATTGAGCCATTTTAAAATAAGAAAACGATTGGAAGCACATAAAAGGACCGAAGTATCCTCCCATAATCTTTTAGCCGAATCTCTCGGAAAGTAGAGGTAAAATTACAAAGTCAAAAAAGTTAGAGAAAAATTATAATTGCGTTATATCTTTAAGTTAGGTAAAATTACAACCCTATTGAGTCATTTGAGACACCATTAAGTGCCGTTGCGGAGTAGGTGTAAAATTTGGTTTAATTTTGAGAATGTGAGGGTAAAATGAACTCAGCATTAGGTTATGAAAACAGTTGTCCTTTGTTTGTTACATTGTTCAGTTAGCAGTACTATCAATTTGTTGGTCCTGACTTTGTTAGAAATAAATGTTCAACAAGGGTAAATTTATTCCTAACAAGGTGATATTTTTTTTAAAAAAAATTGCGTATTCCTGCAGTACTAGATCTGTAGTCTAAAAGTGGAGGACGAAGCACGAGTTCGTCAGGTGCTTGACAGATTTATGGTGCTCATGTCGAGATTTGTCGGGATAATTGCCTAAGTACCATGCGGTGACCATCTCCAAACCCCATCAATAAAGAAGCAATCCCCCTAGTACCACTCCTGAATGCACCTTTCCCTCCAAAACACCAAAAAGCTCCACGTCTCTCTTTTCTCTCCCTATTTTGCCCCTGCCTGCGTCTTCTTCCTTGAGCCGCCTCCAGTTCCCGCTTCTTCTTCCCTGCGGCGAGCTCCCGCCGCGACGCCCCTGCCGCGCCGCCCCCTGCTCCCATGCGTCGCCGCCCCCCTGGCCGCCCCCTTCTTCCATGCGACGCCCCCTGCCGCGCCGTCCTGCAGTGCTTGCCCCTGCTGCGACGCCACGGCAGCGTGCCCCCTCGCGTGCTGTCGCCTCCCTAGGCACGCGCGAGTCCGGCAAGTCCGCGGGCTCCTTCCCTGCCGCCGTGTCGGGCATGGCGGGCGCGCCCGCGTGGGCGCGCGCGACCTCCTGCGCCGTCGACCCCCATCTCCCCCTCCGCCCGCATCTTCCCTTCCCACGCACGCCGTCGAGGCCTCCCGCGTCCTCGAGGCGGACTGTCGCGCACCGCTCCCTCCCTCCTTAGCCGCGCAGGTCCCTCCGCCGTCGCGCCGTGAGGTTCCTCCCCCACCTCATGCGGAAGAAGACGGCGTCGGACTCCCCCGCCGTGCGCGCCCAGCGCCCTTCCACTCTCCGGCGAGATGCGCCGCCGCGATTTGGTTTGGAGCCGAGGTCCCTTGTGGCGCGCGCGGGCGAGCCCCTCTGAGGCGCCGACGAGGCCTCCCTGCCACCACGAGCGGCACCTTGGTTTCTCTCTCGCCGACCGCGCCGCGCGGGCGGCCTCCTGAGCCGTCACCGTCGCCTCCCTCGCCGGATCCAGAGGCGTAGCCGCATCGGGCGCGCGTCCCACCCCTGCCGCCTCCGCGGGCATGGCGCGTGGGCGCGGCCCTCCCCTAACGCCGCCGCGGGCATGGCGTTTGAGCGGCGCGGCGCGGGGAGCCTCCGGCGGCGTCGCTCGTCGCCGTCTCCCCATTTCTTTCTTTCTCTGTCGATTTGGTTCGATTGCTTGATGGGAGGACGCAGGGGCAGTCCCGGTACAGAAAAGTGGGACGAGGCCAGTTTTGGTGTTTCGGAGTGGCGGACGCGTTTGCAAGTTGTGTTCAGGAGAAGGCTCCCTTACTAATAGGGTTTCGGAGATGGTCGTCTTTAGGAGTGGGGTGAGGGCAATTATCCCGAGATTTGTCAGGCCACGAGAAATTTGGTGGCATTGGCAATGGAACTTATAATGATTTTTATAGTGACTTGGCACTTTAGTACTATTGAGGTTATTATGTCTTAGCATATTGTCTCCTGTTAACTTTTAACTAATGATAAATTGGTGGAAACATGGAGCTTTTCTGTGTGTTTATTGTGGAATGCTCATATAATTCTTACCTATAGTGAGGATGGAAGAAAATAACCGCTTCTGAGAAATTTGAGCTCACTTTACATATTGGTGAAATTTGCGTAACAGACTAACAGTGCGGTCACCGCGTAAGCAGAGTAATGAGCTCTGCTTTTCGTGCATATTGCTGTTTGAATTAAATCAACTCTTTTTTCTAGATATATACACTGGTAAACAAACTGTTCTGGCTGATGTCAGTTTCTGCACTGTACATATTCAGGCGAATCCTATGGCTAGCAACTCAGCTGAGGTAGCTGCAGTGGAAAAGCGTAGTGAACACACAGAGACCTTTTTGCTTGTGCATCTATCTCTAGTCGCTTACTTCTTTTATAATGGATCTTGTATATCGGCTCTTTTGACCTTGGAAGGCATATAACATCTTGATGCATGCATGATGCAATTTCTAATTCACAACACTGGTTTCTTATTTACAATAGGAATGCAGCAAATATTGAATTTTAGGCAGCCTGGACAAAGGAACTGAATGCATCAAATTTGTTGAGCATTTGAGATCGATAACTGCATAAAAAAATATTACCACTATGTATGAAAATAACTATAAGAGCGCTTCCAGGCAGATGTGCATTTTGAAGCATCAGGGAGAACTGATGAGGTCATGTACATGACACTAGCTAGCATGCATGCCTTAGTCTGAAGCTTAGCCTGACATATCCCATATGAACAGCACCAGCGGACAGCTTAGTATTTAAAGTCAGATACAGATTTGTTTTATTTATATATGCGATGAAAATGCAGAATACATAGGGATCCCGAATACATATGCCTTAGACAACTCATCGTCAATCAGTTAACTACTCCCTCTGTTCGCCAAATGATGACGTTCCGACAGCCTCCGGCAGTTGTTTTTTAATTCATCTGGTTGGTCGGAAACGTCAACATTTTCCGAACGGACGGAGTACGCAGTAGCTAGCCAACTGGAAACCAAGGGTTATTAGGGATAAGTGAATTCTGCAACAGTTGACAGCAATTTACGTTTGCCTGCAATAGCGTATCCTTGTGCGGTGAAGATTGCCGCGTATAAGGAACTCAGGGTATACTCCATCTGATTTTAAATTATTGACGTTTGACTTTTTTGGAGTTACGTTTGACCATTCATATTATTCAAAATATTAACTTAAATATGCAACAATTATAAGTTATATCTTAATTTTCTTTAGTGAAGAAACTAATCATAACAAAATCTATGATAATTTTTAAATTATTTTGAATAAGACGAACGGTCAAACGTAATTCGAAAATGGTCAAACGTCAACAATTTAAAATCGGAGGAAATAGCACGTAGAGGAATTCTGAATTTATTTTTGGCTATATTACTTAGTTTGTGACTAGATCAATTTGTTATTTCAGTTTGATTTATCATTTGTGAAAGGGGTCTTAGCCTAGTGGTTAAGGCTTCCGAGTAACACCTCTCAGGTCCTGGGTTCGACTCCCCGTGGGAGCGAATTTTCAAGGATTTAACGGCATTTGTGCTTTCAGTGGTAGGCGACGCTCCCGTCGACAGCGAGGCGCCAGTGGTGGCTTCGTATCTCTGGATTTGCCGGCTCAGTCTTCGAAGATACTCATAGGGGTAAGGTTTGCGTACGTGTGTTCATAGGGGTGAGTGTGCGTACGTTGTGAGTGTCTGAGTTGTACTGTGTAATCTCAAAAAAAAGTTTGATTTATCATTTTTGTGCCGAATGGGGGACTTCGGCGGGGGCAGTTCGGCAAGAGTGCGAGTCGAGCCGTGCAATGCCCGCGTTCGCTGCCTTCTGGGACCCACCGGTCAGTCATGTGGGCCCGTTGACTTGGTCGAATGACTCGAGTCGAATTAAATCAGGTGCGGGGGACCGACGCAACCAAATCCAACCTCCGCCGCCGCAGCAGCAAGCAGCATGGCGCCGCCGACGGAGCTGACGGACGATATCCTCGAAGATATCTTCCTCCGCCTCCCCGCCGACGACCCTGCGCGCCTCGTCTACGCCGCACTCGTATGCAAGCCCTGGTGCCGCCTCATCGCCGGCCACGAATTCCGCCGCCGCTACAGCGATCTCCACGGCGCGGCGGCGCCCCTGCTCGGCCTCCTCACCAACATCGACAACCCCATCGGCGCCGTCCTCGCGCCGAAGGCCCGATTCATCCCCACCTCCTCGTTCCGCCCGCCCAGCGCCGACGGCCTCCTTCGGGACTGGGGCGCGGTCGACGCCCGCCACGGCCGCGTCCTCCTCCACAGGGGCGAGGTCATGCACCATGTCTTCATGGTCTGGGACCCTGCCACCGACGAGCGGAGGGAACTGCCTGGGCTGCCCAAGTGCTACATCTGGAACGCCGCGGTGATCTGCGCAACCACGACCGGCGCCTGCGAGCGCCACGACTGCCGCCGCGGAGACTTCCTCGTCGTCTTCGTGGCGGGCACCACCAGATTCGACCAGTTTTTTGTGCACGTCTACGCGTCTCTGGATGGATCGTGGAGCGAGCCAACCTACTCTGCCCGGAGCCGCTGCGACTATAATGGCAGTTTAAAGAATGTACCTGGTGTCCTTGTGGGGAACGCATTGTACTTCGAGTTTTCGCACAATCGATGTATCCTCAAGTACAGCTTGGGTGCACATGAATTTTCAGTGGTTCAGCTGCCGCCTTTGCGCCATACCATTTGTCTCATCACTAGAGAGGACGGTGGACTTGGGCTCGCAATTGTGGAGGGCTCTAGGCTCCACCTATGGTCGACAGAAGATGGTCATTTTTCAGATGCAGGAAGGGTACACAGCAGAGTAATTGAACTCAACAAGCTGAGTAGCATTAGTGTCTTCTCAACCATTAATACCTTCCAAACCTTTCCTCATGTGGCTGGAGCTGCGGGTGCTATTAGTGTCATTCTTTTGCGGACCTGTGATAGGCTCTTCATCCTTGACCTAAAGTCTGAACGCGCTGTCAACGTATGCGGTGATTGCCACTCTCGCATGATCCCCTACACGAGCTTCTGCACTCCAGGTACTAACCTCATGCCGCTTCTATATCTTTAACCCACTAAGTATTTCATTGTCAACCATTTCGCGATATTCAATCGATAGTAAATATGAAATGTGTGCTCAAGAACAATGAAGTTATGGAACTGGAATATCCCAATGTCATATAAAACTGTGATGCTCCTATGTGGGCACCTTTTAGTTGTTAACAGTGTAAAATATCGATGATAGTATTTGTGTATGAGTAAAGTGAGATTAGGAACCGTGAACCCTGTATAGCTTCACTTCTCTTTTATCAGGAACAATGACGTTTCTTTTTTCCTATTAAAAGTTGTCAAAGTCCTTGATCTACTCCGAGAAAGTTCTCATATATAAAATGCAGAATATGAGAATCTGATAAAAGAAAGTTTGTTACTTCTGCCTCGATGTGGATCATTCTTGAAATTAAAAACGACTAGATATATATATGCATCTAGGAATTTATTGATCTGTTACACATGTTAAGAGGTTTCAGCCTGGTCTCTTAAGGTTAGATCTGTAAGGTAAAAGTCATTACCTACAAATACTCCAGATACCAGCCTCCATCTTTCACTAGCCCATTGCATATGCATATGTATGGAAGAGTCTTTCAATTGGTGTGATATTTAATTATGTAAGAATTCATCTGTTATGCCGATTATGGGACAGTTTGGTGTCTCTTAAATAAACTGATCTAACTAACTAAGGTTGGGCGTGTAAAGATCCCGCAGAAAACCATTACCTACATATGACCTTCTATACCTCACTACACTAGATATCAGTTCCCACCTTCCTTTAACCCTTTACATTGTTCCATGTTCTCTTAAGGATCAACTGTTGGTTCCGTGCTTTCTTAATGTTCAACTGTGCTAAAAAAAATGATAGGTGGGTATATGCTGTCACCATTCCATTATCTCTGTGTGACTAGCTGTGCTTGTTCACTAGTGATCTGACCATATAACTTGTTGTCTGCACTGTTTAGGTAGCCATTGGCAGCAACTTGGTGGTCCCTTGCACTTGGTTATTAAAAAAATCATTGAGGGGATATCGATTAATCAACTAGCTCATATTATTTTTTATTTCTGTATTTCTGCAGTACTAAGTCTGGCATCTCAAAGTGAGGTTCCAGTTTGAGTTCTTCACGTGCTTGAAAAACTTAAGATGCTCATGTAGAGATTCTCGGACAATGCGGAACTTGGTGGTTAGTCATGGCAATGGTAATCAGTATGAGCTTTATGGTGGAACAGCACTACAATATTAGTGAGTTTGGTGTCTGTCTTCGTATTTTGGCAGTTGATAATTGCGTTTTGTTTTGGCAGTTTCTTGGGTATTTGTCTGCTCTGCTGTCGTCTACAACACTGTAATTTCATATTCATTATGTTACCCTAATGTAATCTGAGTTTGGTTATTAAAATTCGAATGAAATGCACCATAGGTCCTTAAACTTTTAGCAGATCTTATATGTGTCCATAACTTTCAAAAATGGTTCATACAAAAATGGTTCATACCTCTCCATGAGAGCGAGTATGTCCGACTATATTGGGAGTCCAGTGTGGACATTAGAATGCTGTTCTCGTTGGCATGGAACTGCGTATTTACTGTGAATCCAATTTGGATGGAATAAAATCTGCTTTTTATCATAACTTCACAAGATGGTGAATTTTATTTCTATTTTTTATTTTTTGGACTGGGAGCCTCAGGGTTGGTTACAGTTAGGTCAAAACGTATTGTAGGAATGAGCTTTGATTATTGCACAGACTGCATTTAGAATGTATAATCAAGCCCATTTTCGTTGATATACACACCGGAAAACAAGCCTAGGGAACGGGCATGATGTTTATGCCAGTTTCTACACTGCAAATCTCCAGGTGAATCCTTTGGCCATCAGCTCAGCTGAGTTGGTTGCATCAAACAAATTGTGAAAATGATGGAAGGTGATGATGTTTTTAGGTTAAGTTTATATCTCTGCTGGCTTTCTTTTTTCTTTTACAAATCCTTGTATATTGGATCTGTTGACCTCATAAGGTATATGCTATGTTTTACATGATGCATCCACTGATTATTCTCATAATTACTTCAAGTATGCAACATTAGTCTATAATCATACATTGGAAATTGAATTTTAGACTATACCAATTAGTTGATCATTTGAGATTGTTCACTGCGAAACTTGCAAAGAGCAGCATTAGCATGGGAACACTCTTCCATGCAGCGACGCATTTTTAAGAAGCGTCATGAAGAATTGAGATCAAATACTCATGGCAGTAGCGTTTTCTGCAGCTTGAGCTGATAACTTCAATCTAAAGGCTGACATATATCTTACATGAACAGCACAAGCACAGTGTATAGTAGCTGGAGGCAGATACACAACATATGCCTCAGACGGCTTACTGGTGGTCAATTAATTGGGCAGCAGCTAATCTGTCTTTAGACCTGTTCCACATCTAATTGGCTATTCGGGCACCAGCACGTCAGTTCCTGGAATCTAATCTGATGAGGGATCAGTTAACTCCGCGACAGCTGAATGCCATTTATTACCCTGACATGGTATGCATGTCTCCCAGTCCCAGATAAGATCCAGACTAGGAACGAACATAAGATGGGCAATTGATATGATGATGTCTACGGGTGTTCGCTTGCTTGGCTCCTTTATCTGCAGAAAATTCATGGTGCCATTTTGGTGTTTATAATTAACCTGCTCATGGAGATCGTTTTCCATTGTCACCGCAAACAAAACAGGTGCCCCTGGTCGGGAGATGAAGCAGAGTATGCATCGAAACTTGCTACTCTGCTATTCGTTTACTGAGCAGAGCAGCTCACGAAGCTAAGATGACTAGATGAGGTACCAAAACCTTGATGCATGCGCTTGGAACTTTACCATGTACTCCTAGTCGACATGAACAAGGAATCCGAACCTGATACCTTGACTAGTGCATCTATGTTCCGTTCTACTATTGGGAATCCGATTGAAGGTGGAATCCGGCAAGAAAACTCGGTAATAAATGCAAAGAGGCATAGAAACGAGGTCGGATCGTCGGTCCCTTTTTTGTTTCCTCTCGCTCTGCGGCTTTGGTGCTTCCGGCGACCAAGCCCCTCGCTCTGCCACCGCCACAGCAAGCGAGCACCATGGTGCCGGCGCTGGTGGATGAGCTCCTCGAGGAAATCCTCTTCCGCTTGGCCGCCGACGACCCCGCGCGCCTCGTCCACGCCGCGCTCATCTGCAAGCGATGGCGCCATCTCGTCTCGAACCTTGGATTCCACCGCAGATTCCGTGCGTTCCGCCGTACACCCGCCTTGCTGGGCGTCCTATGCAACGTCGACGTCGTCGTCGAGAGCCCCAGCATCAGCCGCAGTAAGCCAACGGTCCGGTTCGTGCCCACCGTCTCCTGGTTCCGCCGACCCCGCGCCGTCCGCGGCGACGACCGGACCGCGATCTACGCTCTTGTTGGGAACACGCTCTACTTCGTGACCTCGGGCTCCAAATTCATCGTTACTTACAATTTGGACACGCGAGAGATGTCGATGATCCACCGACCAACGTTATGCTGTTATAGGCGCATCGCTCTCATGGTCGATGAGGATGGCGGACTCGGCATGGCCACGATCCTCAACTTAGGCTGTATATATGGTCGAGAGAAGATGGTCATGACGCGGATGAGGGATGGGCACTGCGCCGAGTCGTTGAACTCACGAACCTGCTTCCTGAGAGCGCTTTCCCAACCGATTCTACTCTGATTGGAGGTTGCACTGAGGTGTTTGGAGTTGCAGATCATATTGGCGTTGTACTTTTGTGGTCCTGTCAGTGTCACGGTCTCTTCACCATTGATTTGAAGTCCGGACGGGCCACCAAGATATATGAGGACAACAATTTACTCTCTGGCGTTTTAGCCTACATGAGCTTCTACACTCCAGGCACTAGTCTCACACATCCATCAATATAACGTTTCGGACAAAACTACTTTGCTTATTCACAATTTTATTCCTCAATTGCCGCGCTAACAACTGAGATGGTGACCTCACAGTGCTTGCTGGTAAAGCTCACGTCACGCGACGCCACACATTCCTCTGTTTCTCTTCCTTGCTTGAATAATTCGTCATTATTGTTCTTTCCCTGTCTAAATGGACCAAGGTTCTTTCCCTGCAATACAAAGATACCCAGCAGAGCTGCGTGTTCGAGAACAAACAAAGTGGACCAAGGTTTGCTTGGTAATAGGTCTTTGTGGCCGACCATGGTTCGTCTTGTCGAACGTGGCCACGAACCATTATCAACGATCACGTTTTCCACATTCCGACTTTTCTCCACCAAAATTGGCTCTGCGGTTCAGTTTCAGTTAACAGGTATGCTCTGTTGCATCAGCAAGGGTCAATGACTCAAAGAGTCCCTTTTCTTTGCGAGAAATTTCCTGTTCAATTTAGGATTTAAGGTATAATTATGCAGCGAACTGTAATGATATTTCCTGACAAACTACCATAAGGCCTGGACAGAGATCCTTTTGCAGACAAGCAAATTTACCAGGACGAAGCAGAGTATGCGACAATACTTAGCTGCTCTGCTATCAGTAACCTGTTGTCCGCGTAAGGCGTAACACCTACCATGCATGTCAACATCAACATCAGGGTCCAGTCGTTGCTGATGAGCAGCACTCCCGAGCCATGAGAACGTCCAACCCTGCCGACTCAACCTTGTGAAATATGATGGAGCCAGTGCAGCAGTGTATAACTCAACTTGCTTTGGCCCCATACCTGTTGGAATGGATCGTACTACTATAGTTGAAACCACTACGATACTCACATTTTTTCATTGTAACAAAATATAATTCACCACTAATCTTTTATGAAGTCACTTGTCATAATTCTGCTCGGGTTTTTGCTGTTAAAAAGGGCATAAGCTAAGTGCTGCAGTATATCTGGAAACACGTTTCTGGCGTTTAACTCCCAGAACATCCATGTAACCAAGCAAACGAATGAGGGCTGATTGGATGCGGGATTCCATTATTTATCATACAGATTTGTCATGCTAAAAGTACAAGACTGAATTGTGGGTTCAGTAAAAGAGTTTCAATTTTTACCCAGCCAATTTTAAGCCACAAGAGATGAAACAAACCATTTGAATAACTTAACATACTTGACACTACAGTATCATCCATATTGAGCAACAGTACTTTCCCTTCGCAAAAAAAAAAGAGCAACAGTACTTTCAGCAAGTAAACAGAGTTTTATTCGTTCTCGGATCTGATTGCAGGCTCAAGTTCAGGGGCACTCAGATAGAAGGATATTGCCTGGGTCACCACCGGTGTAAGCATCATGTCTTCATCTCGCACTTATAGCGGCAAGTATGAACACTACATAAACAAAGAAATTTGATAATGACATCAGATGGATAAGGAATAATTTGATAATTTTCTCAATTTAACATTTTTGCTTATCATTCACACTGACCAACAAGTTACAACTAACGTTCCCAAAAGAAAAAGTTACATCTAACTGCTACTTAAGACAGCTAACTTATAATCAATGGCAAAAATTATCATAAAAGTACTATGTTAACAATGTAACAATATTGTGGAGAATGTGGCAAACATACTGTGTCAGACCAAGGAATCGGCTGAACGTGCATGTGTTTATTTGTTGGATACGGGTATCTTGGAGCACCATAAAAACAATATTTTTTTTCTTTGTGAAGGACAACAAAGAATGGACGCCAGACCGCCAGAGAGTACCAAAGGACAGGAGATTTTTCTAATTTTTTAGAGAAAATGAAAGGACTTTATTTTTCCAAAAAAAAAAAGGGCAATGGAATGACTCATTTGAAGGATAACAGGGAATCTTTTGTTTTAAAAGGATAAAAGGGGATGGGATTATTTTCTGGTCATGGAAAAGGTTATTTTTTGGCATAAATGATAGCAGAGGACAGATGTTTTGATGGACAACAAATGGGTGGGTTTATGACGGTGGACAAATATTATGAAGCATAACTAAGGAGCCTTTGGATAATAGGGGAGGGGATTGGTTTTTTCCATGTGAAAGAAACCTTTTTTTTGTGGCATAAACGATAATGGACATCATATTTAGATGCATAACAAAGGAGAGAATTCTTTTTTTTTTTGGGGGGGGGGGGGGGGGGTGGTTCGTGCAGATATATTGAAAGGATAACAAGGGACATAATGTTTTTCGATCGAGTTTATATATCTAAAGATCAAGTTGGTTGGTGCCAGAAAAAAAATAGAATTGGAAAATGTGCCTAAAAAATGGAATAGTAGTAGTAAACAAAGTGGAACAAAAAACAATGAGCTGACGGTGGAAGTGAAGTTCACGAAGATTATCAGGCACACGCTGGAGCAATGGAAACAGGTGAGGACGGCAGATAATAAGGGACAACTAGTTTTGAATTTGGAAATGAAATAAAACAAAAGCCTGCTGGCCCCATCCATTTTCAAGATCGACTGCAAAAGGAAAATCAACGAAATATCAAACTGAAGGAAAAAGAAAGAAGTCCGTACACATGGAAAAATCATGGGAGACAAATTTGTTACCCTTGATCTGAAGCCTCACGACCATGGTTGCTATCATCAGGGCGAACCATGTCAGAGCAGCTGATCGACGATGAGTGCACAGGGAAAGCCAAGGACACGTCAGCAAACCACAGAAGCGCGTCTACATGGTTGATATAGGGAGACGAAATTGTTACCTTTTCTCTGAAGCCTCATTACCGCTGTCGCTTTCACCAACTATGGCCCGCAAATCCGAACTGACCGACAGGCATGACGGCATGACGAGAAGTGTACTAGCTTTTCAAGTCAACGGGCGGACGATTTTCTTACCTCGGCTGTTCCAAAGCCTCCCTATTTGCCTTGTACTCATCCTTTACTATGCGTGTTTCATATTTCCTTGACAGCTCAAGAGTTGGACGGTTTGGGTGCTTGTCAATCGTATCCCTGCACTTGGCCTCTGCATCCTCCACCTCAGTGACCCTGGCACCATAGCAGTCAACTATAACCTTGACTTGTTTAAGGGAAATCAGGTTCTCCAAGCCAACATCGAAGTCACCACCTTCTCTTTCCCGTACTTCGAAGTACAACTTAAGCCTTTGAAGCTTTGGCATCACTCCTTGACCAAACACAAGCCAACATCTTGCGTAGTGCTTATACTTAAAATCTGTTAGAGAGCGAAAGGACTGATCCGCACCAATCATCAGCCGTTCTTCAGTGGTACCATCGACAGTTACTTTAATATGAAGAAAACATAGCACGGGTAATGCTCCATGCAGTTGAAGATCATCATGCCTTAGCACGTTGACCTGGATGGATAAGATAGAGGGTTCGGAGAGGGAGGAAAACCACCGTGGCAACTTTGGGATGATTAAAGATTGTCCACAAAAGCATTGTAGATGCGCAGGGCTGCTAAATTGATCTGGTATGCAATCTAGGGAACATATCTGCTCGTCATTAAACATAATTAAAGTATGAATGTTGCGTAGATTGGATAGGCTCTGGAGAAAAGTCTTCACGCAACTCTCACTGTCATCAGATAACCCAGATATAATCAACAACCGCAGTCCAGTAAGATTACCGAGCTCAGCCAGAATCTGTGGTGAATCTGTCACATCAAGCCTAAGCAGTTGCAGCGACACTAGACTCCCAGTTCCATGTGGAAACTTGACCCCGTTACCCAAAATCAGACATTCAAGTTCTCTTAACTGAAGAATACTTGCTGGAAGTTCTTCTATGGATGCCTTCGACAATTCCAAAGTATTCAGATGCTTAAGGTTTGCAATTTGTTCTAGGAGCTCTGCTTCAATCTTACCACTTATTTTCAGATACCTCAAGTGATGCAAACTCCCAAGATCCATAAGATTATTATGCTTACTGGAAAAGCATTCCAAAACTAGTGCACGGAGAGCAGAAAATCTTGAAAGAGGAAGCATCCACTCAAAAGCGTCACCTAGTGCAACGAGTGTTCTTACATGGGACACATCCACCGTCATTGGCAGGATCATTTTCTCATCCTTGCAGTGACAATCGATGGATCTTGCTTGTTGGAGATATGTGTTTTGGATCTCCTAGTATGGTCACAAAATTTTCTCGATCCGAAATGGAAATGATGAGATCAAGTATCATATCATGTACTTTACAAAACCATGCAATACCAAGTGTATCTATACCTAGTGGTTGAATCATGCTCCTATTAACAAGCTCATTGAAATACCTTTCTCCAAGATCATTCAAATTGGCCCCCTGATCTTGATCAACAAAACCTTCTGCTACCCAAAGGCGTATCAAATCATTTTTTCCAATCTCAAAATCCTCGGGAAAGATGCTAAAATGCAAAAGGCAAGGCTTTAGATAGGATGGCAGATCATTATAGCTAAGATATAGTATACCTCGCATGTTCCCTAGACTTCTATCTTTTTCAAGTCCAGAACCCATTGATTTGTAAACACGATACCACTCATACTTTGATTTATTCGGTATACTGGCCAACATACTAGCTATAGTTATTATAGCTAATGGTATCCCACCACACTTCTTCAAAAGTTTCGTTGTTACCTCCTCTAATTCAGAAGGAATTCCATCTTCTTCATTGAACATTCTTTTGGAAAGCAACCTTTTGGAGTCCTTATCAAAGAGAGGATTTAGTTCATACATATCTCCATCAACAGAAGAGAACTCAGCCACACCAACATTGCGGGTTGTAATGATAACTTTGCTCCCAAGATTATTGTCAATCAGAGCACCTTAAATGGTTTTCCATGCTTCTTCACTCCATATATCATCAATTACAATGAAATACCTATAGTTTTTTAAGAGCGTAAGATGCAATTGTGGAAATAAAAGCCACACAATTGTAATAGAGGTACAGCACAAAACACCAAAAAAGAAAAATTTAACATCACATCCCAAAATGTTTTAATTCATGGTTGAACATATTAAAACATCTCTGATGTGAAATAATGAAATTATAAGATGTATTTAAACAAATTTTTAGAGTAATAAAACACATGAACCTATTTTTCCTATTTGACCACGGGAACTCCAAAACGCCGCGTATTTCACCACATTCTACACCATAAGATGCAGACAGAGCAACACGTTCTGGCAAACCATTGATTATGATGACTGCTCCGGCAAATCATCCCACGGGGGCGAGCTCCAACTTCACTATTCTGCCTCTGCATTGTTTCTCCTTTTTGCGTTTAGAAGAAGTGTCTGAGGCAAGCTAGGGTCTGAGCTGATACGGTCGCAGTTAAGTGGTTAGGCAGCAAACTGTTTAGCGGGAGTTGAGATGATCGGACCATGAGGTGTCTGACAAGAATGCTTCGTTTTTTTGATTCTCCAGTCAACGTGATTATGACTTTTAGTCTATACTAAATCAAAGAGCAGACACGCGCACGTGGTTAATTTGTCAGAACTCAGTTAAATCCGTGGTGTTTGTTCTTTCTTTTCTTCGCTAGAGGCCACTTAAGATGACTAAAATATTCCAATTTCCAAGTATCCCAGATGAAACAGGGAAATTTTATAAATATGATATTATTAGTTAAATGCTACTGCAAAAATTCTTTTTTTAAGACAACCCTAACCATTTATACAGTCGCCTACAAATAAATTCCAAAACAGAAACAAAAAAAAAAGGTATCCACCTATGGCCCATGGCCTTTGCTAGTTTTTTTTTTTTTTTTTGTGAGATCCCATGGCCTTTGGTAGGGCCTTGCTACCTTCTCACTCGCTCGTGCATGTCATTGAACCGCACATTGGCTGTTGAGCCAACAGCCACCATATGCTCGCCCGGGACTTAAGACCTATTGTTTCAGCTTTAGATTGTAGAATCTATCTTTTGGATTGTAGACTGTGGAATCTGAGATTGTAGAATCTAAACATATAAAAGCTGAGAGTTCTTTGTTTATCTAGCTAAATTCTACAATCCAACGCCAGTCACTTATTGTGGGTCTCAATGGCATACTGGTAATTATATGTTTCATAATTTGACAAAAGCTAACATTGGCAAATTCCTTGATTATGGAACCTAGAGGAATAGATTGTGGAACCAAACTCCAAAAGCTAGCCTTTTATTTTAGCTTCAGCTTATAGAATCTAGAACCCACAATCTGAACCTAAAACAAAGGGGCCCTTAGGCCGTGGAGCCACCTACTGCAACATACTCGGCTTGGTCATTAAGTCGTTCACTGCCACACACTAGCTAGCCTAGACCGCGAGCCACCCACCGCCGCACGCTTGTGCGAAAGAGGGAGAAAAAGAGTGTTGGTGCCAGATCTGTGGTAGCTGGTTGTAGATCTGAGAGAGAGAGAGAGAGATATATATAGGGAGAGAGATAGAGTGCACACTTGAGAGAGAGGTGATTGGAGAAGGGGTTTGAGTCAGTTGGTATGTATATGCATACTAGTCATCCAGTTAGGTCGGTGAGTATGTAGAAATAGATATTTCTAGAATGAACATTTTTCCAACCGACATATTATGTTGGTCGCTTCAAGAATTTAATGGGCTTGATTTTAGGCGGTTCACATAATTACCTGTAGAGCCACGGCTCGGCCATCATGGTCCATGGGATCTCCTTAATGTACTAGGTTCTAAAAGTAAAAGTTCTATCCATTTCCGTAAAACTATAGCTGGAGTTTGAATTTCCCCATCTTTTAAAGACTGAGTACGATATTAACCTGTTTAAACTTATGTAGCACAAGCAGAGAAGTGTTCCTCCTAGAATATTAAGCTTGGTATGGTCGAGAGTCCACCAAACCCCTACCCCCTCCCAGTAGCGAGAAGCCCACCCGCCCTCCCCCCTCCCCTATGCACTTGCTAGTCACACCACTATGGCTACAGTGGCCCCTCACTCCAAATCAGGACCACCTTGTCCCTTGGCGTCGCCGATGTCCCCGGCTATCATGTAAGAAGCGCACGTCTTGGCGCCAGCTTAACCTCTCACTGCAAACAGGCATCCTCCAGTCACCCTACGTCCTGACCATAGCGGGCGCCTCAGCCTACCCTATCCATGGCCACACCACCTCCCCCAGGGTCATCCATTCCCCTAGCCACGGCTCATGGCCAGAGGCAGGTTTGAGGCGATGGCCCTTGAGATTTACCACTCCCTAGCAGTGAAACCCCTTGTCACATGGCTTACCCCTGGCCTCTCCGAGACCGCTTGTCCGCTTTTTAATTAGCTGTGAACACACTCGGGAAGCAACTTCAACATGACCCTAGTTGCAAACACCCTCAATTTCAACTTTAGCCTCACAATAACAAAAAGGGCCTGTAGGGGCGGCCCAAAATGGCCTGTAGGGGCGGTTTATGTGGACCGCCGCTGTACAAGTGTCGCTACAGACATCGGTCTATAGCGGCGGCTTCGAAAAACCGCCCCTACTTAGGGCTCTGTAGGGGCGGACCAAAATGTCATCCGCCCCTACAGACACCCTCTGTAGGGGCGGACCACATTGTCATCCGCCCCTACAGACTCCCTCTGTAGGGGCGGACCATAATGTCCTCCCCCCCTACAGAGTGGCGGACTACAATGTCATCCGCCCCTACTGCTTCCGACATGGAAAAAAAAAGAAGCATTTTCTATTTCCAAAGTTCACCACTGCATACAACTTAAATCACCAGAATATACACATGAACAGAATGAAACCAACTCATACCATCAAATCACCTCATTAACTTCATAATGTCACCAAATCACCTCATTTCAATCCAACATCACAAATACATCACAAGTTTACAAATTATGGCATTGTTTCAGCTAAGGTCTATATCGTAGTCATCATCATCTTCCGTCTCAGGCTGGTATGGGCGTTTCGCACCACCCCACTCACAAAGTCTCCTATGGTTCTTCCCTAATAAGCCCTCATGATCGAAGAACTTACCTCTTGGATGGATCACCTCATTCAACACAAACCGACACATGCAGGCCACGGTGGAGTACAAATTCTTATCGCTCATATGAATATCAGGCTTGTGTGTCCCCGCCTTTATTTCTTCTAGTTTATTGTTATCCGCGAGCCACTTCTTTTCTAGCCTCTTTTCTTTCTGCAAGGACAAATGGAAGAGTGTATTAACGAAAGTATGATTCAAGCAATTCCAAAGAATAAATCGATATAAACAAAGACCAACATACCTCTTCATTGCTCTCGTATTCGATTCTACCCAAGTGTTCGGAGCTAGACCTTGCAAAGGAGCACGTATAGTAGCCGCAATGGACACTACCAAACTCTTGTTTCATACACTTTAAAATAGAGTAAACAAGATACAAGTTAGATCGACATATCATCAATATTAAGATAAAGTCATAGGCAAGGAGGATAGACGTGTTACCGGAAATTTATGCCGAAAGAACATATGCTTTTTTCGTTTTGGGTTGTGGTATCCCCCCTGCTTTGACATTGTGCTCATAAGCGCTAGTCAATTGACAAAAACGCATTGTTAGGTAAAGTTAATAATCAACAAATTGTAAATGTTACGATTAACATCGTACCAATCTAAGACGGTGATAAAATCAGCATAGTACTTCTTTTCCATGTCAGCACTGTCGAGCACACAAAGGTACCCATTCGTCGGGAAAAGAACAATACAGATCCAGTGGTTGCTACAGAAACAATCATGTTTGTTAGTATTTCAAGTATCTTTGACCATTTAGCAGGAGACAAAGGCAGTGGTCGAAGTGATTGAACTTACTTGAAGTTGTAAGGAGCAAAAATGAACTTCCTGTCCTGCCACTTTAGGAAGCAATTACATATGTAAGTCGCAACTTGACCCCTTGCTGCTATTGTCATTTGCTTTTTCATTGCAGCTAGCTCTTGTTTACTCTTACCCATGAACTCTGGGCTACTTTCATTTATTTCAGGGTTTATTGCGCCTTGACGAATCATGTGCGGGTTGAGGTACCCTACCTTCCAACGTTTTTTCGCGTCGGGATATTCCTTACGTTGGGACACCGCGCCCATCCTACAGAGAAAAGCAATTGTGGTCGTTTAGTACTATGACAAAATGTTCATATGTGTTTCAATATACGAAGGGGAGGAAGCACTTACATGCACCATATGGTTATCCACGTGATGTCCATCCTGCCAAGGCGAAACATATTGTGAACATCATCGAAGTCCAACATTAGATAGTTGTGTTCCGGATCATCGACAGTGTTGAACACCTCCGGAAGAATCCGGCAAGTGATCATGCTGACTCCTTCTTTCGACGCCGCCATGTACCAGTCATGAAACTTTTGCATCTCCCATGGCAACTGGGAAAGGCTTGACGCTGGTAGCAAGGGCTTTCCCAACGTGAATGTAGGGTAGTCCTCTTCGTGAACATCGTCGTAGTTTATCAGCACGTTGTGGGGATCTGCCTCAGCAGCCGCCTTCTATCCTTTGTTGTCCAATTTCTCATGCCTCCCACTCCATTTCCTCTTTAACATAGCCACGAATTCATTGACATCTGTAGTAGACTTAGGCGAAGGGGGAGGTAAGTCCTCAACCACAGCCGGAGAAGGCTTAGGCGGATGGGGAGCTACGACCTCAACCACAGCTGGCGAAGGCTTAGGCGGATGGGGAGCTACGACCTCAACCACAATTGGCGAAGTATCAGGCAGAAGCGTAGGAGAAGTGTGGACCTTTGGACCTTCAACTGCTTCACCCCCTTTTTCGGATCGACGCTGAGTGTTGTCCGAAGCCGCACCCGACATAGGAGATGGTTGTCCAGATATGTTCCCATCCCCCGCCAGCTGCTGGCTCCCATGAAATGATCCGTGACCAGACAAGGGGGGTGGTGAAGCCCGTGGCGTCGAGTTGAGCAAGACAACATCCCGCCGTTTCCACATTATGAATGAGTGAAGGCTGTCCTGGAGAGTTTCTATCCCTGCCTCAAGATTCGGGATATCGATCTCGTGGTCCTCGTATCCGTGCACTATCTCTGACACAGAGACCTTTATGTAGTCAGGGGGAACTTCGTTGTTATGACAATCCCGTCCCGGAAGTGCCATGCCTGTTGCAACCTTCAAGGTCTTCCCCTTGTATCCAAATGGCACATGCAGCTCGCAAGGAGTTTGCTCAGTGATTGCTTCAAAGACTTCCCCTCGTTGCCGGTTTTGCAACGATGGCGTGGGAGAAGGAGTCCCCCGAGCCAAAGCATCCATAGAGGCTTGCAGGTCGGGGACTATCGGTTGTAGGTGGCTCAAATCTATGCTGGTAGCATGCTCTTGAGCGAACATCATAAACTGACGCCTCCATTCTTCTTTGGCTTGCTCTTCTACATGCTGCTTGTGCAACGTATGCTTCTTGTACATGCTGCACGAGGAGGATGAGGAATCCGAGAAACCGTCTTTGAAAGTGGCCGATGACGAGAGGGCTCGGATCCGCCCGCCGTGTTCCTTCTTCCCACCGGTCTCCACGATAGCCTTCGTGAGCTGGTCATTGTGATACAGGGGCTTAAAAAGACCAAGCTCCGTCTGCTTCTTGATTGGACCCTGCAAGGCCTGTACCACTTCACCAGCCTCGGGATTCTTCAGTACAATTTCCCCTGACTCGGTGATATCTGAGCGAGCATATACCCAGTATTTGGCCCGCGGCTGGATGCCTGGCATTATCTCAGGTTTACCGGCGTTGCGATTATCCTCTTCCATGTTTTCCCACTTCGGAATCTTAATTTTATAACCACCTGGCCCAAGGCGGGGCTTGTACTTGTTCTTCTTGTTGAGAGCAATCATGAAGTGTTCCATCGTATCAAAAAATGATGGAGGGAAGCACATCTCAAGTATGCACATTGTTTCTTTTATGTGCAACCGTAGGTCATTCAAATCATCTAGACTGATCACCTTCTTCGAGACTGCATTGAAGAAGTAGCACAAGCGAGTTACGCCCAGTTTTACCCACTCTGATTTGATACCTCTGATGGCGATAGCGAGAAAGACCGAAAGCATTGTGTGGCAGTCGTGAGTGTTGTAGCCACTTATCTTCAACTCTTCCATGTTCACGAGATTCTTGACATTCGATGAGAAACCAGTTGGTACTTTAATCCCGTGTAGGCACTTGCAGAATGATGTTTTCTCCTCGCGTGTAAGGGTGTAGCCTGCAGGGGGGAGATAATACTTTCCATTTGGCCTCTCTTGAGGATGGAGCTCTGGCCTTATTCCCAACTTTTCAAGATCTCTACGTGCTTTGAGTCCATCCTTCGTCTTGCCAGGTAGGTCCAATAAAAGACCGACAGTGTTATCAAAGACACCCATCCCAATATGCATCCAGTCAAAAGCGTGTGGCACTTCCCATTCTTTCCACTAATCCAGGTATCTGTAGAAAATGGACTGCTTTTTAAATGGTGTTAGGGGTTTTGACTTAGGAACTCCTTTCAAAGGCTTCCCCAAAACAACTCTGATGTTCTTGACCATGTCAAACACAACCCTGGCGGTACAGCGTCGGGGAGGTAAGCCTTCCTCAACGGTGCCATCAAACTGTCTCGCCATCACACGATACATGTGTTTTCTTGGTAAGAATCGACGATGTCGCATGTACACTAGCTTCTTAGACGAAGGAAGGTACACATGGGAAGTATCATCAACGCACACAAAGCATGCTGCCTTCCCTTTGACCTGTCCTGATAGCTTCCTTAATGCAGGGGAATCGCTTATGGTGATGAAAATGATGGCATGCAGCGTGAAGTACTCCCTTCGAAACTCATCCCACATACGGACCCCCTCTAACCATAGTTTTTGCATGTCTTCCATCAATGGTTCCAAGAACACATCTATATCGTTACCAGTTTCCTTAGGTCCAGATATAAGGATGGTCAACAATAGGTACTTACGCTTGTGGCACAACCAGGGGGGGATGTTGTACATTGATAGGATCACTGGCCAAGTGCTGTGCGGGTTCCTCATTTGACCGAAAGGATTCATCCCGTCTGTACTCATTGCGAACCGTATATTCCTTCCCTCTTCAGAGAACGGTCGATGGTTGACGTCGAAGTTTTTCCACTGTATTGCGTCGAAGGGATGCCGGAGCTTATCATCCCTCTTTCGCGTATGCCATGTCATCAGTGCAGCATCTCTGGGGTTTGCGAACAAGCGCCTCAGGCGATCAACCACAGGTAGGTACCACATAACAAGAGCGGGAATCTTTGTATCATTGTTATCATCGACGGTATCAACCACAGGTCTACTCTTCTTCCTCTTCCGACCTGTCTTCTTATTCTTCCTGTTGGCACCGATGGTGATGTCCGCATCGTAGTCATCGTTCCTCCTCTTGTAACGACTGCGTTTACACCTTGGGCATCTCACGGCGTTCTCGTACTCTTTTCGATACAAGATGCAATGGTTTGGACATGCATGAATTTTTTGCACGCCCAACGAAAGTGGGGATAATAGCTTCTTCGCAAGGTAGGTGGACTTGGGCAACAAGTTAGGCTTCGGCAGGGCATCGGAAAATAGTTGCAACAAATCTGTGAAAGAAGCATCTGACCACCCGTTAATGGCCTTCAATTTCATCAGCTCAAGGACCATACGCAATACAGTAAACTCTTTATCACATCCTTTGGATTCCTCGTACAGCAGGTCCTTCGATGCCTTCTCTACTGTATCCATGTTGTCGAGCCCTTTCGCTGTACCGACATTTTGGAACACTTGCGGTTCAACATGGCGCAACATTTCCTCAACATCAAACTCAGGTTCGACATCCATGGTGGTGGTGTCAGGAAACTCAGATGCCGCTCCTAATCCATCAACCTCAACCTCAACCGCATCCTCAGCTTCAACTTCGTTTGCGGCACCGGTCTCGATGTTGTTCTCACCATGTTTTGTCCACCTCGTGTACCCCTCAACAAAACCTCTTTTCACCAAGTGTGATTTGATCACGGTCATATCATCCCATAGCTTCTGATTCTTGCAGTCAACGCATGGACAATATATATCTGTTGTCCCTTCACGCTTAGCATGTTCTGCGGCCCATTCGGCAAACTTATTGAGTTCTCGCAGAAACAATCCGGAAGGCCTTGGCGTGTCATACATCCAAGATCTATCCATCTCATATACCTTACACCAAAACAAACAATGAATTAATTATTTTAACTTAAAATAAAAAATAAGCATATCTCTATGTCCCTCCCATATTCCCCTCCCACTCTCTCTCCAAGAGCCACCTACTTCAAAATTAGATCTAGATGAAAGAAGCTAAATATCCATGAAATTTTGCTTGGTAATACAAATACATGATATAGGATCCCATATGCTTCCATCCAAACCAAATCAAACACTCCGATTCAAGAGAATTTTGACAAATTTGTATGAACAACATACCAACTTCAAATCCAAAATTGAGCTCGAATTCAACATGAGAGCAAGAAAAAACCTTTGGAATAACTTTGCCTTACCCTCACGAACAAACTCCTCCAAAAAAAATGAACTCAAAACCTTCCCCCCTCGTTTTTGGAATTTTGGCGAATTTTTCGGGCCGCCACCGGTTGCAGGGGAAAGTGAGCGGCCCGAGGGTCTTTATATATGTGGGGACACTCTGTAGGGGCGGACCACATTATGGTCCGTCGCTACAAAGTCTCTGTAGGGGCGGACTACATTATGGTCCGTCGCTACAAAGTATCTGTAGGGGCGGACTACATAATCGGCCGCCTCTATAGCCCGTGACTTCTGTAGGGGCGGTTCACAATGTGAGCCGCCCCTACAGATTCTCTGTAGCGACGGACGTCGATGTGGTCCGCCGCTACAGATGCCCAGTAGCGACGGACCATATCTTGTTGCCCCCGGACAGACCTATAGAGGCGGATTTCTTTTATGGCCGCCGCTATTCTCTTTTAGGATGCGTCGCTACAGACCCTTTTTGTTATTGTGCCTATGCCTAATTGTCATTTTTCGAGCTTCAAACATATTTAGAGCTGGTCACCATTGGCACTAGAAATTCATCGTGTTGGAGCTTAGTGCCGATCGACAGTGTTAGGCTAATACATCTTACTTTTATTATGAACGAAAAACAGTTGTTTAATCTTCATAACAGATATTAATTAAAAGCTCTAAGCACCCCCCTCTGGTTCATAAGATTATTGCAGGGAAAGAGTGATGAAGCACAATCCTTCGGCTCTAAAAATCTAAGTCCATACAAAACTCAATTTGTTTAATTTCCAGGGATATTCTTTAGGACAAAATCTTAAAACAAATATACATCATGTTAAGCCGCAGGTATGAGCAAATAAAACATCAAAGCTCTGAACTTTTAAAGTTTAACACGAAGAACTCTAATAGGAAAAATAAAAAAAAATGGAACTTTGGGGTACATGATAGATATACAACACGTACCTCTTGTCCTTGAGATATTGCCTGATAGTCCTTATAAGTTCTTCCGGAATCCGGATCCTTTTCTCCAGCATTTGTGCACTTGTCTTCACTAATTTGCCGTAGTATTTTGCTGAGAATCTGCTTCATGTTTGGCCGAAGAGATACAGAGACGAAAGCTTTACAATTGAACTGGCCCCCAAGCCTTTCATACACCAAATTGGCAATGGTTGTTTTGCCCAGGCCTCCGACTCCAACAATTGAGACAACCATTGGCTTCTGTTGATGGGCACCCTTCCCTTTCATTAGCAAGTCGGAGATCCTCTCTACCGGTACATCAGTGCCGACAAGCTTCGATACTTGTTCAAAGCTAGCAAGCACGCGAGAATCGACTGTTGTCGTGTCCGATCCTGCTGCAACACCTTCCAACTGGTACCTTCGTCGCCTCTCAGCAACCTCATGAATGCGCTTCTTGATGTCTTCGATGTCATTGGCAACATGATGACGAACTCTGGCCTTGGTCAACAAGCCCATGGTCCTATTGAAGAACCTTCTGAAGCTATGCGGCTTGGCTTGTACAGGAGCATCGATGTGCACCATGAAAGTGTCAACGCTGTCCTCAATGTCGTAGGTGAGCTCCTTCAAGTCCCTCACCCAGATCTCTTCAAGCTCGCTAACTTGATGGGCTGGTTTCTTGGACAACATGTGGACGACGGCCTGCATGCTCTCCATCTCGGCTTGCAGGAACTTGATCTCCCCTCGCACTCCCTTGTGCAGCTTGTATTGATCGCTTAGGAGGGTTCCCAGCTTGGGGAGGAGGCTGCTCAGTGCCCCTGCCGCGAGCTCCATGCATGCCTTGTTCTGTTTGCTGGCTATCTAGCTACAAGTTTGGCAATGGAGTGTGGAAGCGGAGTGCTGGTGCCCTATGGAGAAGAGATGGGCGTCCAAACACCAGAGCTCGGTTACGAATACAAGTCCACTATTTTGGAACCGTAAGATATGCTAATCACGGAGTTGAAGATCTTATTGGCCCTCAAAAAACAATAGGGAAACAGCAGGGCTCGTGAACCTCCACGCCGCGGCCGGTGTATTTTTATCGCTGGCAGATGCCTATTGCCTGCCATGTGCATCTGTCGCTACTATGTATTTTGAATGTGCGTGCCTATATTTAATATATAAGATTTTGATTCCTGTGCCTATTATGCAGAAACCAAGATGAAGCTTGTCCCAGTGTATTTTTATCGACAGTCTTTGAGATGACGAAATACAACTCTTGGGAATGATAACACAAAGCAACTCTTTGCCTTGTTTGGGACGACGAAAGTATTATAACAACAAGTGCTCCTTGGGAAGTCAAAAGGTTTTTGATCATCGAGATCTATGCCCATATGTTTTTTATATGCAACACAAATTAGAAGAAAAATGGATGGCCCGATTACTTCTGCAGCAGTTGGTGACTTTTGACGCGTTCAGCGGACCACCAAATTACCACCCGGAACCCAAAAAAAAAAAAAAAAAACCACCCGGAAGAAAATTCTCTGCGTACGGGTCGCAAACCGGCTCCTGTGCGGCACCGCCTAGATTGTTGCCACTGTCCGGTCTATCCTTCGATGGACCGGAGCAAGGATTTTGTTAACAGCTTCCGTCATGACGATGAGGGGTGATGGTTGCAGGATCTCGGCAGCTCGACCAACGGTTGACAAGCGTCTTTCCTGAATTTGCTTCAGGAACGATGTCATAGCAAAATTCAGTGTGCATGACCTCAGGAAATTAAATAGCTCGTCAAGGACACTGACGTGGACAACGCTTTGCTTCTCTGCCGTTGTCTGAGCTGCCAAAGTCGATGGCTTGGTGGCGTTCTTACGCGTTGCCGTGCCACGATATGGAGAAACCCTTTCACAGTGTCCAAGATTACTAGTGCTTTTTGGTTCGGGTTAATGTAACGCACTCTTATTACGGAGGCAACTGATTGCGTGTGATTTTCTTTGTTTCGTCGCCGTCGCAATTTGAAAGTGCCAACGCTGTCCTCAATGTCATAGGTCAGCTCCTTCAATTCCTTCGCCCAGATCTCGTCAAGCTCGCTAATTTGATGAGCTTGCTTATTGGACAACATATGGAGGACGGCCTGCATGCTCTCCACTTCAGCTTGTACTCATCGCTGAGGAGGGTACCCAGCTTGGGGAGGAGACTCCCCAGAGCTGCCACCGCGAGCTCCATGCATGCCTTGTTCTGTTTGCTGGCTATCTGGGTACCAGTTTGGCAATGGATTGTGGAAGCGGAGTGCTGGTGCCCTATGGAGAAGAGATGGGCGTCGAAAGACCAGCACTCGGTTACGAACACAAGTTCACTATTTTGGAACCGTAAGATATGCTAATCACGGAGTTAAAGATCTGCAGATGCCAATTGCCTGCCATGTGCAACTACCGCATTCTGTGTGTCAGACCCTATTTCTGGAATCTACTGTGCATCCTGTATCAGTCCCTGGATCAGTAGCTGATACGCACAAGAACACAGATATGATAATCAAAAGCATACTTCGAATAGGTAAATAAGTAAGATACCTGATATAAGACCTTAGCAGCGGTACGACAAGGATTCAAAACTATCCAGGTCAATACGGCCAACTAACGGTGAAGCAGACAGCGGAAACCATGGCCCAACGCCACAAGCAAACTTGAGAAGCAGAACCGAAAACCCAATCGTCGTCGTTCTCTACGAAGTCTTCTCCTACTAAACCAACAATTGCAAATACGTGAGTACATAAGGTACTCAGCAAGCCCTACACTACACAAGGGTATATATATACATGCATATTTTGGTCTTAGCAAGGAATAGGCTGTATGGTTCATTTGCAGCAAGCAATTTTATGCAAGGTTCACTAAAGCATATGAAGGAATTCTTAGATAAAACAGAGAAGTAACTGTCAATATTTTAGTTGGTTGGCCCTGGGGGAGTATGAAGCATTCCCGCCAGTTCCCAAGTTTTAGTTGGGCCTTCCGACCTTAATGGTCATACCGACCCGGCATCCATGCCATCACTTCCAAAACACGAGCAGACTACTGCTCACTCACACTTCAAGGAATGAGGAGTGGCTAATCATATCGAGCTCAACATAGATGTGTCATATGCCGTGACAACGTCCATCCGGATGAATTTTACACTCTGCAGAGGTTGTACATCTTTTCCCACAGGCTATGCACTCTTGTACGGAGAGTAACATAACGCTCAATCCATCTTCTCCGAGTACCACACACAATGCCACCTACGAACCAACCCAGGGGCTTTTCATGTGACTACAATAGTCATCATGTGGAACCACAGCACATTTAACGAGAGTAGGCCATATAGGTGCTTTGCGAAATCAGTAGGTTCAATCATGATCAAGGAGAAGTAGAGCTTGCCTGAAGAACGCTATCCTAATCCTTCAATTCTGGGTCTTCAAGCTCTTTCGTCGAAGTTGATGTCTTCAAATCCTTTCTCGAAGCTTGTATCTTCCGACTCGTCCTTGGGCTTGGATTCCTTAACTCCTCCTCGAAGCTTGGATCTTCTAGATCTTCCTTGAATTCTCCTGGCTCGTCCTCGGACCTCACGCAAGCTAGCGCATAGAAATATAACGTATAAATAACTACCGCAAAAGAAAATAAAGATCGAAAAGAACCAACAAGATCCAATTAACTCCAATAAGAATCGATAAAACTCCAAGAAGAACGGCTATGTTTATGTAATGCATATTTATTTATGAAAGATTATTTATTACAAGTTTTAATCATGGCCTTATAAGGGCCATATTCACCTAGACAAACTATTAATTATCTAAGTTCTCTTAGAAGAAGCAGGGTGCAGGGTTTGGCATGAAACTTTATTTACTAAAACCTTAGGGTAAGGATGATGAGATGCACATGCTGTATTGATGGTGATTGCGTGCATATCTATTATATAAACTCTAAGTTATTTCTATTAAAGAACATGAGTGGTTTGAGAAGTGGATATGCGAATGCAAAAGATTTAATGTATGATGGTGCAAGGTTAGCTATATGATCCAGTCATGACATGCACCAAGAAGACAATAAATAACAAAGGAATAGCCTCAAATAGCAGCGAGTGAAATACCAATAAAATTCTCAAATAACTGACATCAAATAAAAGAGGTAGATAAATCAATAAACTAGATAAATGGCAAGGACAATATTGGATTAGATTAGATTGAACGATGTGAAATGATACGGCGGGGTTGACTAGATTCAACACCATAAAGCGAAAGAATGTTTGTGCTCGACGAGATCAGTGGCAATTGATTGGCCGGGATGACTGTATATTGAAAGAAGGAGGAATCTGGGTGGTTTGATTAAGCGATAACTATGCTAGGCTAGGGTTGAAGCTATGTCGTGATGAAAAGAAGTTACTATACTTGAGGTGGGACGGTACGACGAGAAGAGGTGGAATGGTTCAACCAGAGGGGTTAGGTTCAACACTAACAGGTGGAAGAACAGTTGCCCTATGCGAGATCAGCGAAGAATGATTTGTCGAGATAGGATTTATCGGGTGAGAGGGAAACTTTAGGGTGTGAATGATTTATAGATCTGGTGTGGTGCTCTAAAAGCAGTACCAAAAGGTACTACGCGTTGCTACGAACGCGTGAGCGCAAGAATCGCTCAAAACGGAGCTCGGATAGAAAAGATACAGGCGTTTAAAGATTCTAGGGGCTTGTTTGTAATTACAGAAAGATCCTAGGGACCTATTTGTAATTAAGAAAAAGTTTAGGGACCTTGGTGTAAAAAGGTAGGGGCTAAAAGGTAATTATGAAAAAGTATGGGGGGTGTTTGTGTAAAAGTGTAGGACCTAAATAGGATTATCATAAAGGTCAGGGGCTTATCTGTAAAATGTACTGGACCAGGGGTTTTTGGAAATTTTCGGAATTATTCTTCTGTTGGAAAATCTGTGGACCGAGTTCATGGGGTGTGGACCGAGTCTACGGCCGGCGCACGGTGAGGCGGGGCGGTGCGCCGCGACGGCGCTTGGCCGGAAACCTCGCCGGCGGCGACTACGGTGGCCTAGGGCTGACGAGGACTGGACGACGGGCTTCTACATGCGATGGCGGAGCGTTTCAAGGAAGATGTCGTCGATGAGGATGACGAGCGAGACGGCTATGGCTTGCCGGAGCTGGGCAAGGCGGCGGCGCGCGAAGGAGATGCGTGCGCGCGCATGCTTGAGTGAGTGCGAGCGGTCGGTGGGATGCGCGCGGCTGCGAGGAAGGTGTTGCGCGCCTCAGGCGAGCCGGACGCGGTCGGGAAGGTGACCGGCGTCGAGGTGGCGCGACGGCGATGGGCGGCGCACGGTGGAAGCTCGGCTCGGACGAGGAGAGAAGGAACGGGCAGCCGGGGAAGGGAGAGGGAAGGCCCAGGGTGCTTACCAGTAGCTCATCGAGCTCGGAGCGGCCTCGGCGATGAGGATCGACGCGGCGGCCGGCGTTGAAGAGGAAGAAGGTTAGGGTTAGGGTTTCCAAGAGAGGGCGGCGCAGAGAGGGGCCGGGTTGCTTAAATAGAGCGAGGGAGTGAGCTTCGCGGCGAGGGGATAAGGTCAAAGGGCCATATCCACGGCGGCGGTGGCGTTCTTATCCGGTCCGGCGGCGACCTTATCTTCTCGGTCAAGAACGCGGCGCCGCCCCGTACACCACACTGTAGATTGCTGACGTCGATTCGGCATGGCTACAGAGGTCGGGAAGCTGAGGTGGAAGGGGGAGAGGAAGGAGGGCCACGGTGGCCGGCGGCGTCGGAGAGCTCGGGTGAGAGGGCGGCGTGAGCTGGAGGTAGGGGATGAGGTGGCGGTTGGGCTGGGCCAGGCCGGAGTGGGCCGAAGTAGGCCGGGAAAAAGAAGGGAGAAGGAGGCCCAGTCGACGGGAAAAAGTGAGGGGAAAAGAGAGGAATGGCCTGGGCTGGCCAGGGGATGAGGCCCAGAGGGTGTTGGGCCGTGGCGAGGAAAAGAAAGAGGAGAAAAGAAAAGAGAGGATCGGGCCGGCTGGGCTGAAAGAAAAAGATTCGGGCCCAAAGTGATTTAGGGAAGGGATAAAAAGGTTTATTCTTTTATGGGACTTCAGGGATTCAAATTTGAATGGAAATTCAAATTTGGGAAAGGAAATTAACTTCAGAAAACACTCCAAATAATTCAGCAAATCCAAAAATGCATATGATGATAGTTATGCAAATTTAAATCCAAGATTTCTAATTCGAGGTGAATTTGCTAGGGTTCAGCAAATAAATTTAAATTTGTTGTAAATTTCCAAAGTTCAAACTTTTAGTAAATCTTTAATGTAAACAGACACTTGAGCATAGATTTTATATTTTGAAAATTTCAGATTCAACTAAGTTTGAATTACTTTTGTTAGTTTTATTTCTAAAATTTGATGAGAAGGAAAGAAATAAACAAAATTCAAAATCGGAGTGATTTTTATTCCATTTTATTTTGATTTGAAAATTAGGGATGTTACAGATCTACCCCACTTAAAAGGAATCTCGTCCTTGAGATTCGAACGGTCTTCTGGTTGGTGTAGAACTTGTCTTGCGTCTTCTTGCTTGACGATGGTAACATCCTAGATTTTGTCGGAGGCTTCTTGATGCTGCGAACCTTGATAGAGGATCCTTTCTATCTTTGTGATCTTTGGCACTGCGGATCGATGTGGCGAAGTTCCTTTCTTCAGGGTTGTATGGGGATCCTACCCCACTTAAAAGAATCTGACTTGGGTTTCCAAAGATAACGATCCATTGTTGCTCTGGTTATCTTATCCAAGGGATTTTGGCTTTTCTTACTATTCCGTGGGTTGCTTTCTCCAAACGCCTTTATGTCCAAAATATTCTCAAGGATCAGTGTACTAGGACTCTTATCCAGCTTTGGAGGTAAAATCTTCTCCATTGGTGTAACTTGAAGTCCGTTCTTTTCTGAGTCATGATTTCCACTGGAAAACATAGGGATGAGCAAAACCATCCGTATCCTGTTTTCGATTGCCCAACCTTATCGTGTTCTCACTTATAGAACTTGGCGGCATTTCCAATCCATCGGGTAGGAGATTCCAAGATAGTGGTGGACTACCCCACTTAAAACAATTTATCTTAGGGAATTCCATCTTAACATCTTTGTATCCAAAAGAGAAGGGTTACTGAGCTTCCTTTGCAAACCAAACATTGTCGCATAACACAATCACTGAATGGATATTAAACATCGTCATTTCATCATATCTTATTCCATAAACCTTTTACACAGTGGTTCACCACAAACATTTCCGAGTACAAAAGTGGCAAGTACAAACTCCACTTCTAGTCCAGGGACTTACTCCTTCCAGATAGAGATTTGTGGTATCTTGTGATCATCTTCAAAGGTCATTGAGGTGGGGAGCTTCGATTGAATTGGTATGAGTGTCAATGCTGTATTGGTCGGCTTGAGGACAGTCTGCTATGTAGTGTCCTTTCTGCTTGCATAGGTAACATTTCCGATGTCCTCGTGGGGTCTTCCCGACATATCCTTCTTGTTGCTCTCTGTCATTCTGATGGCAGGTAGCCGGGTTTTTACAGCGAGCCGAGGATCTGAGGAGCTTCTTCTGTCTTGCTTTTTGATATCTTCGTCTTCTGCGATGATATCTTTTCAGTTTCTGAGATTCTTCTTTCTGTTTATCCTGGGGCACATTGACATTCCGCTCTTCATCTATAACGATATTTTGTTCTTCTTCCACAAAGATTTCTTGTTCTTTGTCGTTTTCCCATTTTGACCAAGCATCTTCAAGTAATATGGTTCGGTTCATCAGAGTATTGAAATCTGGGTAAACATGGGTGACCAGCTGAACATTCAATCTATGGTTAAGTCCTTTCCGAAAGCGATCTTGCTTTTTCTTATCAGTCGACACTTCTTCTGGAACATAGCGAGAAAGCTTCATGAACTTGCGAATATACTCTTGCACTGTCATAGCACCTTGTTTCAGGGAACGAAATTCATCCGCTTTCATTTCCATAATTCCTTCGGGGATATGATAGTCACGACATGCATGTTGAAATTCTTCCCAGCTTATGGTGTCTGGTTCTGTTGTTACTTCACGGAGATTGTACCACCATTCAGCAGCTGCTCCAGTTAGTTGATGTGATGCAAACATTACCTTGTCTTGATCATTTGCATTGACCACATTGAGCTTCTTATCGATGTTCCTCAGCCAGTCATCAGCTGCCAATGGATCATCATCTATGTTGTCGTAGACAGGTGGCCTGAGTTTCATAAATTCTGTTATCTTAGAACCGATTCCATGATTGTTCTGTTGTTCTTGCAAAAGAACTTGCAGCAGTTGGGTTTGCATGACCACTACTTCTGCGAAGTTGACTGCTGGTGCTCCAGGAGTCTTATTACTACCTTGGTTGTTGTTACCTTCGGTCTCTTGATTGTTTTCTTCTTCATCATTGTGACCTGTCTCATTATCCACGCTATTGGGAACAAAGGGTCTCCTTTTCTTTGCTTTCTGACGTTGTCGAGTAATTGGCTTCTTCCTTTTGTTGGTTCCACCTCTTGTAGTTCGTCCCGTAGGGTCACGATCTTCTGCTGCTTCTGAATTGTGTTCTGACAAGTCTGAACTTGGGCGGACTTCTTTGGCGGCATCCTGGTTTCACCCGCAGGGATTTAGGCAGTGGTTAGGGAAAAGGATTTTGGTCTTAAGCTGTTGTTAAGCTGCTATTCTAGTTATTTTACTGTTGTTATTGTTATTATTCTATTTAGTTCGATTAAAAGCACACAATCATAGAAGAATAAAGAAGCAAAATCAACAAAATCATCGAATCACACAAACAACGTGATTTATTTGTTGTGATCTCATGTGTGAGCGTACTAAGAACGAGGTTTCAAGGCTTAAATGTAGGATGACTATCGATTTCTGATTGTCCCCAAAACTCGACCAATAGTCTGTTGACCAAAAGAAATCGAGAGGGTCGTATGACTTAGTCGGATAAAGAAAAACCTTGCTGCATTTGGAGGTACTTCGTTGACTTGATGATTAGAGTTATCCATGCACTTGCAACACTATTCCACGTCTTCTTATGACAAACACTGCCACTTCTCATTGCCCAAAGATTTGCAACTCTCTTACAACTTTGGTTATCATCAAGGTTACAAAATACCGTACATATACTAGTGGTGCCATCTTTCCGATGTATTGAACGAGGCTTGCAAGGTTGTTCTTCACAGAGAACCCCTTTATGACGCTTCTAGCACAAGTAGTATATTTATAAACTTCAAAGTTTAGGATACGTTACTGGGGTGTCACTTATCCTTGTTCATGTTTCTGAGTCATTCCATGCTCTTATTCACCTTCTCGGGACATTCGCCTATCATGTGTCCTTCCTGTTTGCAGTGGAAACAACGTCTTGGCTTCTTGGGCCGTTCAGACGTACCTTGACCCGATGCTTCATTGTCACCTTTCTTTTTCCGTCTGCGACGTTTTCGAGTATTCTGGGTTTGCAGGGCTTTGGTAAGGTCGGCAACTTCTTTCGTACTTCTCATTGTTTCTTCCAAATTGTCGATTCTTTTTACCAGGTTTATGACACTGCAGATTTGTTTGTTGTTCCCATTGTAATTTCCTTGCTCTTGAGTCTTTTCTGGTATTACAGATTCAATCTCTGCAGTTAGTCCTGAAACTTGAGGCACTTCATTCCTCATGTGGGTCTCAACAGCTCTTGCTTCCTTGATTGGTTCGTAGAAGGGGCAATCAGCGAACTTATGTTCGGGGTTGCGGCAATTGAAACATGTCCTCTTGGTGCCCATAGCGGCATTGCCCTTGTTCTTTCTTTTGGGAGCCACATATGGTTTGCAGTAAACCTGGTATAATGTGTTCTCCACTTCTATAGTCTTGTAGTCAGGGTCATCCATTGGGTTGAATGTGCCTGTGCAGTCATGGCGAGTTGAGAAGTGACTTCCGCGGATGGTCAGGAGAGGAACAGAAGATTTTCAAAGATAGGAGGAGAGGTAGTATGGAAGATTTTGTAACTAGTTTTGAAAATAGTCATTTTCGAATGCGACAAATTCTAGGTTTCCGTTCTACGGTCAAGTAATGCTCTGATACCAATCTGTCAGACCCCATTTCTGGAATCTACTGTGCATACTGTATCAGTCCCTGGATCAGTAGCTGATACGCACAAGAACACAGATATGATAATCAAAATCATACTTCGAATAGGTAAATAAGTAAGATACCTGAT
Source organism: Eragrostis nindensis (assembly GCA_012490785.1). Classification (NCBI taxonomy): domain Eukaryota; kingdom Viridiplantae; phylum Streptophyta; class Magnoliopsida; order Poales; family Poaceae; genus Eragrostis; species Eragrostis nindensis. The sequence goes on from JAAXCT010000329.1 coordinate 247,318, forward strand.
ATAAGACCCTTAGCGGCGGTACGACAAGGATTCAAAACTATCCAGGTCAATACGGCCAACTAACGGTGAAGCAGACAGCGGAAACCACGGCCCAACGCCACAAGCAAACTTGAGAAGCAGAACCGAAAACCCAATCGTCGTCGTTCTCTACGAAGTCTTCTCCTACTAAACCAACAATTGCAAACACGTGAGTACATAAGGTACTCAGCAAGCCCTACACTACACAAGGGTATATATATACATGCATATTTTGGTCTTAGCAAGGAATAGGCTGTATGGTTCATTTGCAGCAAGCAATTTTATGCAAGGTTCACTAAAGCATATGAAGGAATTCTTAGATAAAACAGAGAAGTAACTGTCAATATTTTAGTTGGTTGGCCCTGGGGGAGTATGAAGCATTCCCGCCAGTTTCCAAGTTTTAGTTGGGCCTTCCGACCTTAATGGTCATACCGACCCGGCATCCATGCCATCACTTCCAAAACACGAGCAGACTACTGCTCACTCACACTTCAAGGAATGAGAGGTGGCTAATCATATCGAGCTCAACATAGATGTGTCATATGCCGTGACAACGTCCATCCGGATGAATTTTACACTCTGCAGAGGTTGTACATCTTTTCCCACGGGCTATGCACTCTTGTACGGAGAGTAACATAACGCTCAATCCATCTTCTCCGAGTACCACACACAATGCCACCTACGAACCAACCCAGGGGCTTTTCATGTGACTACAATAGTCATCATGTGGAACCACAGCACATTTAATGTGGGGATCTCGGGCCGGAGCTCCTAAGCACTACAAACTCCGGAGTCTTCTCCTGGTTGCTCGTTTGCGCTACTGCTCTCTAGGTGGAACAAAGTGGTAGGCACCAAGAAGGTAGGGTGAGTCCTTCCCATACAGGTTCCGTGGTAGTACGAGAATCATCTTGTTAAAGGTTGAATGAACCGGTCCTTATGTGGCCGGGCAAGCGCCATGTCTCCCACACTAGGGGAGTATTACACAATCCATCACGCCATCAATCACTTACTAATGGCCTTGCCCGCAATCCAACCATCCCATCACTGTCTCCACCATTATCACCTAACACGGTTGTTCTACTCCCAATCCAATATATCACGCGCACCACCAAACTCATTTCACGCATTTGTAAAAGTATATAAGTGAGTAAGGTGTGGCAATGTAGAAACATTGCGAGGGGTCCTAAGCAATCTAGTAACAAGGTGAACGTGCCATCATAGAAATGATGGAACTATCCTAAGGTTATCAAGGTGACAGGTAAAACAAAGGGTAAACAAGGATTTAGACATTAACGCCTAAGTAACAGACATCAATATCAATAAGCAAGTAGGATAGTAACTACACAAGCAGTAAAATAACAAGTAATGCATAATACGAGAGTAGGCCATATAGGTGCTTTGCGAAATCAGTAGGTTCAATCATGATCAAGGAGAAGTAGAGCTTGCCTGAAGAACGCTATCCTAATCCTTCAATTCTGGGTCTTCAAGCTCTTTCGTCGAAGTTGATGTCTTCAAATCCTTTCTCGAAGCTTGTATCTTCCGACTCGTCCTTGGGCTTGGATTCCTTAACTCCTCCTCGAAGCTTGGATCTTCTAGATCTTCCTTGAATTCTCCTGGCTCGTCCTCGGACCTCACGCAAGCTAGCGCATAGAAATATAACGTATAAATAACTACCGCAAAAGAAAATAAAGATCGAAAAGAACCAACAAGATCCAATTAACTCCAATAAGAATCGATAAAACTCCAAGAAGAACGGCTATGTTTATGTAATGCATATTTATTTATGAAAGATTATTTATTACAAGTTTTAATCATGGCCTTATAAGGGCCATATTCACCTAGACAAACTATTAATTATCTAAGTTCTCTTAGAAGAAGCAGGGTGCAGGGTTTGGCATGAAACTTTATTTACTAAAACCTTAGGGTAAGGATGATGAGATGCACATGCTGTATTGATGGTGATTGCGTGCATATCTATTTTATAAACTCTAAGTTATTTCTATTAAAGAACATGAGTGGTTTGAGAAGAGGATATGCGAATGCAAAAGATTTAATGTATGATGGTGCAAGGTTAGCTATATGATCCAGTCATGACATGCAACAAGAAGACAATAAATAACAAAGGAATAGCCTCAAATAGCAGCGAGTGAAATACCAATAAAATTCTCAAATAACTGACATCAAATAAAAGAGGTAGATAAATCAATAAACTAGATAAATGGCAAGGACAACATTGGATTAGATTAGATTGAACGATGTGAAATGATACGGCGGGGTTGACTAGATTCAACACCATAAAGCGAAAGAATGTTTGTGCTCGACGAGATCAGTGGCAATTGATTGGCCGGGATGACTGTATATTGAAAGAAGGAGGAATCTGGGTGGTTTGATTAAGCGATAACTATGCTAGGCTAGGGTTGAAGCTATGTCGTGATGAAAAGAAGTTACTATACTTGAGGTGGGACGGTACGACGAGAAGAGGTGGAATGGTTCAACCAGAGGGGTTAGGTTCAACACAAACAGGTGGAAGAACAGTTGCCCTATGCGAGATCAGCGAAGAATGATTTGTCGAGATAGGATTTATCGGGTGAGAGGGAAACTTTAGGGTGTGAATGATTTATAGATCTGGTGTGGTGCTCTAAAAGCAGTACCAAACGGTACTACGCGTTGCTACGAACGCGTGAGCGCAAGAATCGCTCAAAACGGAGCTCGGATAGAAAAGATACAGGCGTTTAAAGATTCTAGGGGCTTGTTTGTAATTACAGAAAGATCCTAGGGACCTATTTGTAATTAAGAAAAAGTTTAGGGACCTTGGTGCAAAAAGGTAGGGGCTAAAAGGTTTTTTATATGAAAAAGTATGGGGGGTGTTTGTGTAAAAGTGCAGGACCTAAATAGGATTATCATAAAGGTCAGGGGCTTATCTGTAAAATGTACAGGACCAGGGGTTTTTGGAAATTTCCGGAATTATTCTTCTGTTGGAAAATCTGTGGACCGAGTTCATGGGGTGTGGACCGAGTCTACGGCCAGCGCACGGTGAGCCGGGGCGGTGCGCCGCGACGGCGCTTGGTCGGAAACCTCGCCGGCGGCGACTACGGTGGCCTAGGGCTGACGAGGACTGGACGACGGGCTTCTACATGCGATGGCGGAGCGTTTCAAGGAAGATGTCGTCGATGAGGATGACGAGCGAGACGGCTATGGCTTGCCGGAGCTGGGCAAGGCGGCGGCGCGCGAAGGAGATGCGTGCGCGCGCATGCTTGAGTGAGTGCGAGCGGTCGGTGGGATGCGCGCGGCTGCGAGGAAGGTGTTGCGCGCCTCAGGCGAGCCGGACGCGGTCGGGAAGGTGACCGGCGTCGAGGTGGCGCGACGGCGATGGGCGGCGCACGGTGGAAGCTCGGCTCGGACGAGGAGAGAAGGAACGGGCAGCCGGGGAAGGGAGAGGGAAGGCCCAGGGTGCTTACCAGTAGCTCATCGAGCTCGGAGCGGCCTCGGCGATGAGGATCGACGCGGCGGCCGGCGTTGAAGAGGAAGAAGGTTAGGGTTAGGGTTTCCAAGAGAGGGCGGCGCAGAGAGGGGCCGGGTTGCTTAAATAGAGCGAGGGAGTGAGCTTCGCGGCGAGGGGATAAGGTCAAAGGGCCATATCCATGGCGGCGGTGGCGTTCTTATCCGGTCCGGCGGCGACCTTATCTTCTCGGTCAAGAACGCGGCGCCGCCCCGTACACCACACTGTAGATTGCTGACGTCGATTCGGCATGGCTACAGAGGTCGGGAAGCTGAGGTGGAAAGGGGAGAGGAAGGAGGGCCACGGTGGCCGGCGGCGTCGGAGAGCTCGGGTGAGAGGGCGGCGTGAGCTGGAGGTAGGGGATGAGGTGGCGGTTGGGCTGGGCCAGGCCGGAGTGGGCCGAAGTAGGCCGGGAAAAAGAAGGGAGAAGGAGGCCCAGTCGACGGGAAAAAGTGAGGGGAAAAGAGAGGAATGGCCTGGGCTGGCCAGGGGATGAGGCCCAGAGGGTGTTGGGCCGTGGCGAGTAAAATGAAAGAGGAGAAAAGAAAAGAGAGGATCGGGCCGGCTGGGCTGAAAGAAAAAGATTCGGGCCCAAAGTGATTTAGGGAAGGGATAAAAAGGTTTATTCTTTTATGGGACTTCAGGGATTCAAATTTGAATGGAAATTCAAATTTGGGAAAGGAAATTAACTTCAGAAAACACTCCAAATAATTCAGCAAATCCAAAAATGCATATGATGATAGTTATGCAAATTTAAATCCAAGATTTCTAATTCGAGGTGAATTTGCTAGGGTTCAGCAAATAAATTTAAATTTGTTGTAAATTTCCAAAGTTCAAACTTTTAGTCTAAACCCTTAAAGAACCAGTTGGGAGAAATACACTTTTGACCTGCCAAAATCTACCCCACCTGTGTATCCACCGTTGATTAGGAGCACTCTCCTTTTAATCTACCGTTAATTCTGCCAAAAACAACCCCACCTAGCCCACCACGGGACATCTATAGCGTTACACCCGTCATTTGCAGGCCAAAAATCCTGACATCCCCTTGCGTTTTTCCACCGACGTCGCTGTGTACCCGCCCACCGAGCTCACCCAGATTTCACGCCCCCCGATTTTTTTCTCTGGATTTCTTTCCATTCATGTGGGGCTGACCCACGCGCCTCGGATCGTGATTATCTCCCTGAATTATCTTCCTTCCCAACCAAAACCGAGCTTCCTTTTCAACCCGCATCGGCTTCCTTTGCGGCCGGCATCGATCGCCAGGGACATCGCCTCGCCTCAATCGCCGAGAGGGGAAGATGAGGTCGTCGAATTTGAAGTTTTCCCCGCCGTCGTCCCCGTCGAGCTGCAGTGGGCGTGCCTTCATTGAGCTCCTCCTTTCCATGCTTCCCGTGGACGAACTCCTTGACGCCAAGACCCAGCTCTGCAAGGTGAAGCTCGCGAGCTCCGTTTCCCTCTCTCTCTCTCTCGTTCTGTACCTTGCGCACGTCGTCGCCGTAGTTGGCTGAGCTGCTGCCCTCGCCGCCAGCCGTTTCTTGGTGGTCCCCGTTGATCCCAAGCCCCTCAAATGGATGAGAAATGTGATGCACTCCGCACCGGTATTTTTATTGGGATTTTTAGTGGCCGTTTGGGCGTGTTCCGGCGAGCCGGCGATGCTCCGGCGAGCTCCGGTCACCATGGCTGGAGCTCGGTCCAGCCTGGATCTATCTGTGGCTGGGTTCTGATCCGGTGTGGCCAGTGCTCTGTGCCCTCACGTGTTGCTGCAATCTCATTGGCCGGCTCCTTTCTCCTTTTTCGAATTTTCTTTAATTCACAGAAAAGTCATAGTAACTTGTAAAATGCGTAGAAAACTAAATACTCATCAGAAAAATGCGAATCAAATTTTGTTGTCTTCCTTATTCTCAGATCTACCCATCCAAATTGCCAAACCGATGCAAATCGTGCCGCGGCCCGCCTCTTCCTCTTGCCGGACTTGGGGTGCCGTATAGGAGATTGAAGGTGGCGCGACATCTTCGACTTGAGCACGCCAATCCCTGCTTTGGAGTCAAATGTCTCCGACATCTTCAAGGGGCAGTCCGCCTACGGCCTCCCATGTAGTCCACAACTCCGGATCTACGACATCAATCAATGCAAATTGTTACTCAGGTGCAAGTTCATACATTCCCTTGTTTTTGGCTCCAACAAATTTAGGATCTGAGCAAATTATTGTTGGTACTTACTACAGAATTGGTGCTAATTAGCTGCACGGATAAACTGCATCTTGATTAGACTTTCTTGCAGGCTTAGCCTTGCATTCTCACTGTCTGTACATTGATTCTAGATTGTTTCTTATTTGATGTGGTTCCAGGAGGTCGACATCAACATGAAGAACAACATGAGGGATTTGACCATGGTTCTTGCTGAGGCCAAGTACGTGCAAATATCTCTCCATTGATATGAAAGTCCTTTCCATGTTCTCTATTTTTATTCTTCATGTCCTTTCCAATGTTACTCTCGACTGATTTAATTCTTTTTCCTTCAATGAAAGTAAAGCTCCCCATTTGTAGAATTTGCTTGACGCATTTGCTGTCCTTGAGAAGAAAATCAGTTCTTTATCTGCAGGTTACTACTTTACTAAGAACGACTCCAGTTCTATATTAGCTAAGAAATTAAACAGATTGTTGCCCATCAGATTTCAAACAAACCAAAGTAAGTTGACAACCGACAATGGATTCAAGGTACGTTATGCTGTCTGTTGATCTTATCCTCCTCCCAAAAGCTTATATGGATTACCCATGTAGATTTATTAGCATTTTCTTTGAGATGTTATAGCTCTGTAGTGATAAAATAGCATAAAATTGATGTTTATGGCTGTTATATATATATAATATTTCTCCGCATGACTTTTAAATGAAATAAAAATTATGGCTTGATTTCTAAGGACATTAATTTACATGTTTACTCGTATATGGGATCCAGGAAGTCATAAATAAAAAAAAGTTGTTACTCTTGAATCTTTGATAACCTTGATTTGCACCATGCCATCAAGCTTTTGGTGTCTGTATCATTCTTAAGATGCTGATACGAGAAACTCCTCCTGTGAATAGTAATTGTATCTTCTGCTCTTAGGATGGCTTTTAGTTGGTTTTATTGTTTATTTTTCAAAGCCCATCATCTCCACTTGTTTAACAGGTTATTCATTTTTGTCCCATGCGAGGCACAGCGCCCAGATTGGAACGATTGCGGCCCAGAATACTACCTTGCATGGTGAGCCTGGAGCCTACTCTGTGCAGGGATCTAGATGTCTGCTAAGTTTGCTTCGAAGAGTTAGAAGCGCACAATAAACTTGGCAATGGACTGTAAGGTGTGCAAACCTGCAAACAGCAGAAGGATGTTTCTTTATATGTTCATTGTATACTGAAGCTTTCTTTTGTTTCTTTTTATTTGCGAGTTCATCAATGAAAGCTTTCGTAACTTTTACGATGCACCATCATAACTTTCTTATATTTCTTTGATCAATATAGGTTCATAAACTGATCCGATTCAGGCATGCATTGGGATAATTTGTTGGTCAGAGTTCTGTTCTTATGTATGTCTGAGAAACTATTAGCATTCCTCTAAACTTGTCCGTATAGTAGGTTATATGTAGTTGACAATGCATTTATTTGATACCAAGCTTGATCTATCAAGTTTAACTCTAATTGCAGAAATTTGAGCTAAGTACCTATCTGGGACCTGAAGTTTTTTTTATCGCAACTATTCCACAATGTTGAAGGCTTCAGAATCCTTGTTACTGGAAATCAGAACTCGAATATCCTCCTGTTGCCATTCTTCCTCTGGGAATGGTTGCCAATCTATTGCGAGTTATGCGCTGGAGTGGGGGTCTATCTGTTGAAAGACAAGGAGGAATATGTGCACTGCTAAATGATGTGGGCCACACAGCTATTACAGTGTTCGATCAAAGAGAAGATAAGAACCAAATATCAATGCACCAAGCAAGTCCTTGAACACTCACCATACTGCTCAGCATTTTCTTATGGTGACATATCACTCATGTCAGAAAATGCTGAAAAAATATTATTTTGTTTCATTTCATACGCATTGGATACGATGCAAAGGTTGCTTATTACGACTTCCACACAACAAGGGAAGAAAGATCAGATAACTTTGGCAGTCAGGTAAAGTGACGGGACTCGCATAATCAATAGGAAAGAAACTGTTTATTGTAAATCCCTTGGGAGGTACTGAGAAATACCTGCATTGTAAAGAAGTTGTATATTACAATTAACTTCTGTGATTAAGATTGATGTTTGCCAAATATATGAATACATATTGATTTTTTGCATGCAGGTTGTCAAGAAAACTATATATGCTAGAGATGGTGCTAAGGATATGATGGATAGATCGTACTCTGATTTACAGTGGCATGTGAGCCTTGAAGTGGATACAAAGAATATTGAAATTCTAGAAGTAACCTCCTTTACATCTTTCATACATCTATACCTTGTGATTTATCTTTGGAGGAGCTTTCTTATATGGTATTCTCATCAGGATGTGGAAGATGTAATTGTTATGAACACTGCCAGCTACAGGGTGGCGTTGATCTTTGGCAAAATGATACTCCTAAACATTACTGAGTCCGTGTTTAATTGTACCTCTGAAGATACGTTACATGCTGCTTTATGATTGTTCTCATCTGAGATGCAGGAACTGCTGTAGTGGCTGCAAAGGTAGTGACAGGCCATGCAAATAGTTGTAGCACATAGAGCATTGTAACTGAAATTTTGTTGATTCACATGGCAGGTCCATATAGGTAGAAAGCTCACAAATTACAAGTCACTAGAATGTATATGTGAAACCTGAACAGAAAGGCCAACTCAAGAATTATGTTAATATTTATCTTTATGAATTGAGCCAATTAGATGCAAAATGACAGTTATTTGGAACCATTTGTTTGGTTATTTTTGAATGAATGGGTCTTGAAGGCCCAAGGCAGTTCTCAATTCTCATGCTTCATTGCTGCCGAACTTGATTGCACTATTTTCTGCTACAAACAGTGCATGATGTTTTTTCAAGGGGCTACTGAAATGTATTTACAATTGCATATTCAAGTAGTTATGTTTCGATAAAGAAGATACAAATACTTCATGGTGGCAATAGCAAGTTGGTGTTTACAAGCTTATTAAGCATATATAAAATACATAGTTAATTAAATATTTATGTACATGCAAATACACTCTTACCAACTAATTTGATCTACATTTAATAAACCATCCGTACGAGTATAATAAATGTATAGACACTTGTGTGATGTACGGGCATTAGTCTTGCTAATTCCTACAATTTTCGAACACGTGCGTGGCGCACGTGCATTTTTACTAGTAAATCTTTAATGTAAACAGACACTTGAGCATAGATTTTATATTTTGAAAATTTCAGATTCAACTAAGTTTGAATTACTTTTGTTAGTTTTATTTCTAAAATTTGATGAGAAGGAAAGAAATAAACAAAATTCAAAATCGGAGTGATTTTTATTCCATTTTATTTTGATTTGAAAATTAGGGATGTTACACCGTGCTAACAGCCACAAGAAAAATTTACACTTGGATGGAGCCCAAACTCTCCATTTCAAGATCTTATTGCAACCAGTTCTGCGTACTTGATGCAATTTGAAGGGGGCACCGTCTCGTCCTTCCCAGTCAAGGTTTGGAAAGTTTGGGCTCCATCCAAGTGTAAATTTTTCTTGTGGCTGTTAGCACAGAATCGGGTTTGGACTGCAGATCGCTTACAGCAGCGGCAATGGCAAAATGAATACTTCTGTCAGTTCTGTTTCAGGAACCTGGAGACATCGCTGCACTTGTTCAGTGAATGCCAAGTCGCAAAGCAAATTTGGGGTGCTGTTGCAGCCTGGGCGCGGTGTGAGCGGCTTCATCCGGAGAACTGGTTGCCACCTACGAGTATTGGAGATTGGTTCGACATGCTAGCTCCTGCTTCTTCCAATGCAAAGGACAAAGGGTTACGATCACTCATTATCTTGGTGATTTGGCAAATCTGGCGGGAGAGGAATGGCCGTGTCTTCCAGCGCAATGAGAAGCCCGTCCATCGTTTGATTTCGGAAATAAAGGATGAAGCAATGCTGTGGGGAACGGCTGGTGCCAAACAGTTATCAGCCTTAGTTGATCAGATTATTAGTGAGTAGTCAGTTTTGTTTTCGCATACTTAGCCCATGCTCCTAAGTATGTTTGTGTCGCTACACACTTCGTGTAAACAACTCTACTTCTTCTTATGAATATATATGCCGGCAATATTCCGGATCTTTCGAAAAAAAAAACTACCGCTAACTCCACTGGCTCTCTTGATATGTTTTTCTTTATTTGGACTGTGATTACCAAGACAGAAAACCATCTCTCCACAATGAGAATAAATGTGTACTAATCAACAAGAGGCAGGTCTTCGGTGAATGAAAACAAGCATCGAGATCCAGATTCCACAGCAATATAAAAAGAGCAGCGACGGAGAGCGTTCCTCTGCACATGAAACGGTAACATAGCATCGTTCCAGAGAGAAGATGGCTCGTTACATACATCGGTTAACCGGGGTGATAGGAGGGCCCTTGACTGTTTGTGTATATTGCAGAAAAACAATTTAGCCCATGGAGCGAACAAAGGTAACTGAGTCAAACTAAGCGTTTGGGAAAACAAAACATCTTGTGATCGACTAAAGAGAAGCTCTTCCGAGAAAGAGAGCTCCTGCAATTTTATCATCGGGAGAAAAAAATTTGGGAGGTCACCGATGAACATGAAATTTCGTAAATTTTGAAATTTCGATGAACAAAATTTGATTTTTTTTAAAAAAATTACATCATTTCACCAGAAATTATCTCCAATCAATAAAATATCATGATTGGATATATATAGATAAGACAATTTGGACTCGTGAGGTGGTCAAGGACGGAATTTTATTGGTGTTGTTCATTACGACCTTATTTTGGACCCATCGGAAAAGATGAAATGTCGGATGTTTGGGAGAAAATTCACCAAAATGTTTTGACTCGGATTGGTTTTTTTAGCCGAGCCTCAGCACAGTCTTCTTTCCTTAATGACCCACGTAACAACAAGCATAATACATCGATGTGTAAAAATTCTGTTTTCGTCATCAGAAATTTTAGTGGTGAAGTATGTACACTAGTACAATTAGGGCCTGCAGTGGCGGGCGTTTCGGCCTAGCAGTGGCGGGCAAGATGACGTCAGGGCCAACCGCCACCGATAACACGCATCAGTGGCGGACGAAATGACGTCACCATCCGCCACTGTTGCGCATCATTCAGTGGCGGGCGCGGTGACATCACTGCCCGCCACTGCTAGCTCGTATTCAGTGGCGGACGGAGCTGACGTGAGTCCGTCCGCCACAGTAGGGTACTCGGGTCCTGTCTCCTCGCTGACGTCAGTCGGTCCGCCACCACAGCATGCTACAGTACCCACCGCCTCCCTTGTAGTGACGCAAGCCAATGTGCCCGCCACTGCTATTTTTGCTCTTCCGTCGCTGCAGGCTCCAATTGTACTAGTGGTAGCGATGAGAACACTCTTCCATGTAGCAATGCATTTTGAAGAAGCATCATGAAGAATTGAGATTAAGTACTCATGGCAGTAGCATATTTTCTACAGCTTGAGCTGATTACCTTTTTTTTTGAGGAATTTGAGCTGATAACTTCAATCTGAAGCCAGTATATAGAAGTAACTGGAAGCAGATACACAATATATGTCTCAGATGGCTTACTACTGTTCAATTAATTAGGCAGCAGCTAATCCGTTTTCCTGTTCCGCAGCTAATTGGCTATTCGGGCAACAGCATATCAGTTCCTGGAAGCTAATCTGATCAGGGATCAGTTAATTCTGCAGCAGCTGAATGCCATCTATTACCAAGACATCATATGCATGTCTCCCAGATAACGTTCAGACCACGGAAAGAAGCTAAGATGCGCAGTGATGATGTCTACGGGCGTTCGCTTACAGGGCTTCTTTGTCTGCAGAAAATTCTTGGTCCCAATTTGGTGTTTATAATTAACCTGCTCATGGAGATCGTTTTCCATTGTTCATCGCAGACAAAACAGGTGCACCTGGTCGGGAGATGAAGCAGAGTATGCGTCCAAACTTGCTACTCTGCTACTCGTTTATTGAGCAGAGCAGCTCACAAACTTAAGATGACTAGGTGAGGTACCGAAACCTTGATGCATGCGCTTGGAACTTTTACCATGAATATAGTCGACATAAACATGGAATCCGAACCTGGTACCTTGACTGCTGAATATTGCTTTCTGCTGTTTCACCTGTTGGGGATCGGATTCAATGTGCAATCTAGCAAGAACACTTGCCAATAAATGCAAAGAGCCAGGCAAACGAGTTCGGATCGTCGGTCCCATTTTTTCATCTCGCTTCGCGGCTTCGGTGCTTCCGGCGACAAAGCCACAAGCCGGTCTACCTCGACAACTGGACGGACTTCGAGGTCTGGGGCCCAATCACGGACGAGCGAAAGGCGATACCTAGCCTACCTGCAGGGTCCATGTGTTGGAACGCCCCGGTGCTCTGCGCTGCCGGCACGAGCGGCGGCTGTGACCACATTGACTGCCACCGTGGACCGTTCATGATCGTCTTCATGGCGAGCACCGAAGACGATGACCAGCACTTTGTCCGTCTCTACTTTTCAGAAGAGGAAGGCTCATGGAGCGAGCCGGCCTACACTGCTGGGCCCGACAATGTCCAATATAGGAGCAGTAGTGCATCCAGTAGCGCTCTTGTGGGGAATACGCTCTACTTCGTGACCTCGGGCTCCAAATCCATCGTTACGTACAATTTGGACTCGCGAGAGATGTCCATGATCCGTCGACTGACATTATGCTGTTATAGACGCATTGCTCTCATGGTTGCAGAGGATGGTGGACTCGGGATGGCCACGACCCTGAACTTTAGGCTGTATATATATATGGTTGAGAGTCATGACGCGGATGAGGGATGGGCACTGGGCCGAGTCGTTGGACTCACGAAGCTGCTTCCTGAGAGTGCTTTCCCAGCCGATTCTAATGTGATTGGAGGTCGCACTGAGGTGTTTGGAGTTGCAGATCATATTGGCGTTATACTTTTGTGGTCCTATCGGTGTGACGGTCTCTTCATCATCGATTTAAAGTCCGGACAGGCTTCCAAGATAGTATATCAGGACAACAATTTACTCTCCAGCGTTATCGCCTACTCCAGCGTTAACGTTAAATAGCAACTTATTTTTGTCATATTGGTGTCAGATTATTGCTAGCCACCAACTTGTTGCTACCTTGTGCGAGTCAAATGAACAAAAAGCTGATGATATTCTCAAAAACTTGTATTTCTGCAGTGATAATTTTGAGAGACCAAGCGCTAGTGGTTCAGAAGATTGATGCATGAACAATGGACAAATGTGGTGGTAGTTGTAATGGAAATGATAATTTTTGTGGAGCTTATAATGGGACAGATCTCAAGCATTAGTAGGGTCAGTGGCTTGGTGCGGTGTTCTTAGTATTCAGTTGTGTTTTAGGGGTCATTTATCTTCAATATGTTAGAGCATCTCCAACCGGTCCTCTATTTTTCATCCTCTATATCCCTAGATAGAGCATCCTTTATCCCGTTTTCATCCTCTATTTTGCAACACACTCCAACCGGTTCTCTAAATGAGAATCTCTATATCGATTCATCTCTTTTTTTATTAATATTTTGCAGCGCACTCCAACTGCTTCTTCTTCCTCTCTCTCCACTCCGCAGCCGTCCGCGCCCCAGGACACGCTGCGGCTGGGCCAGCCGCTCCTCCGGCCGCTCCACCATGTCCCTCATCCTCCGCCGCCTCTAGCGCGCGGGCTAGCCCCCGAGGAGCCTGCCCTGCAGCTGCGTCCCACCGGCCCCACCCCTCCCGCCGCGCGCGCGCCGTACTCGCCGCCGCCGTCTGGGTCTGGGTCCTCCACGAGCGGCGCGAGGGTCTCCTTGCCGCCGCGCAGTGCCGCCGCCATGCACCTCCGCCGCGCACGCGCCGGCGACAGCCTGCGGGCCACCAAATCGAGGATCTACGACATCAAATCGTCTCTCTGCAGCAATGGGAAGAGGAACACTGGCGGAGCGTCATGAGGGCCAAAGTGGGCTCCGGCCCCCTCTTCCCTGATGCTAAATTCGCAGGTCCTCTTCAGATTTCACCAACCTGTAGGGTAGCACCGGCTAACAGCTAAGGGCAGCCGATTGATTGACACACTAGTGTTATTGCCCGCCCTCACGTGGCTGATGGCTCATAACAATGCATGCAATTCATTCCATCTACGCAGCCCAACAGGCCACCCATCCGGGCATGCCTTATCCCCGAGCGCCAGAAGCACGGGCTGCCTGGTGTACACGGCTCAGCGGTAGAAATACGCAGAGCTGCGAGCTTGCGAATAGGTCGATTAAGGCGGAAAGCGGCGGCGGCCGGCGGGAGTTCAGGCGTTTGCGTCCTCACCTCTGGCGGCCTTCATGTTTGACTGTAGCAGCCGGCCCCCCCTTTGGTTTGGCCTCACGCTCCGCCACTGAAGAGGAAGGAGATGAAGTTTCATCTGGAGTAGATGGCGCGCGAACGGCAGAATCCAGGCGGCGGTTGCGATAGCGAACCACTTTTGAGACTCTACTTCTAGAGAACTGAGGGAGCCGGATACCGATAGGAACAGTGATGAAGTTCCGGAGGGAGTGCCGGTTGGAGCACCTTGTTTTCCCAGATTCTCCAAAATGAAGGATAAAGGATGAAATAGAGGACCGGTTGGAGATGCTTTTAGCTTTGACATTGTGTCAAGTTGTACTATAACCTCAACCCATGCCAAAGCACAGGTCTAAAGCCAAGCCTAGGCCATTGGTCGTTCTCATATAGACCACGGTGCCGCTGTCTAAAGCATGGGGTAGAGGTTGGGTGGTTTTCTTCTCTATGCGAAAATGCCCAGTGGCTGTCTTACACCCAGCAGGTCAAGTATTTTTGTTTACTATAACCTCAATAACAGGACGAGAAATGACCCATACAATGTGTAACGAAGTCTCGCATAGCTGCGAAACCTTACACCCAAAGACACCGTTTCCACTTGATAACGAACAGAGGACAGTTGGCACCAAAAGCTCTTTTACGATCCTAAAGCAAAAGCCAAAAGAAAACCTCTTGCTTGCCTTGACTTTCATTGCCACTTTACTGGTGCTGGAGCTGAAAGTGAACCAATAATGAGTTGATATGGGCTGATGAATTTTGAATCCCGATCCCCCCTGTGCTGACAAGCTGATCCTGAAGGATGGGGCGAGATTTCAGATTTCTCACCGTGAAAGCACATGATGACTTCTCTACATATGGGCGCCGCATCCAGATAAATCTATCCCAGGGTGCTGATTATTATAATCTACACTGGGAGATTGTTTGCCCTTGTCATGCTCATTGCAGACAAACAGGCGCTCCTCGAAAAAAAGAACGGAGGTAACTGAAAAATGCCAGGCGTGAATGAGGCCGCTCATCACTAGTCTACTCCGTGAACAGAGCAATTTAGATTCGACGAAACAATTTATTGTCTCGAAGTTTCCAAGATACAAGTTTGAGTAGCCGACAGATCGGCTGAGCTTGGATTTACTCCGGCTCACTGCCTCACTTCACTTTGATGAGGTTAGTGATGGCCGTGCAGATGGCGGCGATCTTGACGGAGTAAGAGCTGTACATGCCGAGCGGCGACGGGACTGGTGTGGTGCGTGAGGGACACCGCCTCCGCCACCTTTCCCTTCCCAGCGGCGTAGCTGCGCGCGTTGATCGCGTCGAAGGCGAATCCAACGGCGTCGTAGAGCTTCTGACACTGTTTGGAGCCCGCGAGCCATGCCGACCGTGCACAACTCCTGGCGCCTGCATACAACGCCGACCGGATCGAGCAACCAACGCATGTGCTAATCAACTGACTGTCACGAACCCAACACCTACCACATCAGCTGCAGAAGCTTCTGAAGTAGAGGAGAAGAGGCGGGAACTAGAAGTATGCGCAGGAGAAGCGGTAGCCAAGCAAGCGGAAACCTCCTATACATAGAGCGTTCTATGATTATCAACATGTAGATCGGCCTAATACCTCATCGAATCCAGCCCAATTTAACCATCAATATTTTAAAACGAAAAAGTTAATATTTTTTAAACCTATTTCAACATTTTTAGAACACGAAGTCAATATTTTGAAAAAATGTTTTTTTTTGCGATGGATTTTGAAAAAAATGTTGATCCAGTAAAAAAAATGTTGACATCGTACATTTAAAATGTCGATGAAATTTTTGAATTTTAAAAATTCAAAATATATTCATATTAGATTTTATTTTGTAGCATTAATTCTAAACAACAAGATGATTCAAACGGATTCGAAAAACAAACTTACGGTTTGGGAGAAAAATGCTTTGAAATTTGAAAACATGTTCTTTTTCTCCCTCCTTCCACCCGCCCCAATAGGAAGCCGTCACGTGTCAGCTTCTGGCTCCTCCTCTTCGTATCTGGCTGAATCTCACACGTTGATCTAGTCTTGCACGAATCTCAAACTTAATTGTAGCCCGTTTACTATAGGATTGGCCAAGCAAGCGCACAAGGAAGCCCAATGTTAAGCTAGCAGGCCCAGAATGTAGGTCGAAGTGATCCAGCCTATTCAGAATACCGCCGGCGCATGCTTCTTTCCCCTTAGACTAGTCCATCAACCCGTGCTTCTGCACGGGCTAGCAATTTTGTATTTGACGATATAGCTATTTTACATATAAATGATTTCTCATTAATGTTAACTCCATTTGTTTTGGTTCCTCCGTTTCAAAATACTTGACAACTTTGACCTTGCTATTCATAATCATTTATCTTTTCTTAAAATATCTGCTCTAACATTCACGAACATAAGGTATTTAAAGTACTTTTTGGTAACCCCTCTACTGAACTATTATTGATTTACTTAATCATATAGTTCAAAAAATATTATTAATAAAAGCATGAATAATGAAATTCAAAATTGCCAAGTCATATGTCACATATTTATCCACAATAAATATGACATATTTCTAAAATAATTATTTCAGCAAACAATGCGTTTGTTGACGAATCTATCCTTCTATCCATCTTATTTGCAATTTCTTTCTCTATTCTATAAGTTTTATAACTTCTTCATGATTTATATGTTAATATGCTGCATACGTCCATCGACTATATATCATAAATACAATTTTGATTGTTGAATTTGTTTAAGTTTTCCTACCTAGGATCCACAGCTTGCACCTGAAGGGTATGATGTTCTATATATACAACTCATATGCTGCAGAAATTACATGGATTGACTTGCAATACTTACTTTACACGAATATTGATCTCCTATTGTATATTTTATTTTTCATTACGGAGTAAGTGTACACAAAATTATCCATTTATGATTACTTAAAAAGCATTAGGACAGTGTTGCTTAGAGTGGTTTTTGAAACTAAGGATCGGGATGCTCAAATGGAACAAAGTCTCTTTGCAGCTTTGTCTTATTGTTTTCCTGCTCTACGCTCTAAGTCAGGAGACACCCGGTTAGATTTTTTTTCATAGATTCGTTAAGTGATTATTTCATTTTCTGTATTTGTAAAAGCTACATCACATAAACTCTATTTGTTTTACAAATATATTAATCAGTAGGGGGGGGGATCCCCCTCCCGTTGAGCCCCCCCCCCCCCCCCCCCCCCAAAAAAAAAAAAGCTGCAATCCTAATAATAATAATCAATTTTATGCTACAATCCATGTCTTTCTATTTTTACAGATCCAAACGTTCATTTACAGCTATATCTAGACAACAGTGGCCAATACTTGTATGAACGACTTTATAGAGGCAACACCTAGGTTCAGCGTACAGAATGATATCTCCTAGCAAAATGAAAAAGAAAGAGAGATTATTCTTTCACTGGCATTTGTGCTAGACTCTTAATCTTGGATGATCTGGTACATGTTCCTTAAAAAGAAACTCCTACCCAAAAGGAAAATAAATAAAGACACACTGCAAAGTAGATTTCAAAACTTATGTATTGACAAATTGAGTCATGCTCATGCATGTGATGCAAATTATGGGATTTAACTTGACCAAGACGTATAATGTTTCTCAATTACTCTTACTACTGGTTCGCAAAAAAAAAAAACTTACTACTACATGGTATAAAGTAAAAAATATGGTCAATTGGTCATCATAGTGGTATGCATCTGAAAAACGATATCCATTAGAAGATACCTGGGTATTTTGTCGTCGTATTACTTTGTATATACCTCTTCGTGCTTTACGAATCGTGGAAACGGATCGAATACGGATCGGATAGTGCCTTTCCCACATCCATATCCATATTTGTAAACGAATATGGATACGAATGCGAATGTTTTCGAATACGGATACGGATCGGATATTAAACGAATGCGAATACAAAAGCGAATGTCACTATAATTCGGACGGATACTGATACATCGAACTTTCTATGTTGTTAAGACAACTACTACACGTTTACCTCTCTAAAGTATCTTTAATAACATTATTTCACATGATTTACACTAGTTCACACCAAATTGAATCAGTTTTATAATACTTTTGATATAATATATGGGTATATTTATGATATAGTGGCGGATATGAATACAAATACGGATATGTCGGATATCTGATGTCAAAACCTCAAACCGTATCCAGATCCATATTTTCTAATCGAATTCGAATACGAATTCGAATAGCGTAAAAATATTAATCGAATGGCAAATTCCATACCACATTTACATTTTATCGGATACGGATATCGAATATTACGGATTATCCGTATCCATTTTCCACCCCTAGTCACATATGAATATATGCTTAAGAAAAAAAACAGTGTTCTTCGTCTAACAAACTAAAAACCTGAAATATTCAGAAGGCCAGCCCAGTCAATGAAGAATATATGCTTAAGAAAAAAACAGTGTTCTTCCTCTAACAGACTAAAAACCTGAAATATTCAAAGAAGGCCAGCCCACTCAATGAAGAATCGAAGAGTGAAGGAAGGTCTCAATGATATAGGACTTAAACGAAATGACATAAAACACGTCAACAAAGGCAGCTAACAAGTGTAGTATATTTCTAGACAGCCATGTCGTTCCCCTTAACGACACAACTTAAAATACAGAATTTCACTCGTGTATAAGCTGATACACTTATCAGGTTCTTAATTAAAAAGCGTACGGACACAATACATCGTGTGTCATTTATTTCACACTGCTCCAGTTAAACATCAAACAGCCGTAGCTACGCAAAGCGTTCCGGTCCTCGCGCATCCGCGCTCGCGCGGGGCCAGCGCGTGGGGCCAGTGCTGAAGCTGCACCGCGGCCGCGGGTGGCGCGCTGCATGGTGGGGCCCATGCACGTGAAGCTGTTGCCGTTCGCAGCCTACTGCATGCGAAGCTCTCCGCTGGCTTTATTTTCTAAGCAAACTCTTCCGTACTCCATCATTTGTGCAAACTTTCGTTCAAACTTTCATCTTCAAACTTTCGTTCAAACTTTCATCTTGAAACTTTCATTCAAACTTTCATCTTCAAACTTTCGTTCAAACTTTCATTTTCAAACTTCTGTTCAAACTTCTATTTTCAAACTTTCGTTCAAACTTTCATCATCAAACTTTCGTTTTCAAACTTTCATTCAAACTTTCGTTTTCAAACTTTTCATCAAACTTTCGATGTTTAAGTTTTGTTCAAACTTTCATTTTTCAAACTTCCGTTCAAACTTCTATTTTCAAACTTTTGTTCAAACTTTTGTTTTCAAACTATTCGTTCAAACACCACGTGTGTCCAGCCTTTTGCCTGTGCATGCGCGTGGGTGTGGCAGGAAGAGAAAGTGGTGGGGACCGGTGGAGAAAACAAAACTGGAGAGAGGATAGGTGGGGGAGCGCGGGGCCCAGCAGCAAATGCATGCATGCACCCGGTGGTGCGCTGGGAGGAGGCGGGCGGGGCGGGACTGCGCTGACGCAGTTGTCGGGTTGCTGTCGGAACGAGTGCGCACGGACGCCTGCGAGCCCGCGCGCGGGGATTAGCTGCGCCCCCGTGGCTACGTAATTTGTCCTCATACGTTATTGTTGTCCTAAGCACGTTTATTATGAAAAAAAAGCTCCAGAGCGCGCAAAATCACACTGTTTTTCAAACTGCTCTATCAACGAATCAGGAAATAACTGCTTACTGACAGTGAGTCCACAACTACTCACAGCAACTATTCACAACCTATAAAAAATTTCAGGACCAAAAAAATTTTGTAGGTCACCGATAAACATGAAATTTAGGGGATTTCGGAAATTTTGACGAATAAATTTTAAACTTTTAAATTTTTTTGACATGATTTCACAAGAAATCATCTCAAATCTATAAAGATCTCAATTGTGTATATAAATAAGACAATTTGGACTCTTGAAGGTGGTCAAGGATGGAATTTCGTTGGTACTGTTCATTTCGACCTTATTTCTGACCCTACTGAAAAATATGAAATATCGGATATTTCGATGAAATTTCGCCAAATTTTTTTTCATAGAATCACCACCCTAGTCCTTACTAGACTTGACTGACGCATCACGGCTTACTTGACGTACGATAAGGCAAAGATAACAAAGCAAGGCTGTAAATGCCACCATAGGCATATCTGTTGTGTACTGCCGCGCGTTGATCTGCCTCACGGACAACTGACTATTCTACACCATCCGGCCAAACAGCATAGAGATAATTGAATCAGATAAACAGCTATGGGAATTACAAATCCAGTAGGTAGGGAGGTACGCATGGAATCTAGGTGAGGTATATCTAGCTCTTTTGTGTGTGGAGGGTAGATTGACGGCCAGATGTCTATCCAAGATTATATAGGGGTAACTACAGGGCTGGATGTTTTTCTTTTTTGGAGAATTTTTAGAGTTTCTTTTCTATTTTCTAGAGCCACCATGGTGAAAGAGTTATATATCCTTTTGTTAGTTTTTGTGAGTAGCTAACTTCTCTAATTTACTAGCCACATTGGTGAGAAAGGTTCATCTCCTTTTATTATAAATAGATAAATAAATAAAGAGATGTAAAAATTTCCTCTAATAATAATTGCATATTTTATATGAAAATTCGTCCCGACCTACCACGGCAACCGGCGCGGGAATTAAACTAATTATATTTTCCTGGTGCACCAGTCGCGTTCCATCAATATGTTCGTTCCGCGCCGAGAGGTAGAAAAAGAAATACAACGCATATCTTGACAACTGCTCGAAAAGGAGATGTGCTTTTCTGCACGATATGTTAATCCCCCCTCCCTTGCAGTAAGATTCCTTTGTGTTGGATTGATCTCCTAAGCCCAAAACCCAACGGCCCAAGGGGCCTTGATATGCGCCCTGATCGGGGGCGCCCAACCCAACCCATGGTTGGTGGGTCCCTGTCGGACTGAGCTATCTAGAGAGGTGGGGGGGGGGGGGGGCGGCTCAGATCACGAGGTTGACCGTGAGCCACCACACCCCACCGACACAACCCCAATCCGATCAAGGAAGGGCACAGCCAGAGACAGGAAGACGTCGCCACCACGTCGTCATTGTACGGCGCCGCCGTCCCGGGCTGCGCTGCTACAGGCCCGGGGGATAGTGCCGTCCATGGTCGTCTACCACGACACCGACACCCGCCGCCGTCTCACCCTCGCCGCCGGTCATCGCCATGGCGACGCCCTCGGCTCCAGCTTCACAGGAAGGTATGCCCCTTTCCCTCTCTCTTTCAATCCCTAGTTGTCAGATCCCATCACAATGTTTACTGAATAGATGATAGGACCCGCTTAATCTACACCTAGACGTTTTACAGATTTAAACAATGGTATTCAGAGCCTGACTAGTGTGTAGATTTTAGATCGGGTCATAGAAATAAGGAGATGAATGTCTTTTTCGAATCAAATGCAAACCCTAGCCCTATAAAGAAAACAGAGGATGGCCGGAGGGGACTTACCTAGCTCTCGCCGTGCTACCCACTGACATCGCGCGGGCCAGACGCCGTTGCCACTCGCCGTAGGGGCGCAGAAAGAAGAGCCACCGTTCGCCGTTGACCGGTGCGCGCGGGATCATGGCGCCATCGCAACGCCGCTCGACGGCGGCGCGCTCACCCTCGGGTGGACACGCCCGCCGGCGATGGGGGTTGCGGCGGCGCCGCCACAGATTCACCATCAAGCCGCTCTCTCTCGCGTGGCCGGGAAGAGCAGAACAGAGAAAGAAAGAAATGGTTAGGGTTTTGCCGGGTCACCGAAATTTTCGCAATTTTATACGAGGTCAAATCAACGACAGCCGTCCATCAAGATGAATGGCTGAGATGGAGGCGGGGGTGAGGCCACCCCCCGCTGGGCGTGCCGCGAGCACTCAAAAATTTTCTTTTTTCTCCTAAATTTAGCGCTTGCGGGCCGGGCCGTAAAGGCGCGCGCGGGCGCGGTATGGGATGCGTTTCTGGGCTGGGCCGCATTGAAAAGCTTCGGTTTTACAGGTCGAAAACAGAAAACAGAATAGAAGTGTTTGTGAATTATTTTAAACTTTACCAGAAGCGTTTTTTGAATGAAATTTAATAGAATTCGTCTCTGTTTAAATTTGAACCAACGAGATAATTTTTTCAGACCAGATAATTGTGTTTATGCTTCTGTTTAAGTTTTCACTATAGATTATTAAGGTTTCCGCTGCATAGATAATTGATAATTATTTGAATGTTGCCTTGATTTTAAATTCAAACCAATGGGAGAATTTAATTTCAAGCCATAGTTTTATTTCAGAACCGGTTGTGATATTGTTATTTTCTGACCAACGTTGATTATATTAATTTTATGACTTTATAGATGTTTTTCATGCATTATTTCCTTTTCTGCCCAACGGTGAAGCTTTAATGCAAAAAGTACTACATGATTATTATATTTAAATGTTCTCACTTGTTTTGGACGCCCCCTACTCTGACGGCTTCCGGTTCCTCGGCGGCGAATAGTGGGACTACGTGCACCGGTCCGCCCGCGTCGGCCAGCGACGTGCGTCGTCTACACCATCCTCATGTTGTGGGCCGGCGAGCTCGCGCGGGAGCGCGGCGTCCCCGGTGTGCTGTTTTGGGCCCAGCCGTTCACCGTCCTCGCCTTGTACCACCACTACTTCCACGGGCACCAGCGGGTTCGCGGTGGACATGATGGCCGCGGCGTTGTACCGTATCCGTAAGACGATGGAGCAAGTGGACATCGATAGGAGCAGGAGCAGCAGCAATGGAGGGAGGGAAGGCCATGGTGCTCGTCAACACCGTTGAGGAGTTGGAAGCCTGTGCTCTCACCTGCCAGATCCCACTGCTGGACGTCCCACCCATAGGTCCGGTCATTTCGGTGTTCGCCGGCCATGGCGCCAAGGCGGCGGCGGCGGGTTACATGGACTGGCTTGACACGAATCCGGCGCGGTTAGTGGTGCACGTGTCGTTCGGGAGCATATATATATATATATATATATATATATATCGGCCATGAGCAAGCGGCAGACGGAGGAGATGCGGCGAGGCCTCGCCTCCAGCGGCCGGCCGTACCTGTGCGTCGTGTGGAAGACCAAGGTTCAGTTTGTTCCATTCAGCGCATGTGTACAGCATCCGGCAAAGGAGGCTTAACTAGGAAGGAAATGGGGTCGTCCGTTGTTATTATCACGGCACAGCGTGCCGTTCTTTGTCCCAACCGCGGCTTCCAGATTGCAAAAAAAAACTCGACCTGCCGGGGGTAAGACCGCCCCCGACGGCATTTTACTAAGAAGAAGAGCCTCTCATGCAGGCCGAGAAAACCCCCGAACCCCCTCTCCGATCTTACAAAGGGACTCAGCTGGCCGTTGTGAGCTTCGGCGCGAGTCTTAACCGTGTGCTTTGACCTGGGGAGAGCGAGGGGATTTTTTTTAACACTGTGCGCGCAGCAGCAGTACCAACTGCAGCAACAGTGCTGCGCACTGTTTGCTACAGTACCGCGTGCGCGCAACAGTGCCTTGCGGGGGCCGGGGATCGAACCCCCGACCAGCAAGACGCCAACCGGACGTCTTGCCACCAGGCTTCCAGATTGAACGATAGTGATTTGTCTCTATGAAAATGTGTAGGTATCATCGCAACAACAGTTTGAAAATGTGCACTGTATAGGACAATGTTGAGTGTAGTATTTAAACTTCCTTATAAGGTCTCCTTTGGATGGCGGCAATTTTTCCGGAATCCTCCGTTTTTCATGTGAAATTCTTGTACGATTCATGTAAAATTCCTATGTTGTTCCAAAGAGGAGCTAAAGTTCATCCTCAAAAGTCTCTCTAAAGAAATTTAATACAGTTGGGATTTTGACTTTTCAATATAATTTCGCTGTTGACTTTTCAACTCATCATTTGTCTTATTCAAATTTTTCTACAATTTGTTTTATAGTTAAAGATACTTTAATAATGACAGATTGAATAGGATAAATGGTTAAATTCGATGTTCAGAAGTCAAAAATGGTAACTATTTTACGATGGAGGGAGCAGTACTTCTATCTAAACCCTTAAAGAACCAGTTGGGAAGAAAATGATTTTGACCTGTCAGAATCTACCCTACCTGTATATCAACCGTTGATTAAGACCACTTCCCTTTTAATCTACCGTCAATCCTACCAAACCCGACCCCACACGAGTAGCTACGGGACATCTGGAGCGTTACAAGCGTCATTCTAAGTGCAAATAGCGTGACACCCCAATGTTTTTTCTCACCCGGCGATATGAAGACCCATCGTGCGCCCACCTCCCTTGTTTTCCTTTTTTGTTTATTGCTTTCCTTTTTGTAAAGCCAATTCCAACCGTGATTAGCTGCTGCAATGAAGATCCAGCGTGAGCCCACCGCCCTTGTTTCACGCTGTTTATTGCTTTCCTTTTCTTTGCTTTCCTTTTTTTTGCTTTCCTTTTTTGAAAACAAATTCCATCCTGCTATCGGCCATGGACGCAGAGCACACGGCTCGTCGTCTTCCGGAGTAGCCGCGCACGCACACGAAGGTGATTCCAGAGTCGGGACTCCGGAGTAGCCGCGCACGCAGGTGATGTTGTGAACCCTTACTTTTCGTTATGGTGATGACATTCTGCTTGCACACGGCTCGTCGTTTGCGCGTCTGAGTTCGAGAGCGTCCTAGCGGCCCGGCATTGGGGCACTGATTTTGTTCTAGGGTTCCTAGATTG
The DNA here is from genome assembly GCA_012490785.1 of Eragrostis nindensis. NCBI lineage: Eukaryota > Viridiplantae > Streptophyta > Magnoliopsida > Poales > Poaceae > Eragrostis > Eragrostis nindensis. Next base: position 272,031 of record JAAXCT010000329.1, read on the forward strand.
GGTTCGACTATATTTACCTCTCATATCCTTAACTTATTTAAATGCAGGTGTTCTTGTCACTACTCCATATAGCAAAATTATTTTTGAGCCCGACAGGCCAGAAGGTGAGGCAATGAGAGGTAAATATAGCAACATTATGTTCTGGTCCATTTCAGTTTTTGTAGCTACACCTGAATTGGCGATGATTTTTTTTTTTCTTCATTACATTGTAGGATTTCAAACACGTCTAAGAAATGCACCTAATCAAGCACGTCAGCTTGGCCGTGACCGCCTGAAAGATATGAATGTGCTTTGAGGTTGCATGAAAATGAAGACTCTCAAATAAACATGGTGGTTATCGTTACCGACAATGAATAAGAACTATGCGTCATGTCATGTCTTTTATGTCTCAAAGTCAATTAGTGTCTTTAAATTCAAACAGTGTTATTATTTTATCATATTTTTGAGCTTGTCCTGTTAATGACGTTATGGTACTTAAATGCAACGATGTCTTAGAAGTGTGTTTTTTTATGATGTGTCATGTCTTTTAAAGTCCTGCCAAATCATGTCATTTAGACGGACACGTGCGTGGCGCACGTGCATTTTTACTAGTAGTATGTAGGGACAAGTTCGTGGCCAAATAATGATGTACATGCAACTCCAAGAGATTTGGTAAAATATATTCTAATTTTTTTATTTTAGCTAGTCTCTAAAATAAAACAAAGCAAAAAATGTTCGAGTAAACCAATAGACTCTCTAAACCACCAAGGGCCTGCGCGAAGAAGAAATAGAGAGTGAACGTCCTGCACCGCCGCCTCGCGCAGCTGCTTCACCACCTCGCCGCGGCGCGTCGCAAGAGCTCCACCGCGCCCGAGCACGACACCCGCGCAAACCCTAGTGCCGCATAGCCGTCGCCGCCACCATTTCCGTCGCCGACGAGCACGCGCAGGCGATTCTTCTCCTCCCCGACGACCTCTGTGCGCACTCCTTCGGGCAGTTGCTCGTGCGCACCAAGGAGGAGGAGCCCGAGCCCGGATTGACCTCACCACCATCTTCTCCCCCGGCTCCGGTGAGAAATCCGACGACCATTTGTTGATTCCGGCGATGACTGGCTCGATTCTTGTGCTTGCTAGCTTCGGATTGCTCAGTAACTCGATTGTTTGCTTAGGGCATTGCAAAGTTCTCTCTTTTCATCGATTTATACCCTATTTTCTTAGGATTTCATCCTAGCATGTCCTGATGAGTGTGCATTCAAAGATGCTAGTATAGATTGATTTCCATTCCTATATGTCGTATTCGTCGTAAAGTTCATCACTTTGTATGACATATAGGCTCTAGTGTTGATTGTTGTGCTTAATTCCATCCTTTGCACATCACACTAGTGTTGATTCCTCGATTAGTGCCACATTGAGTTAATTGCCTTTGCTTATATGTGCACTAGTTGATCCCCACTCATAGTCGACAATGTCGTTGATTGTATTGCTTAATTTGTTAACATTGTGTCCTTCACCTCAGCGCTAGGACTTCACATAGACTTTTATGCGCTTACCTACGATTCTTGCTTTTAGATCATAATAGGTTATTCCATACTCATATACCCTATCTATATTCCTATCGTGCAGTGGCAGTTGTCAGTGGTCAGCCCAGAGGACAGTGGCAGTTGACAGTGCAGAGTTCAGTGGACGGATTTAGGGCCAATCCCTTGATCCTATCTTTGGCAGTCAGTTTGTCAGTTGACGGGTTGGTGAGCCAAGCTCACTCACCCTATCTTGTCAGAGGGCAGTTTGGCAACTAGCAGCTATGGGCAGAGACAGAGGTGCTGGCAGAGGTTCTGGTGATCAGGGCAAGGGGAAGGGCAAGGCCAAGGTTGTGGTCAAGCCCAAGGCTAAGAAGCCTCGTGTTCCAGCTGTTCACACAGGTGATCCACTTAACGATGCAACTATTCGTAGGGCTCTTCGTGGACAGGGACCACCTGCAGGAGGCAGCAGTGGAGGTTTGAGGCTCACTGGGGGTCAGACTCCACTCAGGAGATCTACCCGAGTGAGGTTCTCTACACAGCAGACTCCGACCTGAGGAGCTGGTTCGTCGAGGACTGCTGAGGAGGAGGTGCCACAGACAGAGGACACAGACACCAGCTCTACCTCTAGCTCCAGCAGTACTGGTGAGGAGCAGGAGGAGGAGGAGCAGGATGAGGATGAGGAGCTCGAGCAGCAGGTATACAGTGGGAAGTTCTTCAGAGACACCCTACCCTCTCAAGACAGAGAGCACCTGAAGAGGAAGAGGGATCTGGCAGAGAAGGCCATGCTCAAGGAGCTTGGGATGCCTGCAACTCTTGAGAGGGATTTCCTCAAGGTCGACACTAGGACCTTGCAGTCACTCAGGCAGGTGGCTAAACATCTGTGGGCTCCACTTGGTGCTCGGGACCCTATGGCTGGATCTAGGTACTGGACACTCGTGCAGAGATAGATTGCAGAGGCTTATCGCAGGGCAGAGTGCTCCAAGGGGAAGCAGCTTTACACTACCCACAAGTATGTGATGCCTAGACGACTCTCTTTGGCAGCTGGGAGGGATATGCTCTCTAGGATGACCGACATGCCTGGTCTGAGGACTTTACTTGCAGCACCCATGAGATACAGGACTGATATAGTCAGAGACTTCTATGCTACTCTCTGGTTTGCACATGACAGGAGTGCCATCTGGTTCATGTATCAGGGACAGCCTATCAGGATGACACGAGATGACATTCTCGGAGTACTGGGAGCTGAGGCGAGTGACAGGATACTGCATAACCTCGCCAATGAGGGAGCTGGACCACCTCGCAGACCTTCAGGGGGAGTTGTGCCTTCAGATGATGCTATGAGGGTGGCCTTCCCTCCTCCATATGAGAGAGGCTACAGCAGGCTGCCCAACAGGCTGACACACGAGGCTAGAGCTGTAAGAGCCATGCTGAGCAAGACTATCATACCTCGAGGAGGTTATCAGGATAAGATCTCTTGCTTGGTTCAGTGGACACTTGCTTCGATTCTTTCTGAGGAGCCTTTTGACTTGGTAGATTTCATCCTCAGTCAGATGGAGGACATCATTGCTGAGAAGGTTGTCTCCAGAATGCTTCCCTTTGGACCTCTTATCTGCTACCTGATTTGGATGACTGGTTTTATGACTGATGCAGAATATGAGGCTCTTCCTGAGGTCACCACAGAGTATGTGCTAGTATCCCCCAGTGACCCACGTTGCATTCAGAGAGTTGATGCTTCACAGAGCAGCTCCTCTCAGGCCAGAGGTACAGGTGCAGGTGGGAGTGGAGCTACAGAGGAGATGGATTTCTTACAGGAGTCACCACTGCACCACACAGCAGAGCCTGACTTTACACCTGCCCCTCCACCACCAGTGACAGCACCACCAGCTGCAGCAGCTACAGTTTCAGACCCTTCAGTACTTGCACAGCTTGAGATGTTGAGGTAGAGGGTTGGGCAGCAGGAGCAGTGGAGACAGGATTCAGGAGAGGAGAGAGGCTGAGCACAGATAGTGGACCCAGCAGATGGCTGAGACACTGAGGGCCACACAGATGTCAAACCAGGCTGTGTTTGGCTACTTTGCCACAGCTTTTGGTTACCTTGGTCAGGTGATTCCTGGGATGCCCCCGATGCCTCCTATGGTTCTACCTTCACTAGTGCCACCATAGGGTCTCCAGCTTCCACAGGCCACAGCTGCTCCAGGGATGTTCTCTACCATGCTATCAGCTCCTATGACTCCCGCAGGACAGCCCACTCAGAGTCCACTTGGTTCAGTGTTTGCTGGAGTGTCAGGGATGGCAGGACTCACTCAGGCTGGACCTTCACAGGCAGTGCCTGCTTCAGTGCCATCCTTCTCACCAGGACAGTTCATGACACCATCTGCCTTCCTGATGAGTACTACAACAGTTGCTGCCCCAGTGCAGTCTCTTCAGTTGCTACTGAGGCAGTGATCACCACTTCAGAGGCTACACCTACTGCTGCTCCAGAGACTTCCTCTCCTACCCCAGAGATGACCTATCTGGTTGTCATGGAGGATATGCTTCACGCAGGCTATGATGAGGCCACAGCAGCCACATTGAGTGGAGGAAAGAAGAAGGCAGCTCTTGGTAGTGCTTCCTGGACACTCAGTGGATCTGGCTCTCGTTCACGTACTCCCTCTGTGCACACAGCTTCAGAGTCAGAGGTAGAGGAGTACGTTACTGAGCTTGAGCAGGTCATTCTGCAGACAGATACTCCTGAGTATGCTCTTGAGAGGCAGATTGTGACCTATGCTCGTCGACCCCAGACTCCAGGGATGCCCAGGACTTGGACTTGGATAGCACCAGTGGCACCCCCTCAGCAGGACAGCGCAGCAGCTTCAGTGGCAGGCACAGCTTCAGGGGGAGTCAGCTCTTCAGCTCCAGAGGCCACTGCACCACCTCTTGACCCCGACGCGTAGGATAGCATATCTTTCCTCGATGATCTTTTTGGTACTTGGTGCCAAAGGGGGAGAGAATGTCTAGGGGGAGTTGGGAGTGAGACTTGATCAAGAGTGCCTGTACCTAGGGGGAGCTCTCGGGTCAGTGCTTGTACCTAGGGGGAGCTGTCGGGTCTTTTGGATAGTCAGGTTTTTTGGAGTTATTTTGTATATTCTTTTGGATGTTCGTGGTTTTCGATGAGCTCGGTCTTCTTTTGCCTTGTTTTAGCTCATCGAGAACGCACTTGGTTTCTTTACATACACTGCACTTGTATTATATATCTAGCTGGTATTGTTATGCCTGAGATGTATGTGTTGATCCTTTGTGCATATATTCTCTGTCTGTGATGATATATGTACTAACTTGCTTTTGCAGGACTCACCTTTTGTTATGTCATCACAGAATGTTGGACACAGCTCTTTAACTATTCTCGTATTTGATAGTTCACCCTTGTGCACTAACTCTATTTTGCAGGTGATACTCCCATTCAGCTATGTCCTTCACTTTCTTTTCATCATGCTTTCCTTTTATCTATCTGTTATCATCATGATCGTGATCGAGTACTACGCCGTTCTTGCTCTTGCATTCACCCGCATCCTTTACTTGAGCGGTCTAGTTGAGCTTTTCTTTCTTATCAATGTCTCTCGATCAATTCTTGCGCTTTCTTTCCATATCTTTATGAATGTTGTCACCAATCACCAAAAAGGGGGAGATTGTAAGCTTCATGACCATTGGAGTATGGAAACCCCAAGGTATGAATGTTTTGGTGATTGGATGATCATGTCGTATGTGACTAACACTTTTGTAGGTTGTTGCCTATGGTCACATATGATGGAGGACTACGTCAACCTTTTCTATATTGGATATCTCGGTGATTGGTTGCCTCGTCCACTCGGGACATTGGGCTTGATGGAGTCGCGGTCGAGAAGATGGATCAAGGCTAAGGACATGCTAGAACCGAGCAAGTGTTAGCTTGGTGTAGATGTAGGCTTGAATCCATAGGAAACACCGGACTATCAAGAGGGTTCGAGTTGGTTCTCTTAGTGCACACTAGTGGTAGAGATCATTTGGATGCAAATGTGAGGCTCTCAGAGGCTAGGGTGGCAGAAGAGAAGCTTGAGGAACCAAGACGGGCGAAGTTGAAGTCAAGGATCGAGGAGAAGATCAAGTTGGACTTCAGGAAGAGTCACCATATGATACGGTGGTAGTCACCCTATGATACGGTGACTGCAGGAATTGCAAGCTGAAGACTGAAGAGCTCTGCTGGAGTCACCGTATGATGGAGGGTGATAGTCACCGTATGGTACGATGGTCACTGTATGGTTTCCAGAGAGTTGGCAGAATCTGCAAGTTCAGAAAAAAGAGGTCACCGTATGATACGGTGTTGGTCAGTGTATGATACGGCGACTATGGACAGAAAATCCAGAGAAAGGAGAGTCTCTGGTAGAGTCACCGTATGATAGCCACCGTATGATACGGTGGGTCACCGTATGGTTTCCAGGGAGTTGGCAAAATGGACGAGTTGCTGAAGCTGGAAAGAAGCAGTCACGGTATGATACGGTGCCAGTCACCGTATGATACGGTGACTGTGGGATCAGAGAAGACAGCAGAGAAGCTGCAGGAGAAGTAGTCACCGTATGATACGGTGACTAGACAGACAGACTGCTTTTTGGGGCAACGGCTAGTTTCGTGGAGGAAGGCTATAAATAGCTAGTTGCCCACCCCTTTGAGGGTCTCTTGGCTAGTGGAACAGGTGAGGTTACCCAAGGGAAGCCAAGAGCAAGAAGAGAGAGCACTTGTTGAGGATTTGGAGTGATCCTAGTGCTTGTGAGAGAGTAAGAAGAGCATCCTTTGATCTCTAGGGCTAGTGTGTGCATAGAGAGTCATCTCGGGCTGTTACTCTTGGTCTATGGCAAGGCCTAGACCGGTTAGGCGTCGGTAGTGAGCTTGCCAAGGAGTGTGGAAGCCACTACAAGATTGTACACGGTCTTCGGGCTTCCCGTGTGAAAGAAGCTACGTGAAGGGAGCGCCCTTTGGACCGCATCACGTGCGGATCCTTACCTTCGGAGGAGCATCCGAAGTTGCCGGCGGGACGTGCCCCTGTCTTCACTCGGAGGGTGAAGAATGCTCTAGAAGGGATTGCCATCGAGCGGAGGCTCGGGTCGAGACTCCGGCGGGAGTGACCCAACGTGGAGTAGGGGGAGGCGCCATCCTCCCGATACCACGGGCTAAAAATCCATGAGCAATCTCTATCCTATCTCCTTTACTTACTAGCATTTACTATTCCGCATTTACTTATTGCTAGTAGACTTGATTGATAGGTTGCTCGTGTTTTACTCTTAGTAGAATTGCATGTTTAGGGCTGCTCTTTGCTAGTCTTGCTAGTGTGTGCGCCTCGCTTGCTATCGTTCTCACCTAGCTTATTAGGTTGCAAAGAAAGTACCGTGCCGTAGAAAGTTTTAAGTGTCTACCGATTCACCCCCCCCCCCCCCCCCCCCCCCCCCCCCCCTTCTCGGTACTCCGTGATCCTTTCAATGTTGGAGGTCGAATGGCGTTTTAACGACCACTAACAAACTCCCCAAACTTAAACTTTGCTCGTCCTAGAGCAAACAGCTCAGGGTACCAGCGGATCAGGAGTTACAAGGACAGCGCCCCATGAGTAATAAAGATGCAAGAACGTACTCCCTAAATGGTGGTAATGTATACAAGAGTACGGAATATTCACGAGTGTTGCACATGTGTGGGGCGTGTATGCTTCACCTTGTCATATAGCATTGAAGAATAGAACAACACTTTTGGACGAGTCTAGCAATTCTAGCAGGTGCAAGTCCAGAGTTTTTATTGTGCTGCAAGACAAGGTAAAATTTCTCCTTTGCTTTGGTTCACACTTCCCTTCCCTCTAGGTGAGTCTATTCCTACCAACTCTCACTCAAATCCTACCTTCTACCAGATCTGGCGTATATGTGGAGCTTGGTAAGCAGATGCACATTTGTCATGCGTATGTTGTTAAGTTAAAGAATAAATCTTAAGAGACATAGCAACTTCTTGTATTCGGTCATATGGAAAATGTGATGGAGGGGGAGAAAATGAACTCACGCAGTGGAAGATGTGGTTTTGCAAACTTTGGTCTTTTTTTAATGCTCATGCTCAAGATGTTTATGATAAGAACCATAATGCCTTTTTGGATGCAATTCATAGAGTCTCTTTTTTTTTAGACTCCATGGTGCATGAGGCAATAGCGATGACAGGTTCATGAGCATTTTGAAATATTCTTGAGCTTTTTGATGTAGACCAAAAGTTTTGCAAATGTGGGTGAAATGGTATGGAGATGTTTGATGATTTTTCAAACATTCCTTTTTAGTGGAAAGAAAATCAAAGGCTCGCGCAAAGGAGTTATGGCCGAAATAAGGAGTTCTTACTCTCAAAAGCATTTAGACTTTAACAAAACTCAACACATGAGCAAATGGCTATAAGTGGGGCTGTCTCGAATATTTTTTATGATATGGCTCTGGTAGGTAAATAAATCCTCACAAGGGAAGTGTTCCAAAACGAAAGGGTTTTTTAGGTACTTGCAGCAATTATAATGAAAACATCTCTGGATTTTCACCATGTTAAGAAATTACAACAAGTCCTAATCATGCCATATCATAGTCCATAATGCTTAGACTTGGTGTGATGTATGCAACCCACAAAAATGTAGCAACATAAGTGATGTGACTATGCTCGAGTACAAATAACACGCATGTCAGGAGTAGAGGTTGTATCAATGCGACACAAGGGGAGCTATTATGTAACTAATCATCATTTCCTTTAAGTGTAGCATTCACCAAGATTCTAGCATTTTATTCGAAACAGGGAGTATTTTATTAATCGATAGGGATACTTACCTGACGGTTCTCCCTAAGCTTGAGTCTTTGCGAGACTTAAGCTTGTATTGAATTGCCTACTTACCTGCGGGTCCTCCCCAAGCTTGAGCCTTTGCAAGGCTTAAGCTCAAATAGGCTGCCTCCTCCATCCTTCTTGTAGCTGCAAAAAGAATGAAGGTGATACATGTGGCTAGCCCCTAGCGGGCGTCGCCGAGAATCTTACTATTTTTGGTATTTTTTTATATTTTATACTTTTTATTTTGTTTTTTAAGTTTAATGAAAAAGCATGTGCCAGGCCTGGCTAAAGGATAACAATTGGGATGACCTCCCCAATCGGAGGGCTCTCATTTTTACGTCTTTGAGCTAGACGTTCTCCTTCTTTTTAGTTCGACTGGACCTCGCTCGCCGGAGAATTTGGAGGTGTAGAGGTTCCTTCTTTCTTCCGCCACACTTTGGTTGTCTTCTTTGTGCTTGTGGCGGCGACCATTCTTGTAGGCGCCAAATGTTGTACTCTCCTATGTGGGTACCTTTGCTGCCCTCTTGTTCTTGTTTGAGCGCCTAGCTCTCCTCTTCCTTGGCGACTTTGACTCGCCTGCTTCTTCTTGAGGTGCTGAGGGTGCTTGCGGCGACTTTCTTCGGACTTCTCCAATAATTGGCTGGCCGTCTTTCCATTTCTCTTGCCAGGTAGTTCCTCATGTGTGTGATGAGCTTGTCTGGCTGCGGCATGGGTGGAGTGATTTCAATCTTCTCCACTTCTTTTGGGTTCTTTCCATAGAAGACCCTCACTTGGTTGCACTGTTCAACTTTAGGCTTGAAGTTGAATGTTTCTTCCCTGCCATTGAAATCCAAGTGTATTTCTCCAGCCCCTACGTCGATGTTGGCGTTGGTGGTGCTTAAGAACGGCCTCCCAAGAATGAGAGGGGTCTTCACATCCACCTCCATATCCAACACAACGAAATCGACGGGGACAAAGAAGTTTCTGATCTGCACAGGGATGTCTTCGGCAATACCGGCAGGTTGGCGAACGGATTGATCTGCAAGCTGTAAGCACATAGCCGTCGGGGATAATGGACGATTTAACTTGTCGTACACCGCCTTGGGCATGACGCTCACACTTGCACCCAAATCACATAACGCCTGGGAGAAATGCTGGCTGCCAATTGAGCACGGTATGGTAGGACATCCAAGGTCCTTATTCTTTTCTGGTAGGGTGTTCAAGATGTCTGCGCTGCATTCTTCAGTTAGCTTCACCATTTCCATTGCTGGGATGGGGCGCTTGTTGTTGAGGATTTCTTTGAAATACCTGGTGCAGGTGGGGACCTGCATGGCATCAAGCAAAGGGATGTGCACATATATATGCCTAATAGCCTCAACAACTTTAACAAAGCGCTCATCAACGGTTAGCTTCTTCCTGCGGTTAGGGGAAGGTAAGCCTTTTGTATCAAAGTACTCATGAGGGGCCGCCTTTGGTGGAGCTTGCTCGACCACTGGAGGTTGCATGCATTCCTCAGCGGAACTTTCCCCTGCGGCTTCCTGTTGTTCAGGGTCCTGTTCTTTTCAGGAACCTTCTTTTCAGGGATCCTCTTTTCAGGAACCTTCTTTATGACCTTCTCCTTGGGAGGTGGTTTGGTTGTCTTCCTCTCTGCACCTTCGGGGTATTGTGGGTCCACCATTCCACGTCCACCCCTTGTAGTCACTGCATTTACAATCTCCTTGGGTGACCTCGGGTTGCCCCGGGAGTCTACCCATTCTTGGAGGCTGCACAGCTGAAGCAATTTGTGCAATTTGTTTTCTAATATTTTATTATGGCTCAGCTGGTTTTGCATTGCAGTGTTGAACGACTCTAGCTTAGCATCTATGCTTTCCAAGGGCTTATCAGTAGAAATAAATTTCTTGCTAATGCCGTCATTGATCGTGACTTGGCCAAGCACTAGATCTTTGATAGAGGGTTCATAGTGAGAGAAATTACCATTACCGTTACCACCCAGATGTTTGTGAAGGAGAGGTCGGGCTTGGTGTTCCAGCCGTAATTGTTCTGGGGACGGAATCCATTGCCATTGTTGAGGAAGTTGCATTCCTCCATGGCATTGGGGCAATGAATTCCCATGTGTCCTGTGTTGCCACACTCTTCACACGTCATGCGGGAATCCGCGACCAGCGGATCTTGCGAGGTCTTCCTCTTGTCGAGGACTTGATCAAGCTTGAGTGCAAGCATGTCCAAGGCCTCCACTTGGTGTACTCCTCGACCCTTGCTTGGGAGCACTTGGCGTTCGTCGTGGCTTTGATTGGCCACCACCTTCTCAATCTGCTTCTTAGCGTTCTTTCACGCTAAGTAGAAGAAGGAGTCTCCCGAAGAGGCGTCGAGATGCTCCCTTGCCGTGGGCTTCAGTCCATGGTAAAAGCTTTGGATGAGGAGCCACAGCTCCATGCCATGGTGTGGGCATGCGAGCACGTAGTCTTGCATCCTTCCCCAAGCTTCGGAGATGGACTCATCTGCGAGCTGCTGGAAGCCTGTAATCTTGTTTCGCAGGGCAGTTGTTTTGCCCGGCGGGAAGAACTTGGCGAGGAAGGCGTTTGAGCACGCCTCCCAGGTGTTGAGAGCCTCAAAGTTCGTGTAGAACCATTGCAAGGCCTTTCCCAACAGTGAGAATGGCAAGAGCTACAAGCGAATTTTGTCTTGAGATTGATCCTTGCGTGCAAACGTGTTGCACGTCATCAGGAACTTCTGGAGGTGAGAGTTTGCATCCTCCGAAGGTTTGCCACAGAAAGGAATGGCCAAGATCATGTTGAGCAGGGCCGGCTTTAGCACATAGTCCTTGTTGTTGAGGCGCGGGAAGTGTCCCACGCGGATGTTCTCCATTGTTGGTGTGGAGAAGTCATGGATCGACTTCTCGACAGCCTGGTCAGCCATGTTGAGGGTAGGTGTCGCGGTTGCGATGGGCTCAACGATCGGTGGAGAGGATCCTTCGACAGCCAGAGCTTTGGATGTCGTACGTGCGGAAGGAGGGGTGAGTCTTGCTCTTGCCCTTCTCAAGAACTGCTCTGGGTCGGAGTGGAAGTTGTCTGGTAGGTCGAAACCAGTCATGCACGGTCCTGTTAAAAAGTTCCACAACAAGAAAACAGGACAAGGGTAGCCCGCAAAAGTAAGTAATTTTACTTTTACGACAAGTTTACAATGTTATTATTCAAAATTCTAGCTGCTACCTCCCCGGCAACGGCGCCAGAAATGCTTGTTGGCGGTTGTTACGCGTATAATTAATATTCATTAAATCCGCAAGCGTACGGATCACCATTGTAGCATTTTACCTTGGAGTATTCCAGGGTTATCGTATTTATATCTCCGCAGGGAGGCAGAGCAATACGAAGTGCAAAGTATGTACTTATTGTGTAAAATAACATAACATTACTTGAGACGGGGGTTAAGGTACATGATAGATATAGGTGGCACTCACCATATAATCCAAGATAAATAAAGGTAGAGCAGAAGTTACATTGGGAGAACAACGAGATAGAGACAAGGATTCCTATATGTTAATCTTACATCTATTTACTTCTAGCAATTAGTGCTACAAGGTTATGTACTACAGTTAAGGTCATGCACATACAAGTCATGTTGTTTCGGAGCATGGCCATCGTGCCAAGGCATAACGAACCCCAGAACAGCAGGTTCACCTTGGGATCTAACCGCTATTGAAAACCCGATTGGTACGCCTTTGGACGTGGTGGATTACAGAGGCCTAACACATCTGTCACACGTGGGGCTACCATCCTCCGTAAAGGCGGATGCCAATGTGCATAGGCAAAGCTCTAAGCGCCACGCTTACAACCCGCCTAGAGGAACTACTCCTGATAGAGAGAGCAGCCGTACCTAAGAATGTGGCACAGCTTTCACTATTCCGGCAAAGCACTTACTCGTACTACTTAGACACAATCACGAAACCCACAACAAGACTTCTATGAACACTAACTTAACTAAGTAAATAAACTTAAATAGAAAATAATTACTAAAAGAAATAAATAAATAATAAACTAATTATATAAATAATAAAAGAATAATTCTACAAGAGTTAAGATACAAGAACAATACTGAAACTCTTAGAAGACTTCCGGAACCCTGAGAGAGCTCTCACTCTACTCTACTCTACTCTAACTCCCACTACTATCTCTACTTCTACACAAATGAGTAATGGATCTCTTGTATCAGTGAGGTGCGAGTTGTTCCTGCGCCGATCAAGGGTATTTATAGCCTCCTTAGGACATGGGGGACTTTATAGTGCGAGGTGGAGTGGGGGGGCCGCCAAGTCAGGCCAGCCGACCTAGTAGGGGGGCCGGCCGGCCGTCCGATGTGGCGGTTCGCCACCGCCTCGCTCCTGGACGTCCCTGATTGCCTCCTGAAGTCGGTCTGAAGGTCGGTTGCTTCGTGGAGGCGGCACTGGAGTAAGGGCCAAGTTGAGTCCCAAACAGCCCACCGGCTGGTATGTCGGTGGAGTTCTGCTGAACAGGCTTTGGTTTCTACCTTTCTGGCCCATGTACAGCCTGCTGGAGGAAGGCCAAGGCCTTTGGACACCAAGGGGGGCCGGCCGGCCTATGGTGGAGCGGGCCGACCTGTGTTTTCTTCGTCACAGGCCTAATTTCCTCCATAATTCACTCCTGCATCCAAAATTCACCAAAACTCGGTGGAAGCATGTTAATCCTAACTACTATGCATAGAATCTTGGTGAAAAGCTTTTATTTACCGTTATGTTGGAGGTCGAATGGCGTTTTAACGACCATCAACATGGGCCTTGGCCGGGCCACATCTGAATAGACCCGGCCCAGGGATGCTGAAGAGACGGCCACTGGCTGTGGCCCAAAGGAGGGGCGCCCTAGCGCCCGTTGCCGGATGAGGAACCGCCGCCGCTGCAGTTGTTGTAGAAGCGGCGGCGATTGTTGTTGGAGTTGGAACGCTGGGAAGAACTTGTTTGCCACGCGGTTGCGAGGGAGCCTGCCGCCTGCCTGAGGGGATCCCGAGCCGCCGGCTTGCTTGGAGCCTGAAGCGTCGGTCGTAGTGACGAGGGCCGCCGGCGCGGTGTCGTCCGCCATTGCCGAGGATTCCTCAAGAAGAAGAGTGGACTGGCAGTCGAGGAAGTTGGGCAGAGGGCGCTGCATGGACATGAGTGTGCGCAGGAAGGCGCACCACCGGTTGAGGCCCCGAAGGGTGTTGAGGACGAGGTGCTTGTCGACGACGGGTAGGCTGACGGCGGCGAGCTCGTTGGCAATGGTTTTCTGCTTGCGACAGTAGTCCGCCATGGACATGGAGCCTTGCATGAGAGTGTGGAACTCTTGCTCGAGGTAGATTGGGCTGGTGTCGGCGTTGTCGCGGAGGCCTTCAATGCGATACCAGAAGACATGGGCGGCCACGGTGGAGTCCATGAACATCTGGCGAAGGTCGGCGGGAGCACGCTGTAGATCTAGGAGAGGGCCATGGCGTCGAGGCGGCGCCACTGGGCATCCGGCTCAAAGAAGGCCGTGGCAGGAGGATGCACATGATCAGCATGTGCGTAGTTCTGGAGGGCGCAGTTGAAGAGCTCGCGCCATTTCACGTAGTTGGCGGACTGGAGTTCGAGGATGATGGGAACGAGCAACTGGATGCTCGTGAGGGAGACGGCTTGGGCCCAGAGAGCGAGCTTCGCGTCAAGCTCCCCTGGGCGAGGGCAGCAAGGGTAGTTCGTGTAGTAGTAACAAGAATGAAGCAGGCGCTTACACGAACTACAATGCCATTGCCACGCACGTGTCTTTCTCTCGTTCATCGTCTGCGGCGAAAGGATTTTGGCTCGCCTCCATTTGCAACGTTGTGCTATGGTCAAGGCTTCCCCTCCGATAAAAACTTACCACGTCTTTGAACATTTTTCTTTTCTTACCAAGGCTTCCCTCAGCAAGTACATATTCAGAGCTAGCTCTTTCTTCTCAACTTATGGCCACCCGTTAGTTGGATCAGATTCGATGATTAAAGTAACTTGCGAATCACATGTTGAGGCTACTCCATAAGACACCCCACTGCCGTATCCATTCCATGCAACTGGTATGCATGCGTGACACGACGCCTGACCCTCTTCCATAATTTAGCGCTGTCCCACAGTGCAGGAACCGAGGACGTGTCTCGACACGAATCATAAGATTACATGACAAGACGAGAAGAAACACGTAAGAGCTCAACAGTCAACGTGGCAGGTGGCAGCCAATTCAAATATTATCTACCAGCCAGCGTTATGCATGTGGACGTGAAGAACCGGCGACTAGTCGGCGCGTAACAAAGGCGAGATAGCGACGGCGCAACTGCACTGCCTATCCCATCTTCTTCCGTTCCAGCTGCCCCCATCGCACAGCCCAATCCACAGCTCGCAGCGCCATGCCGCCCACACACGCCACTATCGCCTCTGAAGCCCATCACTGCGGCGGATGATCCGCCCGCCTCTAACCTGACGTCTTCGGCAAGGTTCACCCTCTCCATCAGTCGATTCGTCTTCACGCCCAGGTTTCAGTGGAGCTCGCGACCCAAGCTCTGGGTAGCCTCCTCTCCAAGCTGGGAACCCTCCTCGGCGATCAATACAAGCTGCACAATGGGGTGCGTGGGGAGATCAGGTTCCTGCAAGCCGAAATGGAGACCATGCAGGCCTCCCTCAACATGTTGTCCAAGAAGCCAGCTCATGAAATTAGCGAGCTTGACGAGATCTGGGCGAGGGACTTGAAGGAGCTCACCTACGACATTGAGGACAGCGTCGACACTTTCATGGTGCACATCGGTGCTCCTGTGCCACTGCAAGCCAAGCCGCATAGCTTCAGAAGGTTCTTTGATAGGACCATGGGCATGTTGACCAAGGCCAGAGTTCGTCATCATGTTGCCAATGACATCGAAGACATCAAGAAGCGCATTCGTGAGGTTGCTGAGAGGCGAGACAGATACAAGTTTGAAGGTCCTTGAAGCGCCCCGGTTATCCCAGGAGCTCAAACACTTTATTATACCAGTCCCTGGATCAGTCGCTGGTACAATCAAGTCTTACAACAGGTGATATTACAAGTCGCGACCTGGCAGGGGTCGATTAAGAAGCAACAAGAACACTAATAGATAGGCAACAGTAAACACAAAGCTAAACCAGAAGATGACTTCTAGGTCATCAAACGGCATAGCGGAAGCAACTAAGCGGTAGACTAATGCCACAGGCAGCTCGGGTGCGGACGAGACCAAGCTTAATCGTCTTCCTCACCGTCGGCGTCGACGAAGTCTGGATCTTCCTCTGTAATCAGCAAGCAAGAATGAGTACAAAAGTACTCAGCAAGTCGCAACCCTTACCCTACCATCAATGGATAAATATATGCAATTGGCAGTAGCAAGGTAAAGGCCATCAGGTTTAACATTGCAATAAAGCAAGTTTTACACATGCAGGGGTTCAGTTTAAAACAGTTTTAGCAAAAGCATCAAATTAAGATATTAAGGGGTTGGTCAAGTTTTACGTTGCCGGACACCCCGTCCACGACAACCTTCGGCGGAAGGCCGGACCTATTCTCAAAACAACTCACGCATCAAGGAGATAAGCACCCAACCCATGCTAGTTCTTGGACCGAACCAAAGCCATGTCCGTGACCGGGGACTCGGCTATTCGAATAGATTTTAACACTCTGCAGAGGTTGTACGCTGTACCCACAATCTGAGTGCATCACAAGCCACCCGCGACGTGGGTGTGAAGACTCACAAAGCCATTACCCATCACAGCATCATCCCGACTAATCGCCATGGGAGTTGTCCAGGGGTCTAGCCTCTGATCTAGGCCTCGACCGGGTCGCACACATCTGCATCACGTCAACCTGCTCCATGGGCTCCCATTGCATCTCCAGCCTCCAGGCGATTAACAGACTAGCTGGCGGGGTTTAGACTAAGCCGTGCCGCATACACGGTAGTGTGGTCGCACTGAATAAACGGCTAAGTAGGATGTCACAAGCAACTCGGTCCTTATACGAGCCAAGGCAATCATCTCCACATATATGAACCCACCACAGAGGCGGCATTCATCTCCCATATCACTTATCATAAGCACACCACAGAGGCGACGCTTAATCTTCCATAAATATCATCAGGATCACCTCAGCTCTAACCCAAGTTCATTCATTCATCTTTCTTAAGTTATCACCCAACCTTACTACTACCACACAACACCAATCACGGTTTTCACATTTGCAAAAGCTAAGTATAAGTAGAGCATTTAGTGATACACAGTCCTAAGCATTTCTATAACAAGGAAATCATCCATGCATAAATAATGTCATACATGGATATCCTAGGTTTAACAGGGAATAATGTAGGACAGGTAATATAAGGCTCAGTGGTCTTGGTCATACTACACAAAGGTTTTGCAATCATCAGGGTAATCATTTCATGCAATAAAACAGCTGCTACGGGTTGTGTTTATAAAACATAGGAGCAGTATGATCAAAGGGAAAAACGGATTGTGACTTGCCTTTGTTGACGTCCTCGGGAAGCTTCTGCTCGAAGTCGCCGGCTCCTGGTTCCTGCTCCTCCTCCTCCTCGTACTCGTGCTCGTACACTCCGTTAGCTACGATACGCGAAACCGGCACACAAGCAAACAAGCAAACAAACACAAATAAATACAAACGGAATAGAGGATGAGCTCTGCAAAAGATGAAACTGATAGGAATGGATAGAGCTCAATTTTAGATGAATTTAGGAGGAAGAATCGGGTTAATCGGAGGTCGAGCGATGGAGATATGGATTTTATAGTGGAGGCTGCCAGTTTATTCCGAAAATAATTTCGGAAAGGGAGACTTGTATGTGGCGCTGGGCTGCTGGTGGTGGCTCGGAGTTGAGGGAGAGGAGGCTATTGAGCTGGCTTGGAAGGTAGCTGCGGGCACAGGCGAGCTCTACGGCCACTCAACCGAGGTAGAGCGGCTCTAGAGAGAGGGAACCGACGGGACGACGCTCGATCGGCGACGGAGCAGAGGATGTAGAAGAAAGGGGCTCACCTGCGGCTGGGCTGTGCGGCGCGGTGGCGCAAGGGGTTGCGGGAGAGGCTATTTATAGCCGGAGGACAGCGGGGCATGGCTTCGAGCGGACGTCGCGGCGGCGACCGGGATGCGACAGGCGGCGCTGTGCTCGGGTCTCCGCTGCTGTGCGCGAGCAGTGCGAGGCGTGGGCAGCCGCAAAGCGGGTCGGTGCGTCGCGATGTGGCGCGCGCGGGGCAGAGCGATGGGATGGAGCGAGCAGAGGAGCAGCGAGGCACAGTGAGAGATGCTGGAGTGGAGTGGCGTGTGGTGTGGGCAAGTGTTGGTATTTCTTACGTCACGAATAAATCCGCAAGCGCACGGAGAATACCGTTGTAGCACTTCACCCGTGAGTATTCAAGGGTATCGTTATTTATATTTTCCCAAAGGAACGGAGTGGAATTATCTTCTAGTCTAGCTCGTCCAAGGACACAAAGAAGGATGGTAGGTATGGGTAGAGAGGATTCCTATGGATGAAGTTCTATCTGGAATAAGGAAGAGTAAACGCAGCAGGGCTGTCACCACCTACTGGCAAACCCCCCTACTAGAACACGTGACACTAGGGCAATTAGGTGCCTAGGCCAGTCCTAGGGTCACGTGACAACAAAGCAATTAAGTCTTCGCTGCCAGACCGATTCCAAGAAGTCAATTCACTAGAACAGAGAGGATTAAGCAAGTAGGGCTGTCACCACCTACCGGCGACTCTCTCTTAGGACACGCGACACTAGAGCAATTAAGTCCCTATGCCAGTCCCAAGGTCACGTGACAACAAGGCAATCAAATCCTAGCTGCCGGACCTATTCTAGTTCACAAGACTAAAGATAAATTCCGCCTCTAAATGCTTACTTGAATGGAACGATGATCATGCAAGCAAGTAAAAGAAGAACTTATACTAGAATAGAAATATTCAATCCAATAGAAGATCAAGAATACTCACTTGTAATGAAGATGAACGACGAACGAACGATGAACGAACGACGAACGAACGATGAACGATGAACGAACGACGAACGAACGATGAACGAACGAAGAACACTTCACTATGAATAAGTATCCTCCAAGGTACAAGATTTGGGCAAGGTCCTCACAAGGGGAGGACTACCCTTCTCTCCTACCCTACTCTCTCCCTATTCTACTAGTGTACAAGGGGCTCTAGGCCCTTGGGGTGGAATGAGGCTCTCCTTCTTGTGTGTCTTGAGGGGAGGGGGGTACCCCTTTATTTATAGCCTCCAAAGGCGGTGGAATTGAGGCGGTTCCTTAGGTCGGTGGCATTGATTGCAGGCAGAACCGACCTTGGTACGTCGGTGGGGAACCGCCATAAAAAGATGGGCTGCTGGGGCCACTGTAGCAGGTCGGGCCGACCCAGGGTTTGGGGTCGGCCGACCCCCCCTTGGCCCATTTGGTCTTGGGCTTTTGCCGAGAGGTCCTCCTTGATGTCCTATTGAGTGATCTTGGTGCTATGGCCCAAGTTGGTTAAGTTTCGTCGGACGTTTGATCCATATCTTGGTCGGCTGCCGATGCTGATTTCTCGGAGTGGTGTCCTCTTTGGAATATGGTATGGGTTGATTTGGTGGATCCATATATCCTTGCCATTGTTGAGGATCTCCAAGGGATGATCTTTCTTCATATCTCCTTGATATTGGGCTTTTGGGGAGATTTCCTTATGACGGGGGAATTCGGTGTTTGCAGAGTGGGCCTTTTATGCTTCCTTTTCCCCGGTTTCCTAGAAATGCAGCTGCACTCACAAATTCACCAACACTTGTGGAATTGATTAGTAATAAAATCCTACCACTATGTTTGGTGTTCATTTTAATTCTTTTATGAAGGTAATTGACGGTAAAATTCTTGCTCTAAGGACCGTCAACAACTCCCCCACACTTAGCCTTTGCTCGTCCTCGAGTAAAGTTGAAGGACTAAGGTGGAACAAAACTCCCTTTGGTATGATGCTAGCATACAAGTTATTCCAAGCCATACCTGCACCTGTGAACTTTGATGTGTCTACCATGTCATCTTGGGCGGTTGAGGAATGGAACGGTCTTGATTCAAGTCATCATTACTCCTCTGTTGAGTAACTTGGGTTTTTGATAGATTTTCAAAATAAAACATAGCTTGTACTCCTCGAATGATAACTCTCGGATCGCTCAATGTGTATGATTCCTCACCAAGGCAATGGGTTGCCTCTTTTCATCCTACTTCTATGTAAGGCTTTATGTGGAGCTTGGTAGGGATGAAAAGGAGCATACTTGCATCACTTATATTGCTAAGTCAAAGAATGGATCCAAAAGAGAGAACAAGCCATACAATCTGATCAAGAATGTGCATGTGTGTGGATATGTGTGTGGAAGATAGAATGAGATGGATACTCCTTGATGCGATGATGTCCCTCTCATGATTGATTTTCCTTTGAGAACATGGCTATCACTTCTTTTCTTTTCTCTTCTCTTTTTTTTTTCTTTTTCTCTCTCTCTCTTCTTTTTTTTTTTAATCATGCTCAACATGTTCGAGCATGTCTCTCTTTTATTCTTGCTCATGCATATGATCATTCTTTTTCTCTTCTCTTTTTTTTTTCTCTTTTTTTTTTTCCGATAGCCATGCCTCTTTTTGCAAGAATGTTTGGAGAGAGACATCAACAACAAGTGATGGAGTATTTATTTTGGTGGATGGATGGGTGGATGGATGGGAATGGTGTTGCTAACTTCCAGTGTAGAAGTTAGCACGTGGATGTGGCATGATGAAATAATTATTTGGTGGATGAGTGAAGGTGGTGTGTGTACATGATTCTTGATCAAGAAAATATGACAAGCATCTCACAAGGGTCACACAATTTGACAAAGCTCAAAGCAATAACAAGCAGCATTTTGTAGGGTTTTCAATGTGATCATTATTTGGCTCTGGTGGGAAAATGAGATC
Organism: Eragrostis nindensis; assembly: GCA_012490785.1. Taxonomy (NCBI): domain Eukaryota; kingdom Viridiplantae; phylum Streptophyta; class Magnoliopsida; order Poales; family Poaceae; genus Eragrostis; species Eragrostis nindensis. The sequence goes on from JAAXCT010000329.1 coordinate 292,290, forward strand.
ATTGAGGAGTGCAAAGCTATGGATTTTTAAATTTTGCAAGATAAATTCCCAAGCACTCAATACAGAAGAAGCAAGATTCCTCTCATCCAACCATATCACATTCGCCAACAACTTAGATAAACATGGGGTCCTAAGAGATTGGTGTGTTCACAAGCAACAGAGCATGATGCGAGGAATAAAGAGTATGCAGGCCAACCAGAAAGAAGCATGTTGTTGAGGGAAAATCATGCTTGGTTTAAACTGAGTTAAATTTTAGTGATTGAATCATAAGATTATTTTAACTCATGAGTTAGGGAGAGAGAGTAGTAGGGTAGAATGCGCAAACCGTCGCGTTGGATGAAGTGGAGACCAAGAGGGGTATTGATCTTTGTCTTCTAGTCCCGATGGCTCCACTCATTTGCGTGTTGATTGGTGCGATATTGTGCATCGTGTTGGTGGGAGATCTCTAATGTGTGCTTGATGAAGGACAGGAGGTCTCCCCCACACTTGTTCTTGTACCTGGCTTTTTTTTTTTTTATTCAAAACAAACAAAAGGATATGGAAATAAAAAGGACTCTACCGGGGTTAAAGACCGGTGAGCCTTAGTTTAATGAATATGACAAAATAACTCAAGGCGCGTTATATGTTTGAACGGGAGATAAAAGCGCCTAGTTTATTCATATAATTCTTTTTTTTTTTTGTATTGAAATTTTTTTTATTTTAAATTTTATCAAGTAAAGAAGGGCAACAAAAGAGATACTTCCGGTTATCCTGTCGGCAAGGGCATCGTCATTTTGAGTCTGACGAGCAAGACTTTTCTCCGTCATGTTTGGCTTGATGATGTGTCTCCGGAGAATGTCTGCAAGGTTAGTGCCAATACACAACCACGATATTTGCAATATTTATGATAAATGAAAGCATCTACAACCATCCTAAAGAACAAATAGCAAAAGGAAGCCTTATGGAGGTTGCAGAGCTCATGCATGGTTTTGGCACCGATGATTATTGACTCTAGAGGAGGATCATATGAGCATGAGTCTTGTGGGTTTTCAAGAAAGAAGCTCTTATCCTCAAGCAAAGTTTCATGTTGTTCATGCACTAGAGTCGACGCCTCAAGAATGTCCATAGCCTGGAAGTTTTTCTTATCAAGAGGTTCTTGATCACCAACAAGAACGGCGTATGGAGGGATAGGGGAAGATGCTCAAGATCGAGTGATGGTGATGAGGATCGTTGGGTTAGGAACAATTCTTTTGCTTTATCCTCATCTTGGGTGGAAAACTTCTCATTCTCATGTAGGGCAAGCTCGGGTGATGTGAAAAGGAATACAAATTTCACTTGCTCAAGTGGTTCATGATCGATATGAGGTTTTGCCAAAGGGTTTTGAGTGGTAGTGGTGGCGAAAGAGGTATTCCCAAGACTTGCCTTCATATCCTCCTTGAGAAATGGTTCCTTGAGAGGGTCGGGAGGAGTAGGAGGCATCTTTTCCCAAGTATAGTTCGAGGTGTTTCCATAATCATCAGAAAGATCTCCCTCGAATAAAGGGAACTCAAGAGGTTGAATTTCTTCTTCCTCCTTCATTGTTTTTTGGTACGGGAGAGGGCTCAACAGGTGAATCTTGGGATGTGGAAGATGGAGGGTTTGATTCGGATGTTGAAGGTTCCTCATGGCTTGACTCTTGGAGGGTATTTTCAGATCATCAACATAGGAAGAGTTTTCTTGGATAAGTTCTAGGAGCGCTCTTCCTTCTGTCGGGGTTTTGGTAGCAAAAGACCCTCCAGCGGTGATGTCAAGGTATAGGGCGGAGTCCTTGTCTAGACCCATATAGAAGTGTTGCAATAACATGTGGTCGGGAATAGACAAGTTTGGACCGGAAAGAGTTAGCAAGGAAAACCTAGCCCATGCCGCACATATAGACTCCTTCTTGTTCTGACGAAAGTTGAGAACTTCCTCACGGAGGGCAACGACGCGGGATAAGGGAAAGAAGGCTAAGCAAAATTTATCTCGAAGCTTTTCCCAATCACCGTACGTGCTTCCGACTGCAAGTATGTATATGTACCATTGTTTCGCTTTATCTTGAAGGGAGAAAGGAAACAACTTCCATTTCACTGTTTCTTGCGACATGCCTTTGATCACGATGCATGAACACAAGTGCTCGAACTCTCGCAGATGGTGATACGGATTTTCATGCTCAAGTCCAGAGAAGGGTCGTTTCCGTACCATGGTTATAAAGGCGGGGTGGAGTTGATAGCCAGATGAGGAAATTGGTTTTGAAGATGGTGGTGGCTCAAATAACTCTCCCCTTGGAGCAGAAAATGATTCGATTGTAGGTTCTGGCTCCATGATAAATGTTTTTGGTATTTTCTTTTAATTGGATAGGTGATGATGGGGATAGGATAGGAAGGATAGATGGTGGAACCTTGATGATGGAAAGAAAAACAAAAGAAAGATTTTTTTTTTTTTTCGAAGGATACAATACGAGGACCAACTAGGTTCGAAGACAAAAGCAACAACCGTTCCCCGGCAACGGCGCCAGAAATGCTTGTTGGTATTTCTTACGTCACGAATAAATCCGCAAGCGCACGGAGAATACCGTTGTAGCACTTCACCCGTGAGTATTCAAGGGTATCGTTATTTATATTTTCCCAAAGGAACGGAGTGGAATTATCTTCTAGTCTAGCTCGTCCAAGGACACAAAGAAGAATGGTAGGTATGGGTAGAGAGGATTCCTATGGATGAAGTTCTATCTGGAATAAGGAAGAGTAAACGCAGCAGGGCTGTCACCACCTACTGGCAAACCCCCCTACTAGAACACGTGACACTAGGGCAATTAGGTGCCTAGGCCAGTCCTAGGGTCACGTGACAACAAAGCAATTAAGTCTTCGCTGCCAGACCGATTCCAAGAAGTCAATTCACTAGAACAGAGAGGATTAAGCAAGTAGGGCTGTCACCACCTACCGGCGACTCTCTCTTAGGACACGCGACACTAGAGCAATTAAGTCCCTATGCCAGTCCCAAGGTCACGTGACAACAAGGCAATCAAATCCTAGCTGCCGGACCTATTCTAGTTCACAAGACTAAAGATAAATTCCGCCTCTAAATGCTTACTTGAATGGAACGATGATCATGCAAGCAAGTAAAAGAAGAACTTATACTAGAATAGAAATATCCAATCCAATAGAAGATCAAGAATACTCACTTGTAATGAAGATGAACGACGAACGAACGATGAACGAACGACGAACGAACGATGAACGATGAACGAACGACGAACGAACGATAAACGAACGAAGAACACTTCACTATGAATAAGTATCCTCCAAGGTACAAGATTTGGGCAAGGTCCTCACAAGGGGAGGACTACCCTTCTCTCCTACCCTACTCTCTCCCTATTCTACTAGTGTACAAGGGGCTCTAGGCCCTTGGGGTGGAATGAGGCTCTCCTTCTTGTGTGTCTTGAGGGGAGGGGGGTACCCCTTTATTTATAGCCTCCAAAGGCGGTGGAATTGAGGCGGTTCCTTAGGTCGGTGGCATTGATTGCAGGCAGAACCGACCTTGGTACGTCGGTGGGGAACCGCCATAAAAAGATGGGCTGCTGGGGCCACTGTAGCAGGTCGGCCGACCCAGGGTTGGGGTCGGCCGACCCCCCCTTGGCCCATTTGGTCTTGGGCTTTTGCCGAGAGGTCCTCCTTGATGTCCTATTGAGTGATCTTGGTGCTATGGCCCAAGTTGGTTAAGTTTCGTCGGACGTTTGATCCATATCTTGGTCGGCTGCCGATGCTGATTTCTCGGAGTGGTGTCCTCTTTGGAATATGGTATGGGTTGATTTGGTGGATCCATATATCCTTGCCATTGTTGAGGATCTCCAAGGGATGATCTTTCTTCATATCTCCTTGATATTGGGCTTTTGGGGAGATTTCCTTATGACGGGGGAATTCGGTGTTTGCAGAGTGGGCCTTTTATGCTTCCTTTTCCCCGGTTTCCTAGAAATGCAGCTGCACTCACAAATTCACCAACACTTGTGGAATTGATTAGTAATAAACTCCTACCACTATGTTTGGTGTTCATTTTAATTCTTTTATGAAGGTAATTGACGGTAAAATTCTTGCTCTAAGGACCGTCAACAGCAAGGCGTTGGTGTGTGGTTTTGGAGTGATGGGACGCGAGCTTGCATGCAAGTTGGCCACTAGCTTGGATGCACATGCATGGTGTAGCTGAAGTGACCACTGCGCGCAGAGGAGTGAAGAGTAGGGGACGGCTCGGTTGTGGCATTGACGCGATGGCGCAGTTGACGTGCTGTAGGTGAGGCAGATGACTTGAAGAGGTGGGGCAGTGCGGAGGCAGAGCACGAGCTGAGCTCGGTGATAGTGCTGATGTGACGGCGTAGTTGACGCACTGTGCTCGATGAGACCACAGCGGCAGGGACGGGACGGCGGGGCCAAGAGCGTGGCTTGTGAACTTGGGTTGATGGGATGGTTCATGTAGGTGGTATGAATGCGCAGACAAGTGGGCATGGGCTGCCTTGGCACGCCGCTTTGGGAGAGAGGAGCGCTAGTGAGGTGTGTCGCGTAGTTGCTGAGCGGTGTGGACGATGGGATGGCTCAGGCAGGCTGAATAAAGGCACGGGTAGGCGAGATTAAAGGCGCGGACCGAGGTAGGTAAAGAAAACATGCGTGCTGTGCCAGTGCACGGGGTGGAAGAAAAGACAATGACGAGACGGCGGGGCCAATGGTGTGGCGTATGGTTTTGGTTTGACGAGATGACTCGACGCGACGAGACGACTCAGAGATGGAGTTGGCGTATGGATTTGGGCTGATGAGACAACGACGAGACGCGACGAGATAACACAAGCATAGTGTATAGTGTCGTCACGTGGTTTGAGATGACGAGACGACTCAAGCATAGTGCATAGTGTTGGCACAAGGTTCAAGACGACGAGACGACTCAAGCATAGTGCATAGTGTCGTCAGGTCATTCGAGATAATTAATGTGACGAGATGACTCGTGCGGGGCCGAGCGATGTGCCAGCTTACGCGAAGGAATAAATGACGGTCACTGGGTAGGTGAAGGTAAAAACGCGCTGGACGGCAATTTAGCGCGCGAGGATGGAGAAGGGAAAGAAATAGACCAGACCGGAAAATCCAGTTGGTGTGGTCCAGAACAAGAGAGAGATTTTTGAAAAGTTTTGAAAACTTCCGATTTAAGTTTCGATTTTTATTTAAAATTTTTAGGGTCGATTTTCAGGGCGTTACAGTCCTGCAGCAGGACCTGACACAACAGCGGTCGATTCTCTTGTTCTTGCTGCCTTTCAACAAGTAGAGAAGCTTGTTGGCACCGATGTACCAGTAAAGAAGATCACCAACTTGCTCACCGAAGGGAAGGGTACCCATCAACAGAAGCCAACGGTTGTTTCTATTGTTGGAGTTGGAGGCCTGGGCAAAACAACCATCGCCAGTTTGGTGTACCGAAGCCTTGAGGGCCAATTTGACTGTAAGGCTTTCGTCACTATATCTCTTCGACCAAATATGCAGCCAATTCTCAGCAGTATACTACGGCAAATAAGCAAAGACAAGTGCACAAATGCTGGAGAAAAAGATCCAGAAGAACTTATAATGACTATCAGAGAATTCCTCGAGGACAAGAGGTATGTGTTATATATCTTTGAAGTACCCCTGCGGTTCATTTTCTATTTTTTCTATTATAGTTCTTCATATCTTCAAAAGATCATGACTATTTTTCTGAAATGAGAATATTTGCTATATGAAAATTACATGGCTCGATTTCTCCCTAGAAATGTACTGTTTGCTAATTTTGCATTAATTGCCAATAATATTTTCCTTTAGAAATGCTATTGTTTGCAAAGGTATTACAGTATATAGTAAATCTAGTAAGTTTATTAAATGTCGGTTAGAGCATATTAGAGGAGTACATGTTATCTGAACGGCATAGCATCAAGAAGGCCAAACTGCACATCTTATGGAGGCACTACCTGACGCCGAGTTTGAACATCAAGGAGAGGGCCGCCCTTGGCAGTTGCCTCGCGTGGACACAAGGCAAGGTGGAGCAGCAATAGTGCCTCATGCTTGAGCCGTTGAGTGGCGGCCACCTGCCAAGCTTCTTCACCGCGACATTATTCTTATGTTTTGTTTGTTTGAAAATTAAAGCCTTTTATTTAACTAGCAAGGTTTCTACATTGCAACGAGTAACAAAAAAATACACATGAACACATTAAGGATTCACAAATTAATCACACTCTGGCATTACTCAGGGAAGTCATAAAATTTTAAGATCATAGTTGTTTGTCTCTGCATTGCACCACTAAACGAACTCATTCACTACCATTTTACTGGCACATCAACAACTATTATTTTTATCAAAAGAATTGTGATGAAATAAATCCATATTTACATGTAGTATTCATACAACACATTCATATAAAGACAAGAGAACCATGCAATTTTTGCAACAGATTGTAATTTAAATGGCGAGTGTGGAAGATAATTACCTAACAATTTCAGCAAAATTATTTAATTGTGTGTAGCTATAATCGGCTATGTTTTCAATGGTGAAGTTGTGCGGCTCCCGAGATCAATGGTAGCTTGAGAAGGCCCACAACACAATAGAGAAACGGAGCATAGGCACCCATTTTCTTTTTAATATTCTCTTCCTTCAGGTCCGTTTCCTCAGTGCCACACATCATGAGGCGTACACGTGCCCTTGGTTCTCGGACGTCGCCACGTTGATGCATCAAGAGCGGCACACAGCCACCTTGTTCAGCTCAGACTGCCATGTAGCAAGAGGCCCGGCAGCAAGCATCCTCCTCTCTCTCTCACTTGCACGACCTTTCTCTTTCCGTGCATGGTCGCTAGCACCACTCCCTCTCGCTCATTCTCCCTGATCTCGTTCTCCACATTGAGCCAACTCCACTACGTCGCGCGGTCATTCGTGTAAAGGGAAACGAGCAGTTGCCGTTGGACCTTGCAGCAGTCGTCTGCCAGTGGCCACGGGGTTTCACATCAGAATATTTCTAATACATTTAGTCATAAACTATAGTTACTTCATTGTAATCTAATGTCTTGCAAAACTACAGGTACTTTATTGTAATCGACGATGTATGGAGTGCAGAACAGAGCAGTTGCCGTTGGACCTTGCAGCAGTCGTCTGCCAGTGGCCACGGGGTTTCACATCAGAATATTTCTAATACATTTAGTCATAAACTATAGTTACTTCATTGTAATCTAATGTCTTGCAAAACTACAGGTACTTTATTGTAATCGACGATGTATGGAGTGCAGAAGCATGGGAAACCATTGAAGTTGCTCTGGTTGACAACCATCTTGGGAGTAAAGTTATTGTCACAACCCGCAATGTTGATGTGGCTCATTTGTCTTCAGTTGACGGAGCTATGTATGTACTAGATCCTCTCTCTGACGAGGACTCCAAAAAGTTGCTTTCCAAAAGGATTTTCAATGAAGAAGAGGGAATTCTGTCTGAATTTGAGGAGGTGACAAAGAAAATCCTGAAGAAATGTGGTGGGATACCATTAGCTATAATAACTATAGCTAGTATGTTGGCCAGTAAAACAAACATAACAAAGTATGAATGGTATGATGTCTACAACTCTATGGGTTCTGGACTTGAAAAAGATAAAAGTTTAGGGAACATGAGAGAGATATTGCACCTTAGTTATGGCGACTTACCATCTTATCTGAAGCCATGTTTATTGTGTCTAAGCATGTTTCCTGAGGATTCAGAGATTTCAAGAAAGCTTCTGATTAGGCTTCGGATTGCGGAAGGATTTGTTGATGGAGAACAAGGGAGTGATTTTTATGCTCTTGGAGAGAGGTATTTCAACATGCTTGTTAATAGGAGCATGATTCAACCAGTAGATGTGGATATATATGGTATTGCAAAAGCTTGTCGAACACATGACATGATACTTGATCTTATCATTTCACTCTCAGCTCAACAAAATTTTGTCACTATATCAGCTCCGCACCTCATATCTACAGCAGGCAATATTCGGCGACTGTCGCTGCAAGGAAGCGATAGCAAAGAAAACATGAAGGATGAGAAAGTGATTCTACCAGCAACGGCCAATAGGTCTCATGTGAGGACACTCATAGCATTAGGTGATGCTTTTCAATGGATGCCACCTCTGTCAAAGCTTTCAGTTCTCCGTGTATTATTGGTTTTGAACTATTTTCCCAGAACCAAAAATGTTTATGTTCCCATAAAAGAAAACAAAAATAATCTTAACGGTCTGGGGAGCTTGCATCACTTGAGATATTTCACTAGTACAAAAAGAGCCTAATATGACAGTTAAATTTTTATATCAGTGACGCACACCAATGGATTCGTCACTGCTAGCCCGACGCCAGTTACTGTAGCAGACATGAGTGGCGGACGGGCTGGCGTCATCGCGGCTACAGGACAAGCATGACGTACCAGTGGCGGTTGAAATGACGTCACATCCATCCGCCACCGGAAAGAGGTCAACAGTGGCGGATGAATTAACATCACAAGCGTGCGCCACCGCTGAGCTCGAATCAGTGGCAGACGATGACGTCAGCCGCACCGCCACTGATATTGAGGGCGGAAGTGGCAGACGGCGTGACGACACCGACCGCCACTAATACTGATCCATCAGTGGCGGACACAAGTGACGTCACTTCCATCCGCCACTGATGGTGCTGACGTTACTTCGTCCGCCTCAGATTTGTGTAATCAGTGGCGGATGGAAGTGACGTCATGGCGCCCGCCAGTGCTAGCCCGCAACTATATAACCTGCGCGTCTTCCCCACGCGACCACTACCGGATCATCTCGACATTGATGTCTATACGGCGGCGGGGAAAAATTAGAAAACATGGGGGGGGGGGGGAAGGTTTTGATCTCGTTTTTTTGGAGGATTTGATCTAGGAGGTAAATCTTTGATATCCATTGGAGCCTTTTTGTGTTTTGATGTCTTTTTCATGGTTAATTTTGAGGATAAAATTTATTTAGGGTTGCAAACTTTTTTCCTTCAATTGAGATGATTCTATTGTTTTTTTGAGGGGGAATTAGTAGATCCTATCTAATATGTTCATCTTCCGTGTCTTATGTTGTTTGTCTTGTGAGTTTTTATTGTAATTTAAGAGATCAATGATTTTGATGTATGCACCATATATGTAAGAGAGAGGGGATGGGGAATTAATATAGTCTTGTGTATGGATTGAATAAAAATATTGTGTCAAATTTGTATGGCATTGTTATTCTTAATTTATAATTCGTATTCCTTTGTTTAATTATTTTTTCCAAATATTGTAGATGATGGATAGGTCTTGGATGTACAATAGGGGTGGAGGAGATCCTATAATATATTTTGAGGAAGTCACCAAATTTCTCCAAGCCGCCAAGGTTCACGCTGCACGTCAAAATACAAGGGCTATATATTGTCCTTGTAAGAGATGCAAGAATAATGTATTGTTTGAGGAACATGAAACTATTCGTGAGCACTTGTTGGAGAAGGGTTTCATGGATCACTACTCAATCTGGATCAAACATGGTGAAACACCAGACACTCGAGAAGGCAACAACGTGCAGGGAGTGCAGAAGGCAACAGTCACGCAGAGAGGGCACAAGACAACAATGAGCGTCATAGTGCAGATCAGTCATAATGTAGATCAGTGTAAGACAACAACGACGCGACGATGATAATTCTTTGGTGCTTGTAAGTGCTTCCCATATTTTCATTCTCTATGGAAATGATTACTAAGCATTACTAATGCAATTTCTTGTGTAGAATTTGTTACCAAAAGCATATTGGGTTCCTCCACCCGCATTTTCATATCTGAATTACACCTCACCCCGAAGATCGATGAAAATGCGCCACAATACGCTGGCATGTCTCGAAAAGAGCGGCGTAATATGGTCGACCAAATGACCACAAATGTGAGGGAAGCATGTTCGGTCTATATTGGTAGATGCATGTACGAATGGCGAGACAGATACTGCATCGTGGCTCCTTACAATTTTAAGTAAGTTTTCTCAATCATGTCGTCGTTTATTTCGTTGTCCATTGCTAAGCTAGGAGAGTAACATAGATAATTCTTTGTGTAGGAACCACTGGATATGTTTCTGATATATCCGAAGCAAGGAAGGGTTTGGGTGTTCGACTCCCTCGACTATGACCACAGAGACTACATGATGTTTATGAAAGTCATAGAGCGGTAAGAACTCGTATCTAAGATACTCTTGTCAATATTCATATAGTTACATCGACACTAAAGCTGACTCGCCATCGTTTACTTTTGCAACAGCGGGTACCGGCATTACATTCGTCATTATAACGGCGAGCACCCGGCGAAGTGGGAAAAGCATATGGGATGGCGGTGGAACTATCCGGTACTACTATAGAATGGGCTCTCATTTCTATCACTCTATAGGTACTTATGTCGGAGATTGAGCCTAACGCTAACATCGTTTTCATGGTTACCCAGTGTCGAAAACAGCCTAAGGGCTCCATACGCTGTGGCTACTACGTGCTTGGATGGATGTTCATGGGCTGTGTGCAAATTGCGTGCATAACAAGTTTCTACACTTGCCTCGCGAAGAGGCTACGAAACACGTAAGTACATTAAATCACGCAATTTGCACACACACATATAGTTGCTATAGTTTGTTATGTTTCATTGTCGCAATCTTGATGTTTGTTTTTGTCATGTGGGCAGGACACGAAGAAAAAAGGCGTTAGTGGGTATAGCGACTCAGAGCTTTATAGCTTCACATCTAGGATATGTCGCTTCATTATGCATCATCTTGTCCATCCCGAAGGAGCATATTTTGATCCTACAAGTGATTTGGCACAGCACATCGACTTATGCACTTGGACCGGACAATCATCTACAAGCCACCACCAGACCGTCATTGAGAACAATTGGAAGGATCATCTCGCTCATAGGGACTTGATAGACTATAGTTGGCCGTATGAAAGCGATGATGTTGCTCCATAGCTTGTGTACACTATACTTGACATATTTTTGTAATATATATGCATGGATGAACTTGTAACTTGTATTTTGTTGTTATTATTGATTTTCAATGTTGGTTATGTGTTATGTGATGATATTTGATATGTGACAATGATCTGTGATGAATATTGGTTTGTGAAAGATATTTGAATTTTAGATCCTGGGTGTATTTGAATTTCAGCATGATTTTTGAATCTGGTACATAGTAACAGTGGTGGGCAGAATGACGTCACCTTAACCGCCACTGATGTGTGTACCAACAGAGGCGGACGCCGTGATGTCATCATCCGCCACTGGACTGTGTGTACCCGTGGCGGACAGGGTGACGTCACAGCGTCCGCCTCTGATGTTTGAAACAGCAGTGGCGGACAGGGTGACGTTATAGCGAACGTCACTGAAGGCTCCAGCATCAGTGGCGGTAGGCGTGACGTCATACCTTCCGCCACTGATGTGGTGGTTGCGGTGGCGGAGGGTATGATGTCACCGTCCGCCACTGATTCTCTATATCAGTGGCGGACGGTCTGTGTGCCACCGCTCTGGACGTGCTTGCAGTGGCGGATGCTTGTTGGCGCACGCTTTGACCGCCACTGCTGGCCCAAAAGGCCTGCCACTGAAGGCCCTTTTTGTTCTAATGTTTGGAACTACAAGGTGCGGTTGAATCAGAGCACCTACAAGAAATCGGAACCCTCAAGCATCTGAAGATTTTGGATTTGGATTTGTCGGCGACTTACATTGTAGAACTCCCAGCAAGTATTGTTCAGTTACGACAACTTGAATGTCTAATTATAGATAAAGAGGTGAAGTTTCCAGAGGGGATTGGGAATCTAGTGTCGCTGCAACAGCTGGCAGTTCTTGATTTGCCCAAATCACTATTCAATTTTGCTGAGCTGGGTAATCTTAGTGGGTTACGGATTTTGACCATATCCAGGTTGGATGAGATCGATGAAAGTCGTGTGAAGGCTTTTCTCCAGAGCCTATCCAATCTACACAACATGCACACTTTATGTATACATAACAGCGGGTTATATTCCCTTGACTGCATGCCAGATCAATGAAGCGGCCCTGCAAATCTACGATGCTTTTATGGACCTGGTTCTTCCATCTCAAAGTTGCCACGGTGGTTTTCCTCCCTCTCTGAACTCTCCTGCTTATCCACCACTGTCGCGATGCTAAGACATGGTGATCTTCAACTGCTTGGAGGTTTACCCCTGCTACGCTCGCTTGATCTAAAACTAGATTTGGGTGGTACTCAAGAACGGCTCGTTATTGGTGCGGATCAGCCCTTCCGCTCTTTAATATATTTTAAGTTTAAGCACTACGCAAGATGTTGGCTGGTGTTCGCACCAGGAGCGATGCCAAAGCTTCAGAGGCTTGAGTTGCACTTTCAAGTACGGAAGAGAGAAAAGGTGGTGGCTTCGATGGTTTGGAGAACCTGACTTCCCTTAAACAAGTCAAGGTCATGGTGGGCTGTGAAGGCGCCAGGGTCGCTGAGGTGGAGGATGCAGAGGCCAAGTGCAGGGATGCGATTGACAAGCACCCGAACCATCCAACTCTAGAGCTGTCAAGAATTGAGGAATGGGGCATTCTTGAGGATCTGGACAAAAGTGATAGTGAGTCTTCGGAACAAAGGTAAGAAAAATCGTCCGCCCCTTGACTTAATAGGTACTCTCTTCGTCCCAAAATACTTGTCACTGTTGACTTTTGACCATCACGTTTGACCATTCGTCTTATTCGAATTTTTTTGCAAGCATTAGTTATTTTTTCATAACATGTTTAAGATTTAAGATAATATAATCATGACAAGTTAGTTTAAATATTTATATAAAAATTTGAATAAGACAAATAGTTAAATATGATGGTTAAAAATCAAAAGTGACAGGTATTTTAAGACGGAGGTAAGTACACTTAGTACTCGTTTCTATCGTGCTTGCTGACTTTGTTCGTCCCTGGGGCGGAGGCAGGATTTTCAAATTGGGTGTGCAAAACAGTTGAACACTTGTCTCATAATTTTGAAAAATTATTCAAATATTGATCTCTCATACTATTTCTGAGCTTGTTCTTCACAAAATTCATGCACCATGGCTATTTGAACCCAAGTACTAGTATACATATATATGACACCTATTAGAAATTAATTTTCTTGCAAAAAATATTGGGTGTGCACTTGCACACCCGTGCACCATGGTGGCTCTGCCCCTGACTTCGTCCTTTTGCCCATGCTGTCATGCCTGTCGTTCAGTTCGCTAGCTACTGATGATGAAAGCGACAATGGTAGTGAGGCTTCAGAGCAAAGGTAACACATTCGTCTCCACATGTTTCCCTTGTCAGTTGTGTGTCAGTGGTGTATTTCATCTCTATTTCATTTTTTTCCCTTCATGTATCCGACAGGAGGCACATACGGCGGAGCCCACTTACGTCAGGCTATTTCCCCCGTAATTATGGCGGCCCACTGCTATCACATGCACGGTACGTCAGTCATTTTGAATTTTGAACTGGTGAGCCTGTTTATGAGTATTTTTTAATACGCACTAGCCGTTTGAATCATGTGCTTAATCTGTACTCCTACTCATGAAAAAGATTGAAGAACATGCCTTCTCAATATATGTAAATAAAACATGTGCTTCATCTGATCCTTTCATTCCAAATGTACTAACTAATCTTGAAAAAACCGGGGGGAAGCCCCCGCTCCTCTCGCTGAGGGGCGACGGGCGGAACCCTAGCCGCCGCCGCCGCCCCCGGCCCCTTCCCCCGAGCTTCCCCCCGCCTTGCCGCTGCCCGAGCGGGTTGGCAGCCCAACGCTGCGCGGCCGCGAGGAAGGCGGCGGCAGGGCTCTCTCCTCTGCGTGGCCGCGCCCAACCCCCCCCCCCCCCCCCCCCAACCGATTCCGGCGTGCAACGGCGACCTCCGGCCTCTCCCCCACCGGATCTACGGGTGACGAGCCGCCCTGCCTTGGATTGAGTGATTGATTCAGGCTTCAGCGGCGCCTTTCGCCTGCGGTCGCCCTTGGCGGCGTGCGGCGGCGTGTGGTGGCCGGACTGGTGCTGCTGCGGATGGGCAGACAATGCCTGCGGCTCTGCGGCGGCTGGGAAGTGTATGGCGCCGGCGGGGCTCAGCTGCTCGGCCGCTGTGGTGCCACTGCTCGTTCATGGGGTTCTCCGGGCGAAAGCCTTGACGACGGCGTCTTCGGCGTCGTGTCCTCCTTGGAGGCGTCTTATCGGAGATCCTGACGGCACCATCGCCTTCGCTGCCGGCCCTCGCCTGCTCGGTTCACGCTGGTGTGGTGTCTTTCTTCTGATTTGATGCTCTTTGCTCGGCCTGATTGTCATCTCCAGGATCTGCGAACTCTATTGCTGAGGCCCTTGCTTCGTTTCCTCCGGTTTGCATGGTTGGCACCGGCTGCATTGTTCAGCGGCTCACTCTCCTTTGGGGCTTCCTTCCCCCTCAGGACGTCGGTGGGCGCTGGGCCTTTTGGCTTCTTGATTGGCCAGCCCCTGTTCTGGTTTCCTGCGGGCAGTCGTTGTCAACCTCACGACTACGCAACACCGATTGCCAGACAATTCAGCAGATCATAAGCTGCAAACCAATGAGCTTCGGTGTTTTGCTTCGTTGTTTGCAGATTGGAGGTCTTCGTGTTCGACTAGTGCTGCCATTTGTGATTTTCTTCGCTTGTCTGAAGCTGGGTTAGCGAGGCCAGGGGACTCGTTCTCCTTAGGTGACCTCTCTCTTCTTCAAGCTCCCACATCCTTCTCATTTTGGAGGGCGTTGGTGGACATCAAAAGGAGTGGTGACCAGACGGCCAGGGCGTGCGGAGATCCCTATGCCCTGGTTAGATGATGACAGGAGTTGAAGCTCATAGATGAATGGTGTGAAGTCGACAAGCAAGCATCCTTGCGATGGTGCAAAGTAGAGACTGGCGACACACACAGTCAGTGGTAGTATTTAGGGCTTTTTTCTTTCTTTCATCCTTGTTGTACCTCCCCTCGGTATGCCGAGATTACCCTATGTATGGGTGCTCAAATGAGCAATGGGCATTGTAATGATGTACTGTTGGTATTTATTACACCACGAATAAATCCGCAAGCGCACAGAATACCATTGTAGCACTTCACCCGGGAGTATTCCAAGGTATCGTATTTGTTTTCCCCAAGGAACGGTGATAATCTGCAGCAAGGTTAGTTTTACCCAAGGACACACAAGAATGGCAGTAGTATAGGATTGAGAGGATGAATAAAGATCTAGCTGTCCCGCAGGACGATCGCACTCTAGTTCTACTCGTTTACTTCGGGCACTGGTATAGACCTGGTCTGCCAAGTCACGCCAGCCTGTACCTCTACGACGAACCCGAACGTGGAGGATTACAAGGGACGGACAGGGCTGTCACTACCTGCCGCCTACCTCTACAAACCGTGGGGCACGCTGCAAACAAAGGTAACCTCTAGCCTAGGCACCACGCCTATGCCGTCGATTACTACTCTAACCCCGGTCCTGGTACCAATCTGGAAGGCTAGAGCACCCCTCGTGGAGCGATGATCCCGTAAACAAGTATAACAAGAATAACGACTAGTATGTAAAGCTCGCTAGATCAATAACACCACGAATACTTAATCTTACGAATAAGAACAACGATCGTTCTATGAACGAGCGACGAACGAACGACGAACGATGAACGAACTAAGAACGAACGACGAACGATGAACGAACGACGAACGAACGAAGAACGAACGAAGAACGAAGAACGAACGACGAACGAACGAAGAACGAACGATGAACTATTAATTAATTAAATATCCGCCAAGGGTACAAGATAAGGAAATAACCAAAGGAAGCTATCCCTCTCCTTGATCCTTGCCCTCTCCTCTATTCTACTACTGTACAAGAGGCCCTTGGCCTGGATGGGAGTGGAATGACTTGTGTCCTGTGATGTGCTTTGGAGGAGGGGGGTACCCCTTTATTTATAGCCCAAGAAGGTCGGCAACTTGAGGCGGTTCCTTAGGTCGGTGGCATTGATTGCAGGTGGAATCGACCTCTGGAAGGCTGTGGCGAACCGACATAACAAGATGGGCCAGGGGGGCCTCCACCATAGGTCGGCCATTCTGATTGATTCGCTTCTTCGCGGGGTCGGCCGACCCCTGGTGGGCTCCTCTGGGCCTGGTCTTCCTCGGTGTTGGCTCTTGGGCTGTGTTGTCCTCTGATCCACCTGCTGTGGGTGGAGTTGAAGCCAGGATATTTTGATTTTGGGCTTCAAGAGAGGAATTCTTTATTCCAGGGAAAATTGGTGTTTCCAACTTGGGCCTTTTATGCTTCCTTTTCCCCGTTTTCCTATGAATTGCAGCTGCACTCACAAATTCACCAAGACTTGTGAAAATCATTAGTTTAAAGACCTAAGTCTACTTTTGGTGATTGTTTCATTATAAAAAGTGCAGCTAGTTGATGGGTAAATATTGGGTCTAAGAGCCGTCAACAACTCCCCCACACTTAGCTCTTTGCTCGTCCTCGAGTAAAGTTGCGAGCATAAGGCGGGAGATACTCATCCTCATAAATGAAAGCCTGCACACAAGTTATTTCAAGCCACACTTCATACCTGTGAACTTTGAGGTGTCTAACATGTATTCCTTGGATGATTGATAAGTGGAACGGTCATGTCTCAAATCGCCTCGCCTTCCCTGTCAAGTACCTTGGGATTTTTGCATAATTTTCAGAAATAAAAACATAGTTTCTGCTCCTCAAATGACTCTCTCAAGTCGCTCATGGTGTTTGTGTATTTTCCTCTCAAGGCCCATGATTTGCCTCTTCCCTCCTTGTGTTTGATCAGGCTTTTGTGGAGCTCAAGGTAGGGTAAAGTGGAGCATACTAGTGTCTCTTATTTTGCTAAGTCAAAGACTGGATCCAATGGAGAAATCAAGTCATACAATCTGATCAAGATGTGCATGTGTGCTGGTGGCATGAAGTGAAAAATTATTTGTACTCCTTTTTATGGTGTTACCTTATCTCTCTTTCTTGAATTGAGGAGGACATGGCTATCATACTTTTCTTCTTTTTCTTTTTCACCATTTTTCTTTTTCTTCCCTTTTTCATCATGCTCTACTTTTGTATGAGCAGGGATTATTCTTTTTCTTTTTGCATAGCCATGTCTCCAATGATATTTTTGAGAGAGAAAGGTAACAAAGATTTTTGGAGTGTTTATTTGGTGGATGGATGATGGAATGTTGCTCAACTTCCAGTGTAGAAGTGTAGCATGTGAGGTGGAGTGTACGTGATCTTGATCAAAAGAGTATGACAAGCTTCTCACTAGGGTCCAAGAATTTGACAAAGCTCAAATCAACAACTAGCAGCTTATAGGCTATCAAAAATATTCATGTAGAGTTCTTGGCCTTGGTAGGAAAATGTAAATCAAGTGAGGAGCATCATACTATGGAATTTTGATTTTCATAAAGATAAATTCCCAAGGACTTGAAGGTTAAGCAAAGATCATTTCGACAAACCATATCTCACATGCCAATTATCTAGGAAAAACATGGGTTCCTAATGATAAAGTGTTCACAAGCATTCAGTGATGAAGCGAGAAATAACAAGTGTGCAGGTCCATAAATGTGAGAGGTAGAGTTGTGGGCAAAAGATAAATCAATTAAGATTTTCCCAAAAGATTAGTGCGTCAAGTTTTATTTAATTTTCAGATTATCAGAATGAACTTGACGGTGTAGCAGGCAAAAAGTGGAAGTGTGGTGCAAACTCAGGAGGCAGGAGGAGGCTGGAGCCTGGTGGGGAACACCAGGGGTCGGCCGACCCTCCTGGTGGGGTCGGCCGACCTGGCCTGGACCCCACTGGTTCTGATGTTTCGCGTGGTGGACGTTCCTGAGTTGCCTCGTATGATTCTGGATGATTTGGTCGTGATTGTTCCAGATATGGCGATGTTCCCCCCCCCCCCCCCCCCCCCCCCCCCCCCCCCACACTTGCCTTTTTGCCTGTTTCCTTCAAAAACGACAAAAATATGGAAACATAAATATTGCTCTACCGGTATGCAAGCCCGGGGAGCACTATCATTGATTGAATTATAAAATTGATAGGCGCATTACATATGAACCTAATCGATTGGAAAAAAGTTTAATGCGCCTAGCGATAAAATTTTATTTCGGGAGGACTATCCCGTTTCTAGCCATGATCTCATCGATGTATTTCATGTCTTGGTCGATCTGAGCCTCATCTCTCCTTACTTGAGCCAAGGTTTTCTCTATTGCATCGGCCTTGTCGAGGAGTTTCTCCAGCTCTCTTGTGAGTTCTGCGTTGTTGAGGCCGACAAAGGGATTCCCCTTGCTGATTGCTCCATGAGGGTGGCCTTCCTTTGCAGAGCTGCCCCCCGTGCTGTAGTAGAGATGAGGGGCGCCTGGGATCTTGGTCATGATGGCAAGGATGAAGGTTTTGTTCAAGGAGTGTGACGCTTAGAAGATATGAATGGAGAGGGGGTGCAAAGGGTTGTATTTATAGTGGTTTCACCCCCTTCCTGGTGAAGAAACGAAGGATTTATTTCCAAAGCATAGGTGGAAGAGACAAGGAAAGCTTGGATGGCAGAATGAGCAAAAGATGGAAGGCAGAGGTGGCCAGAGGGGGTCGGCCGACCCTGGTAGCCAGGTCGGCCGACCTGCCTTGGCAGGCTCTGGCCTTTCTGTTTTTCGTGAAGCTTTGTTGGGAAAGGTATCTTCGGGATATACAGGGTATAGAAGGATATTTCGATGCAGAGGTCACAAGAAGATATTTAAGTCAATTAAGTGCATGACATCGAAATCTTTATTTTCTTTGGGCTCAAGATAAATCTTAAGGCGCTGACCATTTACCTTGAATACATTACCTCCGTCGTCCTGGAGTGTGATTGCTCCGTGAGTCGACGTGTCGATGATGGTGTATGGTCCGTTCCATTTACTTTTCAATTTTCCATGCCCGAAGAGCTTTACCCTTGAATTGAAGAGCAACACCTTATCTCCAACTTTGAATTCTTTTATTTTTATTCGCCGGTCGTGCCAGCGCTTTGTACGCTCCTTGTAGATGGCTGAGTTGTGGTATGCCTTGTCTCTCCATTCTTCCAACTCAGCTATCTCCATTTTTCTTCTCCACCCAGCTCCTTTCATAACTATGTTCCAAGTCCTCATGGCCCAATATGCCTTATGTTCCAACTCGACTGGCAGATGGCACGTTTTTCCATAGACGAGTTGGTATGGTGACATGCCTATGGGTGTCTTGTAGGCTGTTCTATATGCCCATAGTGCATCGGGTAGCTTGTTCTTCCATCCCTTCCCAATTTCCAACACTGTTTTCTGCAGGATCCGCTTGATTTGTTTGTTGGATGTTTCGGCCTGCCCATTTGTTTGGGGATGTATGGAGTGGCAATGTTGTGCTTTGCTCCAAGCTCTCTTAGAAAGCTACGGAAGGTCTTGTCAATGAAGTGAGACCCTCCGTCGCTTATCACCATTTTCGGAGTTTCAAACCTTGGAAAGATAGTCTCGTGGAACATCCGGCGAGCGTGTTTGGAGTCGGCAGCTCGGCATGGCATAGCTTTTACCCATTTGGATACGTAATCCACCGCCACCAATATGTACTCACAATCTTGGGACTTCACGAATGGTCCCATGAAGTCAATGCCCCATACGTCGAAGAGTTCGACTTGAAGGTTGTATGTGAGGGGCATTGCATCTCGTGCTGTGATGCCTCCAAATCTCTGGCATTGTGGACATCTTCTAATGAATTCTTTTGTATCTTCATACATGGTTGGCCAGAAGAATCCACTTTGCCAGATCTTTGCTTGGGTACGGAAGGCACCATAGTGTCCACCGTATGGGGCTGCATGGCATTTTTCAATGATTTGTGTGCTCTCGGGAGTGGGCACACATCGTCTAAGCAGTCCATCGGCGCAGACACGGTAAAGGTATGGCTCATTCCATAAGTGACGGCGACTCTCATATATCAATCTTCTTTTATCCGCCCCTGGTGGTATGTATCCTGTGGCGACGAAGTTCACAATGTCGGCGTACCAAGGGTGCGAATCCGTCACTTTCAGCAGCATGTCGTCGCGTAGGAAGTCATTTATGGGTAACTCCTGCAAGTTAGTGAACTGCATACGCGACAAATGATCGGCTACAGAATTTTCTACTCCTTTCTTATCTTTAATTTCAAGATCAAACTCTTGGAGCAGAAGGATCCATCTTATGAGATGAGGTTTAGCATCTTTCTTAGCAAGCAGATATCTCAAAGCAGCATGATCAGTGTAAACAATAACTTTTGCTCCAGCTAAGTAAGATCTAAACTTGTCAAAAGCAAAAACAACGGCAAGGAGCTCTTTCTCAGTGGTAGTATAATTCAACTGAGCTCCAGTCAAAGTTTTGCTAGCATAAGAAATTGCATGATGCTTTTTGTCCTTCATTTGACCAAGAACTGCCCCCACAGCATAATCACTAGCATCACACATTATTTCAAAAGGAAGCGTCCAATCAGGGGGTTGAATGATTGGAGCAGAGATGAGTGCATTCTTAAGAGTAGCAAAGGCATGCATGCAGTCATCCTTGAAATCAAAGGGTGCATCCTTAGCAAGCAAGTTCGTAAGGGGTCGTGCAATTTGAGAGAAATCTTTTATAAAGCGACGATAAAAACCAGCATGACCCAGAAAACTACGAACACCCTTTATGTTCACAGGAGGCGGAAGCTTTTCTATAACTTCTATTTTTGCTTTGTCCACCTCTATGCCTCTCTCAGACACAAGGTGTCCAAGAACTATGCCCTCTCGGACCATGAAATGGCACTTTTCCCAATTAAGTACCAGGTCCTTCTCATGGCATCTCTGTAAGACCTTGTCTAGATTTTCTAAGCAATTATCGAAGGTTTTTCCATAAACAGAGAAATCATCCATAAAAACTTCCATAATGTCTTCGATCATATCAGAGAAAATAGACATCATGCAACGTTGGAACGAGGCAGGTGCATTGCACAAACCAAAAGACATGCGACGATAAGCATAAGTTCCATACGGGCATGTGAAAGTTGTCTTACTTTGATCGTCGGGGTGGATGGGAATTTGATGATATCCCGAATACCCATCAAGGAAACAAAAGAAAGAATGATTTGCCAACCGTTCCAACATCTCATCGATGAAGGGCAGCGGAAAATGATCTTTCTTTGTAGCCTTGTTAAGTTTTCGGTAATCAATGCACATTCGCCACCCCGTGATGGTTCGTTGAGGAATGAGTTCATTTTTATCATTATGAACAACCGTCATACCGCCTTTCTTGGGTACCACTTGTACGGGGCTCACCCAATCACTGTGAGGAACAGGATAGATGATTCCGGCGTGTAATAGCTTCAAGACCTCTTTCTTCACAACTTCTCTCATCGCATTATTCAGCCTCCTTTGAGGCTCCCTTGAAGGTGTACTTTCAGGATCCGTGGGAATGCGATGGGTGCAGAGAGCGGGGCTGATCCCTTTTAGGTCTTCAAGTGAGTAGCCAAGAACGGAGCGATGTTTCTTAAGCACGGCAATGAGTTTGGTGGTTTCTTCTTCCGAAAGCTTGTCACTTATGATGACGGGAGCTTGCGGATCTCCATGCAAGAAAGCATAGCGCAAACCGGGAGGTAGCGCTTTGAGATCAATGGGAGGTCGTGGTGGTGGAGTGGTTTGTGGTAGCTCAAAGGTGTCCTCCGAGTCGGCTTCTTCTAAGATAAAGTCTTGTGCATCTTCTTCCAAAACCAGCTTGGGGTCCATGTGAGGAAAAATGGCCATGACCTCCCTCAAGTGGTTCATCGGAAAGAGTGTTTCGTGAGGTGGTAATTGGAATGGAGAATGACTCTTTTCCGAGGGTGAAGTTGAGGTTTCCAAATGATGGGGCATCAATGAGGAATTTTTCTATAGGATGCCCTATCATTATGTCGAAGTTTGGAACTTCGAAGACGTAGAAATCCAGGATAACCTCAAGGTCTTCATGATAGAGAGTTACATCTCTGACAATCCCCAAACTCTCAAGAATATGGCCTGATGGGTGCTTGAGGAGTTTGTTTTTTGATGTCCATGGTCGGTTGCCAAAGATTGACAACGCGTATGTGTCGGAGAGGACATTGGCACCAACAAGGGGGTTGTAGAGTGCCTTCACCTTGGTTCCTTTGATGGAGCAGCATATGTTGGTTGAGGGAGGGCAGAGCCGAATGATATCCATGGATAGCTCATTCTCCCTCAACCATTCATCGCTCATGATTGAAGTAAGCTCCCGAACAGTCTCCACAAGATATTCTTTTTCAATTGGTTCAGGAGGTGGCAAAGGAACAGGCGGTCTCTTTTGAAACAAATAGTTCAAGGTGTTTCCAAAATCTTCAAAAATTTCTTCCTCAAACTCAAATGGGAACTCAAGAGGTTCATCATCCTCTGTCATTGTTCGTGAATCAGATGAGGACTCGGATGTTGGGTCTACCAAGGTAGACACCTTTTGTTGTGTTTCCACAATGAGTTCCTCATCTTTTGACTCCGGCTCCTCGGGTATTTCAGCGGAAAAAGGTGTATTTTCAACAATCTTTTCTAACAAATCTTTTGCTTCCGCTCTGGTCTTATGAGAAAAAGAACCACCGGCAGCCGTGTCGAGATAAAGTGCGGTGTCTTTGCTCAACCCTGAATAAAAATGTTGCAAAAGAACGGGTTCTGGGAGCAATAACTCTGGACCGGAATCTGTTAATGAACAGAACCGTATCCATGCCGCACTAAGGGTTTCTTCCTCCTCTTGGCGAAAGTTAATTATTTCCGCGCGTAGAGCAGTGATACGAGATACGGGAAAAAATGCTAGACAAAATTTGTCTCGCAATTCTTTCCAATCGCCATTCACTCTCTTAGCGGTGTAAGTGTACCATTGCTTCGCCTTCCCATTGAGAGAGAAGGAAAACAATTTTCACTTTAAAGTTTCATGTGTCATGCCATTGATCAATCGGCATGCACACAATTGCTCAAACTCTCGCAAGTGTTCAAAAGGATTTTCATGTTTAAGACCAGAGAAAGAAAGTCCTTTGATCAAAGAAATAAAACTGGGGCAGAGCTCATAGCTTGTTGAAACAACAAGTTGAGATGAACATGGTGGCTCTAAGAGCTCACCCCGTGGAGTGGAAAAAGATTGGATTGTGGGTGATGACTCCATATGTGTTTTTTTTTCTAATTTAATTGAACGGGAAATGTAAAGATAAGTTACGAGGGCAAACCTGGTCCGCTACAGAATTAGCAACCGTTCCCCGGCAACGGCGCCAGAAATGCTTGTTGGTATTTCTTACACCACGAATAAATCCGCAAGCGCACGGAATACCGTTGTAGCACTTCACCTGGGAGTATTCCAAGGTATCGTATTTGTTTTTCCCAAGGAACGGTGATAATCTGCAGCAAGGTTAGTTTCCAAGGACACACAAGAATGGCAGTAGTATAGGATTAAGAGGATGAATAAAGATCTAGATGTCCCGCAGGACGATCACACTCTAGTTCTACTCGTTTATTTCGGGCACTGGTATAGACCTGGTCTGCCAAGTCACGCCAGCCTGTAGCTCTACGACGAACCCGAACATGGAGGATTACAAGGGACGGACAGGGCTGTCACCACCTGCCGCCTACCTCTACAAACCGTGGGGCACGCTGCAAACAAAGGTAACCTCTAGCCTAGGCACCACGCCTATGCCGTCAATTACTACTCTAACCCCGGTCCTGGTACCAATCTGGAAGGCTAGAGCACCCCTCGCGGAGCGATGATCCCGTAAAACAAGTATAACAAGAATAACGACTAGTATGTAAAGCTCACTAGATCAATAACACCACGAATACTTAATCTTACGAATAAGAACAACGATCGTTCTATGAACGAGCGACGAACGAACGATGAACGATGAACGAACTAAGAACGAACGACGAATGATGAACGAACGACGAACGAACGAAGAACGAACGAAGAACGAACGACGAACGAACGAAGAACGAACGATGAACTATTAATAAGATAAATATCCGCTAATGGTACAAGATAAGGAAATAACCAAAGGAAGCTATCCCTCTCCTTGATCCTTGCCCTCTCCTCTATTGTACTACTGTACAAGAGGCCCTTGGCCTGGATGGGAGTGAAATGACTTGTGTCTTGTGATGTGCTTTGGAGGAGGAGGGTACCCCTTTATTTATAGCCCAAGAAGGTCGGCAACTTGAGGCGGTTCCTTAGGTCAGTGGCATTGATTGCAGGTGGAACCGACCTCTGGAAGGCGGTGGCGAACCGACATAACAAGATGGGCCAGGGGGGCCTCCACCACAGGTCGGCCGACCTAGGGTTTGGGGTCGGCCGACCCCTGATGGGCCCCTCTGGGCCTGGTCTTCCTCGGTGTTGGCTCTTGGGCTGTGTTGTCCTCTGATCCACCTGCTGTGGGTGGAGTTGAAGCCAGGATATTTGGATTTTGGGCTTCAAGAGAGGAATTCTTTATTCCGGGGAAAATTGGTGTTTCCAACTTGGGCCTTTTATGCTTCCTTTTCCCCGTTTTCCTATGAATTGCAGCTGCACTCACAAATTCACCAAGACTTGTGGAAATCATTAGTTTAAAGACTTAAGTCTACTTTTGGTGATTGTTTTATTATAAAAAGTGCAGCTAGTTGACGGGTAAATATTGGGTCTAAGAGCCGTCAACATGTACCTTTCGCGCTTCTCGCGCATTTCGAATGAAAAGTAGGTGGGGAATTTCCCCCCCCCCCCCCCCCCCCCCCCGAATCGCTCGAAAAAAAAAACTAATCTTGCATTTCCAAAGAAAATGACAATTATATGCAAACAAACACCCCCCCCCCCCCCCAAAAAAAAAAAGAGAGCCTCACAACATATCAAGTTGAAGAAAGACCCCTTGTACATCGAAGCAAAATTCAGATGTCCATTTTTTTTTTCTTTGGCTTCACAACATGTCAAGTTGAAGAAAGACCACTTGTATATCTAATGTTCAGTGCTACAAAAAAAAAATAAAACAATAACAAAATTCGTGTGATGCATGCACACCCAGCATTTTGCAAATACCACATCGAGAACAAGTGATTGCCAAGAATTATTTCCGCTTACCCCAACATCAAGTGCATACCATGTATGTCGCAAAAAAAAAAGTGCATACCATGTCCTCTGCAGTAACGGTCCTAGCAAAATAAAATCAAATCTTTCCCGAACAGCTACTGTACTAGAACAAACTCACAAAGAAATCCAATGGAGAAAAGTGAACTGGATAAAGAAGCAAAGTGCCAGACCGGCCAGATTGTTTTCAAAGGCAATTTCTCCAAATGTATGCCCCAATTTGGTACACATTTTGTTCATCAAGATTTTTTTGGCTGAAACACAAGCCTCATCTAACAGTTAGCCACTCTGAATGTAACTGAACCACACAAAACAGGGGATCATGTACTCTGTATATAACGCAAATGATTATTAATGTGCAACTGTACACCATCTAAAAAAATCTCTAGATTGAGCAAGTAATTTTGCCAACACACACACAGATCCAAGGCATGGTAGAACTAAAAGAAATCCAATAGAAAGAAACCAAACAAAGAATCAAAGTGCATTTTCTTGCCTCATCCGCACCTAAAGCGAGGAGTTGAGCACCGAGGTACAAACAGGATGAGGCAGCGGGAGAAGTGTGCCATGCCGTGCTCAACCGCCAACTGCACCTGCGCCTCGTGGTTGTTCCTGGCGCACGAGAAAAACAGCTAGGCACATCTCGACTTGATCTTGTGATAATAATTAAAAAAAAGCTCAATTTGTCCCTTGTTATGCTTTCAATATCTGCCCAAAAACCAAAAAACAATCATCTTCCTTGTTGTGCATCAGAAATATGATGTCTGTTATCGTTTAAGACAAAATAAGGTTTCTTTCACATGACAAAAACCAATTCCCTCCCCTATTATCTAAATTCTCCTAGTTATGCCGAAATGGAGCTCGCGACAGCGGCACTGAGCAGCCTCCTCTCCAAGCTGGGCACCCTCCTCAGCGACGAGTACAAGCTGCAGAAGGGGGTGCGAGGGGAGATCAGGTTCCTGCAAGCCGAGATGGAGAGCATGCAGGCCGTCCTCCACATGTTGTCCAAGAAACCAGCCGATCAAGTTAGCCAGCTTGACGAGATCTGGGCGAGGGACTTGAAGGAGCTGACATACGACATTGAGGACAGCGTTGACACTTTCATGGTGCACATCGATGCTCCTGTACAAGCCAAGCCGCATAGCTTCAGAAGGTTCTTCAATAGGACCATGGGCTTGCTGACCAAGGCCAGAGTTCGTCATCATGTTGCCAATGACATCGAAGACATCAAGAAGCGCATTCAGGAGGTTGCTGAGAGGCGACGAAGGTACCAGTTGGAAGGTGTTGCAGCAGGACCAGACACGACAACTGTAGATCCTCGCGTACTTGCTAGCTTTGAACAAGTGGCGAAGCTTGTTGGCACTGATATACCTGTAGAGAAGATCTCCAACTTGCTAATGAAAGGGAAGGGTGCCTATCAACAGAAGCCAATGATTGTCTCGATTGTTGGAGTGGGAGGCCTGGGCAAAACAACCATTGCCAATATGGTGTACGAAAGTCTAGGGGACCAATTTGACTATAAAGCTTTCGTCTCTGTATCTCTTCGGCCAAACATGAAGCAGATTCTCAGCAAAATACTAAGTCAGGTTACTGAAGACAAGTGCACAAGTGCTGGAGAAAAAGATCCAGAAGAACTTATAAGGACTATTAGACACTTCCTCAAGGACAAGAGGTATGTGTTGTATGTCTGTCCAGTACCTCTAAATTCCTTTCTAGCTTATTGTTTCTATTGGACTTCTTCGTGTTGAACATCATAAGTTCATCACTTTTAGTTTTAAATGTATATCCCGGAATTGGTTATATAGAAGTTATATCGCTGAATCACCTGTAGAAATGTACTGTCTGCAATTTGTGTACTGTTTGCAAAGTGTGTGTTGGTATTGGATTTGCCTTTAGAATTGATATTGTTTGCAAAGGTATATATAGTATAGTAAGTATTAAATTTTATAAGTTTATAAACATCAGTTAGGACAAATCCGAGAGATCGATGGGGGACATGTCACGTGCAGATTCCCCCAAGTTATTTCGTGAGATGCATATACATTGTAGTTGGCAGATCTCCAGCCCCAAGGCGAGTTTTAGAAGTGCTTTGAAACACAGGAAAATGAAAAAGGAAGGAATAGAAAATGAAGTGAAAAAAAAGAGATTAAAAGACAGGAAACTGTCAAATATGGGTGTTAGGATGGTCATAGGAAAAACAGCGGAATGTTTAGGATTCCTCATCAATGTTTTTTTTTTGGTTAACAATCAACAGATAGCCTAGCCAAACAGTAAAAGTAGTCACTCATCCGTAGTTGCAGTAGCGTTGCACCGTCTTGATCTTCGTCCCCATGCACCAACGACCTCAGATTTGTCTATGTGCATTGTCTTTGTTATGCTTTTCGAGTTCTTTGCCTACTTGAAGCACAACCGCTGCAGTCTACTCGTGTTGCTATTTCTGGCAGCCGGTTCAGCCATGTCTTCGGCAGGGCCGTCCCGGCAAAAGCGAAAGCCCTGCGCGAAAGTACACAATGAGGCCCTCAAGAAAAAAAAAGCATAACAAGAAAAAACGTACCTATTTAGCTTTTGGTTGCATAATCCGATACTAAAACAACATCATTCTTTGGCTATTCTTTGAAATGAAATCTTCAATGATACACTCATACTCAATCTTCTCGAGCATGTCACTCCCAAGTGCTATTATGGCCAAATCATTAAGTCTTTCTTGTGTCATTGTAGTACGCAAATAGGACTTCAATAACTTCAATTTAGAAAAACTCCGTTCGGCCGATGAAACAGTCACAGCAATGGTCAATACAACTCTATTTGCAATAGTTGAATTGGGAAAAAAACAATCATGCCGCTTCAAAAACTTCAGAATCTCAATAGGGCCCGTGTTTTTTCTTGGAATAAAATCCTGAAGAAACTTCAACTCTACATAGAGTTTAGCATCAATATCAGATTCTCCATCTTTTTTAAGGGCATCCTCAAGATTATCACAAGAAGATCAAGCTATTATTATGTGTCGGAAGTAAATAAGAAACCAAAATTAAACTGATAATCTTGGTGCTGTTCAAATCTCCTTGCAAGTGAGGAAATAGCTTGATCAACAAAAGGGATAAAATAGTTGACTCTAAATGTGTCCTGTACAGACTGTTTGGCAACATGTGTGCATCTGGGTTCTCATCAAAATGCCTCTTTCTTTTAATTTCACGTTTTTTAGGGAAGTTTGTTCCAACGTCCATCTCGAGTGCGATTCCTTTAGCTATCTCCAATGCCTATGAGAAACCAGTTTCCCTATAATCTTCAAAGAAAGAAATCAGCCCCTACACTTTCTCAATGGCAACATCAATAAGCATTCTTTGATTGCAATTTTTACCTTACTAAATTAACAGCGTACAATACTTCATACCAGATGACCATTCCCACAATAAATTTGTACTCTCCAAGGTCACTGTTTTTTTTAAGATCATTCAAGTTCATTGTTTGCCAAACCTTTAGCCTCCCTGCTTGTTTTGACTATAGTGGAGGCGGGTTACTGTAGACGCGGTCTACTGTAGCAGCGCGCAAAACACTGTACCTCACGAGGTTTAGTCCCATATCGCTCAGTGAGGTAGAGCAAGACTTGTTTAAAAGCCCGGCCAGAAAATGCAGTAACAATCGGGTTAACCTTTTTACGCGAAGCGAGGACGAAAGCGTAAGAGTTGTTACTGTAAGGTGGGACCGCTCAATGTGCGAGCTGGTCTGGAGCCGTATTTTCGGTCTGGGATGTTACAGATGGCCAAATAGGCGGCCCGGCCCGGCCCAGCATGGCACTGGCTTATTTGCCATCGGGCCACACGGCACGCTTGTTACGTGGGCCGTGCCGTGGGGGGCATGACATAGCCCAACATTTGCTAATCGTGTGGGGCCAGCCCATTAGGCACAAAGGGCCTAGATACGATGATGACCCATCAAGTCTATATAGTTGCATCTTATTGTTAAAATGGTGCAAAATGATGAGGGAGAGGGTATTTGAGCCTATGACCTCAAGGATATGAAGAAAATGCATGCCTTACCATCACACAGTACTACCTTAATTATACAAGTATAAATAAAAACATACTTAATATTTTCTTAGGTGGGCTGTGCTCTGCCGCCCACTGGGCTGAAATTTCGGCCCAAGCACGGCCTGGTGCTTCGTGCCGTGCTGTCCCGGCACGAAATTTGGTGGGCCGTGCCATTCCTGGGCAGGCCAAAATGACCGTGCTTTGTGCCTGCCCATTTTGGCCCGCCCGTTTAGCCATCTATAGTTTTAACATCATTATCAGTATTGGATACCTGAAGTAGAGCCTCCCTAATGTCTGCACTTTGTAATCTGATAGCTTTAACACTTTCAACATGATTCTCCCAACGTGTAGCTGATACTGACTTGAGAGTCCATCCTGCTATGTTTTCTTTGAGGATCTGCCATTTCTTTGTTGAATTATGAAAGCTCTAGGATTTTTATCCAGAAGTTTATTCTTCACCCCTTGATTTTTTTTCTTTTCATATGTGATCCATTGTCATAGCCTTATCCTCTCACATCATCCATATGAAGCTCAAGGCTCTGTAGTTGTTTCTCTAGCACATCAAAAAGTCCTTGCCCAGTTGTATCATTCACATCTAAAAATCCTATAAAGGATTCTTCAATGCAAACAGTACCTAAAGATAAATCCACGTATGTTATCACTAAAGACGTTTGTTCTTGGTGGCTGGAATCAGTGGTACAATCAAGTATGACACAGAAATACTTTGCTCTCTTTATTTTCATAATAATTTCAGACCTGATATTTGAAGCAAGCAGGTGTATTAATTCATTCTGAATCCTAGGACCAAGATAATGATCATGAGTCCGCAATCGCGTTTGGCACTCGATTCGACTGCGGTTAGTGATTGGAACGGGAGTCGAACAGGCAGTGCAGACATGGGAATTAACGCACCTTGAGGTGATCGTGACTGCAGGGCGTGGAAAACTCTCGGACGTCGGAGCACCTATTCACGTTCTGGGCCTGATTAACACATATGAGGAGTACTAGTATATGGGTTGTACAAAAATTTGGGGGACCCCTGGGAATTGGACGCCCTATGCGGTCGCCGCACAGGACCAAGGACAGCCCTTGTCTTCGGTCTTCATCCACCACGACCCCATGTCATCGTCTCCTCCTTGACTACTTTGTCTACTCTAACAACCACGGGCTATGCTGACACCCTCCTCCTCGCTGCTCTACGTCATGACCCTCTTGTAGGCCTTCTCGACTAATCCTCATGATGCTTTGATTGTGTCGTAGTATTCTTCTAGAAACATCTTTGCGCACTCTATCATTGGTGCATCCATGTGCCCACGGCTTCAAGTGCATGTTCCTTGAGATCGGGAACCTCAACTTTAGCTTGCTCAACCACGGCTACCTCATGCATGGCTCCTTGACCATGGCTGAACGCTCTTGCTTTTAGCTACCTCCACCCTTGGCACAAAGTGATAAATATCTTCCGCATGAGCTACTCGCTTATTTTCTTACTATCACAACAATCACACCACGCGATAACAATGGGGGGATGTCGGTCTATTAGCTTCTACATTTGGCTTATTCTCCAGTCTCGCCGTTGATGACGGTGGTCATGTGTGTGACTACAAGTGTGTTTGTGGGGGGGGGGGGGGGGGGGGGGGGGGGGGGGGGGGGGGGGGGGGTTAGAGTATATATGATAGACTAGATATTATACCTCACAGAGTGCCATATGTATCCGGATGTGCCTTGCCCTCAAGTCTTGTACTCTTATATAGATCATTCAAAAGGCACAATGCAAAATAATCTAACCATTATGTACAATCTATTCTTCTTACTAGATGCAGCTCAGCGATGTATTTGCACTCCTCCCTAACCGCCTTTGCACGGTTCCTAGAGTCAGTGATGCCATGGTATTTTAGATGCTTGTCACTGTTGGTGCCGTCTCCACAACCTCGGTGCGACGTCAACCAGAGTGTGGCGTCCGAAACCTCAGCTTAGACTCGTGGACAGGAGGTGGTGCTCTCGGACGGGATGTGAGCAGGCGAAAGGACCCGCACAGATAGTCAATTGTTCAGAAACGCAGTTGCCTCCGGTGAGGAAAAGGAAAAAAAGAATCACTCGAGCTTTGATTAATCAACTACATAACTGCTCTTTTATTTAGTTCAGACTAAAAGTCACGATGATCCGGTCGATTGGAGTCAAAAGAAAAGCCTAAGTATCAGACAACTCATGGTCGATATTCTCTACACATCTTTTTTCTAACTCCGATCCTGCTAAGCTGTTCGTTGACTAACCTTTTTTTAGGTGTTAAACGCAGTACAGATGCAGACACTCATATACGCGCATGGGTACTCACCCTTATTAACACACACATGCACACCCTAACCCTATGATTGCCAATGGACGACTCAGCCGGCTGATCTTGACATTCATGAAGTCAGCGCCTCGCTGTTGACAGAGACATCTCCTCCCACTGAAAGAATAACCACTTAATGCTTAATAGCGACAGTGAGCGGGCCTGCACGACCACTATCCTTGGTTGCCTTAATTAGATACTTTTCTTCTTCTAAACCCGAAAAGGGGAAACGTTGTAGATGCAGAATAGTGAAGTTGATGTTGCAGCTCGCTCGTGGGTTAGTGAACCTATGGTGTTGGTTTTGCCAAAACAGAAATCAAAATGGTGTGGGTTAGTTATCCATAGGGATCAGCTGGCTCATTCCCTTGTTTGCGCTCATAGGGGTAGTGTGTGCGTGCATATGTTTATAGGGGGTGAATACTCGTGCATGTATGTGAATGTATGCATCTATAGTGTGTTTCAAAAAAAAAAAATTCACTGGCAGCAGAGTTTAATGGTGATGTGTTGGTTTTTGTGCAACTCATGGTGCCAAATGCGGTGAAAAAGGTGGGATTTTGGAGTTTTTGATGGTAAAATAGGAAATAATCAGTATGTCTAATTATAACTCCAATAAGTTTGTTTGTCTCCATTCTCATTTCATAATTTCACATCAAAGTTATTTTAACACGTTCAATCAATAAATTCTAAATTTTTATGTAATGTTATTTTTGTTGTTGGTTGGTGTTGTATCTCTGTTACAATTATGAGGCTTTTATTACCACACATGCATCTTACGCTCCTAAAAAATTATAGGTATTTCATTGTAATTGACGATGTTTGGAATGAAGAGGCATGGCAAATTCTAGAATGTGCTCTGATTGACAACAACCTTGGGAGCAAAATTATTGTTACAACCCGCAATGTTGATGTGGCTAAGTTGTCTTCAGTTGATGGATATATGTATAAACCAGATCCACTCTCTGACAAGGACTCCAAACGGTTGCTTTCTAATAGGATATAAGAAGAAGATGGAATTCCTACTGAATTAGAGGAGGTAACAATGAAAATTCTGAAGAAGTGCGGTGGGATACCATTAGCTATAATAACTATAGCTAGTATGTTGGCCAGTATACCAACGAAAACAAAGTTAGAATCCCTCGCAAAAAAAAAAAAAAAAGAAAACAAAGTTAGAATGGTATAGGGTTTACAAATCCATTGGCTCTGGACTTGAAAAAGATAAGAATCTTGAGAACATGCGAAAGATACTACATCTTAGCTATAACGATCTGCCATCCTATCTGAAACCTTGTCTATTGCATTTAAGCTTGTTTCCCGAGGATTCTGAGATTGAAAGAAATGAGTTAATACGGCTTTGGGTAGCAGAAGGTTTTGTTGATCGAGATAAGGGGACCAATCAGTATGATCTTGGACTGTGTTATTTCAGTGAGCTTGTTAATAGAAGCATGATTCAAGTGGTAGGAAGGGATCAATTTGGGATTGCAAAAGCTTGCCGAGTACATGATATGATACTTGATCTCAGTATTGGTCTTTCAGCTCAAGAAAATTTTGGCAACATATCAGAGGGTATACCCTTCATATCTTCAGGTCTCAAGGTTCGACGATTGTCACTGCAAGGAATGGAGGTAGATAGCTATGAAAAAGATAGCAATTATGAGGAAGTGTTACAGCCAACAACAGTCAATATGTCCCATGTTAGAACACTAATTGTATTAGGTGATGCTTTCAAATGGATGCCATCTCTGTCAAGTTTTCCAGTGCTCCGTGTATTGATTTTGGTCTATTTTTCCCAACCAGAAAAATAATCTTAAGGACCTTGTCATGGGCATAGTCATGGGCTGGTGGGCTACAGTAGCGTGGCCCACTGTAGCGGCGGCTACTGTAGCACGCCTAGGGTTAGGGGTCAACCTCTATATAAGAAAGGGGTTAGGCAGTCATTAGGGATTAGGCTTGAAGAGATTAGATCTAGCAGTCCCATATCGTCCTGCCCTTGGAGTGCGGCCGCCGCCGTTGCGAGGCCGCGCTCCTTGGGTTCAGGACCAGTCCATCCTTGTTCATGACATCTGGTATCAGCTAGCCTTGGTTTCGATCAATGGCCGCTGCTGCCGACGCTGCGCCGCCGTTGGTTTCGCCGTTGCCATCCCCATGGGCGGCGCCACCGAAGCCAACCGTGGCGCAGCCCTTCCGATCTGCTGCAGATTCCAGCACGCCGTCGCTGCTCCCGCCGTCGCCATCTCCATGGGCGCCGCCAACGGGGGCAGCCATGGCGTGCTCAACCCTCACCATGAGGGCATGTGTCGACGGGGCATTGGTACTGGTTCAGGAGATGAGGGCTGCGATCCAGAAGATGGAGGCGGCCGAGGAGGCGAAGAGAGCAGCGCTACCTGACGTCGTGCCGCCGTCTTCACGATCTGCTGGTCGGCGCTTCACATCACCCTCCTTCGGGCCTTCCCATCGCGTCATCTTCAAGAGGAGGCGATTCACCTGCCGACGGCGACAGCAACGCGCCACAGCCATCGCTCGTTGGCTGGTCGGGGCGTCCAGGACGGATCCCCATCGCGCTGCTCGCCACCACAGGGTTGGCGGCCATCAGATCGAAGGCTGCGGCCACCGGATCGACGATGGTAGCCAGCAGATCGACGGCGGCGGCCACTGGATTGGAGGTGTTGTGGCCGATCCTTTCCGGATCGGACCCCACGGTCGCCGGCCCCGCGGAGGGAGACCTTCAGGTCGAGGACGCCGTTGGGCTGCCCCGACTATGCCTCTGCGTCACGCAGATCCAGCCGCAGCCGGGTCACCACTGCGCCGCCTTCGGTGGGCCGCGCGGCCGTTGGCGCCTCGCCGAGGGTGCCGTGGGGCCTCCCTGCCGCGGCTGCTTCCATGCCGGCGAGGTCCAGTCGGTCCTCATCCTCGGGAGCAGCAGAGCCTTGCGTCGGCCGGCATGCTCGAGCTGCCCGTACCCGGCCAGGAGGGACGCGCCGCTGGGCACCTCAGCCAAGCCAAGATCTGCGCCATGCCTTACGGCCGGGGTGCAGGAGCAGCTAGTGGTGCGGGTGTCGCATCCAGGCGGGCCTGCAGAGCCATCAGCTCCTTTGACAGGCGAGAGCGACTTTGGCGAGATGGGCAGCTAGTCTGGGTGTCGACTGCTATACAGGAGACTCCTATTCGATTTCCTCAGTCAACGTGGTGAAGATGAGCACCACCCATGTGACTGCTCCTGCTGATGGGCCCCATCGACGTGGACACATGGTGCTCCTATCCCTGAACGAATCAGGTTGGGGGCCTCCTGTGAGTGACTCTACTGAATTGACGACACCAAAAATAAAGGCTTTAGTTTTAGTTATCGTTTTAGTAGAAAATAAGATATTAAGCCGAGATGTAAAAGGCTTAGTATCATGTCTAGTTTGGTCAGTGTGCCGAGTCGACGTTATTGCCCCACCTGCAGCTCGAGGACGAGCTGCGTAAAAAGGAGGGGTGAAATGTCATGGGCATAGTCATGGGCTGGTGGGCTACAGTAGCGTGGCCCACTGTAGCGGCGGCTACTGTAGCACGCCTAGGGTTAGGGGTCAACCTCTATATAAGAAAGGGGTTAGGCAGTCATTAGGGATTAGGCTTGAAGAGATTAGATCTAGCAGTCCCATATCGTCCTGCCCTTGGAGTGCGGCCGCCGCCGTTGCGAGGCCGCGCTCCTTGGGTTCAGGACCAGTCCATCCTTGTTCATGACAGACCTAGGGAGTTTGCATGAATTGAGATATCTGGACTTACGAGGTGAGGTCAAAGCAGAGCACCTAGAAGAAATTGAAAACCTCAAGCATCTCAAGACTTTGGATCTGCGAAACACACGCATAAAGGAACTTCCAGCAAGTATTGTTCGGTTAAGACAACTTGAATGTCTTATTGCACCATTGTCGGCAAAGCTTCCACATGGGATTGAGAATCTAGTGTCCCTGCATCTGCTGGAAGTGCTTGACTTGGAACAATCGCCGCACACTCTAGCGGAGCTTGGTAATATTACTGGATTGCAGATGCTCACTGTATATGGATTAAATGATGATAATGAGAGTTGCGTGAAGACTTTTCTCCAGATCATATTCAATCTACCCAACATTCATACTCTAAATATAAGTCAGGAGCTAGATTCTCTAGATTGCATGCCAGATCATTGGAACCACCCTGCACATCTACGACATCTACGATGTTTTAGTGGAAATTTGTCAAAATTGCCACGGTGGTTTTCCTCCCTCTCTGAACTCTCACGCTTATCACTCGTGGTCAAAATTCTAACACAGGATGATATTCAAATGCTTGGAGCATTACCCGTCCTATGTTTTCTTGATCTATCAGTAACTCATGAGGGTACCACTGAGGAACGGTTGGTGATTGGTACGGATCAGCCATTCGACTCGCTAACAGATTTTAAGTTTATGCACCGCAAAAGATGTTGGTTGGTATTTACTCAAGGTGTGATGCAACGTCTTCAAAGGCTTGAGTTGTATTTCGGAGATGGTGGCTTCCATCTTGGCTTGGAGAACCTAACTCAACTCAGTCATGTCAAGGTCAGAGTTGACTGTTGGAGTGCCATGCACCGACCAAGTGCAGGGAAACGGAATAATGACAACAATGGTCGTCATAGTGAGGACAATGGTCGTCATAGTGAGGCTTTGGAGCAGCAAAGGTAACAAAATTGTCCACCAATTGACTTGACATGTACTGTTGCTAATTTCTTTCATTTGCTGACGTATCCTTGTTTTCCCCATGTCCTCATGCCTTTGGATCAGACTTGCTGCCAATCGTCGATGAAAGCAACAATTGTGCGAAGGTAACAAATCATCTCCAACCCTCCCCCCACCCCGCACCCCCCCCACCCCCCCCCCCCCCCCCCCCACCCTTTCTTTCCCTTTGCATGTTACATGTATACATGCTACCTTTCATTCAATTTGTTAATATTTGATTGCTTTTCCTTTACCAGGCAAGCTTGATGATCGATCGGGCTAGCATGCTTCTGTAATTGTTCTATTTCGTTTCCAATATCAAAACTGGTCGTCCTTTATTTTCTTGCGTCCTCCGCTGTTTATATTGGTCCTGCATCATGCCCTTGTCACCGATAACGTTTGCTCCACCGCCAGATCATTATTTTCTGTTCCACTAAGCTATCTACTCCTATCTGTTCCTTTTTATTCAGCATCAATCTCCTTGATCCTTTAATATAAAAAACATGACTGAACGGAATATTTCCTTCATTATCAATTCAAAATAAAAAAAGAAAGGCTTCTCCTTGGTTATGCTTTAAAAAATTTGTCTTCCATTATAATTTTTGCAAAAAAAAAAGGCATTTTCCTTGAGTTGAAAACAACCCCTCCCCCCGTTATCATTTTTTTTTTGAAAAGTCATTGTTATGGTTTCAAACTCCCCTTTTCTTAATACACAATCCCCCCCTTTTTTTAAAAAAAAAAAGCATTTTCCTTGAGTGGAAAACAACCCCACCTCCATAAATTTAATACAAAATTCCCCTTTTTAAAAAAGTAAAAAGGCTTTGCCTTTGTTATGCATTAAAAAATTGCCGTCCATTGTGATTTTAGCAAAAACAAATGCATTCACATGAGCAAACAATTATCCCCTTCCCTGCTATCATCTAAGAAAATGACTCCTTGAAAAATAAAGACCTTCATTGTTCTCCTTTGTTGTTCATCAAACATTTGTCATCTGCTATCATTTATGCCAAAAAAAAGCCTTCCCATGATCAGCACATAATCCCGTCCCCTTTTATCCTTTTAAAATAATAGATTCTGTATTATCCTTGGAATAAGTCATTCCATTCCCTTGTTCTTTCTTACGACTGGAAAATGAAGATCTATCATTTCTTCTAGAAAAAAAAATATCCTGTCTTTTGGTACTCCGCATCCATCCTTTGTTGTCCTTCAAAAAAGATAAAAAAGTTATTCTTGTTATGGTGCTCCAACATATCTCTATCCAACAAATCCAGACGTGCATGTTCAGCTGATTCCTTGGCATGACACAGTAAGTTTGCCACATATTCTTCATACCTGTTACATTGTTAACATAATACCTTCGTGATAATTTCTGCCATTGGTGAAGCTTTTGATAATAAGTTAGTTGTCATAAGTTAGCATTTAGCTGTTACTGGTCATTGTGAATGATAAGAAAACTAGTTGGTACCCCGCGCGTTGCCGCGGGACTGATTAGGAGCCGGCGACATGAAAGAATTTTACAATACTCTACTAAATTTTGATACATGTGATGAAATAAAAGGTCATCACCAATTCAGGGCCTTACAATAGTTCCTTCTACAAAAAAGTTGGTCTCAACCTTACATTTTCATTTATGTATACTGAGAAATAAGAAAAAACATAAATATTTGCAAAATAGGTGCTCCTGTTTAGTTATATAATTTTCCATCATGTCTACTTAAGCCTATTAGAAAAGAATACCATAATGAACACATAGCAAAAATTCCTGTACAGACTTTACAGACCAGCAAAGGAAAAAACCGCACACTCTGCAGATCAGGAAAGAAAAAACTACAACGGTATAACTCCGAACACATCAAGTAATTTTTACAATTTCCTTGTCGCATCCAGTCCTGCATGGAAATGTGCTCAAAAACTATTGGATGAAAAATGATTCAGTCCATACAGATAGAGTAGTACAACGCTTTTATTATAGGCAGATGTATTTCCACAGCTTCCAGGGCAACCACTTTGCAATGGTGGGAAATGAGAAAGTCGGAAACAGAATATCATATAATGGATCATAAAATTTAGAATCTAACATTGTTGTGCTGGGAAACGAAACACGCAGAAAAGCAGAGGAAGTGATGCTGTAATTCTCAACACTCCAGGCTCAAAATATTTACCCATCATCAAAGCTTTTTTCCCCCATACCCTCCAGCCTGCTAACATTTGCCTCCAGACAGCTCATTGTTCAATCTGCAATATCAGTCGCCAATGTTCCATTTGTCAACAAATTTGGATCATTATATGGGACAAAGAGTATGGACATTTGTTAACATCTGAAATGGAACAGTAAAAAGACATTCCTATGTATAGATGGGGCCAAGAGACAACAATTGTGTCATTTCATTTTAGTGGATCCTATATTGGCCGGCCATATAATAATATCTGTAATAATGTATGCATCTGTACATGTTCCTCTGTTAAGAGAGACTAAGGTTCAGCCATGCTAAATACCCATTTTATGTTTGAAGCAAATTGTCAAATTGTACCTGTGTTCCATCTAATGCATCCATGGCCACTTCCTAGGCGACAGATTAACAGCAAACTTAACAACAACAATGACATTTTTACATGAGTAATGGGTATTTAAAAAAAGGCATATGTTAGGGTAAAATTTAGTATGCTAATTAAAGGCAAAAAAAGTCTTATCCTAATCCATGATGAAAACAATCATTGACCTGCGAATAAAATTGTATATATAAGATCAGCCAAAAATGAATAATGTAATAATGTGCATAGAGTTGCTTTGCATCGATATCACCATTACACTGGAATAATGGAGGCAACACATAAATTTTCTCCTACCCATTTTTTTTCATATTAACTAAAACATGGGGAGAAAAACATGGAAAGAAATAACCTACTATCATTATGCAGAGGATTAGAAAACTTCTACAGCAGCTGATGCTACAAATCCGTGCATGAAAAAGGGAATATATATATCATTACTAAGTGCATCAATGAACATTGCTTCCAAATTATTGGTTCTGATATTGAGTGCAATACTTTGTCTCGTTGTATCTTATAAGAAAAGCCATCGAGGACACAGTAGCAAGGTCCTGATTTCATTGTGTTAGCTTCTGAATTACATCAATAAGAAAATTCAGAATTGCTGAAGAACATAACATTCAGCTGAGCCCAAAACAATTAAAATCAATGAAGAAAATAGCAGCATATCGGTGCATACTTTGTACAAAATCCAGGTAACAACTAATGGGAAAGCGCTGAATAACACGTATGTAGTAGCATCAGTGAACAATATATGGAGTGAACAAAAAAGAATCCGTTCTTGTACGCTAGCCACACAGCATATGTACCCAACAAAATGCCCGCAGAAGAGATATCATTGTGTTAGGGTTTCGTATGTACCCAACAAAAAAAATTCTAAGAGAAGCCATCATTGATATCATTGATGCTGTACCACACTTAAACTTGAATTAACAACAATCAATATTTTTGGGCAACAGCAACAGAAGGTGAATTCATATGTACAATAGTGATAGAAAATTCTAAGAGAAATGGATGGTTACAACTGTGCTTACAACATTTGCTTGCGTATTGACCTTGTCAATTGACCTCTCAGCTTATTAAGCCATTGTTGTGCAAGGAAAGGAAAGGAGATGAGCAAGTACTAATTGGCACGGCGGATGCAATAGCAATAATGTCAGTGGATTAAAGAATGTCAGGCTCGCTCAACACAGTGCCTTAGCTGAATAAGTAACGCATAAAACAGTAGGACACTGGGATATTTTGAAATCTCAATTAATAGTCACATAGGAAGAATCTAAATCGATACAACAAAATGGATCAGAAATTACTGAAGAGGGATGAAGATGAATGAGATGTGAGGAGGGAGGAAGGTTACCATATCTGAAGTAGATGTGAGGAACTTAGCAGTAGTTGCCACTCGTCCAGCCTTGCTGCAGCGGTCTCCAGCCCTCCTGCACGTAGTCTGTCTGACGGCTGCACGAGCGGAATTTGCTGCCGGAGACGGAGAGCATCCCCTGCACCATGAGCGGCATGATCTGAACCTGATCGTAAACAGACAAGACCAAATCTCAGCCAAATCTGACCCAAAACAATCAGATTAGGCCACCGGAGGAGGAGGATTGAAAAATGCGAGCGAGCAAGTGATGGAAGGAAGTAGAGCCTGCCGAGATCCCGGCGAGCGCTCAGGGCCGCCACCACGCCATCACCCCGTGCTGCAGAGAGGAGGCAAGGTACAGCGACGCGCCGCCGACCTCCAGCACGCGGAGTCGCTCCAGCCAGGCCCACGCCGGCGCGGTCACCAGCAACAACCCGAAAGCCTGGGCTCCTCCAGGTTCGCCACCAGGCCGATGCGGTGGACGTGGCCGCCGTTCAGTCCTGCCTTGTCGGCGGCGACGTCCATCCGCTGCTGCAGCACCCGCAGCGTGGTGCTCCGCGCGGCGGTGCGCCATGGAGAAGGCGAGCCGGGCGGCGCGGAAGGAAGGGATCAATCAGGCGGCGCGCGGGGCAGCGTTGGGCGAGGCGCGAGGGGCGGCGCCGGGCGGCGTCGGGGAAGGAAAGAAAAATCTCTCGGGTGGCGCTGGGGAGGAATCGGGAACTTTCGGGCGTGGGCTGAAACTATTGAACCGCTGAAAAACGCTCAGATCGTGATCGTACGGCGCAGAGCACTCGTGGCGCTGTAGTTTCTACAGGAAAATGCACACGTGTCAAGGCAGGAGACAACCAGCCGGTGCATCTACGAAATTAAAGAAAAGGAAGGATATGCTAATAATTTGGAAAATAGTCCTTATTCATCTGATGTTATTATCAAATTTCTTCTTTTTTTTGTAGTGTTCTTACTTGGCGCTACAAGTGCGGGATGAAGACATGATGCTTAGACAGGATGTTGACCCCTGCAATATCTAATCTGTGTATCAGACCGGGGAATAAATGAAACTGTTTTTTCTTGCTGCAATTGTTGTTGCTCAATATGCATGAGACTGCAGTGTGAAGCATGTTGTCAAGTTATTCATATTGTTTGTTTCAACTTATTGTGGCTTCAAATTATCTGGGTCACAATTGAAACTTTTTGACTGAACCCACAACTTAATCTTGTACTTTTAGCATGACAATTTCAGATGATAAATAATGGAATGTTGTATCCAATCAGCCAACTGTTTATTTAGGCTCGATCATGTAACGCCCCAGATATTTGACTAACCTGGAGGCTACTATAAAACAAGTAAAACCTACAAGTATGGAAATTATTCAAAATTTTGGCAGAGTCTCCCCTGTAAATTCTATCATCTGTGGGCACAAAAACATTACAAATAGACATATATCCGTTTCGCGAGCTGTTCTTCGTCTACCGGAGTATCCGACACCTTACCAGAGTATTCGGACCTGGTATCCGACCGGAGTATCCGACACCTTACCGGAGTATCCGGACCTGGTATCCGACCGGAGTATCCGACAAGTGACCGGACTATCTGGTGGAAGGTCTCGGGTTGATTTTCTTCGGTTCATCTCGTGGAGTGTGTCTTTGCTTGATTTGCTTCCACTAGTGCTCCTACATCATCTACAATCATTCCTAGGATCAGCACATCACTCTTCATGTGTGTGTGATCTTACTGATTATTCTTGAGGCAGGTCGGGATACAGGCCAAGTTCTTAACAAGAATTTTTATTGGCTCCCATTCACCCCCTCTCTGGTCGCCATCTCGGTCCTCCTGTTCCATGGATTTTATACACAAATTTGTAGAGGGAAATGAGAAAACGGTGCAAGCTTACTGAGTTGCACGATGCACGCGTGAAGGCTTATCTCCCTGAATATATTCAGATATTCAAAACATATATGTGCACAGTTGAACTCTCTTAGAGTACGACAGCCCATAAGAAATTCACAAGCCTCCTAGAACAGATCAGGCCTGGTTTCTTCCGGAACTGGCCTGCATGTCGTTGTTATCCTGATAACCCTGGCGCTGAGTACGTACGTACGTATACGCCGGCCGGTTACCCCTGCTGGAGATAAAGCTTAGCACCACTGAAGAACGGCTGGTTATTGGTGCTAATCAGCCCTTCCGCTCTTTAATAAATTTTAAGTTTGTGCACTGTACAAGATGTTTGCTGGTGTTCGCTCCAGGAGCGATGCCAAAGCTTCAGAGGTTTGAGTTGAACTTTGAAGTACGGAAGAGAGAAGATGGTGGTTTTGATGTTGGTTTGGAGAACCTGACTTCCCTGAAACAAGCCAAGGTCGCGGTTGACTGTTATGGTGCCAGGGTCGATGAGGTGGAGGATGCAGAGGCCAAGTGCAGGGATGCGATTGACATGCACCCAAACCATCCAACTCTTGAGCTGTCAAGGATATATGAACGGAAAATAGTAAAGGATGAGGACAAAAGTGACAGTGAGGCTTCAAAACAACAAAGGTAAGAAAAATAGTCCGCCCATGGACTTTGACAGGTAAACATACTCATTGCTTGCTGACTTGTTCGTGCTTTTGCCCATGAGCATTACTGTCGTTCAGTTCGCTGGCTACTGATGATGAAAGCGACAATGGTAGTGGGGCTTCAGAACAAAGGTAACACATTCGTCTCCTTTTAATTTTCCATGTACTCACGTTTCTCTCGTTTGCTGACAGGTTATTGCCTTTCCCTGTGCGGTCGTCATACCTGTCAATCAGTTGTTGGACTGTCTCGAAGATGAAAGCATTGGTCTTGAGGCTTCAGAGCAAAGGTAGGAGAAACAAATTTGTCTTCCATAAATTTGATATTCCGGTGTTTTTCATTCAATTTGATCGATATTCCGTTGCTTTTCCTATTGCAGTCAGGCTTAAAATGGATCTACTAGAAGGCTTCTGTTTTACTTCATTTCCAAAATCAAAAATCAAAACTTGTGGTCTCTTATTTTCTGCCATCCTATGTTTCTATTGTTCGACAGGATGTCTGCTTATCTCCGTGAACTTTCTTCCACCGTCAGCTCATAGCTTTCTGTTCCACACTTTGTTTACTACTGCAACATTTTTGAAGCACATTTCACTTCATATCAGTATCCTCTTCCAGTTCCCTTTTCCTGGCGCCAATCAACTTGATTTTGTGATAATATTTAAAAAACACGATTTGTCTCTTCTTATACTTTAAGTGTCTGCCCAACAAAAAAAAAATCCTCTCCCTTGTTGTGCATCAGAAATATGATATCTGTTATCGTTTTAAGACAAAAAAAAGGTTTCTTTCACATGATAAAAACCAATTCCCCCCCCCCCCCCCTATTATCTAAAGTATCCTAGTTATGCTATATATGTCCACTATTATCATCATTTATGCAAAAACAGAAACCCGGCCTTTTGCTGTATTTCAAATAAAAAAAGGGTTCTCCTTCGTTGTTCATCAAACATTTTTCCTATGCTATCATTTATCCAAAAAAAAAACCCCTTATCCATTATCAGAAATGACCCCATCCCCTTTTTATCCTTTAAAACGTAAGACACCCTATTATCCTTGAAATGAGTCATTCCATTCCCTTGTTCTTTTTTATGCTTCAGAAATAAAATAAAAAGGTTCCTATCTTTCGGTACTTTGGCATCCATATGCTTTGTTGTCTGTCAAAAGGAAAGAAAAGGTTCTTGTTGTGGTGCTCCAACATATTTCTATCCGCCAAATCCACACATGCTGTTCAGCTAATTCCTCAGTCCAACACAGTAAGTTCTCCACATTCTCTCATATTATTTGGGATATTTGTCTGCGGGACACTTCTTAATATTGGTTTGTCTCCTAAACACCATATCTTTTCTTTTGGTCTCTTGGACAATGAGAAAATGCGGCTATTGTCTTCAGGACACTATACCAGAAAAATTGAATATTTTCAAAAGTTATATCTCAATGCACAAAATATATTGCAGCTTGAAATTTGGCACAAAGTTACATTCTTGCATTTTCTGTGCATGCGATTTTTTTATTTTTTTCTGATTGTTTGCATAGTTTGATTTTGAAAATAAATATTATATTAGTTGAAAAGTTATTCAAACAATCAACAATAAATATTGAGAAAAACTACATGTATAGGGAATACAGTAATGTATAGTTGTGCCAAATTTTAAGTTGCAATGCATTTTGTACATTGAGATAAAAAATTTGAAAATAGTTATTTTCTCTGCTATAGTATCCTGTAGACAAAAGCCGCATTTTCTCAATGTCCACGACACCAAAAGAAGAGATGTGGTGTCGAAGAGACAAAACCAACATTAAGAAGTGTCCCACAAATAAAATTCCCTATTGTTTTCATTTGTTTACGAAATACCTTCGTGGTAAATCTTTTTTTTTTTCCATTGGTGAAGCTATTGATAAGAAGTTAGTTGTCCTAGGTTAGCAGCTAGCTGTTTCTTAATGGTCATCTTGTATGTTAAGAAATATATTAATTTGGGAAATCGATTCCTTATTCATCTGATGTTAGTTTTCAAATTTCCTTGTTTCTCACAAGCAGTCATACTGGCCGCTACAAGTGAGGGATGAAGACATGATGCTTACA
Organism: Eragrostis nindensis; assembly: GCA_012490785.1. Classification (NCBI taxonomy): domain Eukaryota; kingdom Viridiplantae; phylum Streptophyta; class Magnoliopsida; order Poales; family Poaceae; genus Eragrostis; species Eragrostis nindensis. Next base: position 336,961 of record JAAXCT010000329.1, read on the forward strand.
ACGGATGGTGACTTCGGCAATATCCTCCCATCTGTGTGCACCTGAACTTTAGCTTGCAATCAGACCCATGTAGTGCCTCGCCAGTGTCGCCACGGCGGCGAAATGCGCCATAAATCAGCACCTGCAATGGTCGCTCCGTGCTCATGCGGATTTTTTGCGACGGGCCTGACACAGGGTCCCTTCCAAACCAGAACACGCGAGCTGCAGTCCGCGGCGGACGGCGTGGACCGAGGCACAGCGAGCTCGCCGCGCCGTGCACGGGTCGGTCGGCAAGCCATGCCTTCAGCCGCCCATCGAGCTCGCCGCCCCGGGCGCTTCGTTCGGCCGGGCCCTGCGGCAAATCCAACCACCAGCGCCCCTGCTATGCAACCGCCCGCTTTTGTCCGGACCGACGCAGAAGATGGTTTGCACTGCCCACGGTCTTCGCGTCGGCCGCTGATCTTGCCTCAATCACGTGCGGGAGACTCATGTTTGGGGAGGCGCACTTTGTCTCTGACTGCCTAGGCAACAGAAACAAAGGTTTGTCACGCTGCTTCCGTTGTACGACGCAGTGACAATGGCGAGGATCTAGTTCATGGGTTCATGACGGGTGGGCAACTGTACCTGATATCCCTTGCGCTCTTCACTTGTGACAATAAACAAGCTCGGAGTTTTCCAGATTGAGGGGAAAATCGAAGTAGATGGAAATACATCGGCCAATCACGGACCTGGATGGAGCATGCAACAAGCCATCTTCTTCTCTCTGGAACGATGCTACGTTACCGTTTCAAGTGCAGCACGGGAACGCTCTCCGTCGCTGCTCTTTTTATATTGCAGTGGAATCTGGATCTCGATGCTTTTTTTCATTCACCGAATTGAAGGCCTGCCGCTTGTTAATTGGTACCCGTTTATTCTCATTGTGAAGAGATGGTTTTCTTTCTTGGTAATCACTGTCCAAATAAAGAAAAACGTATCAAGAGAGCCAGTGGAGTTAGCAGTAGTTGCACATGGCAGGCAATTGGCATCTGCCGGCCATAAAAATACACACACCGCGGCTGGTGATTCAATAAGATCTTAAACTCCGTGATTAAGATATTTTACTTTTCCCAAATAAGTTGTGTCCGTAACCAGCTGCTGGTCATTGGACGGCTATCTCTTCTCCATAGTGTACCAGCACTACCGCTCCCACACTCTGCTGCCTAGGTAGCCACCAAACATAGGGTCCCTTTGGTTCGTCTGTTGGCTGTGTCTTTTGCTCTTCAGAAAGCAAAAGCCAACCAAAGCCTATGGCTGTAGCATATTTCTGCGAAGAAAAGCTGCTTTCATCTAGTACAATTGTCACAGCAAGCTTGGTGTTGCTTTCTTTGGCTGTGAAGAGAAGTTTTGGTGAAAATTACCCGCCTGCCACTCTTTATGCGTACCGGTTCGCTTCGTTCTGTTTCATCCGTTCTCCACCTTTCCTCACCGAGCCTGCATCTGGGTCGACGCGGCGGCGGCGGCGCACGCCGGCGCCAGACCCTCCCCTGCAACCCCCCCCCCCCCCCCCCCCCCCCCCCACCCCCGGCAGAACCGCTCCCCTCTCCCTCAGCGCCATCCGCCCCTAGAGCAAGGATCCACTCGCCTCGTCGGCGCGGCGCCAGGACCATCTCCAGGCGCGCGGCTCAACGCCGGCGCAAGGTCCCTCCCCTGCAGGTTGGCCATCATATTCGAGTTCCAGCGCGCCATCGTTGGCCGAGAAGCTGTAGGTTGCCGACAATGCCTCCCACCAGCGCCACCAGCAGGTCTGCATCGCAGTCATCCTGCCTTCGGGAGATCGACCCCTTGCATCGATTTTGGCCCAGATTGATGCTGTTGACCGCAAAAATGGATTCGTTGGAAGGTTTAGAAGGTCGATGTAGGATCAATTTCGTCGATTTCATGACATGGGCTGCGAATTTTGCTATTTGTTAGCTTTCGGTTGGGAACGGAGAGGAGATTTTGAGGGAGAAGGAAGAGCACCAGGATGTGCCATGGCGCAGGCCCCCAAGCTCTATTCGATCTTGATTCACGGTGATGAGCTCGATTTTGGTTCCCATGGCTAGTCTCGATTGAGACACCAGAATTAGGATGGGAATTGGGGATGAAGTCGATGCGTTCCATGGCTGAGTGGGTCGCAGTTCGTCCTCTGTGCATTGAACAAGCTTTTGAACAGCCCCTTGCATACAACTATAATTAATTGTATTACTTCTGTGTCTTCAAATTTTACAGAAAACCCCCATATGTTAAGAGACTTTCTAAAAAGCTTTTTTAAAATTAAATTAGATGTTAATGGTGGATATAAAATTTAAATAAATTAAGTTTACCTTTCTAAAATGATCATTTATATGTTTTACTATCAATTTCCATCTAAATTGTTTTTTCAGACCTTCAGGGGCATTACAGACATTTTTACTGCTTTTTCACAGCCACAACTATTTCAACCAAACGGCTTTCAGCTTTTTCCACAGCTCACAGACCACAGCAGCTTTTTTTACAGCTCACAGCCACAGCAGCTTTTTTCACAGCCATAGCCTAACCAAACACACCCATAACAAGGCTAGGCATGCATGGAGGTCACCACTTCGGCACTAAGCATCCCCCTCGCCAAGCTTGAAGCTTGGAACCCTCCTAAGCGATCAATACAAGCTTCACAAGGGAGTGTGAGGGGAGATCAAGTTCCTGCACAAGAAGAAATGGAGAGCACGCAGGTCGTGCTCAATATGTTATCCAAGCAGCCACCTCATATTCATATTGGTATTGGTTAGAAAACTGTAGCGCAGACGCAACCTCGATCAGATCACAATGTTAAAGGAATGGCCAAATACTCGTTTTGTTTGGTTCAGGTCAGTAATGGAAGTAGAAATCACCACAATAACAAAAAAGGCTTGTAGGGGCGGACCAAAACTGCTTGTAGAGGCGGGTTGGCCAAGCCGCCGCTGTCATTGTGTCGCTACAGAAAATGATTTGTAGCGGCGGTTCTAAAAACCCGCCCCTACAGGTCACTCTGTAGAGGCGGTTGGCATTGTAAACCGCCGCTACAGAGTTCATCAGTAGGGGCGGTTGATAATGCCAACCGCCGCTACAGAGCAAATAAAAAAACAAAAAAAAAAGCCTGACCCACAGTAGGGCCCATGACTCTGCCGCCGCCGGCGACTCTAGAATCTCGCCGTCGCGCCCTCCACCAGGTACTCGAGGACGACGCCGTAGATCCGTAGAGTCGCTAGTCGGACGCCGTGTCGGGCCTAGCCTGCCCCCACGATGCGCTTGGGAGGAAGAAGGGTCGGAGTGGTCACAGATCCGCCGAGGATGTCTCCGTGCCCGCGCGCCGCCGTCCTTCTCGTACTCGACGGTGGCCTCGACGGAGTAGCTAGGCAGCCTCCACCTTCATCTCCGCAACTCTGACTCTGCCGCACACATCCAAAAAACAAATCGTGGTGAGCAGGGGAGCAGGAAACAAAAAACAAATCAGGAAATGGAGGAAATCGTGGTGAGCACTGCCGCACACATCCAAAAAACAAAATAAAAATCAGAAATCGCACACAAAGCAAACACATGCAGTTACGAATCGCAAATCACTTACGATTAATCGACGAATCCACGCCATACGGATCACGAATGGAGAAGGCCGGATCCACGCCGTCTGCCGCTGCACAAATCGAGGTGAGCACGGGAGCCGCACGGGAGTAGAGCCGTCGATGCCCCGCCGCACAGGAGCCGGCCGTACAAGAGCCGCCGCCACCGCGGGGCGCGAGGAGCCGCCGCAGCCCGGCCGCACAGGAGCCTCCGTCGCCTCGCAGCGCGAGGAGCCGTTGCAGCCTCGCCGCTTGGGAAGCTGCCGCCGCCCATCGCCGCTTTGGAGCTGCAGCGCGTGGCGCCGCTTTGGAGAGAGAGGAGGAGCAGTGAACCTGTGGAGAAAGGAGCGGCGCCGGCGGCTATAGAATGGGAACGAGGGAGAGGAGAGTTAGGGTTGGACAGTTAATTTTATACGGCAGTTCGTGGGCCTTACCATATTGGGCCTGCATAGCGGCGGGTGGAGAAATGAACCGCCGCTACAAAGCCTTCTATTTGCAGTGGCGGTTGAAAATGTGGTCCGCCTCTACAAATGCTTTGTAACGGCGGTTGGTAATGTGACCCGCCGCTACAAAGCTTCTGTAGCGGCGGATCATTTGAACAGTACTTTGAAATCTACTGTAGCAGCATCTAAACCCTTAAAGAACCAGTTTGGAGAAAAATATTTTTGACCTGCCAGATTCTACCCTGCCTTTGTATCCACTGTTGATTAAAACTGAACCCATTTAATCTACCATCTGATCATGCCATGTTGGGCCTGGGTCCACTGAAGGAGGACGCGGCAGGTGGACAAAACGTCATCGGCAGTTCAATTGCGATGACGATCGTGAGTTTTTTTCCACCCGCCGTTTTGCTACCCCCGCCCGGTATTCCAATTTCCACGTCCCATGATTACCGGTGATTTTTATCCCTTTCCTTGTTTAGGCATGTGTTCTTTCCTTCCTTCCTTCGATTCGATTTCCTTCCTACGCACCTGCTGCGAGAGATCTCGACAAGATGTCCTCGGAGAGTGGGGAGGGGACCGGGACAGGAGGACCTCGTCCTCGCCGTCGCCCTGACGCATAGCCGGAGGTCGGGATTTGCTGCCGCTCGTGCTCCACGCGGCACGCGCACCCACACCATATCGATGGACGGCAGCGACTCGGGATCTCTCCTTCCCGATGAGCGTCATCCCGCGCCGCCACCGCACCGCCGATGAGGTGGTGGAAGAGCAGCAAGAGCTCACCATAGCGGATCGGGATTCGGGACCGTGTCGTAGTCATGGAGGACCTGGCTGTTGATGTCAGATCGACCTGCCTTGGTGGCGCGGCTACCCGAGCCATCCCCCGTCCACGACGAGTTTGCTGCGGCTGCGCGGGCAGTGCGGCGACGGCGAGCAGCTATACGTCGCCTTCGCCGTCGACGGCACCTTCGCCGGCGAGCAGCTATACGTCGCCTTCGCCATCGACGGCACCTTCGCCGGCGAGCAGGTAGGCACCACTCTCAGTCTCTCCACCCTTCCCTCCCCCTGCCTCGATCCGATTGCAGACAAAATGAATTGTGCGGGCTGGCGTTGGCATCAACGTTGGGGAGAGAGAGCCGTCGCCGGGGATTACATCGCAGCTCGAGGCTCCTCCCCTCGACTCTGCACCGCCGCCGTCCCGACGCACTGCCCGCAACGGTATCCAGCTAAGTTCTGTTAAATTTTTCATGTTCGACCCAGTGGCGGAGCCAGCGGTGAACGGGAGGGGGGGCCATGAACAGTACCCAGCCTGAGTGAGCACCCAGTTTGGAGCCCAATGTCCAGAGTTGGCATCGCGAGCTGGCCGGAAGGATCAAGATAACATTGGGCTTTGTTACTTTGCTTGCGTATGCACTCAGAGAAGCAATAGGCAGCGCACAAAATACAAGCAGCTGGCCTCAAATACACGCATTCCTTTGGAGTTTTTCTCACGGCAAGGGGGGGCCGGAGCCCAGGTTGGCCGATACCTGGCTGGCTGGCTCCGCCCTGGTTCGACCCGTGCATTTTGCAGATGGCGGAATACCCTCTGTGGCGGCTACGGGGCGCAGCTCGCCGCAATCATAGAGATCGCTTCGATAAATCTCACCTCGTCCCAAGCCGGCGTCATCGTCTGCCCCTTCGCAAATGAACTCCTCATTGATGTCCCATTGCCGATGCAGCCTCATAGCCTATCTTCACTGATCCTGATCCAAGCAGCGGGCATCTCCCCTACCTCTGTTCCGGTGAAATTGATCCCCGCATGTGGTTTCAAGGCTCCCAGTTTGGCACCCGCAAGGATCCCATTAACGGGACTTGGGTCCATGATCTGTTGCTGAAAATGGAGACTCGTGTCCAGTGCTTATGTAGCAAACCGAAGGTCAGAACTTCTAAACTGTTCAACAGGTCGATACTGATTGCCAACCCATCTTTTATTGTAAATTTTATATTTTTTTATTTCAAAACTCTTTCAAAACCCTTGTAACATGCATCTTTGTCAATCTTAATCATTATTGACAATATGAATATCCTTTAATAGATAATGTATGCTTAATATCCTAAATCTGAAAATGGACATGTTTATTGCTATTGCGATCACATAGACTTTCAATGGGTAACTATATATTGATTATTGACATGTATAATTAATTTCTATTTTATGATGCTTCACCACAAGGATTTCATACTAGCTGTATGCAGAGTCCATGAGATTGATGAGTAGATCTAACAAAATGTTAGCCACTGACCCAACATCTATTATTACAATAATTATCTCTGCATATGCCTTAATTTTGCCTGAACTTTTGTATTTTCATTTTCAATTATCCCTATATGGCCTTAATATTCCTTACATTTCGATATATTCAAATATACTGTACCTGAAACTTTTGACAATGATTTTTTTTTTGTGTTATGCATATAAAACAATTCCCAACTGAGTTGAACTTTTAGCATGATTTTAGCCTCAATGACTATAGGAAATGTACATGAACCAAACGACACCTTTCTTACATTAAAGTGGGATCAGGAACGTTCAAAGGAGCCACAGGTTGAAGTTGATTCTTTGATCCAAGTGTATGCAGGCTTCCAAATTTCAGCTGATTGAACCAGCTCCAACTTGCATTAAAGTCAAACAGGTACTGCTTTGATCTTCGCACAATGTTGATTGATTTGAGAATTTGTTTTTTAATTATGCAATGAAATATCTGGAGAGTGGAGTTTGTTAATCAATGGATTTTCAAACATCTCGAGAGAGATCTTGATGCAAAGTGATATGCAATAGTCTGCTTATCCATTATTGTGAATGTCATGAGTCTTGAAAAAAAAAACTCGTCCATCGTGCATTAGTGCCTTGCTCATAGAATTGTCGTGGACAAAGAAATACATCAGGAATCCAGGTTGGATCTTATGCTAAAACAGTTTCAGTGGCTGTTCTATAAACCTCTTGCTTTTGGTAGAAAGGTGGTGAGTTGGCCTTCTAATACAATCCAACTCGGACAGTCCTATTTCAAAATTTTTCTATCTCTGCCTCATTGGAAATTTTTCTAGAAATTTTTGATCTTTGATGCATACATATATTTGAGTTTGTTTTCATTTAGAACAACAGTAGCGATAGTGCGCCAGCAAGGGTTAGGGTTTAGGGTATTCACTGCATTACAAATTGTAGTGCCTTGTATTTTTCACTGTCAATATGTGGTGTTAAGAAGATCATTTATCATAAACTTTATTAATTCCTTGCCACGTATCATTATTTTTGTGAAATTATTAATTATGTCAATGCCTACACTGCCAATTTGTTCAAGGCTCCTAATAAAGGTATACATTCCCTTTGCCTTTGATCATACAGATTGTTGCATAAGCTTTTTCGGAAGTGGGATGCAGCTGTGCAGAGGCAACAAAAGGGATCCTCAAGAATTACGAGCTGCTTATTGTGATGGTCCAAAATCTCGTTAAAAATTAGTAGGCCTCACCAGCCGTGACATTTTGCCTATCAAAGGATTGCCAAATGATTAATCAAGTTAATGGAATTCCATGGTGCCAAATCCTTGGTGGTGATAGTCAGTTTTCTTAAAAGAACTTTTTAATGTGAGATTCAAAAGGAATTGTGCTGTTGAGATTCTACCACAAGCTGTTGTCCTTTATAATTTACCAATTCCCTTGATCTATTATTTATTTTCAACCTGCCCAAAAATCCGAACTCTGCAAAATGAAATCACCTCGAAGCTTTCTTTTGTCCAGTGTATGCAGCCTCGTGTGTTTATATTTTCGCATCTTCTTAACAAGGGGTGTGCGAGAGATTGCTTGTCATGTTGTTCATCACTTTATGGACTATACAATTCTCTGTATGTAGTTGATTTATGTTGAACTCGCTCGGTAAATTTTATTGTGATCTAATCTTTATTTTTGGCACTGCAAATATCCTGAATTTCAAACATCTGAGTTTTTGTTATCCATATAAAATATATTATTACCAGGATCTTTGATATCATTTTAAGCTTTTAAAACACTGTGACGCAGGTGGTTTTTAAATTACTTTGGAATGATGGATTATGCTTTACGACATGAGTTGTTTGAATTTTTATCTTTTAGAATAAATGCCTAAATGCAATTCTTAGTCTTTATAGAGAAAAAACCATCATACAATAGGAGAAACAATTGTTTATTGCGATTTCTCACATAGGGCCTAATTTTGTTTTTCCGAGTCGAGTCCAAGGAGACTCAACTGCAGCTCTGGAGGCATAGTTGGCACAAAACAAATGTAATTTTAATTGGATGTCTTATGATTTTACGTGACTCTTTTCAAATTAACTTTTTTCTAAAGTAATAAATAAACATGTAGTCAAGTTGTTCGTAAGTTTTATGGTCCCGCCAAATGATACAATTTTCTAAACACGTGCGTGGCGCACGTGCATTTTTACTAGTAGAATGGGAACGAGGGAGAGGAGAGTTAGGGTTGGACAGTTAATTTTATACGGCAGTTCGTGGGCCTTACCATATTGGGCCTGCATAGCGGCGGGTGGAGAAATGAACCGCCGCTACAAAGCCTTCTATTTGCAGTGGCGGTTGAAAATGTGGTCCGCCTCTACAAATGCTTTGTAACGGCGGTTGGTAATGTGACCCGCCGCTACAAAGCTTCTGTAGCGGCGGATCATTTGAACAGTACTTTGAAATCTACTGTAGCAGCAGACATCTTTCTTATCCGTCGCTACATGATTTTGGCTTCCGTCGCTACAGACCAGTTTTGTTATAGTGCACGAAAGAGAGCAACCAGGTCAAAGTAGGAAAGCATGGGTGAAAGAGAGACCCTCGAACGCCGAGTCGCCATGAGTAGAGACTGGGTTTCCGATTACCCTCGGTGGGGTGTGGTATATCAGATTTGTACGTCTCTCCGTTTGCTGATTACACGGGACCTGATTGCGACGGCGACGAAACAAAGAAAATCACACGCAATCAGTTGCCTCCGTAATAAGAGTGCGTTACATTAACCCGAACCAAAAAGCACTAGTAATCTTGGACACTGTGAAAGGGTTTCTCCATATCGTGGCACGGCAACGCGTAAGAACGCCACCAAGCCATCGACTTTGGCAGCTCAGACAACGGCAGAGAAGCAAAGCGTTGTCCACGTCAGTGTCCTTGACGAGCTATTTAATTTCCTGAGGTCATGCACACTGAATTTTGCTATGACATCGTTCCTGAAGCAAATTCAGGAAAGACGCTTGTCAACCGTTGGTCGAGCTGCCGAGATCCTGCAACCATCACCCCTCATCGTCATGACGGAAGCTGTTAAACAAAATCCTTGCTCCGGTCCATCGAAGGATAGACCGGACAGTGGCAACAATCTAGGCGGTGCCGCACAGGAGCCGGTTTGCGACCGTACGCAGAGAATTTTCTTCCGGGTGGTTTTTTTTTTTTTTTTTGGGTTCCGGGTGGTAATTTGGTGGTCCGCTGAACGCGTCAAAAGTCACCAACTGCTGCAGAAGTAATCGGGCCATCCATTTTTCTTCTATTTGTGTTGCATATAAAAAACATATGGGCATAGATCTCGATGATCAAAAACCTTTTGACTTCCCAAGGAGCACTTGTTGTTATAATACTTTCGTCGTCCCAAACAAGGCAAAGAGTTGCTTTGTGTTATCATTCCCAAGAGTTGTATTTCGTCATCTCAAGACTGTCGATAAAAATACACTGGGACAAGCTTCATCTTGGTTTCTGCATAATAGGCCAGGAATCAAAATCTTATATATTAAATATAGGCACGCACATTCAAAATACATAGTAGCGACAGATGCAACATGGCAGGCAATAGGCATCTGCCAGCGATAAAAATACACCGGCCGCGGCGTGGAGGTTCACGAGCCCTGCTTGTTTCCCTATTGTTTTTGAGGGCCAATAAGATCTTCAACTCCGTGATTAGCATATCTTACGGTTCCAAAATAGTGGACTTGTATTCGTAACCGAGCTCTGGTGTTTGGACGCCCATCTCTTCTCCATAGGGCACCAGCACTCCGCTTCACACTCCATTGCCAAACTTGTAGCTAGATAGCCAGCAACAGAACAAGGCATGCATGGAGCTCGCGGCAGGGGCACTGAGCAGCCTCCTCCCCAAGCTGGGAACCCTCCTAAGCGATCAATACAAGCTGCACAAGGGAGTGCGAGGGGAGATCAAGTTCCTGCAAGCCGAGATGGAGAGCATGCAGGCCGTCGTCCACATGTTGTCCAAGAAACCAGCCCATGAAGTTAGCGAGCTTGAAGAGATCTGGGTGAGGGACTTGAAGGAGCTCACCTACGACATTGAGGACAGCGTTGACACTTTCATGGTGCACATCGATGCTCCTGTACAAGCCAAGCCGCATAGCTTCAGAAGGTTCTTCAATAGGACCATGGGCTTGTTGACCAAGGCCAGAGTTCGTCATCATGTTGCCAATGACATCGAAGACATCAAGAAGCGCATTCATGAGGTTGCTGAGAGGCGACGAAGGTACCAGTTGGAAGGTGTTGCAGCAGGATCGGACACGACAACAGTCGATCCTCGCGTGCTTGCTAGCTTTGAACAAGTATCGAAGCTTGTCGGCACTGATGTACCGGTAGAGAGGATCTCCGACTTGCTAATGACAGGGAAGGGTGCCCATCAACAGAAGCCAATGGTTGTCTCAATTGTTGGAGTCGGAGGCCTGGGCAAAACAACCATTGCCAATTTGGTGTATGAAAGGCTTGGGGGCCAGTTCAATTGTAAAGCTTTCGTCTCTGTATCTCTTCGGCCAAACATGAAGCAGATTCTCAGCAAAATACTACGGCAAATTAGTGAAGACAAGTGCACAAATGCTGGAGAAAAGGATCCGGATTCCGGAAGAACTTATAAGGACTATCAGGCAATATCTCAAGGACAAGAGGTACGTGTTGTATATCTATCATGTACCCCAAACACTGTGATTTTGGAAACTGTAGTCTGTGGCACACTATGACCATTTAACAATGTTATCCTCACTTTAGTAACTTTCATTTAAATTTAATTATTGTATTTACTTAGAAACCCCATTTCCTTTCTTTTGGTAATATTTGCATTTAATCACTTTGCCATACACATAAGTCTTGCTGAGTACCAATGTACTCACCCTTGCTAAATATGTTGATCAGAAGAAGAAGATGGTTCGTATGAAAATCCGCCGGACATGGGTTTTTATGCATCGAGCTTTGACGATAATTCCGGTGGTTCGGTCTAGGTTCATCTAGGTTGTTCGCCTGTGGAGTCTTGGGCAATAACCACTAGATGCGCTGCGAGTTTCTTTTGGACTTTATTTGCTCCTTCAGACTTTTATTTAGCCGGTCGGCTAGACGTATGTATAATTAAGTTGTAATGTCTGAACTTGTGATGTAAAATAAATAAGGTTTTTGTTGTATGTGTATGTTGATATCAATTGCTTACGTGTGTGCTTGCATTTGATTCTGGGACAAGCACGCTATAAACACGTAGTTTCGGGTATGTAAATATCTGGGACACCGCACTTACACGGCTGCGGCTCAGGCACCACCACCCTACCACTCTGCTGCTCCGCCGCCTCCGCCTCCGCCCCCACGGCCGCCTCTGCATACGGCTGAGAGCGGAGGACGGAGACGATTTATGGTAGGATGCTAATATGGCCGGGCCACGGCCGGCACTTATCCCCTTGCTCCGGCACTTGACTGCGGCTTGTGGTGCGTGGCCAACAGTGGTGCTGATGTGGCGACATGCGTGACCGCGAGGCCACTCCTGCCTGCCCCGACTATAGAGCAGCGGTGTTGTGGCGTCCATTGATTTCCCCGTCGAAAGCACACACTACTTTTGGACTGGAGTGCAATCCTTAACAATGAATGACTTTGAGTAAGTTGCTTCCACCGTCCCAGTTTGTTAGCATTGGAAGCATTCAAAAACAGAAATAGTTGGGAGAGAAAAAGACATATATAGCCGAGTCATGGTGAAAGCAGCCGAGAGAAAACGTGGCTGGGTGGCTATTGAGGCTGCACATGATTTGTCAACAGCTGACCCTTTTGTAAGGTTGCGTGATTGGTCCGGTTAGGCTATCTTGTTGGGCTACATCTTCTTCCGAGGAATATTGTAACTTGTACTATATTTTGTTGTTTGACTAGAAAGTGCAAGTTGAGGTCTCCAGTCCATTATGATTTCTCATATGGCTACATGAGGATCTTATGTAGAAGAATACCTTGTCCCATGCACTCGACTGATTTGACCATTTGTTGAGCTTAGTGATAAATGTCAATCTCTCTTATCTTTGAATTTTTCATTATTTAATTTACTCGCATTTGGAATGGACTGACGTTGCACTTTGGTCTCAACCTAGTTTACACATTGATTTTGCTATTCGCAGGCTCTCTTTGTTTCACTCTCTCCTGGTTTGTTGTGTGCATGTATCTCTGAGAGAGTTAGGGAGGTAGCAGACTCATGGTTCTCTTTACTTTCATTTGTCCTATCTTTTTCTTGGCTGATCGGTGATTGTATTTGGTCGTAACTCTCATGAAAGTAAAGGCCGGTGCGGCCGTAGCTTTCTTGAGAGCCAAGGCCAGGATTAATACAATCTTCCCATTATCTAAAAAAAAAAAAATCTTGTTCTTGGCTGAGGGGTGGAGTTGCTGGGCTGGAACAATCATCATATCTATAAGAGGGTGAGCAAGTCACAGGTGAGGTTGGTCTCCAGTCTTACATGGGGTTCCAGGTGGTATTTGAAAGGGGGGCATCGTTTGGAAGTTTTAAGTATTGGTCATGGTCAAAATAGAGAATTGGTCAAAATAGAGAATTGGTGAGATAATATGTGCAATAAAATATTGTATTTATTTAGAAGAACAAATTTACTTGATGCATGAAACATGCTGAATCTATCCAACTGGATCTCAAACTCAATCATCTTTTACGTTATCAGAAGCATGTGATCTATCTTGCACGAAATCAAATATGATAGTTGCCCTCTTTTTTGCTGTAAAAATCAATACATGGTTTTTTTAATTTCATGTGCTTGAGATTTTACTACATATAGTCTAATATAGTTATCTATTTTTATACAATGGAGAATAATTTCAGGATTTTAGACGCAGATGAAAAAAATGCTGACTGTTCAAAGATTTGTTGGGTCGAACTCGCCATGCAAGAACCCAAGTCTGCGGACGCACCTGGCCGTGGCAGCATGGCAGCACCGCTGGCTCAAGTCGAGCTGATGGTCCAACCTAACTAGGTAGGGGGCTAAAGAAAAGGAGTGTACTCGATCGTCGGAGGCTGGTGCCTGGAGCCAGCTGAGCCAACCTATATGTTAAGCACCATGCTGATGGTGATTTTGTCGGCTGGGAGCGCAGCACGCTTGTGGAGAATGCATGCTATCAGATGCTCAAGTATGATTCGACCACGAGTAAGATGTCTATGGTAGAGCTACCTAATGTGCAGATGGACCTAGTATTTTCGCCCTCTGTGCCAATAATTGAGCTCAAAACTATGCAGGATGGTCGCCTAGGTCTGGCAAGAGTGGAGGAAGGAAGATGAATATGCCTGATGGGCACTAACAGAAGTCATCCACCCGCGTCCCCATGGCGTCATATGCTCAGCTTTTGTGGAAGGCATTGGTGTCATTTTCCTCTGTGTTGGAAATGAGATCTTCACTGCTTAGCTGAAGTCTGGCCGTACGAGGTAGGTTTATGAGGGCCCAGGCATCTCTGTTGTTCTTCACTACAGTGACTTATGCACTCCACGTACTAGTCTCATGCATCCTAACTCCTAAGTATCTTCATGACATTACACCTTATCTTATTTTTCCTCATGATCTTCTGCAGTCCATATATATCAACCTTTGCCCTTCTGAATCCCTCTGCATTTCTTAGCTATAACTACTTATGAGTTATGATGTACCAACAATTTCACTTAGAAGTATGAGTAATGATTCTTATGGCAAAGAAAGAGCAGTGGTTTCTGGACCAGCGTACGACGAGTACATGTTCTCGTATTGATCAAGGTCTGAGCATATGCCACTACTCACTGGCGTAGCCACTTGAGCCCACCCTGGTGCACGGGCACCATGGTACTAAACAAATTTCAGTTGAAATCATGGTATTTTTACCTTATGTGCACAACGATAGATCAAAACTGTGCACCACTGCGTTGCTCCGAAGGCCTGACAAGCAAGGTGTGCACCCGGGTGTCGAGAGCTCTAGCTTCGCCACTGCCACTACTGATGGCGAATAGTAAGTTAGCATCGTTTTCCATTTTTTCTCTTTATTGATGGAGCTCTTTACCTTTTTGATTGGTCACTAGTGGTAACTTTGTTGAAACTTGTGATTTCTCGAGAAATATAAAACAATTGTTCAATATGGAAAAGTGGATTTTACTAAAGTCTGTTATACTCCTACCTACAAATGTTTTTGGTATTATTGGAAGACAATTGATAGGCATTGTTATTTGTTAATTGCACCTGTTATGGGTAGTATTTTTGTCTTGATAGTTGTTCACTTTTTGAGCTCTTGAGAGTTGAACAATCATTTCTTGTGGCAAATAAGGATCTGCACAGGAGATGGATGAGAAAGACGGGCCTTGACGAATGTGAAGCAAAATGGGCGGAGGCCCACGGGAGGTGGCCGAAGCGCCGGGCTCGTTAGCAGTTCTGCCACTCCAGAACAGAGAAGCTGATCTAGCCCCCGTTTGAGCAAATGAAAAAAGCTGGTCCAGCCCAACCTGGTAGCAAAAGCAGCGCGCCGGCCCATTCGTACGCTTCTGTCTCGCATCGCATTTCACCTCCGCCGCCGCCGCCGCCGGAGTAACCGACCGGCCAAATAATGGATCCGCCGGAGCTGATGGACGAACTCCTCGAAGAGGTCCTCCTCCGCGTCCCGCCCGACGACCCCGCGACCCTTGCCCGCGCCGCCCTCGTCGGCAAGCGCTGGTGCCGCCTCGTCACCGCCGCCGCCTCCGGCCGCAGGTACCGCCGCCGCCACCGCGCGCCCCCGATGCTCGGCTTCCTCTGCGAACCCGATGCGGAAGCCGACTACCGCGGCTTCCACCCCACGTCCTCCTTCCGCCCGCTCCGCGCCGACCGCCGCGGCTTGCGGGTGCACGACGCGCGCCACGGCCGCGTCCTCCTCCACAAGTACCCCTGCTACCACGGCGCCGTTACTCTCGTCGTCTGGGACCCGATCACGGGCGAGCGGAGGGAGCTGCCCAGCGTGCCACGGGAGGCGAGACGGTGCAGCTGGAAAGCCACTGTGCTCTGCGCCGCCGCCGCAGGCCAGTGCGACCACCTGGACTGCCACCGCGGGCCCTTCGCCGTGGTCTTCGTCGGCACCGACAATGAGGAGATGTTCAGCTGCGTCTTCTCGTCGGAGGCAGGCACGTGGAGCAAGCCGGTGTCTGGTGAGCACCCTGGTCATCGCCTTGGCTGGGCGCCTGGGCGCGCAGTGCCCTTGTGAAGAACGCGCTCTATATGTTGTTTCGGAAGAAGAATAAAAGGATTCTCAAGTATGATTTGAGCACGGGGGAAATATCAGTGATACAAGTACCTCCTATGTGCACGACCAAGATTTCTAAACCCTATGTGCCAATTGAGCTCATGACATTGGAGGATGGTCGGCTGGGATTCGCAAGAGTGGTCAGGTCCAGACTTTTCCTCTGGTCGAGGGACGCGCAAGATGCGGGGTGGGAACTAAGAGAAGTCATTGAACTCAAGGATCTGCTTCCCCTTGAGGAGCCATTAGCTGCTACACCTGATCTGGTCGGCTTTGCAGAAGGTGTTGGTATCGTTTTCCTGAATGTTGGATTTGGGACCTTTGCTGTTGACGTGAAATCCAATCGGGTAGCAAAGGTTTATGAGGGCTCAGTCGTCACGTGCGCTGTTCCCTACATAAACTTCTGCACACCAGGTACTGACCTTAGAAGCAATGTTCCCGGAACGTTGGGGTCGAGGGACGGGAACGGGGGACGTGGAACGGAGCTGTAGAAAAATTGGTACGAAAGGGGGTATACCTCTTGTGTCCGTTCCATTGTTAATTGGGACGCGTCCCGCCTAATTTGGGGACGAACGGGAACGACGTTTCCGGAACGAAGCCTGATTTCACGTGACGCCTATGGGCTACTTTTTTCAACGTTACGTGATTTTTTTTCCTGCTCCAGAGCTTAACTCTGGCCGTTAGATCTGATCGTCATCCAATCGGACTATTCCAGTTTCCACAAGACCTAAAGCCGCCGACCGTTCTTGTCCTTTGTCTTCGTGAGTCCGTTCCAGCTTCCCACCTGCCGCCGCCGCTGTCCGTCAATCCGTCGCGGCGTCGCCTTCCCACGTTTTCCCTCGCCTTCGGCTCGCCATTGGACTGGATGGTGATGAAGCCCGGGGCCCCGTGCTGCTCAACGCCTTCACCCAGGTGCGAACTGCGTTCCCTTCTCTTTCCTTCCCTCCGTTCCAATCAAGTTTTCGCTGCCGCCGCGCCGCCGGACCGCCGACTATGTCATGTTCATGCACGGCCAGGGCGAGCGGCGAGCCGTCGAGGCGCAGCCGCGCAGGTGGCCTCCTCCTCCTCGCCGCACGGCTGGCGCTCTCTTCCTTCGCGGCCGCGGCGGCATCGAACCGCCCGGCGATGTACCACGGCAGCGGGGGCCGCCGACCCAGAGCTGATGGTTCGAGGAACGCACACATGAACCGGCGTCTAGGAGTCGCGTTCCCGGCGACGTTTCGGACGAAGTCCCCGGTCGTTCCCGTCCCACGTTCCGGGACGAAGTTCCGGGAACACGGGACGGGGCAACGTCCCGCGTTTCCTGCTTCTAAGGTACTGACTACTAATCTAAAGCATCCTCATCATCTTTTTCCCAATACAGCATCTCTGAATTTATATTGGTCATGAGCAACGAGTTTATGAAAATGCAATATTGTTTGTTGTTTATAAAATTGACACGCAAAGGTTATGCATGTTTCCAGAAAAGAAAATTGCAACATTGTAGTTTTCTGACCAAAAATGAATCCCCCCCCCCCCCCCCCCCCCCCCCCCACCTGTTTTGGAACATTCTTGGAAGTCGCTAGATACACATGGATAATTCTGTTAATAATCAATCGAAATTTTGATCAACTGAAAACACATTTGCCTCTGAATGTCTCTCTAGCATGCAGCCAACGCATCCATTTGTCATTGAGGAAAAGAAGTCTAAAGTGCCATGACATGAAGTAGCAAATTAGAACTAGTATGTTTCTAAATTTTCTTTGAAGGGAAAGAGAGAAGCCATATGAATGCTTATGAGTTATGATGTTACAGTATCACCTAACAACACAGAATATTGATGATGATAGCTATGGCAAAGAGTGTTTCTGGAGTTATGTATTCATCTTCTCTTATTGATTAAGTGCTGTTTATTAATTCTTGCTAGAGCTGCAGCTAATAAGCTAGTAATGTTTACATTTTTGGCTAAGAACTAGTGGTGAATAATAACTTAGTGATGTTTATCTTTCTGTTTAGCAGTTACCAGTTAGTGGCAATTTGTCGATCATTGTTGCTGGTGAAAAGTGACAAAAAAAACAAATGTTCATCCTGGGCAAGCCAATACTTTATCCAGTTGATGTTACTTCTAATTCGTTGCATTTCTGCAGTAGTAATGGGAGCAAAATCAACAGATGACGAAACAAGAGCAGTTGCTGCAAATGATGATGCGGTCATGTAGCAGCGAACTTGTCATTCAAGGTGAAATTTTTGTCGTATAGCATGTACAATATGCTGGGACATCATCATCTTTTTCCCAATACAGAGTATCTGATTTTTTTTCATCAAAAACGAGTTTATGACAATGTAACATTCTTATTTATAAAACTGACGTGCAAAGGTTATGCATGTTCGCAAAAAAAAAAAACAACATTGTAGTTTCATAAATCTGTGACCAACAATGTTTTTTCTCTGTTTTAGAACATTATTTGAAGTCATATACACATGGGTAATTTTGTTAATAATTGACTGAAATTTTGATCAATTGAAAACATATGCCTCTGAATGTCTCTCTGGGATGTGGCCGACACATCTACTTGTAATTCAGTAAAATAAAAAAGTCTCATGTGTCATGAAATGGAGTAGCAAATTAGAACTAGTATTTTTCTAAATTTTCTAGGAAACGAAAGAGATAAGCTATCACCTATGTGATCTACTGTTTCGATATTAGTCTTGTGCCTTTCTACCTTAGCTATGTATGATATTACAATATCACTTAACAACACAAAATATTGATGATGATACCTATGACAAATAGTGTGTTTCTGGAGTTATGTATCCATCTTCTCTTATCGAATAAGTGCCGTTTGCTCTTGTTAGAGCTGCAGATAATAAGACTAGTTGTTTAATTTTGGGGTTAAGAACCAGTGGCGAGTAATAAGTTTGCAATGTTTATCTTTTGTTTAGCAGTTAGTGGCAACTTGTCGATCGTTATTGCTGGTAAAAAGTGACAAAAAAAAATGTTCAACCTGGGCAAGCCAATACTTCATCCAGTTGATGTTACTTGACTACTTCTACTTCGTTGCATTTCTGCAGTAATTGGAGCACCATCAACAAATGATGAACCAAGGGTGGTTGCCGCAAGTGACTGGTAGTCATGTAAACGGCAGCGAACTTCTCATTCATGGTGAAATTGTGTCATATATATGCATGTACAATATGCTGGGACAACTCTTTAAGGATCGTTGTTTGTTGGTTTCATTTTGTTTTCTTTGAGGATTTCTGTGGATTTTAGGGCTCATTTATTTGATAACTTAAACTTTTAACTTGATCAGTGGTGTACTGTCATGTCATATTGGTCTTGTCGCAAGCTGATAAGCTCTGCAGTATCCTACTCGACATGTACTCTAATACTTAAGCTAGAAATAAAATCCTGAATCAGTTTGGTACCTTCAAATAGGAAACATATTGTAGGATTATAGTTTGTCAATGGAATGACATGAACATAAGCATTTGATTTGTTACTTTCCAGACGTTCCATTTGTATAACAACCCACTGTATTATTATATTTGGTGATCTATATGCGTGCAGTATTTCCTTTTCTGTTCTGCCATGTCTACGTATATATTTGGAGCATACTTGAAATAGTTAGTATGATGGGAATAATTGTTGGTTGTGGTTGTACCAACAGCTCTATCTTGGAAAGGTATGCTCTTTTGTTTGTTTATCTCTTGAGAACTTAATGAAGTTAACTACTCTACAATGGAGATGCTTATTGAGGTGCTTAAGCCAAAAAACCGGTTTTTTGTTGGCACGCTTAAATGAGGGAAAGGAAGCCTAAGTTACCACCAGGTGCTTAAAGTGTTTAGCAAGTGTGGTTAGGTCAATTTAAGCACTCATTTGCATTGTAGAAATGAGTTTTTGTACAGATGCTTAGTGGTTTTTTTTTTCTCTAAGCATTTTTTCTAAGCACCATGCATTGTACATTTTTAGCCAATCTTATGGAGATGAAACCATGCATTGTACATGCCCAGGCAAATAGCTGCTGCTCGAGGGAGGCTTTCAGCTGCCGCGCCTAGAATAATCTTCACGAGACCCTTGCCGTATGGACTCAGCTAAGTCAGTAGCAGAGCAATGCACCGTGAAAATGTATTGTAGATGCTGTTTCGAGATGAAACCATGCATTGTAGATGCTGTTTCAAGATGTAATAATGTATTCATGTCTGGTGCTGTCACGTCTGCTATTGTTCTCAATCCTGGCTCTCAACCGTTTGTTAGTATGAGTGTATGACCGAAGGTTGGCGTTGCTACTATGTCCACTGCTGCGGACGGGCCTGTGGCCCGATGGCAAGGCGCCCGAGTGGCTGCCGCCCGGTCGGGAGTTCGACTCCCGGCTGCCGCACGCGGCACTGTAGCTGGGCGCAGCTACTGTAGCACGCACAGTGCTCTGCACTGTAGCGGGCGCGGTACTGTAGCACGCACAGTGCAAAAAAAATTCCCCTCGCCTTCCCCGGTCAAAGCACATGGTAAAGACTCGCGCCGGAGCTCACAACGGCCAGCTGAGTCCCTGTGTAGGATCGGGGAGGGGGTTCGGGGGTTTTCTCGGCCTGCGTGAGAGGTTGTTCTCCTTAGCAAATGCCGTCGGGGGCGGTCTTCCCCCGGCAGGTCGAGTTTTTTTTTTTTACTATGTCCACTGCTGCATTTAGCCAGTTTGTCACGTTGCAATTCGGTAACTCTCAACGAACATAATTTTTAAATGTCACTTTTTATCTCCTTGTTTCTGATTTATGGCACCGTACTTAAAATCATTGCCGCTAGAAATCTGGGCGGCTGATTGCTCTGCTGATGTTGTAAGCTGCATCCGTTCAAGGTCATCTGCAGGCCGGCGAATGGGAGCAGCTAGCTCGGTTGCAGTATCTCTTTTTATTCTTAAAAATCGATTGCAGTATCTCGGGAATAAATAAGACGGCTTGGACATGGAACCCGATCGATTAACTGCATGCGTTCGAGTTCTGAGTCAGACACATAAACGTGGATCCGATCGACTACGAGTCTACGACTCTTATTCGCGCGCATCGCGGCAGCGCCTCCTAATCCAGTTGACGTCTAGTAATTTGCAACAAGCAGCCGATGACAATCAGCGGCGGCGCTATGGCACGACGCGGCTCCAGAAGCGCCGACCATGGTACGCCAGGATCGGAGGATTATCCGTCGCCGAATCATCCACTTGTCAACGCAGCCGCCGATCGGTACGTATCTATGGTCGCCCAGTTTTTTTTAATCATATTTGAGAGGTGAGCCTGCCAGATACTTTGATATAACCCATCTGTCCACAAATATAAAGTTTTAGATTCAGCAAAATAAAATGGTTCTAACATTTGCTAATACAAAAAATTATAAAAATGGTAAAAAAAAATACATAATATAGATGCATCAAGAACACAGAATCGTGATGTGTAGCTCTTGCAATTTCAAAACAATTCCGGTGATAATACAATTTAAAAACTTTCACATGTTTTGATATTATTTGTATGTATGTATATCCATTGCTATTGAACTTTGAAAATAACAAAAAAAAATATTTTAATATGGGTTTTTGTGTCGAGTATCATCATGCAATTTTTTTTTGCGATGAATCATCATGCAAAATTTAAAGTTCAAAATCAAGTTATAAACCGACAAATAAAAAAAAATACAAACTACAAGTATCTCGACGACCACTCGGGGAGGGCGTCGCCAAGCTGGAGACTGCTTCCTTCCTAACTTTATAGCTTGTCGAGCTACGTCTTGCCCCAGCGTGAGTGTGTGTACGCACGGTGTTGGATTGTTTGGTTGTTTAACGAAAAAAGAATATGGTTAAGAAGGGTCTTAAGTAAATGTAATTGATGTTGTCTAAATCCCGTAAAGTGGTTTTTTTATCTCACAAAATGAGTAAATGTAGTCTGCTGATTTTGCTCTGAGACTCAACATAACGTATTTCAAATTTAAAAGAACAGAAACAGATAAATATTCAGGACCA
This sequence comes from Eragrostis nindensis, assembly GCA_012490785.1. Lineage (NCBI taxonomy): Eukaryota > Viridiplantae > Streptophyta > Magnoliopsida > Poales > Poaceae > Eragrostis > Eragrostis nindensis. The sequence continues at coordinate 358,453 of JAAXCT010000329.1, forward strand.
TTTTGAATTTTTCATCGAAGAAATTATTATATCGTACTTGCCACTCTTATGCCAATGACATATTTTTTTTTTTTGAGACAAAAAAAAAACACACGTTATAGTCCTGCTTCCGAAAGCTACTGCGTAATGTACTAGTGTGTATATGTACACAACACGCGAGCCAATCCAAACCCAAAACCAGCTTGATTTATGAGAAGGAAAGATCAAACCATTGTTCATGCGAATTGGGGAGGGAGGGAAGGAACCCTGAAGCCAAATTTCCCCAATCGAATCAACCTATCCTCTACTCCCTTGCGGGCCGGAATCGCTCTCTGCCTTCGCCATCGACGGCGATTCCAACTCCAAACTCATCCGTCTTAGTATCGATGGCCATGACTTTATGGTGAATCGGTGATCCCAGGCTTCGCTAAGTGGCGATCTGCAAACAAGAGAGTACGCGGCGATCTGTAATCGCCTCTGGAATATCCTCCTCCCATGGGACTGGGTGAGTGACTCCGCCACCCACCCTCTTCCTCATGTTGTCCTCTCTCCTCTAGGCTTTTGGTGGATGATTTTAGGAGCGATTCGAAAAAATTGATTTTAGGAGCTAATTTCTGCTATAAAAAGTTAGTTTAGTAGCAGGCATGGGAGTGTGATTGGGGAACGAAGAAGAAAAAGAATTTATTTTTGGGGGGCAGTTTAAGCCTCCATCCTTTAAGTCTCCACCCTCGAAAAATTCGATTTCTTTTTCAGCCTCCACAAATATTTAACACTAAGAAAGGTGAACCAGTGCTCCATGTAATGTATGGTCTTCCGACCTGGCTGGGAAGGATTTTGTAATGTCTTCCTGCACGTCACTGCGGAATCTTTGTTTTTGTTTCTTCACATTAATTTGTTCCCAACAAAGCTTTTGTGGCCCCATCCAAACTAATGTGTTCCCATTTGAGAATGAACAGAGAAAAGTTTATCTTTACCTCTTTTCGCTAGAACTTACCTTTACATCTTTTTGCAGTCGTAGTGTGAGGAAACCAAGAAATGAAAAATCTGCAACTGCACCTCGTGTTAGGCAGAGTGCTCTGTATTCAGATCACCCAAGGCGATCCAGAGGTAATCCAGAACGAGCACAGCTTCCAACTGTCTCACAGTAAGTGTCATTTCTTACTGATTATCCATTTTTATTTTGGTCAATGTGTGTGTACCACTTTCCATTTTAAAATTATATCGTATTCCTCTTGGCTATTGTTTGCACTGGCCTTCTTATATTATGTCCAAATATGCTAGATTTCTATAATTCTATTAGAATATTTTTAGAATATTTATAAATTGTATCTCCATCTTCTTTCTTAAATACTCAACTAACTCCATGTTCTGATCAGGGTTGAGGAGGAGGACAGCAATGTGAGCAACGACATTGGGCCTACAATTTCTGATACATCAAAGTTCGAGACGCTGATGATAAAGGACTCAGTCCCTGCGCTTGATTTAACATATAAGTATGACTATTATTGTTCCTTTCTTTCGAATAATGGTTGTCTGCTTGTTGTTATAAATTAAACCCAATAGCATCCATGTTGCCCAAATTGCAATGCTTATCCAAGTGTAAGTGCTGCTCTTTCCTGCCCACACTAACTGGTCCATGCACTGTGACTCCGTCTAGAGTGTAAATGGTTCATATTTTCTATCCATTTGCCTCTCTATTTTTTTTTTTCTTCACATTAATTTGTTTCCAGCAAAACTTTCATCGCCCCATCCAAGTGTATCTCCTGCCTACTGTGAAAACAGATTAGAACAAGATAATATATGTATGTTACTAAAATTTACCTTTACATTATTTTTCAGACTTAGTGGGAGGAAACCAAGAAATGCAAAACCTGCAACTGCACCTCGTATTCGGCAGAGTGCTATGTATTCAGACCGCCCAAGGCGATCGCGGTGTAAAAGAAAACAATCACATCCTCCAACCGTATCACCATAAGTGTCATTTCTCACTGATTATTCATTTTCAGTTTGGTCAATGTATGTGTACCACTTCCAATCAAAAGCAATTATTATGTATTCCTTTTGGCTATTCCCTGCATTGGACTTTCTCATATTATGTCCAAAATGCTACAATTCTATTAGAATATTTATAAATTTTACTCCCTCTTGATACTTAAATAGTCAACATCCTTCATCGTCTTATCGGACCTGGTGCAGCAGAAGCAGGGAGCATTTAGCCATTTACTACACGATCTCTCTCCTCAATCCTTTAACTCTTGGACTCGGACTTGAGGTCCATCTAGTAGCTTTGTCCCTTCTGCTACAACCCGTCATTGCCGGTCTTGGCAATTTAACTTTTCACCATCCTCCTTCCAGCTGAAAAGTACTTTCCTTTCTCTCATGAGCAGCTGCAACAGTTCTGTGATTATCACATAAAATACGCTGATGATAAATACAATTTGCTGCTCATTTATTTCTGCTGAAGCTTGATGGAACCATTCCCAGATTTCTAGATGGACCAGCAAATTGCCTCAGACCACTTTCCCACTCATTTTCGTTTGACTGGTTACTGCTTTGAGAGGTGAACTGAAAATGGGATCATGCTGTGATTGTTGTTTAGTACTTTCAGGGTTTCAAGTAATTTTCTGGGGAGCTCTTGCCTATAGTTTCCTTCCTGGTTTTCCAAATAACTGGCAACCTTTTATTGAATCTTTTCTTTAATCTAGGATGAAATGCCATTGGAATAATTGTTTATTTTCTTAATGAATCTGAAATGCTGACATACAAGTTGGAATTCTAGCCCATGATCTGTGTTTTATTTCAATAAAATAACTATGCAGGATTTAGAATTCCAAGTCAAGTGTGCAAAAGTTTAATGGCTATTCTAGTAAATATGTGATTTTTTCGCTGGGAGTTTCTTGTTCTAGCCATCCTATTAAATTTAGTCTGACCTCTGCAACCAAACCAACCGACTATGCTTTTATCGAATTAGTTAATTGAGCGAAGGGAAAGAAACGATGAGAACGCTCAATTGCCCAAACCATCCACCGATGATTCATTTGTCTTAATTGTTAGCATGCATGGTGGTACTGATCCAAACTGTGACTTGCCCTAGTCCTAGTAGTCAGTAGAGGAATCTTCGTTCTGGTACTAAAATAAATATACTGGGACCATGTCTCCCAACTGAAGACATGGAAGTTCATTTCATTCTCTACTGTATAGTCCCCTGTCACCACAACCACTATCTTCACTAATAATCTCATTACCTGCAACTGAGAAAGCTCGTTCACAATTGATTTCTCCTATGTTCTTTCTAGTAGCATGTTTATCAAAAACTAATTACAGTTTACTAGCAATTTTTAATGAAAAAGCCATTTTTAACTGTCTGCGCCGTCCATCGAATCACTATTAGGCCTCAGTCACACTCAGTTTACTAATAAGTACTTTCTGTTTAAGAACTATTAGAGTCAACATTGTTTCTGCAAGAAGATTGGTATAAATTTTGATCGACTTTGTGTGCTTAAATTGTTCTAACCTATATATATTGTTGTGGTGTATGATAGTGACGTGGGAAGTGATCTACTTGATACTACAATTATGGCACCATCAGTTTCTGAGGATACTCTATCATCCTGGTAAGCATATCCACCTATTTCAACGAAGTGTATGATCATGCATGCAATTCTTTTACTCTAATAGATGTTGCCTGACAGCATTGGTTTGTTTCTTACAACCTAGTGTTGTGGTTCTTTCTATCAACGTTGGGCAGCAGTGACCATCATCACATTAGAAAGTGTAGCTATTGTTGCTTGTAAACTTCTTCTTCTATTAATGCAATGATACGCAGCTCTCCTGCGTGTTCGAGAAAAAAAAAAAAAAGCTATTGTTGCTAGCGCCTCCCAAGCACATTTCATGATACATACATGATAATTATTGTCTTTGACTGTTGGTTCTTTTTTTCCCCCCTTGAGAATTATGTGCCTACAGTTCTATTACTCCACTATATGGCTAAGAATAAATGAAGCTCTTCCGTCTGTAGTTTTAGGGCCAGTTTTCTGTTTCTGCGTTTATTTTAAAAGTTTGGTTTGATTTATGGTCATAATTTCTCTTAGGTCACAGAAGGTACGCGAAATTAAGGATTACTTCAAAGAGCATACATATGATAGTTTGGAGGCTATGTGTGAATTTTTCAATTCTGCTGGGACATCTATTCGAGCTAGGGCTGGAGTAGTTGAGGATGAAGCAATGTCTGAGCAATCTTCACCAGAGAGATCGGATGCTCAGCCAGCAATGGCATCAGAATATGCTCGATCAGTCCTGGCACCAGGACAGTATTCCAAAGAACAAATTGCACAGAATGGGCAGAAATGGATGAGAGAAGAAGTGATGGTGGCATTTAAAAAATACATTGAAAGACAAGATGATCTTAAGGTTTGTCTCTTGCTGTGAAATCTTTCGACTGCAGAATGCTTGTGTCTCTGACTTTGAAATCTTTCAACTGCAGAATGCTTGTCTCTGCTTTGAGATCTTTTGACTGCAGAATTTTTGTAGTCTTGTACTAACAATTATTATTGCAGGGCTGTGATTACAAACTTGATGATCTTCAAAGCCAGTGTTTCAGTGTTGAAAATTATATCATATTTTCCACCACTTCAACTTTACTGTCATGATGAAGAGCGTGGGTTCAGCGGACTGGACATCAGTCCTCTATTTCGCCGAGGTGAAAGAGATATTCAGACGGAAGATATATTTCTGCAGTCCACTAGAGCCGGACGAAAATGGTATGGAGAATGTTAGTTAACTGTATAATGTTTAGTTAATATTGATGAGCATTAACTGTATGGATAGGAGAGAGTAGAAGCAAGCTATCCACGTGCCGGAACCTTGATTTCTCCTTTTTTTAATCCTTTTTAAAAAAACCCTTCTTTAAAAAAAACTTTTTTTTCACTCTTTTTTTTCTTTTTTTCTCCCTTCTTTCTCTTTTATCCTGTTTTGCCCTTTCTCGTTTTGGTTGGTTTTGCCTCTCTTGTTGGATCCTGCAGGTTTCATATCTAGCCTACCCCAACTTGCTTGGGATAAAAAGGCTTTGTTGTTGTTGTTGTTGTTGGTTTTGTTGTTGATGAGCATTAACTGTATAATGTTTAGTTAATATTGATGAGCAGCAACTAACAATGTGCTTTTGTTTTTCCTCTTATAATAGGACATTGCTATGCGTGCAAGAACCAAGGAATAGATGAGCTAAAACATCCTGTAATTGGTGCATATGACAGAGGCAGTCCAGACACGGTATTTCCCTACATGTACGAAGATGACTCCTCCGATGAATCTCTATCTCTTCCTGTTAAGCTAGACGATAAAGCTGATGAGGAGTACATATTTGAGGATGAGCTTTGGTGAGCTTAGAGCGTCCCCAAAGGGAAGCTAAGAGTCAGTCTATGTAGGATTTTGTCCTACGTGGAGGAGAGAAGAAGAGGAAAGAGTGAGGAACTAGCTCTTCCTCAAGAGACATTCTCTAGTATTTACTGAGTTATTGACATACGGGACCAGTCATTAATTTAGAGACAGTGTCGATTTTTAAGCTGACTCTTAGATGAGGTGGAGAGTTAACACTGACCCTACCTTTGTAGACGCTCTTATGTGTAGGCAGGGATCTTGATGTGGATTCAAGAGCCAGGTATTAAATGAATGCAATAAAAATATAGCTCTACTTTTTATGTATGTCGGGCAGCACTTGTGTTGTGTACTTACATGTCTGTGCCTCCAAAGATATCACCTGGGAGCTGCAATGAGCTGGATTGCTCCAGTACATGTGTGTGTTTGTGTGTGTGTTTTTGGGTTGCCTGGGCGGTGCTTTTATTTTTTTTTATTAATGGAATGGCCAGAGCGACGGCCTTAATCTGTATTATTCAAACTTTTGAGTTTTTTTTTTCAACCATGTATTGTTGTCAACACTGTCGCTTTAGCATACTCTATGTCAAACACCTTACTTGTTTTTAGGAGTTTTGATCTTCCTCAAATTTACTAGCTAGTATTGATAATTAATTTTTGTACTGAAGAAAGATATTGAAGGGTTTTAAAGTGAAATTCAAGCTTGATTTCAAAATTTTACTTGAGATCGAGAGCTTGAGTGATGTTATGTAGTTTTCAATTAAATGACCACAAAAACATCAAAATGGAACTAAATTAGAACTGACTACATATTCTAAGGTCAAAAAGGAGCAAAAGAAAAGAAAAAGAAGCGACTAACTCCTGTCCTGTGTTAAAACAAAAAAGGAAAATAACCCCCAAAAAAAGGAAAATAAATGTGAAGAAAGAAGCGAGTAGATTCACAGAGTGAGTTTGGCTGGCCTCTCGGTCGCTCCCCATCTCCATCTCGAGCTGAGACCCCTTCATTCCCCCCAATCCCAGCCGGCCGCCGCGCCGCCACTCCGCCATGGGGACGCTCACCGGAGCCAAGAGGAGGAGACTGGAAGAAAATGAAGAGGACCTCGACCGCATCAGCCGCCTCCCCGACGCCATCCTCGGCGAGATCATCTCCCTCCTCCCCACCAAGGACGGCGGCCGCACACAGGTAATCTCCTCCCGGTGGCGCCACCTATGGCGCTCCTCTCCTCTCAACTTCGACCTCGGGCGCTGGTGCCTCATCCCTGAGCAGGACATCTCCGGCATTCTCTCCTCGCACCCTGGCCCCGGCCGCCGCTTCTCCATCACCGGTCTCAGTTACTGTAGCCGCCTTCAAGTCGCAACCCTGGACGGCTGGCTGCGGTCCCCCGCCCTCGGCAACCTCCAGGAGCTCGAGTTCGACTACGGCATTCGACGCAAGGAGATCCCGCTGCCGCCGATTCCTTCTTCTGTGCAAAGCTTCTCGCCCACCCTTCGCGTCGCCACCTTCTCTGGCTGCGGTGGATTCCCGGATGGAGACAACGCTAGCGCGCTTCAATTTCCGGTTCTCAAGCAGCTGAGCCTTTCGAGAGTCAGCATCTCCGATAGCTCTATGCACGCCTTACTCGCCGGCTGCCCTGTCCTGGAGAGCTTGCTGTTAATTTACACCGACGGCTGCTCTTGCATCCGAATCGTGTCCCCTAGCCTTAGAAGCATAGGTGTGGATCCGGGATGGGTAGACCTCAGGTTGCAACAAGTTGTCATCGAGGATGCCCCCAGTCTGGACAGGTTGCATCTTTTTCCATGCGGGCACTACAAGGAGATGGTCATCTCGGTAATATCTGCACCAAAATTGAATCTTGTGGGGCAACTCTCTGATCACTTCCCCAGACTCCAGTTAGGCACCTCGATCTTTCAGGTTTGTCAGATTCCGTCTCACTTTGACCATCACTAGGAACCCCGCATTGCTTTACCTAATTCATCGCTTATCTTTTGTATTTTGTGTTTTACTCAGGGATCACACCTTGTTAGCTTGATGACTTTGGTGCCCAATATGAGGGTTTTAGCTTTAAACAACATGCATGTGAGTTTGGATGTGGTTATTAACTCCATGAAATGCTTTCCCTGCTTGGAGGAGCTGTACATCAAGGTAATTGGTGTCTTATTTTTTATTTATCTTTCTCAGTTATTCTGAAGCCAGCTTGTCACTATTTTTATGTTCATTTTGCTTTTTCAGACATGTATGCCTGGGGAGAAAAATACGTGGTTTCATAAGTACCGAAATCTAATCGGTACCCTTGATATTCGTTTGAAGAAAATTGTGTTGATAGAATATCGAGGAAACAGGTCACATATTAACTTTGCTAAGTTCTTTGTACTGAATGCAAGTGCGCTACAGAAAATGGTTCTTGGGATTAAAACAGATTTGAAGATAAGCAGTGAGTGGATTGAAAGGCAGCATATAGACTGCTCCAGACTGAAAATAGAGCTTCTAGGGATGCGCTTTTTGATTTTGTGTACGGTTGTCGGACCCTTATCAATGTGGGTACCGAGAAGATAGTACATAATTTGTCAGCAGCGATCCTTTTGTAAGGTTGTATGATCGGTCCTGTTAGGCTATCCTGTTGGGCCATATCTCCTTTCCAGGAATGTTGTAACTCGTGCTATATTTTGCTTTAACTAGAAAGTGCTTGTTGAGATCTCCATTCTGATTTCCATGTGGCTTCATGAGGATCTTATGTGGAAGCTAATCTTGTTCCATGCACTGTACCGATTTGACCGTTTGTTGATCTTAATGATAATCCATGTACATTATACTTGATTTGCCACAGATTTGATGGAAACAATCTCTCTTATCTCTGCATTTTCATTATTTAATTTACTCGAACTTGGGTTTCAACCTATTTCACTTCATGATCACAAATTCTCTTATCTCAGAGAGGGGTGGAGTTGTTGGGAGGTAGCAGACTCATGGTTCTCTTTTCTTTCTTTGCCTTATCTTCTTGTTCATGGCTAAGGGGTGGAGTTGATGACCTTGAATAATCATCCTTAAGCGGGTGAGGTAGGTCTCCAGTCTTGTGTTATATGACATGTATGTGCCTATTGAGATTATCTGGGCCTCCAGGTGGTATGCAAGTTTTTATGGGGTGATTATTTGGAATTTTTAAGTGTTTTGGCAGCTGACTTTGTGTTTCAGAATTGTCAAATTTATCTGTTTATGTCGATTTGCAATCCATTTGAGATCTAGATGTGAGCAGGTCCAGCTCTCTCCTTAATAGGTGCGTCAATATGGAATCAACATTTGATGGATACAGAAGTCTTTGGTGTGTTTAAATGCGAAGACGTTGCATAATACTGATCACTATGCTTGTTGTTGCTTGTGTAGACATATAGTCATTGTGCAGGAAAGGATGCTAATAAGTTGCTTAACAATAAGTAAGTCATGTTGTTTGGTTTGGTTCTACTAGAAAATTTTCTTAACAATTTGTTTTCCTGCTGGCACTCAGTCATTTATATCGGGACTTTCTAATATTTTTGTTTTGGACTAATGATATTTGAAAGTAGATTTCTAACTTGTCTGCTAACTGTTGCTTCTACGGGCAAACAAGCCACTCGCAGAGGATGGAGCAGGGAGGGCTGTCAAACAAATTCGGCGTGGCACCAAAACGAACATCAAAATGGAACTGGTTTGAACTGATTACAGATCCTAAATGCCGAAAAAGAAGGAAAGAAAAGAAAAAGAAGTGACTAAAATAAAGGAAAGGAAAATAAATGCGAAAGAAGTGAGTAGAAGAGTGAGGTTTGACTGGCTGGCCGTTCCCCTCCCCATCTCGAGACTGGAGACCCATTCCAATTCCCCAATCCCCGGCGGCCGCCGCGTCGCCGCCGCTCCGCCATGGTGATGCTCACCAGAGCCAAGAGGAGGAGGCTGGAAGAAGATGAAGAGGACCTCGACCGCATCAGCCGCCTCCCCGACGCCATCCTCGGCGAGATCATCTCCCTCCTCCCCACCAAGGACGGCGGCCGCACCCAGGTAATCTCCTCCCGGTGGCGCCACCTATGGCGCTCCGCTCCTCTCAACTTCCACCTCGGGGATTCGTGGTTGTCCCGTAGGAGTATCTCTGAGCAGGAGGTCTCGAGCATTCTCTCCTCGCACCTGGGCCCCGGTCGCCGCTTCTACGTCTCCGGCCTCTTCTTGATGTTCAACGACCACCCCGCCGCAACCCTAGACGGCTGGCTGCAGTCCCCCGCCCTCCGCAACCTCCAGGAGATCGTGATCGACTACAGCTCCAAACGTCTGGGGCTCCCGCCGCCGCCGATTCCTTCTTCTCTGCACAGCCTCTCGCTCACCCTTCGCGTTGCCAGCTTCTGGGACTGCGGTGGGTTCCCGGATGGAAACAACGCTAGCGCGCTCCAATTTCCGGTTCTCAAGCAGTTGAGCCTTCACAGCGTCAGCATTTCGGATAGCTCGATGAACGCCTTGCTTGCCGGCTGCCCTGTCCTGGAGAGTTTGCTGTTGCGTTGTACCCACGGCTGGTCCTGCATCCGAGTCGTGTCCCCTAGCCTTAGAAGCCTAGGCCTGCATCCGGGATGGGGAGGCCTCATCTTGCAACAAGTTGTCATTGAGGACGCCCCCAGTCTGGACAGATTGCTTCTTTTAAACCAGTGTTCCGGGGCAATGGTCATCTCGGTTATCTCTGCACCAAAATTGCATATTCTGGGACATGTCCCCGATGACCTGGCCAGGCTTCAGTTTGGCACCACAATCATTCAGGTTTGTGACTCTGATTCAATCTCACTTTGACCATCACAAGTAATCTAAAATCCCTTACCCTGATCCTCATGTTGTGTTTTGTATTTTGTGCTTTACTCAGGGCTCACAACTTATTAGCTTGATGACGCGGGTGCCCAATATGAAGATTTTAGCTTTGTCGCAAAGACATCTTAGTTTGGATGTAGTTATAAACTTCATGAAATGCTTTCCCTGCTTGGAAAAGTTGTACATCGAGGTGACTATATTTTATTAGTGAAATACTTTCCCGTTGCTTCTTTTTCACTTATAATGATACTTGCTCCGAAGCTAGCTTCTCACATTTTAATGTTCATTTTGCTTTTTCAGTCGTATATGCCTGGGGAGAAAAATGTGTGGTCTCACAAGTACCGAAATCTTATTGGTACCCTTGATATTCGCTTGAACAAAATTGTGTTGATAAACTATCGAGGCACCAAGTCGCATATTAACTTTGCCAAATTCTTTGTACTGAATGCAAGAGTGCTACAATCTATGATTCTTGAGGTATCTCGCAAGATAAGCGGTGAGTGGATTGAAAGGCAGCATAGACTGCTTGAGACCAAAAATAGGGCTTCAAGGGGTGTGCTTGTTGATTTTGTTACTCGGCCTGGACTACTTGGTTCGGTGGATAGCGCTGTTGCACATGACGTGTCAACAGCTGACCCTTTTGTAAGGTCCGGTTAGGCTATTTTGTTGGGCTATATTCTGAAACTTGTGCTATATTTTGTTTTAATTTGTAACTTGTGCTATATCTTGTTCCATGCACTCAACTGGTTTGACCATTTGTTGAGCTTAGTGATATCCATGTTAATTGTACTTGCTTTGCAACAGATGATTTAATGGAAACAATCTCTCTTATATTTGCATTTTTCATTATTTAATTAACTCGCATTTGGAGATGGACTGACGTTTCACTTTGGTCTCAACCTAGTTTAGACATTGATTTCGCTATTCGCAGACTCTATTTGTTTCATCCTCTCCAGTTGTGTGCATGTATCTTTGAGAGAGTTAGGGAAGTAGCAGACTCTGGTTCTCTTTACTTTCTTTGTCTATCTTTTTCTTGGCTGAGGGGTGGAGTTGTCGGGCTGGAACAATCGTCTCTAAGAGGGTGAGGAAGTCACAGGTGAGGTTGGTCTCCAGTCTTGTGTTATATGACACGTATTTTGGAAGTTTTAAGTGTTTTTGAAATCTGACTTTGATTTACAGAATTGTCTAATTTATTTTTTTTTAATGTCCATTTGGGATCTACACGTGAGTTGCTTAACAATAAGTAATTCATTCTGTTTTATTTAGTTCTACTGGAAAAATTTTAACAAGACAACACCCTGCCATGTTGATAAATTATCTATAGCATCAGGAAGGATAGAGGAGGAATGCGAGAATGAATACAGTTCCTAGTCTGTATCCTGAACTGGTAAAACGATAACATAAATCTGATATGTTGCCTCAGATGAGCAGCTTCAGTTACCTTCTGAACTGTTCTGTGTTTCTCAACGTACCCAAAGTTCTTTATTACACTAGAATGATTTATTCCACCAGGCATACTCTGCTAAGTCAGTTTGTCCGCAGGTTAATGCCTGTCAGTTTGCCAGCATCACATTAATCCAAATTGAAGACACAGTTATGCTCTTTTAGGATGAAATGCTCTTTTCCAGCTACGGTCTCTATACGGAAAACATTTATCTTGGAAGTGTTAAGAATAGGTCGTTAATCTTTATTTTGAACTTCTCTTTTCCCCTGATACAAGAAACATGAATATGTCGTGTATGACCGTGCTTTCCAAACCGAGACTCAATTCGATCATCGCATGCTTATTCCTCAGTTTCCCTTTGAACAAGTCTCCGACTGTCGAACTACAAGGAATTCCATCTGTTACGGAATTTGCATTAGAGTTTGAGATGGACACTTTGCAAGTCACTAGAATAAAATCACCATTGATCTCGGTTCCTATCCTCGTACTCCCTTCCTGCTGGTGCTCCGTTGCAACTAGTACTTTCTTTTCTCTCCTCGTTATCAGAAACCATCCGAACCACCTCGTCGTCTATCATCATGGTCCTGCAGAGACCGGCATGCCGGAGGGACTGGACGAGCCTACCGGCCGGTCCGGCGGGGCTGATCGCCGAGCGTGTTCTTGCCCGCCTCGTCGCCGACTACATCCGCTTCCGTGCGGTGTCCGCCGCGTGGCGCGTGAGCTCCGACGACCCATGCACGCACGGCGTCCTCGACTCCCAGTACCATCCCCGGCGGTGGATCATCGCGCGGCACTCCTTCGGCTCGCACGGCCGGTGGCGGCGCCTCCTGAATGTCGACACGGGTGAGTGCGTCACTCTGCTCGAACCAGACTGCCGCCGCTACTTCCTTCTAGGGCCGACCGCCGAGGGCCTCCTCGTGCTGTGCCGCCAGGGCACCCTTGGCGCCGTGCAGCTCCTCAACCCATTGACGGGCCAGGTCACCAACCTCCCACTTGGCAACACCCTGATCGAGAAGTGCGCACAAGTAGAGGATCTCCAGCTGCTTAGAGCCGGCAGGGCCGACGACTCCATGGTCGCGCTTGTATTCCGAGAGCCTAACTTCCGGTATCCTTACGATATCTCCACATATCTAGCTGTCGCCAGACCTGGCGACAAGAGCTGGACAAGGATCGGTACAAACGGCAGCATCGTGTCAGCCCTGCCGTTCGCAGGCCGCTTCTACTGCGCCACCCCTGACGCGATCTTCGTGTTGCAAGCTACGGCGGGGCAGCAGCAGCCGCAGCTGGTGCGGGTCGCCGATTACGGATTCCGCACAAGTTCCATCTCCTCAGTTTGCTTGGTGGATAACAATGGAGAACTGATCGTGACTCGCTGGATTCCGCATGCTTATGCACACGTTGCATGCAAGGTGTACCGGCTGGACTTGGATACAGGGAAGTTGGTGTCCTTCACCCCTCCAGTCGAAGACGACAAGCGTGCCGTGTTCATCAGCAACGATGGTGGCCACGCGCTGTCTGTGTATGCCGGGTTGTCGCCGTCCATTACAGGTAACTCCATCTACTTCTGCAAACATGAGGTTGGGAGCCTTGGATTCAACTTTGATGTCTGCGATATGCTGGAAGGAATCGCCGCGAGGGATTGCAGGACGAAGCACGAGTGCAGCATAGTCGACCATTTAGCCCGCTACGTCCTTTGTTGGTGGTGATTTTGATTTTAACCTGCAAATGGAGATGACTTATTTTTAAGACCGCTGTGACATCATGTACGTATATCATCGTAGTAAGAGATATTGTCATTGTGCTTTCGATTTACATGGATGCTAAATTGAGTCAAGCTATCAAAAGTCAAATAAAAATTAACAATGATATTATTATATTTTATTGGTGATGTTGTGTTTGTAGTGCACATTTTAAAAAGAGTGCTGCTACCGAGCCGACTGGATTCACCGACTCACGTCCGACTCAGAGATCATGCGATTGTCACCATCGACTCATGCATTTCCGCGTCTCACGCAGCCGCATTATCACCCGGCTCACAAGGCAGTCGGACAGCCTGGGTCGTATCTACAGCCTTTCCCTTTTAAAAATTCTGTGCTAAACTGCTAACTACGGTATGAAAAATAGAGAGCTATATAGCTCTCTTTAGCGTATAAAGCTCTGCTCCTCCATTCAGAACCTGACGGACAGCTGCTAGTACATTGTCAACTACCGGGTGAACATCTTCCTATGTTCAGCTCAGTTTGATATATTCAGAAATCAAGATCTTATTCTTGAAGAATGTACAAGATCGAACAGTTCAAGAACTACATGCTACCCATCTTGGCCGTTAATTTAGTGTTGATCTTATCAAATTCTTTACGATGATGACACGGGAAATTTTACGTGTTAGTGTTTCAGCAGGGTTACTTTCAGTTCACGCTTCTCATTTGGAACTGAACGTTCGTCTCTTTGATCCATTTTCCTGAAAAATGCATCGGCAATGTTCAGGGCCTGTCTGAAAGGAACGATGTGTCGATGCGGTCAAAGCTTATGAAAAGCTGAAATGTTTTTTTTTTTTTTTGCTGATTTTAGTGGAGTCCGAAGCGGCCTATATGTGTACTCGCTGCCATCAGGGCCCCACATACCAGAGGCGTACGTCCCTAACCGCCTCAGCCTGGTCGAACCGGACCGTGCTTTCCAAACCGAGACTCAGTTCAATCATTGCACGCGCATTCCTCAGTTTCCCTTTTAAACATGTCTCCGATTGTCAACACCAGGGAATTCCATTGATGACAGAATCTGCCTTAGAGTTTGGGATGGACACGTTTCCAAGAAACTAGAATGAAATCACCATATACTGATCTTGCTGCTCCGTTGCAACCAGTACATATATTGTTTCCTCTTCCTCAAGGCTTAATTAGCCATCCGCATCACATCGTCGTCCACCACCCATGGCCATGCGCAGACGACCAGCATGCCGGAGGGACTGGACGAACCTACCGGCCGGGCCGGCGGGGCAGATCGCCGAGCGCCTGCTCGCCCACGACGTCGCCGACTACGTCCGCTTCCGCGCGGTGTCCGCCACGTGGCGCGCGAGCTCCGAAGATCCACGCCGGCAAAGCCTCCTCGACCGTCGGTACCATCCCCGGCTGTGGATCATCGCCCGGCACTCTTTCGGCGCGCACGGCCGGCGGCGTCGCCTCCTGAACGTGGCCACGGGCGAGTGCATCAATCTGACTCAACCGGATAGTCGCCGCTACTTTCTTTTGGGTCCTACTGCTGAGGGCCTGCTCTTGCTGTGCCGCAGGGGAACCCTCGCCGTGCCCGTGCAGCTCCTCAACCCGTTGACGGGCCAGGTCACCGACCTCCCTCCCGCCGACGCGCTGATCAACCGTGAGGGCGTGCAAGTGGAGGATCTCCGGCTGCTTAGCGCTGGCCTGACAGACGACTCCACGGTTGTGCTTCTGTACCGAAAGCCTGACATGAGGTTTGGTTACGATGACTCCATCTACTTCGCGGTTGCCAGACCGGGCGACAAGAGCTGGACACGGTTCTATACCAGCAACAGGATCGTTTCAGCATTGCCTTTCGCAGGCCGCTTCTACTTTGCCGTCCGCGCCACTATGCAGGAAAAATAGTGTGGTTCATGCCGCGAGTCGCCAACAAGCGTGCCGTGTTCATCAGCCGCGATGGTAGTGGCCATTCACTGTCTGTGCACGCTGGGTTGTCCCCGTCCCTTAGTGGTAGCGCCACCTACTTTTGCAAGCGTCAGGTTGGGAACCCCGGGCTCAACTTTGATATCTGCGACATGCTAAAAGGAATCACCGCGAGGGATAGCAGGACGAAGCACACGTGTAGCATAGTCGACCATTTAGCCCGCTACGTTCTTGGCTGTTGGTGATTTGATTAATTAACCTGCTGCAAGCTAGGGGAGATGGCTTATTTTGAGACGGCTGTGGGATTATGTACGTACCTTTTTTTTTGCGCGAAGATTATCTATGTACTTATGGTACAATGAGATATTGTCGTTGTGCTTCGGTGTTATATATATGGTGCTAAATTGAATCAAGCTATCAACATTCATATAACAAAATAATAACAGGGATTGTTTTTTGATTTTATTGTTAAACTTGTGTTTGTAGTGTACATTTGAAAAATTCTGTGCTAAACTGCTAACTGAAGTATGAAAAAGAGAGCTTATTTTCCTTTGCCTATGTAAGGGCGTGTTTGGCGCAGCTTCTCCGCCGGCACTGTTTGGCACTGTAGCAACACTGTTCATGTGACAAAAGTGGAGAAGCCGGAGAAGCTGGTGTTGGCGTGCTGTTCGGCTCATTTTACTGTAGCTACAGTGCGGAACAGTGCTTGTGTCAGGGTGAAGCCGAAGCTGAAGCCGCATTCGCCGAACACGCCCTAACTCTCTTTGGCGTATATAACTCTGCTCCTCCATTTAGAACCTGAAGTACAGCTGCTACTAACGTTCGGCCTGTTCGGCAGGCTGTTTTGCAGCTGTTTTACTGTAGCGGATGCTGAAGAAATAACTGCGAACACTGTAGCGGCTGCTGAACAAATAACTGTGAACACTGTAGCTGCTGATAAGCATCAGGCTTGGCGAACAAGCCGGTTGTCAACTACTAGGTGCACAACTTACTATATGTTCACCTCAGTTTGATATATTCAGAAATCAAAACCTTATTCTTGAAGAATGTACAAGGACAGTTCAGGACTGTGCTACCCCATCTTGTCCGTTTAGTGTTCGTCTTATCAAAATTTTTATGGTGATGACACGGAGAATTTTACGTGTTAATGTGTCAGCAGGGTTACTTTTCAGTTCACGCTTCTCGCTTGGAACTGAATGATCACTTCTTTGACCCATTTTCCTAAAAACAATGCATCGGCAAAGTTCAGGCCTGTCTGAAACGAACGATGTGTCGATGCGGTCAAAGCTTGTGAAAAGCTGAAATGTTTTCTGGCTGATTTTAGTGGAGTTCGAAGCGGCCTATATGTGTACTCGCTGCCATCCGGGCCCCACATACCAGAGGCGTCCGTCCCTAAGACTGACTCCAATAATACCATGCATTTTGGAGAGGCAAAAGGAGCTTTGCATGATGTCTACAGTAGTTTGCATTTGCTTCATTCTACCCCTTCTCCAACAGCTCTTGCATTCTCATGCCCTCTCACATCGCCGTCGCCGCCCAGGCCAAAGCGCCCGGGTCACATCGCCGGCGACGCCCCGTGGAAGGCGACGAGCTCCGTCGCGGGTGGGCCGACGACGCCTCGGCCTCCACCTCCCACATCGCGCCGGTCAGGCGCCGCCATCCTCCGCGCCTCGCGCCGTCGCGGCCCTTGTCCCCGTCACTGCCGCCCGTCGCGCACCTCATCGTCGCGGGCAGGCCGGCGGGCCGACACCGCCTCCGCCTCCACGCTCGCCCTGCGCATCCGTGGCCGCGCGCCACGTCCCCATCGACCTGCCGCGCGCCCTGCTTGCTCGCGCCCGCACACCGCGTCCCCATCGAGCTGCCGCGACCCCCGCCCCGACAAGCTGCCATGGCGCGCCACCGCAGCATGTCCCACTCGTCACCGACGCCCTCCTCCGCCGCGCCCACCCCCGCCGTGTCGCCTTCGCGCTCGCCCCCGCAGCGCATGCGCCTCGCCCGCACGCTCACCGCGCCGCTGCTCGCGACGCGCCACCGCAGCACGCGTGCCCGCCTCCGCGCGAGCTCACGCCACTGCCCACCGTGCGCATCCGCGCTCCAGAACGTGGGCACGCTCCGCGCCATGGCTGAGAAATCGTGCTTTTGATCTGGTTAATTTCGCGTCTCTCACCTCATGTTCCCGATTGGGGAATTAATTTCGCGTCTCTCACCTCACGCTCCGCTCAATTCCCCCACACGCGCTGGTCGTCCCCCGCGCGCGCCGCGCCCGTGCTCTGCCCTGCGTCGCGCGGCCGCCCCACCCTGAGCTCCGCGCGCTGCAGCTGGTCCGCCTCTGCGCCGGGCCACCGTTTTTCCCCACCGCCGTTCGTCGAACCACCATGAGCAAGTGCGAGATGAAGGGGTGGACGAGGTCTATGTCGAAGCGGATGGCGCGGAGGCGGGAGCGGATGGCGCGCGGCGGGAGCGGATGGCGCGGCGGCGGGAGCGGATGGCACGCGACGGCGGGAGCGGATGGCGCGGCGGCGGGAGCGGGCGGGCCCAGCTGCCGCAATGCATCGGATGAGAGAGGTCATCTATTTTTACATGTTCTCTCTCTTCAAAGGCAAAAATGCCTTGTTCATTGCCTGCTCTGTTGGAGCCAGTTTTGTTGATGCACAGTGCTTATTGCTATGCATATATGCCTTTGCATGCTGCTATTGGAGTCAGTCTAACCACCTCGGCCTGGTTGAACCGTACCAGCAGTCCTCAACTCAGTTGCTTCGCCTTCCCCAACCCAACCAAACCAAACCCTAGCCCCGCCGCCGCCGAGGCTCCGAGCAAGCAGCATGCCGCCGCCACCACGCTCTCCGCCTACGCTGATGGACTAGGCGAGGACCAGGTCGCCATTCCGCTGATCCTCGCGCTTCATTTCCCCAGATCGACCAAATCCTCACTCCGCCGCGCTATCCGGGAGGTCCGACCAAGCACCTGGCATGTCGCCGCCGCCGCGCCGTCCGCCGGAGCTGCTTGAAGAGATCATCGAAGACGTCCTCCTCCGCTTCCCGCCCGACGACCCCGTGAGTCTCCTCCGCGCCGCCCTCTTCTGCAAGCCCTGGTGCCGCCTCATCTCCGGCCGCCGCTTCCGCCGCCGCTACCGTGAGTTCCACCGCTCTCCCCCGATGCTGGGCCTCTTCTATCAGAACTCCACGGGGCACCACAGCTTCATGCCCACATCCTCGTTCCGCAAATCCCGTGTCGACCGTACAAATTTGTGCGCGATGGATGCCCGCCACGGTCGCATCATCTTTCATGCTGCGAGCTCTATTCGTGAATGCCCTCGCCAACCGGTCCAAATGGTGCAGGAGCTCATCGTGTCAAACCCCATCACGGGCGAGGAGCGGAGGCTGCCAATGCCGCGGCTCTCGGACTATGTCTACTGGAATGTAGCGGTGGTCTGCGCGGCAGGGGGCTGTGACCACGTCGACTGCCCTGGCGACGGCCCTTTCACCGTGGTCTTTGTCAGCACACACAAATCATTTCAGCTCACGTCAGCTTGCACCTTCTCATCGAGGACAGATAACTGGAGCAAGACCATCTCTGTTGACCACCCTGAAGGCTATGTTATGAGACATCGCAGTTCTCTTCTCGGGAATGTGCTCTACTTCCACCTTGCGCTGAGCACCCAGATTCTGGGGTACGATTTAGGCAGGCAGAAACTTTCAATGATCAGTCCGCCGTCTTTGTCACGGAAGGTGTGGGATACCTCCATCATAGCCATGGACAGCAGGCTTGGATTTGCCGTGTTAGAAGGGTACAAGCTCAATACACTGTCAATGGAGGCTGGTCGGAGTGGAGAAACTGAATGGGCACAACAAAGAGTCTTTGAGCTGGATAAGCTGCTCCCTATTGGTGCCCTCTCAATCGTGCCTCAACTGCGTGGCACTGGAGATGGTAGCAGTGTCATTTGCATTGCAACATATCATGGGCTATTCGCTATTGATCTGAAGTTTGGACGAGTGACGAAGCTGTCTGAACAGTATCACATCTATTACTGTGTTCCTTACATGAGCTTTTGCACTCCTGCCTCCAGGTACGAGGCTCATATCTTTAGCCAAGTATTGCTTCTTCTAGTTGTGTTATGCTAAAATAACTATGGATGCTGGTTTATTTGCTGATGAACACGAGTTTATGGAAGCACTATATTGTAATGTCATATGAAACTTTGTTTCCTCTGTTATGGACAATTTAAAATTTGGTAGGTGTCACTACTCGCTAGGAATTTATTCATTTATTACACCTGTTAAGAACAGATTATAGGCTGGGGAATCCAGTTCCTCATTATTTTAGAAATTTGTTTATTTTTGAAGAATAAAGAGCTGGTACATTGTACTTGAAAATGGTGCTGGTCTTAGTCTGGTGGCTAGGTCCTTGGTGACAAATTCTGTTGAGATCTTGTGTAGTCTTTGCATTATCTGTTGCAATTAAAGCAACCCCCTTCCGGACTTTTAGGACAATAATTTAAGTTCAAAAATGAATTAAAGGTCTTTTCCTAATGTCATCAATTGGAAACCGGTGGGAGTAATTAGTATGGTTCCCAAGTACAAATTTTTGTGCCAAATGAGTATAAGGAATTGAAATACTGAGGTTATGTATGCTCTCTGTTGCTCTAACCAGCTATACATCTTGTGGTTTGTAAATTGTAATTAGTTGGATAGCCAGTGTGATACTTCCTTTGCAGCCAAATTTTTTCAACGTCCAAAATCAAACACCGTTTTATATGTACTTCAACCTGAGGCCTGTCCACAGTCAAAATCACTGAGAAAAATGCACATTGTGAGATAACAGAAATATATTGGTTTCCACTTTTATGCTGAATAGTATCAACTACGAGTTTGGTTTCAGCTCATGAGATCAGCCTGAGTAGCTAAACAGTTTTCTGTTTGTAAGTAAGGTATAAATTTAAACCTGGAAACTTTCTATTTCGCAGGATACCCTGCTTGCCCTTTGTGATGCTTCAAAATTCATATACTCCCTTCGTTCGGCAAACGATGACATTCCGACAGCCTCCGGCAGTTGTGTTTTAGTTCAGTGGCCGGTCGGACATGTCAAGATTTTCTGAGCAGAGGGAGTACATGGTAAAGTGCTGTAGTGCTATGGCTAGTAAGGAATGGAGTAAGATGTTAGTGTGAGCCACTTTAGCTCACTTTAGAAGATGGTAAGCTTTGTGAAACTAGGAGTCTTTAGCAATGTAACTGTGAAACCACCTCATAACCTTGATGTCATGGTATATGGTTTGTTCACCTGCAACCTAACAGATGTCTCAACAAGAGGCCCGTGGCCAAGTATGTGGTTTGTTCACCTGCTTGGTTACTGGTTAGTGCTTTCAAATTTTGCTGTAACGATTTGGATCACTTTTGTTGGGAGGTTGCTTGCTTCCACATGTGATCTTGGAATGAAGTAAGCAGTAACTTATCACTATATCTCTCTCTTCTACATTTTGCTTCGGTGGTGTGCAGTGAGCCAATCAATGCTCTGTTGTGCTGGTGAGGTCCAGGACATAATTTCCATTTCAATGACATCCGTTTTAATCTGTCTTCAAACACTCAGCCTGTGACAGCTGACCACTAAACATCTGGTTAACAAGCACACATTGCGTTGTGAAAATTTAGTGAATCTTTTTTGCTTGGTTAGTACAGGAGAGTTATGCTAAGTTGCTAACTGTAAACAATTCACTTGTTACTTCCTACACATGTTATTGCTTCCATACCCACTGTTTTGTTTGTTTGTGTGGTATATTTTTTGTACTACCACTCAGATGTTGCCCTAAGTATTGAGTGCATGTTTAAAGAGTTTCAGTATTGAGTGCATTTTTAAAGAGTTTCTGCAGTGATTTTTAAGGAATTTAAAGTTATTGGAAGCCTGGGAGCATGTTTATAGAGTATGCTGGTCAGCTGGTCAGCATGTTTGAAGAGTTTCCTTTTTTTACTGTTTAAATGATGGGTGAATGGGTGAACCAGCTGGTCAGCTGGTGTATGCTGGTCTCAAGGGAAAAGAAGGCAATTTTCAGTATCGAGTGCATGTATATTTCTGTTGAATTGTTTCTTTACTCCATTTACCATATATAACTTGGAACTTACTATGAAGTTCTTTATCTACAGGCAAGCAAGGTGCTGATGGAGAATGGGGGTGAGGAGACACAGTTGTTACCCTCGTTAATCTTCTTGTGAATTCATTGACTGCAGAGCTGAGGCAACATCGGAAAAGTACTATATTGACATTTTTCTTTAAGTTTCTGTGTATATGTATCTCGTCCGTCGATTATGTTGTATCCTAAAAATTGATTAGGCTGCCGTTCATCTGTTGTGTGATTTCTTAGTGGAAACAGTTTATGTTTTGCTTTCATGTTCATAAGTCAACCTGTATTGAACTATTCGCCAGGCTATCTCATGCCTTGCTTTCTTGTCATAGTCGGATTCAAAAGCTGGAAGATTAGGGGCTGCTGGCTTTGCCACATCACGAATTTCGTCAATTTGCGGCTTGGATTTGAAAGTTGGGGGAAAAAAAAACCCAATCTAGAGCTCACTGGCGGCTATGAGCTCACAGAGAAGCCGCGTTGGATGGGGCCGGATCCGGCGAGTGGATGGAGAGGGGCGAGCGGACCCTGCACAGAGCAACTCCAAGAGCCTAGCTAAATCTCCATCTCTATATTTTTATGTAGCTATTCATTTAGCTAGGATTCCCCTTCTAGATTTCATTATACTCCAACAGCCTCTCCAAAAACAGACCCTCTATATTCAAAACGCCACTTTCCTGTCGTCCTCGTCCCATTCGCTGCCTCCTCTCCCGGGTGGGCTTCCTCGCGCCCTCCCGCTCCGTCGGCGTCCAGCCGCCGTCGCTCGCCGTGTTTCGTCACTTCTTCTAGTTGCGCAAGCTCAAGGGCCGGTATTATTTCCGGAAGAAGGACGCCGCCGGCGGGCTCTACACGGGCTCCTCAAGTCGCGGGCGCCGTGGACGTGCCCGTGGGGCGAGCCGACAAGGTCCTCCATTGCGGAACAGGGGCTCAATGACGAGGAGAAGACTATGGCGGCGAAGCTGCTGCGTGCACGCGCTGCCCCGATTGATCTGCGGATTTACTTCAGCGAGAGAAATGTTGCCGCCGCCACGATGATCCATCACGCACCGCTGCCACCATCGTCTTTCCGTCGCACTACCGATGCCAAAGGTAAGATAACGTCGAACACCATGCAGGCATGCACGACTCCCATGGATCTTGCGACAAAGCAAATGACTTCTTGACTTCTTGCGTCATGATGTGCTGGGGATGGATCCATCCAGCTACGCCAGGATGCAGATCATGCGCGCAGAAAAGACGGCGTCGACGAGCATCCCGATTGGAAGCCACGGCTCGTGCCGGACGCACATGACGGTGACAAGCCCGACTGGGAGGAGTCACGGTGTTTGCTGCAGAGCGTCCAGCGGCCGGCAGCGGCAAGGGTGGCGCACGGCCACCCGCGGCCAGGCCAGCGACCCACGGCAGCCGGGTGACGCGCCACGGCCAGGCGGGCCAGGCCGGCGCGTTGGCCGGGTGACCAGGACCAAATCCGGCGTGGATGAAGCCCCACTGCAACAGCTCCGACTCATCCCCTCCTCCGCCTCCAACGAGGGCGGGCCAACCTCCGTCGTCGCGCTCACCACCCCGTTCTGCAAGGTCCTCAGGTGGCGCGAGGTCTCAGCGCGGCGGCGGAGGGCGTGAGGTCATGACGGCGGCGGCGCGAGGTCAACCGCCTGGCTCGCAGCCTTGTTCGACCCTGTCAGGGAGCGGTGGAGGGTGGAGGGCCGGGGAGTGCAGGATGGTGGGGCCGGGAGCGCGGGATGGTGGATGGCGAGTGGGAGGGGCTCCGCATCTTTGCCGAGCGGGGTGTAACATCCTGGCCCAGGGCTTGATAGGATTGATAAGAATACTCATACCAACAGTTGCAACTTCTTTTCCGGAAGCTCATCTCGAAAGAACTCCGGGGTTAAGCGTGCTTGGCCCGGAGCAATTTCGGGATGGGTGACCGACCGGGAAGTCCTTCCCGGGTGTGCACGAGTGAGGACAAAGTGCGCAGAAAAGACGTGTGTTGGTCTGTGGGGACAGTCTTGAGATCCTAGAGAGCTGCCACGCGTGCGGGCCCGGCCTCGTGGAGGCGGGACGTCACACGGGGGGCGCGAGATACCGAGGGAGATGGCGAGGGGAGGTAGATGGCTAGTCTGTTGGATGCGTGTTTTGCCAGTTTTTATTTTTATTTTTTTTAGCTATCTAATTTGGGATACAGAGTCTCTTGGAGTTGCTCTAAAATCACCATTGATCTCGGCGGTTCCTACCCTCGTATTCCCTTTTCGCTTCTCCGTTGCAACTAGTACAGTGTTTCCTCCTCTTCAGAAGCCAACATCCGAACCACCTCTTTATCATGGCTTTGCACAGACCAGCACGCTGGAGGGACTGGACGAACCTCCTCTTTATCTCTGAAGTGTCAAGAATCGGTGATTAATGTGTCTTGTGAATTTCTCTTTCCCCTGATGCAAGAAACATGAATCTGCCGTGTGTGACCCGGAGACCCGCTGACCGTGCTTTCCAAACTGAGACTCTATTCGATCATGGCAGGCGCATTCCTCAGTCTCCCTTTTAAACATGTCTCCGACTGTGGATCTAGAGGCGGATCCAGACAAATAAGTCATTGGTGTCACCTCTATAGAATTCTTGTTTATGTTATGCAATCACCACTGATTAGACTACTGTTTTAGTGAAGATTAACAAAGTTCAATGGTGTAAGTGACACCAAAAAACAGGGCTGGCTCCGCCCCTGGTGGACTACAAGGAAATCCATTTTGTTACGGAATTGCATTGGAGCTTGAGATGCACACGTTCCAAAAAACTTAATAAAATCACCATTGACCTCGCGCGGTTCCTATCCTCGTATTCCCTTCTTGCTTCTCCGTTGCAACTAGTACATCGTTTCCTCCTCCACTTCAGAAGCCAAGATCCGAACCTCCTCTTTATCATGGCTTTGCACAGACCAGCACGCTGGAGGGACTGGACAAGCCTCCCGGCGGGGCCGGCGGGGCTGATCGCCGAGCGCCTGCTCGGCCAAGACGTCGCCGACTACGTCCGCTTCCGCGCGGCGTCCGCCGCGTGGCGCGCGAGCTCCGACGACCCACGCTTGCAAAGCGTGCTCGACCGCCGGTACCATCCTCAGCGATGGATCATCACCCTGCTCGAACCAGACTGCCGTCGCTACTGCCTTCTGGGACCGACCGCCGAGGGCCTCCTCGTGCTGTGCCATCGGGGCACCCTCGGCGCCCTGCAGCTCCTCAACCCATTGACGGGCCAGGTCGCTGAGCTCCCGCGTGCCGACGCGCTGATCAACCGTGAGGGCGTGCAAGTGGAGTATCTCCGGCTACTTAGCGCCGGCCTCACCGACGACTCCACGGTTGTGCTTCTCTACCGAAAGCCTAACATCTGGTTTCGTTACGACGACTTCATCTACTTGGCGGCCGCTATGCCTGGCGACAAGAGTTGGACACAAAACTATACCACCCACACGATCGTTTCAGCATTGCCGTTCGCAGGCCGCTTGTAACGACCCAAATTTTTAAGCTCTTTTAATTAAAAGTTAAGTGACTAAGCAACACTCATTACACAAGTAATTAAAACAACTATTCTGAAAGTTTCTTGACAACTCATAATAGATTCATATTAAAAGAAATCCAACAGTTCAAATTTGTAGAACCCATAAGAATCACTTGTCCAAGGTTTTAATTTACAAACGCACATTATGGCACACATGAAGAAAGAAATATGTTTTACTAAACATCACTTTTAGACACCATACCTCTGATCTAATTGAGTGCCACCATACGATAATTAAATCAATCACAAATGAAACTATAGCTATAACAGACTAACTAACCACTAACTGCAGAGCCACGCACAGGGTTTGCATTACCGCGGTAAACCAGACCGGTTTTCGCGAAAACCAGAAAAACGGTCCGGTCCGGTTTTCCACTTCAAATTTCAAAAAAAATTGAAATTTTGAAAAATTTTGAAACAAAAAATACGTAAAAAAACTAGATCGAATTTGCAATCCAACAGTGAAAACCATTTACGTAGATTCGATCGTTTCATGTGCCTAAAAAATCGCGAAAGTTTCTGAGTAGAACAAGAAAGGAAAAAAAGAAAAAAACTTTTTTATGAACCAGCAACCTTCCTCGATTTTTTCGACAGGCCAAACGATCGAATCTACGTGTTTAGTTTCCACCATTGGGCTGCAAATTGCATCTAGTTTTTTTACATATTTTTTGTTTTATTTTTTGCAACTTTTCATTTTTTTTGCATTTTTTCTATTTTTCCTCTTAAACTGGTTTACCAAAATTCAGGTCCGGTTTACCGGAATTTTCGACCGGTTTACCGGTAAACCCAGTTTTTCGGAAAATTCGACGTTTTTTATTCAAATTTTGTCATTTGAATTGATCCGGTTTTTGACCGGTTTTCGCGGTTTTTCCGGTAACCGGACATCTCGGTCCGGCCCGGTCTTTCCGGTCAAAACGAAATTACAAACCTTGGCCACGCATACACCCCACAGGAGCAAGCACACAACCTTCACCTGCCCGGACAGCATGTGCACATCTGTACAGTGGGGGTAGCAACCAGCCAATAGGAGCTTCTCCTTGTCCCCTAGCCAATGGCAAGTCGACAACCATCAGGAGAGAGAGGGGACATCTGGATAAGAAGGGGGGAGAAGCATGGGGAAAGCCAGCAGCTCGGGTTCACCTGGAATGAGGAACCCAAACAGAGAGCCAATCCATCAATCCCCAAAGCCAGAAATCCAAATGCTCCAAGGTTCCTTCCAATATCACAACCCAGCAATTTCTCCCCACTGACCACCATATAGTAATTTAGTCTCTGGTCGAGAAGTGAGAGGGAGCTGGTGGCCAAGAAGCAGCGAAGGTAGAGAGGGACATTGGCCGGGAGCTCAAGAAATGGAAGAGCTGGCGAGCTGACCAAGAGGAGCAAGGAGGCAAGTGGAGGACAGGGGGAACATGCGAGGACTGCAGCATCCGCAAGCTAGTGCCGGCGAACGAGCCCTCACCATGGCCAAGGTGATTCCTAGATAAATCCATCTTCTGGTAGGCGCACACGTTGGTATTGCAAGTTCCTAGTGTACCTGCACACTAACATCGCCATCTTCTAGCATTCCAACTTATGCACAGCACTAGTACCATCCTATTTACCAGAGCACAATCGCACATAAACAAGGAGCCAAGGGAGCATGTAGTTCACTTGAGCAGCTAGCTTGTAGATGTCTAGTAGTGTTGAGAGTCGATGGTGGGGGTGGGGAAGAAGAAGAAGTGGATGCACGGCAGCAGCTAGGAGCTCACCTCACTGCGTTAGCACTGTCGTCACGCACATCTGCATCCTCAAGCACGGCGCCGGAGCAGCTGCACGACCTCGTGTGGAAGCTTTGAGCCTCGTCGCAGCACACCAAACTGCAGGACAAGTCCGGCGAGCCTTACTTGCCTGAACAATCACCAAAGCTAGGAGCTAAAATAGAGCACACTAGGAAGCCCAATCGTTAGGGGAAATGGCACAGATAGCATCAGGGGAGCAAGGAGGGTAGCATGGAGGTAGCCAGCGACAAGATCCGCCATTGTGGATGGTGGATTTGATGTTGGTAGCCTGTGTACTGTAGGAAGCAGGGGAGAGAACGAAGCAGAGGAAGGTACCTGTATGTGCTTGTGCGTGCAGTAGACAGAGAGGTGAGGATAAGAAGCTGCACACTGAGCCGAGCTCTTGATATCCACTAACCAGACAACGCAGGATGCCACACAAACTTGATCCAGTATTTGCTAAATTAATCTAACACTTACCTGCACTTAAATTATCTATGCACTTAACTGTATAACAACCGTAACCACACAAGAGTTTGCACAATATTAACCTTTGTAATTCAATCTCACTAAACCAAGATAAATCTATAAATTTCCAGAATCTTTGCCTGTCGGTACCAGTGAAGAAAACAAACCTGAGCTCGACTTACAAGAATCCAGGCAAGTCATATAGATAGATACATCTCATGTTTTTCAAAATGTTTCCAAACGTGCATAAAAACACTATTTTCTAAAGTAAATTAACATGAGACGATTGGATGAGATGAGCTAGTGATGGATAAAGGATGATGATACGAGGTGATGGGTAGTGTGAGAGCTGATGGAATGAGATGAAGGTTGGGCTCTCACTACAGTAGGGTATGAACTATAAGGTTTAACCTCCTCTCACTGGTGATGTGTGCCGTACAAATCGTGTCAACCATGGACTTGTTTGCGACAAGCTGAGTCTATTACCTCTTTACATTTTTATATACCTCCTCATAGGATGAAGGAGAGGTTTGGGGGCTCGAGGTCCCCATTCGGGTGTCGATGAAGTACACTCAGGCGCCTATATTCGCGCAAAAGGACCGGAGGTGGTATATAAAATAGGAAAGTGAGAAAAACTCGGTACTTTGACCATGAGTCACATCAAAGGAAATGTGATAGCAATTGGGCAAGGTAATCATGGGTACTGTGATACAAACCTGCGCAGGGTTAAAAATCGTGAATTCATGTCATGTCTCTTGGTATAGAGGCTACGGGAGCCAAATGGCTCTATCTCATAATTCGAGTGAATAGTAGTATTTATTAATATCTTTTCAACTCACTGTTTATATATTAAAATGATAATATGATGATGATGATGACAGGATTGGATAAGAATAGAGATAGTGCATATCATTTTATTATTAAATGCTTGTTGAGTACTTTTGTACTCACTCTTGTATTCCCCCCCTTCTCAGATGGAAAGACCTACCTGTGGAAGACAAAGATGCATTGCTATCATTTAGAGTTCATCCGTAGCCCTCAATTATTAGGCAGGTGTAGTATGGATTTGAATCTAGCAAGATGTACTAATTTGTAACGATATGATGAATAATATTGAAAATTGTGAAGTCCTATCTATTTCTCTGCTGCATCACTCTTATCAGGGTCATTTCTCGATAAAGCAAGGCTTTATTGAGTAATTATCCTTAAGCTGGCATTTTTACCAAAGTGTGAAAATGTGGGGCGTTACACCGCTTCTACTGTGCCGGCCGCGACACTTCCGACAGGGTAAAGTTCTTTTGAGTTGCAAACTGCGACAGCGCAGCAGCCACAGCTGAAACTAGCCGCCGACGGATTCTCCGTGAGTAGCAACGACTCAGTTTGCTTGGTGGATAACAATGGAGAACTGATCGTGATTCATCGAAGATCGGATACTTACTGCCGACGCACGGTGACATGCAAGGTGCACCGGGTGGACTTGGATGCAGGGAAGACGGTGTGGTTCATTCCTCGAGTCGACGACAAGCGTGCCGTGTTCACCAGCCGTGATGGTGGCCGTTCGCTGTCTGTGCACGCCGGGTTGTCCCCGTCCATTAGTGGCAGTGCTATCTACTTTTGCAAGCTTCAGGTTGGGAACCCCGGGCTCAACTTTGATGTCTGGGATATGCTAAAGGGAACCACTAAGAGGAATTGCAGGCCGAAGGAGACATGTAGCATAGTCAACCATTTAGCCCGCTATGTTCTTGGCTGTTGGTGATTTGATTATAAACTGCAAAGGGAGATGCATGGCTTATTTTAAGACCGCTGTGATTGATTGGATGTTACTATATGGATGCTAAATTGAATCTAGTTATACATCAAAATTCAAATAAAATTGAGAGGTGTATTGTTTGATTTTACTATTGAACTTGGTACTCAGTATGGACTATTTTGTGCTCGTTCAGTTTCGTGGTGTACTTTTTATTAACTTACACCATCAATGCCCATTACTTTTAATTTACTTACACCATCAAGACCCAATCCCCAGTCTTGGGAATATTAGGGTATCTCCCAAATGATCGTTGGTCTTGCACAGTTTATATTTCTCATATGTGTTTCCATTATTCCATCTTTTGATGGACCATGTTCTAATATGCTTTTTACGATACTCCCTCTGTTTGTTTTTTGATGACGTTCTGACCAGAAATGTTGGCTTGCGGCCAGCACAAAACTCTTGTCTGAAACGACATGAAAACTTTCTCTTTTTTAGTCGGTGAAGGGCATTTCCCCGAGGTCGGTATTTAGGGATTTTATGAGCATGGGATTTATGTGCAGCAAGGTTTTGTTGGAGTTCGCTGGCCTGCAGGCCAAACGGATGAAGGTCCGGCCGCGGATGAGTCGTTGAACCTCCAGTGGGCAAAGCTAGGGCACGGGAGCCTAGTTGATAACACCGGTAGGAGCCTTGAGTAGCTTAGTTAGATCGAGCAGCCTGGCGGATTACAACCTAATAAATCTCTTCACTATAGCGACGAAGGAAAAAATAACGTAGAGGCAATCTGAAAAACACCCACCGCTACAGTGTCGGGTGGGGCACTGCGCATCCGGTCTTGCGCTATGGAAGTTTTGTGGCGGAGCCACATTACCAGCCATCGCTATAAAGGTTTATTTGTAGCTTAACAAGCGGCAGATGGACTAGCCCGTCGTTACAGTACTATTTGGCCTGCCGCTATGGTAGTTGTTTGTTGTTGTGCTTATTTCTATATTCATTATGTTTATTTAGGTAAGACAAGAAAACACTTCTCATTGTTTGGGTATGGGGAACATGAACTTAAGTAGATTACTAAAAACAACCCCGAATCTATATTTTCTTTTCTTTGATTTGTTTATGTGGTGTTTGGATCCCCACCAGCATCTAAGAATCTGGATTGTGGTTGTAACTTTTATAATCTAGCTTCTAAAAAAAATTTGGATGCAGGTGTTTTGATCCTGGATTCTTAAAATCTAGAAACCAGTTTCTAAGATAGTTAATGACCAGCTTGCCTTTACTATGTTTTTGGTGAGCGTTGGTCCAAGATGTAATTATGTATTCAAAAGCATTCAAGGACCGTGGGTCTTTTGACAAATAAAATCACTTAAAAGCTGGGTTAGACCAGAAAGCTTATATATTTTAAGACCGTCGCGATAGATGATGGTTACCAGTGTGGTTGGATGTTAGATGTTAGTGCTATATATGGATGCTAAGTTGATTCTAGTCATATATCAAAATTGGCGGGTGCTTTTGTTCGTTTTTATTATTGAACTTGGCACTCAAAGCATGGACTATTTTGCGCTTGTTAATTAATTTGCACGATCAAGACCCATTACAACTACTACCATACATGTTGTATATCGTTGGTACGTATTGCTTAGTTATGTTTCTCGTATGTGTTTCCATCTCCTTCTGATGTACAATGTTCTAATACATTTTTCACGATTTGACTTTTACGCCTTCAGCCTCTGGGTGACTGAGAAAACTCTCTTTTTTAGTCGATGTAGAAGTGGAGGGCGTTTCCCCGAGGTTGGTATAGGGATTTTCTGAGCGTGAGATTTACTTCTTTTTAAGAGATTTACTAGTTCTCATGCGACTGAGATTTTGTATATCTCTCAATCACATTTTCGGACAATGAAAACATACATGAGACCATTGCTGGAATAATTAGTTCATAGGTGAAACAATTCATTTTTTCAAATTTTTTTTTGCACAAGTGAATGAAAAATTTGGGTGGTGGATCAAAATTCAATGACTGAAAAAATTGACTAAGAGATTAGCAAAATCTCAATCACATGTGAAGAAAACAACTAAATTTTTTAACGGTAGAAATTATTTCTGCTTTCATTGGAAGCATATAACGAATACAACGTTTACCACCGGGGCTACCTGTGAGAGTGGAGTTTATGTGCAGCAAGGTTTAGTGAGGAGGTCGCTGAGCCGCAGGCCAAACCGGTGGAGACGGTGTGGTCTGGCCGTGGATGAGTCGATGAACTGAAGGTGGGTAGAGCTAGGGCACGAGGGCCTAGTTGACAAGACTGGTAAGCAGTGGTGAGTCTAGAGCCAGCTGAACTTGTTATTTTAGCACTGTAGCACCATGAATAGCTGCATTTTTTTTTTTTTTTTTTTTTTCTTTTTCGTCCATCATTGTGAGCTCAATTTGATTTTGGCCCACCCTATGAACCCCAGCCTAGACTCGCCACTTTCGGTGAGAGCATTGTATAGCTTAGTTTGGTCCTGGCAGATTACGACCTAATAATCTCTTATACCTATATTCATGTTTAGGTAAGACAAAAAAACACTCTTCATTTTTGGGTACGGGGAACATGAGCTTAAGCATATTACCAAAAAAACAACGTTCAACTTCCATTTCCTTTTCTTCTATTTGTTTAGTCTCCATCACCATATCACTACAAACTTCAGTGAACCAGGGGGCAGAACACACTTAGGGCCGCCACTCTAGTGGTGAGTCCTTTTTATTGCCTTTCGAAAAAAAAACCTACTCTGGATTAAGCATAGTTCTTTCCATATTGTTGGTCGGTTTGCGTTCATTTCATCAAGCTTTTTTTTTAAAAAAAATTAAAAATCATGGCTCAGAAATATAAATGTAAACATGTTGTAGCTGGAGTTACGTTTCAATTCATGATTCTCACCTGAAGCTAAATATTCATAACTATGTACCCTTTTCATGAAAAAAAAAGCATCGGTAGAAGTTCAGGACCTGTCTAGATAGACAGAAACACCAGTTCGGAGAAGATGAAAATTTGCCCCCTTACTGTCTTGCAGTTGAACATCAGTCAGATTTGTGAGC
Organism: Eragrostis nindensis; assembly: GCA_012490785.1. Classification (NCBI taxonomy): domain Eukaryota; kingdom Viridiplantae; phylum Streptophyta; class Magnoliopsida; order Poales; family Poaceae; genus Eragrostis; species Eragrostis nindensis. The sequence goes on from JAAXCT010000329.1 coordinate 390,379, forward strand.
AGTTGAAATGTTTCTGCTGATTTTACTCGATTAGCAGTAGCGGTGCCTACCACTTTGGCTGCCATGGCGGCCCCACATGCCAGAGGCATCCCTGAACCCTTATAGCCTGGTCGAGCCGAACCAGCTGATGGAGCCAGATCAGTCGCTTCGGCTTCCCCAACCAAACCTATCCCCGCCGCCGCCGGCTCCGAGCAAGCAGCATGCCGCCGCCGCCGCCGCCGGCTCCGAGCAAGCAGCATGCCGCCGCCGCCACGCTCTCCGCCTGCGCTGATGGACTAGGCGAGGATCAGGTCTCCATCCCGCTGATTCTCGCGTTTCACCTCCCAGATCGACCAAATCCTGACTCCGCCGCGCTCGCCGGGAGGTCCGACCAAGCACTCGGCATGTCGCCGCCGCCACGCCTTCCGCCGGAGCTGCTGGAAGAGCTCGTCGAAGAGGTCCTCCTCCGCTTCCCGCCCGACGACCCCGTGAGTCTCCTCCGCGCCGCCCTCGTCTGCAAGCCATGGTGCCGCCTCATCTCCGGCCGCCGCTTCCGCCGCCGCTACCGTGAGTTCCATCGCTGTCCCCCGATGCTGGGCTTCTTCTGTCAGAACTCCGCTGGGGCCGACTGCTTCATGCCCACATCCTCCTTCCGCCTGTCCCGTGCCGTCCGTAGAAATTGTTGCGCGATGGATGCCCGCCACGGCCGCATCGTGTTCCATTCTACGAGCTTTATTTTTCAAGGCCCTGGCCAACCGCACCGAATGGTGGAGGAGCTCATCGTGTCAAACCCCATCACTGGCAAGGAGCGGAGGCTGCCAATGCCGCAGCTCGCCGTCTCCTATACTGCTAGCTGGAATGTGGCGGTGGTCTGCGCGGCTGGGGGCTGTGACCACGTTGACTGCCCTGGCGACGGCCCTTTTACCGTGGTCTTTGTGTGCACGCATCAATCATACCATCTCACGTCAACTTGCACCTTCTCATCGAGGATGGGTACCTGGAGTAAGATCATCTCTGTTGACCACACTGAAGGCTTTGTTGTGAGACAGCGCAGCGCACTTCTCGGGAATGTGTTCTACTTCAACTTGGGGTTGAGCACACAGATTCTGGAGTACGATTTAAGCAGGCAGAAGCTTTCATTGATCAGTGCACCCTCTTTGTCACCGACTGTGTGGACTACCTCCACCATAACCAAGAGCAGCAGGCTTGGATTCGCCATGTTAGAAGGGTCCAAGCTCATTATACTGTCAAGGGAGACTGGTCGGAGCAGAGACGCTGAATGGGCACAACAAAGAGTCTTTGAGCTGGATAAGATGCTCCCTATTGGTGCCCTCTCAATCAGGCCTCATCTGTGTGGCACTGGAGATGACAGCAGTGCCATTTTCATTGCAACACATCATGGGCTATTCGCTATTGATCTGAAGTTTGGACAAGTGACGAAGCTGTCTGAGCACTATCGAACCTATTACTGTGTTCCTTACATGAGCTTCTGCACTCCTGCCTCCAGGTATATATGAGGCTCATATCTTTAGCTCAGTATTGCTTCTTCTAGCTGTGATTTGCTAAAATAAGTAAAAGTATGAAACTTTGTTTCCTCTGTTATGGACAATTTAAAATTTGGATAACAGCAGAGTATGGATGCTGGTGTATTTGCTGATGAACATGAGTTTATGGATTGCTATGTCATACGAAACTTTGTTTCCTCTGTTATGGACAATTTAAAATTTGGTAGGTGTCACTAGGAATTTATTCATTTATTACACCTGTTAAGAACAGATTATAGGCTGGGGCATCCAGTTCCTCATTATTTTTGAAATTTGTTTATTTCTGAAGAACAAAGAGCTGGTGCTTGAATTCTTTTGACATCAGTCGCACTTGAGATTGGTGCTGGTTTTAGTCTGGTGGCTGGGTCCTTTGTGACAAATTCTGTTGAGATCTTCTGTAGTCTTTGCATTATCCGTTGCAATAAAGGCATGCCCCCCTTCCGGACTTTTAGGACAATATTTTTAGTTCAAAAATGACTTAAAGGTCTTTTCCTAATGTCATCAATTGAAACCTTGTGAGAGTAATTAGTACGGTTCCTAAATACAAATTTCTATGTTGACGAAAATGAGTATGAGGAATTGAATAACTAGTGTTATGTATGCTCTCTGTTACTCTAACCTGATATACATCTTGTGGTTTGTATATTGTAATTAGTTGGATAACCAGTATGATACCTCTTTTTACGGCCAATTTGTTCAACATCCAAAATCAAACAACGTTTATAAGTATAATTATTAAACAAATTTGGAACAAGATCATGTTAGACCAAGAACTTGAACCTGAGAAAAATGCACATTATCATATCACAGAAGTATATTGGTTTCCACTTTTATGCTAAATAGTATCAACTATGAGTTTGGTTTCAGCTCATGAAATCAGCATGAGTAGTTAAACATTTTTCTACTTTAATTAAGGTATAAATTTAAATCTTGGAAACTTTCTATTTTGTAGCATACCCTGCTTGCTCTTTGTGATGCTTCAAAATTTATATACTCCCTTGGTTCGGCAAATGATGATGTTCCTTCAGCCTCTGGCAGTTGTGTTTTAGTTCAGCATCCGGTCGGAAATGTTAAGATTTCCACCGCCAAAAAAAAAAGAAGATACGTCAAGATTTTCTGAACGGAGGGAGTATATGGTAAAGTGCTGTAATGCTGTGGCCAGTACAGGACGGAAATTTTATGAATTACAGCACTTTACCATATACTCACTTTAGAAGATGGTAAATTTTATGAAACTAGGAGTCTTCAGTAGTGTAACTGGTATGGTGCACCTAACAGAAATATCAACAAGAGGCCTGTGGCCAAGAATGTGGTTTGTTCAGCTGCTTGGTTAGTGCTTTCAAATTTTGCTGTAACAATTTAGATCACTCTTTACATTCTGCTTCGGTGGTGCAGTGAGCCAATCACTGCTCTGTTGTGCTGGTTAGGTTCATGACATAATTTCCATTTCAATGACATCCGTTTTAAATATTCTTCAAACACTCAATCTGTGACAGCTGACCACTAAACAGCTGGTTAACAAGCACACATGGCGTTGTGAAAATTTAGTGAATCATTTTGCTTTGTTAGTGCAGAAGAGTTATGCTAAGTTGCTAACTGTAAACAACTCACTTTTTACTTCCTAGTTCCTACACATGTTATTTCTTCCATACCCCTTTGTTTTGTTTGTCTGTGGTATATTTTTCGTACTGCCATTCAGATGTTGCTAGCTAAGTATTGGGTGCATGTTTAAAAAGTTTCAGTATTGATTACATGTTTTAAAGATTTTATGCAGTGATTTTTAAAGAATTTAAAGTTGTTGGAAGCCTGGGAACATGTTTATAGAGTACATATCTCCTTTTTTTGTTGTTACTGTTTAAATGATGGGTGAATGAGCGAAACAGTTGGTGTATGCTGGTCTCAAGACTCTAGAGAAAAGAAGGCAATTTTCAGTATTGAGTGCATGTATATTTCTGTTGAATTGTTTCTTTACTCCAATTTACCATATGTAACTTGGTAACTTACAATGTTCTTTACCTACAGGCAAGCAAGGTGATGATGGAGAAAGGGGGGAGGAGACACAGTTGTTATGCTCGTGAATGTTCATGTGAATTAATTGACTGTGGACTTGGCTGAGGCAGCATCGGGAAAAGCACTCTATTGACTTTGTTCTTTAACTTTCCGTGTATCTATATCTCGTCCCTTGACTCTGTTGTGTTTCCAAAAAATTGATTATGCTGCCGTTCATCATTAGTGGAAACACATCATGTTTTATGTTCAGAAGTCAATTAACATGTATTGAACCATTCGCCAGGCTATCTCATGCCTTGCTTCCTTGTCATAGTTGGATTCAGAGGCTGGAAGATTAGGGGCTGCTAGCTTTGCCATTTAATGAAGGGCTAGAGGAAGCAATGGAGCATGAAGATTCTGGACATAAGAATATTTCATGAGCTTTGCCAACCCGTCGTGTCTTTTGAAGTGTTTTCTATATCGTGCTGCTCCATAACTATAATAGGATAGACCTTTAATTTGTTATGTTTGGTCCCTTGCATGCACTTTATCTACATATCCTTGTTTGGTGTAGACGTGTATAGTTGGTTCTAGTACTTTGTACTGTATGCTGGATCCACTATTTATGTTTCAAAACTTGGTTACTATCATTGTATTCCCTTCTCTAAAAATAGTAGTGTCAAGATAGCTAGATCCTAGTGAAATATAGATCCAAAATCCTAGCAACAAGGACAAATGCATAGGCCCTATTGTGAACGTAGAATCTTATTGCAAATTCAAATGAAATATTAACATTACAGTAATACATATGCGAAATTATCTGTCAGAGACACGATAAACTATCTGTGGCGGTGGTATCCATCAACGGTTTTTATTCCTTCTGTAACGAGAACATGGCGACTGAACAATTGCACCGGCGCCTTGTAGCTTTTTCTTTCGTGGCACTCTGGCATGATGGTGGTAGTGCCGGGGCTCCGCGCTCTTTCCCCTCGCACAAATCTCCGCCTCCAGATCAGACAACGAGCTCGCGTCTACACCGGAGGACTTGGTAACCTCCTTGAAGAGGAAGCCCCAACCGGCGTCTGGTTTTCACATACTTCTCCTTCCAGCTGAGCAGCTCTGATCCACCGTCGCCTTCGTAAGTGATATACAAGTCGTCAAATTTCAACCATGCGCTTGGCCTTCCTTTCCGTTTGAAAAAATAAATGGTGGCTAGTTCGCAGAAAAAATCGCAATGAAACTTCCACAGCTCGCGGTCGCGGTCCGCCACGAGGCGTCTCAGCTGCTTGCTCACGCAAGCCACCTTGGCGACGTCCGCGCCATCGAGGAGCAGCCTCAGGACACGCACCTTGGCGTCGTTAGGCAGGGACGTGAAGCCGGTCAGCGGCAGGCCGTTCCGGCGGTGCAGCTCGTCCAGGAAGCGCCAGCACACGCCGTTGCCGAGGGCCTGGCAGATCCGGGACCCCCACGGCTCCGTGTCGCCCATGGCGCGGGACAGGAGAGGCTCGACGGCGGCCACGTCCAGGAGCTCCCGGTACGCGTCGCCGTCCGTTGAGGACGTGAGGTACACGACGAGGGACGTGGCTGCCCTGCGCGAACAGCATCAGCACGGCGGCTCGTCAGCGCGGTGCGCCAGCTGCTGCGAGGTGTACCAGCGGGAGAGGCACTGGGACGTCCCGCGTGGATGATGCTTGAGGAGGTAGCCGCCGCCGGATGGGGGCTGGGCGCCGTAGGGGAGGAAGCCGGCGAAGAGGAAGGCGGCGTGGGCGATCATGCCCAGGCGGCCGACCACGTCCTCCGCTTCCCACTTGTCGGCGTCCACGTACTTTTGGAGAAGGGTCGCCATGGTGATCGATCGTTGTCCTGGTCGTACGAGATGGATTTGACGACCTGACGCGGCTGAGATATATAGACGTGTCTTGGACAAAGTATTTTATACCACCACACAAAAGTATGAAGGAATTCCAAGTACGATATATAGTTGTAAAACTCTTAGGGCTGTTCTCATTAAAGAAACGAAAAGAAAAGAACTCTGAACGCATCTACATATAACATGACATGAAATCTGTCAGCAATTCATGGATGATGATAATATATATCATTTAGAATCACCTTAACATCAGAAGCAATTATATAATAGAAGCATAGGCCGTATCATATCTATAAATTCCTGTACAAAAAACTGATAGTGTATAATACATAACCTTAAAATTAAGTTGATGGCAGGAATCATCGGTGGGGCTACCGTAGTTTCTCTACTACATGTCAGACAGTTAATTAATACGATGATACACTGTACACCTATACTGTGTGTATTATTGAGCTCTGACAACACAAGGAACCGAGGCTCTATTTGCTGTTTCGATCATTGTAGAGGCATATTACCACTCACTATATCACAGAGGAAACCCCATTGGATCCATGATAATTGAGGAAACTTTTACTATAGTCATTGATTTATCATGTTTTCGTCCTAATTATTATGGCATCCCTCGGTATGACACCTACCCAACTAATCATGCCGTCATTGTACTGGCCACACAATGTTATTCTTCCTTTTGCATTTGCACATCAACCCACTCTTAGTTGTACAGTGGCAACACTTCTGCTGCTTAACTAGAATGCACAAATCTAAATATTTTGTTGATGGTGTCGTCGAGGTGCTTGGTTATGTTTCGGCTTTTGATAAAGGTCATCCTAGTTCCAAAAGGACATGAGTCTAAAATCGCAGACATCGTGGTTGGACTTGTTAGTCATAATATAAATCTAATCCATGTTCACATACTGTTCCTAAATATATATCATTATACAATATTTTGGGGTGTGGCTCTAGAAATGGATTCTGCATTCTATCAACATTACCTAAGGAATATCTTTCAATTGACATTCCGAACAAGGGACGGTTACAATTATCGATATATTCTCCATGGACTTGCTCTGTTACCTATGACATCAAAATAAATAGTGATTGCTCATATGAGACTTAAAATATCCTAAGTTTAGTGATTGCACTGATCATTGTGTCATCATATTATTTTTCCCTAAAAATAGTTTTGAAAGTATCAATATTTAGATACTTTTTAAAATATTTTGCAAATGTGGAATATGATTATTATTTAGAAAACATAAACTTGTTAGATATTTTAAATGACCTAGAAGTTTTCTGGACAGTTGTGCCAGTGCCCCCAACCCCCACCTTTGGAGTCCAACTGCAAATATTTCCCTTATTTTTTTTGGATTTGCTTATTTGCCCCTGCTTTTTGAAATCAAATTTGCCATCTGACAATTTTTTGTGAACGCGTAAGTGGTCCCTAGATATATACAAAAAGAGTAACACTTGGAAAACAAATGAGGAATGAGAAAAGATAAAACTCTCCTCTAGTGTATTGATCATTCTCTTTATGCAGTTCTCATCCCATAATTGCCATGTCCTATCTCATTAATCTACACATAATCGATAGTGGCGGTTACAGTAAGCATTCAAAGATTGCTGCTTCAATAGCCAGGTTATCTTCTACATTGGGTGCCTCAGCTTTTAGCTCCACGAACCTCCGGAAATAATCCTGGAGTGGTTCCTTATCTTCTTGAACACATGATCTGAGGTCAAGAGCAGTTACAGTTTTCCAAAAGAAACCCTGGAAGTTTTGAAGCAGCTTGTCTCTCAAGTTCTCCCAGGAATAAATCGAAGCTGGCTTTAGTGTAGAGTACCAGTCAAGGGCTTGCCCTTCGATTGCTGTAACGAATTTCTTCGCCAATACGATGTCATCGCCTCCTGCTGAAGATATGGCGGCTTCGTAGCTCATTAGAAATTGTCTTGGGTCAGAACGACCATTGTACCTCGGTAGAGGGATTGGCTTGTAAGATTGTGGCCATAGGGTCATTTGTATCCCCTATGAAAGCGGAGAATTCTTGTCGAACTTAACAGAGATGAGAGATGGTCCGCGCGAAGAGGACTGATGATGGTAAGTATTGAATTGATGAGTTTGCGGTTGAAGATCATATAATTCTCGCTGCAGTGCCGCTACAGATTCTTTTGCTTCTGCAATCTGCTGCCAAATTCTTGATCTACCATGTTCTTGTTCTTGTTCAGTGGCTTTTAGTCTTGCTTCTTTTAGTCTTCGCAATTCGTGCTGAATGAGAAGTAATTCTCCAAGTTCGAACTCTCTGGGTAAGTCCACTTGATCCCGAGGCTCACCTGGAATTTGTGCTGCATACACTGGCGCGGGCTCATTAGCTCCGCCCAGTTTGGGATCGAAGTGTCCTGCCTTGTGTGTGACTGGTGGTTGCCCTTCAGGCAGAGGGTTCTCTTGATCATAATGCTGTGATTCTTCATTACCTTCTTCGATGAGCACTCCCTCACTGACTGTGTTTGCTTCTATTCTCGCCGGCTCTTGCGTCTGGTTGAGGAGAAGCTGTTGATTGCTGACATTTTGCGGGGAACTATCATTCTGCCTTGCTTCAGTGGAGGCTGAAGTCTCCGAGATAACATCAAGTTTCCACGATGCCGAAGGTGGAGCCCCCTTGGGTGCTCGCGGTGTGGAGTTGTCTTTGGTTTTTTGGCTGGGGTAATTTTCGGCTTGCACAAGCGGTGGGCGCCAGTTGTTGGGATATCCTTCGCAGGATACTCACCAAACAAGCAAGACTATGAAACTAGGAGACTAAGGAAAGTAAACAACAAAGGGAAAGACTTACTGATGCGAAGATGCACACAAACATAAGAGGATTCTTATTACAGTACCTTGGCTTATTACAGTGAGAACCGACCCCCCTAATGGGAGCCTTATGGGGACTATTTATAGCACACCCAACATTTCACCCCTCTAGACAAGAATACCCCTAATCACCTAGGGTTCCACCTAGAGAACCATGTACAAAATTGTCCAAAGGGCATAACTGTCCAATTACATCATTCCTTAAGACTTAACCCTAGATGTCTTAAGGTGGGCCCCGCCTGGACTTCGCTTGCTCTTCGCCTGACGGGTGAGTCTCCTTACGGTTCCCCTGCATAACAGCGAAGAGTAGACACAACACACATAAGTGTTAACAAATCCGAAGAGACTCACCCCAAACCGAAGAGCCGTAGTTTCGCTTCTGCCAGGCCTCTTTGCCAACTCCCCAAAAACCGAAGAGCCAGAGTTTTGCTTCCGCCAGGCCTCTTCGCCGATTCCCCAACAATTCCCAACAATTTTACTTATTTCCCAACAAGGTCCTTCCCAACAAAGTCATTAGCCATAGTTTAGCAATATACTTAACTAGATATATTACAAACTGTTGGCCACTTTCATTAAACTGTCGGGAAAGATTCTCACTCTTGTAGTGGAAACGGTGCTTCAGTTTTACAGTTCGGTAGAGTTCTTTTTTTTTTTCAGTTCATGCTATCACAGCCACCTGAAACTGAATGTATGTACCGTGTTTCGTCGTGGCTCCATTCCTGTGTCTCATCAAACAGTGGAAAAAGATACGTTGCCGGGCCAGATTAGCAAGTCATACAGGCCCATTTAGGTTCAATCATATGATCATCATGTTAGCACGGTGTCGAATTGGAAAAACAAAGCAGAGAAATATATCCTCATGCATTTTGTCATGCCATAACTTTCTGTTAAGCCCAGATTTGGTCACGCGTTTATGGATATGAATCGAGTACATTTAGGAATTCGACCTGCAAGGAAGGGAAGGAGATCATGTAAGCTGGTATAAGCCAAACCAGGCTCGCACAAGTTGCAGCCCATCTGGCCACCCATTTCCCCACCCAGCAGCATGCCGCCGCCGCCCTTGATGGACGAGCTCGTCGAAGAGATTCTGCTCCGCCTCCCGCCGGACAAGCCGGCAAGCCTGGTCCGCGCCACCCTCGTCTCCAAGAGTTGGTGCTGTCTCGCCTCCGACGCCGGCTTCCGCCGCAGATTCCGGGAGTTCCATCGAATACCCCCAATCCTCGGCAACAGATACGGTGGCTTCATCGTTTGGGACCCTATCACGGACGTGCAGATAAAGCTACCCGGCGCGCCCTTCTGGAAAGATCAAGAAAGCTGCGCCATTGCGGTGCTATGTGCCGCTGGAGGGGCATGCGACCACCTCCACTGTCGCGGCGGACCCTTCATGGCCATCGTCGTGGGCACCAGAAAAGATAAGTTATTCTCGTATGTCTACTCATCGGAGTCTGGAACGTGGAGCAGGCCAAATCTTGCTCCACGTCGCGCTGTCGGTGTCACTTTGGCCCGCACAGCCATGGAGGAAATGCGGTCTACTTTCTCGGTGGCAATGAAAAAGACGATAAAATTCTTGAGTATGATTGGGAACGCGACAAGTAGCTACCATAGAACCACCTAAGTTAAAGGATCCAGTTGCTGAGCTTACAACTACAGAGGATGGTCGCTTAGGATACATAGATGTGCTAGGGTACGAAGTCAGCCTATGGTCTAGGTGTAGGACCAATGACGTTTATCGATGGGAACTAAATAAAGTCATTGATCTCGAGAAGCTACCCCTTCACGGAATTAGGAGTACCGAGCCTTGTTTGGTTGGTGTTGCGGAAGGTCTTGATGTCATCTTTCTTGCTGAGAGAGATAAACTCATCGCTGTTGTTCTAATGTCTGAAAAGACAACTATGGTACATGGAGGCTTTAGAGATCATCCACGTGTGGTTGTTTTACCTTACATAAACTTCTACGCTCCAGGTATCCACAAGTTTCATTATGTTATCCAATACTAGTTTTGTTTTTTGTGCTCAGGGACAATTTAGTTTGTTAATATGCAACATCTATAGTTTCATACAAAAATTCTGTGTTGCTCCTATATACCTAAAAATGTTTGAGGACTGCTCTGATGGAGCCTCTATACAAAATTGCACCGATCATATATAATGCAAGCCAAACATTCTCTGGTATATATTTTAAATTATGTGTACATATTGTTTGACATATAAGTGACAAACGATTTCTTACATCATCTTACAATTCAAATGTTCATCTCCTTCTGAAAACCCTGTACATCTCTTGGCTACTAATATGTGGAATGCAGAAACATCAAAATATGGATATTTGTATATATATGAGTTTTCTCACTCAAATTTGCTTGTGACATACTAGCGGAGTTAGCATTAACATTCTAAGCCTAGTAATTGGTTGTGCTTCCAGTTCAATCAAGTTGATGTATCATATGATACATTTGATTTTTTTTCCCGCAGTATTGGAAGTGCCCTTCACCGATGATGGATCAAGAGGCTGTCTCAAGAGCTTGACAGACTAAAGGTTCTAATGTGGAGGCAGTGACCTTCTGCCAAGATGAAATCGTCTAGTATCAATAGCGAGTGTAGTATGGTTTATGCTGCTCCTGGGACAACTCTTTACATTAGTATGGTCTACGAGTTTTTATCATCATTTGCGAATTTTCTCTGAAGTATTTGTTACCATTCATACAAACATTGTCATCAAACAGTAGCATATCATCAGTTTTCACAACAACTGTCCCACCTATCATACTGAATAGTACATGTCAAGTTTTGTGATTTTATTCTAAAGTCTACAACAATGTTCGGAAGTCACACATGAAGTTTGCATCAGCTGTTGTGATGCTATTTGCTGGCTTTCTTTCATTTAACTTGGTGGACGTTGCAAAATTCATCTAGCTACTCGGTTACTCCCCTATCTACTTTTATATTTATCTTAAATCCAATTATACTTAAGGATAACCTGTGATTTATAGCTGTTGTGATGCTATTTGCTGGCTTTCTTTTACCTTATTTGGATGCATTTAACTTGGTGGACGTTGCAAAGGGTGTGTTTGGTTGTGCTGTGGCTGTGAAAAAAGCTGCTGTGAGCTGTGAGCTGTGAAAAAAGCTGCTGTGAGCTGTAAGCTGTGGAAAAAGCTGAAAGCCGTTTGGTTGAGATGGCTGTGGGCTGTGGAAAAGCTGTGAAAAGAATGTAATGCCCTTGAATGTGTGAGGAACAATTTATATAGAAAATGATGGTAAAACACTGTCCTGTTCAGATTTTAACATGTAAATGATCATTTTAGAAGAAAAATCTTAAATTTTATATAGTGTTGCATCCTCCTTTTAACATTTGGTCCACATAGAAAACAACCATAGGATTGTAACTCATCTTCTTGTGTTGGTCAAGCCGCAAGACATGCAATTCGGTGTGGAAGAAAACAATTATTTCATTGAATTAACTCACAGTAATAATCAGTAATCATTATTTACGGTACATGACAGTGCCCAAATGATGCATTTCATTTTTTTAGAAATTCTATTAAGATATAGGGTTTTTCTGTAAATTTGTCAAGACACATAAGTAATACAACTAATTACAATTTTACCCGAGGGCCTGTTTACAAAAGCTTGTGAAATGTCGTTCATGGCAGCAACGAGCCCTCCAAGGTCAAATCGACATGGGGAGAAGAGGAGAAAGTGGATGGGGAGTGAGGGAATCGGATCTCCAGGCTGTGGCGCATCCATTTGATGGGAAATTTGGGATCACAGGTGCGGGGATGATGGTTGATTTTGAGACAGGAGCAATCGTCAGCAAGCACTTTCAGCCTTCGATTCGTCGATTGAAGATGGGGAGGCTTTCGATTCGTCGACCAAGAAGAAGACCAGGGCGCCGAATCTCTGATGCCAGGACTGGGACGCTGGCCCAGCTGCTCGCGCTGACCGGAACCTGCCGGGTGCGCCGAACAGGGACCGCGGCCAGGGGCGCCGCTTCTTCGATGGGTACGCCGCCCAGGGGCGCTTGCGTCGACCGAGACGCCGGCCAGGGACGGCGGCCAGGGGCGCCGACGGCCAGGAACCTAGCGCGTGCGCCTCTCGCCTCTCTGCGGTGTTGAGCTGAATCGGGACTTCGGGAGAGGAAGGAAAGAGGAAAAGAGCGAACCGATATGCAACATAACCAGTGGCAGTGGGTAATTTTCTTCAACTTATCGCTCCCACAGTCGAAGAAAGCACCTCTCCACCTGCTGTGAAATTTGGCCTGAGTGAAAGCTGCTTTTCCGGAAGAAGGGGAGAGACAGCCGGAGCCTTTGGTTGGCTGTGGGCTTTTTAGAAAGCAAAAGCACTTTCAAAAGAAGAACCAAACACACCCAAAATTCATCTAGCTACTCCCCTATCTATTTTTTATATTTATCATAAATTCACGTATATTTAAGGATAATCTGTGGTTTATAGTTGTCTAGCTCATCTTGGCCTTCTCGGTCGAACGGAGTTGTATTCAGCAAAGAAATCAACTCATCCCCTCCCTTGTCGAATCCCGAATGCATTGGTAGGAGCAGGTAGGGCACCGCCACCAGGGCATGCATCGCCACATGCTTCTCAAATTCGACATCTTTCACTACAAGATTTTTACGAATCCCCAACAGTTTTAGTACAAGTGGCCGATAATATTAGCCTTTTAGTGTAATTTTTTCAAATGGCCAAAAGTTTTGTAGTACAAATTTTTATAATTCTCAACAGTTTTAGCAAATTCCCTACAACCTCATTCCCTACCTCTACTATAATTGTACTCAAAACTGTCAGCCATTTGTGCAAAAGAACTGTGTTGGGAATTATTACAAATCTTGTATTTGTTGGCCTCGATCTTGCCATGGTGGATTGAGAAGTGGAGGGTGCTGACCATTTGGCATTACCGTTGTAGGCCCGGGTGGATGCATGGTGGTGATATCAGTTTCGCGGCAAACACCAGCAGTCGGAATTCCAGGCAATGACAAGGGAAGCGAGGAAGAGGATACTGCATTGCTTGCAACGGCAAGGCGCCATTCCATTATCCAGCAGCACGAGGGCAGTGTGCCGCTTCCGCATGGGCGGCCCTTCACACCCACCTCGTAAGGCGTGTGCTCCGGCCAACCAACAGCGTGGCTGCTGCAGACGTTCGCGCCGCGTGCGTGAGAACACTGTAAATTAGTGTAGTTCGGAAAACACGACCGTTATCTGCAGGTTTTCAGGATTCAGGTTCCATGATAACGTTCCATGAACAGATATCATTCCACCATGTTGCGAATATGCAATCAGATTCTATCGAACTTATAGTGGGAAAAGAAGAAGGATGATTTATGTTTTGTTACGATGAGTACGCAATGTTTCTAAAAAAAAGGTGAGTACACAAGAGAATTATAAAGTTTCCCTGTCTTGTTTTGACTGGCATACAAGGTTCCCATTAGTAGAAGTAGGGGTGAAAACGGGGCGGATAATATCCGACCGACCGACTGCCGAATCCGAATAAAATCAATATAGGCAAATACAGGATGCATAAATGATTACACCACACTATCCGTGCCCGAATCTGAGTCCGAAAAATAATAACAGGATAGGATACGGGACGAGTGGTATCCGTCCCGAATCCGAATATCATTTGATCTAAGGAAGTATATAACAATTATAGATTAAATAATGTGGCGTAAAATCATAAGATTAACATAAATAAGAGTCAAAATAATCTTGATCATGTATATCAATGATTAGTATGTCCTTTCTTACTCTAATTGCTTCTCTATTTTTATATTTTTCATCCTTGCAAACTATACGATAATATCCATGTCCGACTCCGAATTCGAATAAAGAATATGGGACAGGGTATGGGATGTAGAAATAATTATCCGGTGTTATCCGCTTCGACTCCAAATCCGAGTGAGAAAATGTAGGATAGGCTACAGGATGAGCACTATCCGCCCGTATCCGATCCGCTTTCACCCTAAGTAGAAGCAAAGAATTAAAAAAAATGAATTGTGACATTATATAAGTTAGAGAATAAAAGATTGAGCTGCGGACCACGGAACTATGGCCAATCTGGTCGCACCAATTAAAGAGTTGTCGATGTTTTTGTCGGCAATTATATTTTAGAGGGCTACGCAAGAACCAAGAATACAATGGTGAAGACAAAATGCCGAGTTTATACAGGTTGAGGCCTCCGGGAGGATAATAATCATACGTCCTGTCACTGCAAGAGATTTGGGCTTCTATGACAATTAGAGTTTATCATTTGTCATAGAATGTCTGTAGCTAAAGACCTTTGCTGACAATTACAGGCTATTTTTTTTTGTCACCGTGTGCAATATATGACGTTCTTATAATTTAGCCTGTAATTGTCAGAGATTGCACACTGTGACAAAAAAATAGCCTGTAATTGTCAGAAAAGGTCTTTAGCTACAGACATTCTATGACAAATGATAAACTCTAATTGTCATAGAAGCCCAAATCTCTTGTAGTGTGTCTTGGCTAGTATTGTATGTCTTGGCTAGTATTGTATTGCTCATGTTTAGATGGGATTCCTGCCCGCTTTATATATACGGGAGAACAAGGTTATATGGAAAATATCCTAGTTGGATACAACATGAAATTACTTGAAGTACAAGACAAGAGTCCTGATCTATATTGCTGACTAGCCAAACCTTCCTTATAAAGTCATAGACCACTCGGTCTCTTCTGGGCTGGTCCGACTACCCTTGTCAGATCTATAATAATCTAGCTTCTTTATTACCCCTTTGGGTATTTCAAAAAAGAACATCATATACATCGGTAGGCTGCTGAAAACCAAGTAAAGAAGAACCAATCTACCCCCATAGGATAGGTGTTTTGCTTTCCATCAAGATAATTTCTTCTGGAACCTTCCTTCTATTATTCTCCAATCATTTTTTTGGAGTTTTCTATGATGCACAGGGATCCCCAAATATCTGAATGGATATTCCACTATTGCATCCGAAAAGTTTGGTATAATGGTCCTCAAACTCTTTTGCTACGCCATAATAAAAGATTTACTTTTATGGAAATTAATTTTAAGACCTGAGAACTGCTCAAAAACACTAAGTAATAACTTCATATTTTTGGCTTGCTCCAGATCAAGTTCCATAAAGATAATGGTATCATCCACATATTGCAAGATCGAAAGGCTATCATCTATGAGATGTGAGATGACCCCACTAATCTGTTCATCATTTCTTAACTCTTTTGATTAAGAGTGCGAGCATATCCGCTATGACGTTGAACAGGATTGGGGACATAGGGTCTCCTTGGTGCAACTCTTTTTTGTTTGAAAGTAGTGTCCAATGTCATCATTGACTTTGATCCCGACACTACCTCCCATGATAAAGCTCTCAACCCATCTGCATCATTTGGGTGAAAAACCTTTCACATTCTCAATGTTTGTTGTAGGAAGGACCACTTAACCTTGTCATATGCCTTTTCAAAATCAATTTTGAAAATGATCCCGTTAAGTTTCTTTGAATGTAATTTTTGTATGGTATCGTGTAATATGACCACTCCTTCCATAGTGTTTCTTTCAGGCATGAACGCAGTTTATGATGGTCTCACAACCTTACCTGCTACCTTATTTATTCTGTTTGTGCCAACTTTAGTAAAATTTTTAAAGCTGATATTAAGGAGGCCGATGGGGCGATATTGTTGGATTTGTTTTGCTTCTTTAGTCTTGGGTAACAATGTTATCACCTCAAAATTTAGACTAAAAAGAGGAAGCCTTCATAAAAATCATTGAAGAGAGCCATCAAATCCACCTTTATTACTTCCCTGAACACTTGATAAAATTCTGCTGGGAGGCCATCCAGTCCTGGAGCTTTAATATGCTCCATCTGAAAGCTGCCTCTTTAACCTCACACTCCATGAATATGGATGTGAGAAGCTCGTTCTCAGCATCGCCCACTTGTGGAGTATCATCAATTTGATTTTCTATATAGGGGCATATCTGTTTCTTCTGGTTGTCCAAAAAGTCCTTTGTAATAATTGGTAATGTAGGACTTTAGCTATTCATCTCCCACAATAACCCCATCATCTTGTTCGAATTTGAAGATGTGTTGCTTGCGGTGTTTGCCATTGGCCACCAGATGAAAGAATCAAGTATGTCATCCCCTTCTAGTAGGTTTTTGTCGCTCTCTCGTACCACTTTATTTCTCCTTTCTCAGTAAGAGGATAATGTTTTAACTTTATCTCATTATCAGATAAAGCGGTTCATTCTGCCTTTAATTTTATCAATGGCATCTATCATAGAAATTAGCTTCTTCTCCTTTGTGTATGAGCCAGATGTATATATGTTTGGCCCAACCCCTGAGATATTGGTGAAGGCGTCTTATTTTATTTTGCCACCTTGCCATTGCCGTATCTCCTTTTGTTTCTGATTGCCAAACATTTGCAACCATATCGAAAAGGCCATCCCTAATTAACCATCCTCTTTCAAATTTGAAGAGAGGTGGTTTGTTGTTGCGAGTGGAAGGCCCTGTATTTAATATTAAGGGAGTATGATCAGGTTGACTCCTACCTCTCGCCTCGATAGATGATAATGGGAATTTATTCTCCCATTCGGTTCTAACTAACACTCTGTCAAGTTTTTCATATGTAGGGTCATCCCCTGGTCTAGCCCGAGTGTATTGACGACCTGACATCACTATCTCTCTTAATTCGAGAGATTCAATGACCACATTAAATAAATTGGGCCATTTAGTGTCAAAGTTATCTTTATGCTTTCTCATGATATTGAAATCTCCTATAATGTCGCGAGAGCTTGAATCAGCCAGTTCTCTAAGAAAGGCTCTTTATCATGTTGTTGTGCAGGTTCATATATATACCGCAAACAGCATGAATTTGAATCCATCAAATTTATTTCTAAGGCAGAACTTTACATAGAAGTCTCCCTCAGCTATGGACCCAATGTTGAAGATTGTCAAGTCTATTCCTAATAAAATACCAACTAATCTACCATGTGGAGCCATACTATGCCATAGAAAATCATGACCACCACAAAGATTCTTAAGCGTTAAATCAGGAAAATTATCCCTACCCGTTTCCATGAGAGCAAAGAAATTAATTTGCTCTTCTTTAACCATGTCTGCCAAATATCTTTGGTTAACCAAGTCGCCAAGACCTTTGGTATTCCAAACCACTCCTTTCATTGGAAGAACAATTTTGACGGGGTTTTTGGCTTTTTAGGAGGCTTGCCAGATTTATTTTTGGCTGAATTAGACTTCTTATTGCGAAGAACTGCATTGAGATCACGCAATATGTGATCTTGTTCCTCGTCATGCAGATCCTCAGTTAAATCACCACAGACGTGGTCAAGGATTGCATCAAGTCTTTCCTCCTTATCAATATCAGAATTATTAGTTTCATAAACACACTTATTTCTGGTCTCTAATTTCTTCCTAGCTGAAACAGCAAGCCTGTCAATTTCTATGTTTTTTATAGAGATGGCAGAATATTTCTAATAACATTATGATCTCTACCCAGAAATGCCCAGCTTATCCATATTAGAAGAAATACGAGACTATGGGACAAATAGGAAGGATGGCGGTGTACCTTGTATTTCCAGGTTGCGCAATGCCGCCATGCGTTCTGTCGTTTCCAGGATGTGTTCATCGCTCTTTGCCATGGACCTTTCGCTCCTTCTCAGTGGAACACCACCACCCAGGTCGCCTGGTTTCTTCTCAAGCTTCTTCTTCTCCTCCTGCCTGATACTGTGCATTTTCCTTGAATCCAGGGGAACGCACGTGAGCTGAAAAGCAAGGTCTTGATACACAGAAGCCTGCATCATCTCAGGGCCAAGTTCCTGATTTACGGTAGACTCTGCATGCAACATTCAACAATCTGCGCTTTTTCACTCAAATCACTGGTCAGACCATGCTTATAATAAAGCCAAATGTCTGCTTAATGTATGTTTATCGTTCGGTGAGGATGCCATCACTAGGCATGCTTCTGTACTTCTGGGCCTGTGCATATTGGGGGAATGTTGCCAAGGAAAGCGTCCGATAATATCCTGGCGGTATGAAAAGTCCATAATACTGAGCATCAATTTTTGTGCTGACCATTAATATTGGCCTGCTTGGGAGTTTTGCAAATCATTTCGCCTGTAATTTGCTTCCGTCTGTAATTCTTAGTGCACAAAAAGACAATCGGAATTTTATTCCCCTGTACCGGGCATCAATTTTATTCACATGTAAAATCTTGCTTGGGTAAACACCGGAATGTACCATACGACTATTGCTGAAATAAATAGAAACAAAAAAAGGGGGCCAATTCCTTGAAGAATAAGCAAAAATCAATCGAACAACCGCATCCAGACACCCAATTTCTGCTTGCCGATGAATAACAAGGACGCTCGGAAGAGCAGAGAGTCTAAAGGAAGCGGAAGCTAGGAACTCATACATTAATTTCATATGTATTCCACCATATAAATCCAAAAAATGAAGATAACTAATTCAACATTGTTAAAGTATTTAAATGACACTTGTTCGTTAAATTTTCATAAAATGTATCAAAGACAAACTTTTGTGAGACATCGTTTAGGCTGTAGCTGTTCTTCTTTTTTTGAAAAAAAGAAAAATCTCAAATATAGATATTATACTGTTAAAAAATTGTACTCCTAAATTATGGAACATCGTAATGGTTCAAATTAACACCGTAAACGTGAAAGAGCATGTAGCGTAGTGGTTACAAGAGCCTCAATAGCACGTTCTGGGTTTGATTCCCCGTGCTCATGGGGTTAGGGTTTTCGTATGTGCGATCACAGGGGTGAGTGCGCGTGCGCGTTTATTGTCCAAGTTGTACTGTGTAATCATAAAAATAAAAAAAGAACACCATAAAGTACTCTAAACAAACGGAAATGGATTTAATCGATCAAAAATGTGCAAATTAGGGTGATTTTTACAACAAAACATAGTTGGGTGGGAATTTGCAACAAAAAACACTTACCAGTGAGAATTTCAAACTTCAAATGATTTATGAGGTGGTTTAGCAATTAAACCTTCAGAAATAATTTTCTTTTTTTTTGCAAAATCCAGAAATAATTTTCTGCTTCATGAGACAATTTTTTATTTCTAGGTGTAATACCATTGTATTGGAAGAGAATTAGGATCCATATTTTACACTGATTTAGGCTAAATTAATACCAGTCTTCCAAACAGGCTCGAAAGAGTTTTAAAACAACATTGAAGATTGATTTGAAAATGTTAATTGAGATCAAGAGCTTCCGAGTGTTATTCTGTAGTTTTTGATTAAATGACCAACTTCCACATTTTTGGCGTGGCACCCAGAAAAGAACATCAAAATAGAACTAAATTTTAATTGATTACGGATTCTAATGCCACAAAAGCGAAAGGGCCTGTAGCCTACTGGTTACAAGAGCTTCAGTAACACCTAAGGTTCTGGGTTCGACTCCCCTTGGGAGCGAATTTTTCAAGAATTTAACGGCATTTGTGCTTTCAGTGGTAGGTGACGCTCCCGTCGACAGCGAGGCGCCAATGGTGACTTTGTCAATCTCTAGATTGCCGGCTCAGTCTTGGAAGATGCTCATAGGGGTAGGGTTTGCGTACGTGTGTTCATAGGGGTGAGTGTGCGTGCGTTGTGAGTGTCTGAGTTGTACTGTGTAATCTCAAAAAGAAAAAAAGAGCAAAAGAAAGAAAACGAAGACTAGGTTCCTGTATTAAAATGAAGGAGGGCATTAATTTTGGGAGAATTGCCAAAATAGCATCGTTAAGGGAAGCCTTCCCCAGAACACCATCACTAAAAGAGACATCCTCAGTATGCCATACACGACTGCATCTTACCTTGCTAAATACCAACAGGTCACTAAAAGCACTTTATATTCCAATTTTACCCTTTCCTCTTCCTCCATGCGAAGCTCCGTCTTCTTCATCCATGGCGTGGGCCCTGAGGCAGTCCTCTATCACGCCAACCAGCCCAGTGTCTCGCCCACCGCGACGCACGCCTGCCCTGGACGCGTCCACTCGCCGCGCATTGTGCCTGTGCCCCGGACCCACCCGGCCGTTGCGTCACACGCCCTAGCCGCACACGCTCGCCGCGCTAGGCACCCCTTCGGCGGCCACGCTCACGCGTCGCGCTACGTCGCATCCACCTACGACAGTCGCCCCTGCTCATTGATGGCTGTGTGTGCCTGCGGCACTACACCACATGGTGAACGGTTCACAGGGGTAAATTTGGAAGAGAGTGTTGTTTTGGGGCTGTTGGTATTTGGGAAGATCAGATGCACTGGCGGATGGTGTTTTGGGGATGTCATCTTTACTGGTGGTGTTTTGGGGGCGTCCGTTGCCAGTTCTATTTTGGCAATTCTCCCACTAATTCTCAATCGACCAAAAAACGATTTGTCTCACTCGACGTATCTGGTCCGTCGAATCTTTAGTGCACAGTTGTCATTCTTTCTTCTTCCTTCAAATGTCGACGATCTGTTCCAACTCGCCGGTGCATGCTCCTCCACCTATCCCCCCTGTCTTTGTACTTGCCGCAGGTCCGCCACTGCGTTAATTGGTCAGCGACGAGCTCCCCCGCCCCAATCCTGCCTAACCGTCATCTCCTGATGTCTCTGGTGCCACAATCGTCGGGCCGGCCTACCTCCCCGACCTCCTCTTCTAGGCCCGGCGACCTCCCCTCCCAAAATGGAAATCCTAACAAACGCCCCACTCTAACCTTGCCGGAGGTGAGCATCGAGTAAGAAAAGCTTGGTTTCAGCGTGACTGACTGATCAGTGCGGGTTTGGAGTAAATCTGTAAAAAAAAAAGAAGAGAAAAAAACAGGTGAAAGAAGAAGTAGAGTCAGAGTGACTGACTGAATAGTGCGGGTTTGGTTTCTGCCTGCTAGACAGCTCACGGCACCAGGACATCAGGCTGCTGCGGAGGCAGTAACCCTAACAATCTCCTCGCTCCCCATATATATCTCGAGTGGAGACCCTTCCTATTCCCCAATCCCAGCCAGCCGTCGCGCCGCCACTCCACCATGGGGATGAAGAGGACCGCGACCAGAGCCAAGAGAAGGACACTGGAAGAAGATGAAGAGGACCTCGACCGCATCAGCCGCCTTCCCGACGCCGTCCTCGGCGAGATCGTCTCCCTCCTCCCCACCAAGGACGGCGGCCGCACACAGGTAATTTCCTCCCGGTGGCGCCACCTATGGCGCTCCGCCCCTCTCAACTTCGATCTCAAGGACTGGTGGGAGGACATCTCTGATCAGGAGATCTCCGGCATTCTCTCCTCGCACCCGGGCCCCGGTCGCCGCTTCTCCATCCCCGATGAGCTCTGGATTTTCAGCGCGCACCCCGCAGCGACCCTGGACGGCTGGCTGCGGTCCCCCGCCCTCCGCAACCTCCAGGGGCTCGAGTTCGACTACGGCGATCAACGTGCGGCGATCCCGCCGCCGCCGCCGCCGCCGCTGCCGTCTTCTGTGCACAGCCTCTCGCCAACCCTTCGCGTTGCCAGCTTCTCGGGCTGCGGTGGGTTCCCGGATGGAGACAACGCTGGCGCGCTCCAATTTCCGGTTCTCAAGCAGCTGAGCCTTTCCAAGGTAAGCATCTCGGATAGCTCGATGCACGCCTTGCTTGCCGGCTGCCCTGTCCTGGAGAGTCTGCTGCTGTACGATACCAACGGCTGTTCCGGCATCCGAATCAAGTCCCCTAGCCTTAGAAGCATAGGTCTGCATCCACGATGGGAAGACCTCAGCCTGCAACAAGTTGTCATTGAGGACGCCCCCAGTCTGGACAGATTGCTTCTTTTAAAACATTGTTTCAAGGAAATTGTTATCTCGGTTATCTCTGCACCAAACTTGCGTGTTTTGGGACGAGTCTCTGGTGACCAAGCTAGATTCCACTTTGGCGCCACAATCTTTCAGGTTTGTCTGATTCAATCTCATTTTGACCACCACAAGTAACCACAAATCCCTTGCCCAGATCCTCATGTTGCTTTCTGTATCTTGTGCTTTACTCAGGGATCACAACTTATTAGCTTGATGACTCCGATGCCCAATATGAAGGTTTTAGCTTTATCGCAAGGACATCTTAGTTTGGATGTAGTTATAAACTTCATGAAATGCTTTCCTTGCTTGGAAAAGTTGTACATCAAGGTGACTATACTTTCTCAGTGAAATACTTTCTTGTTATTACTTCCTTTTCACTTATAATGATACTTGCTCCGAAGCTAGCTTCTCACCATTTTAGTATTCATTTTGCTTTTCCAGTCTTGTATGCCTGGGGAGAAAAATACGTGGTTTCACAAGTACCAAAATCTTATTAGTACTCTTGATATTCGTTTGAAGGAAATCATGCTTATAAGATATCGAGGCAACAAGTCGCATATTAACTTTGCGAAGTTCTTTGTACTGAATGCAAGAGTGCTACAATCTATGATTCTTGAGACAGATAGCAGCATGAGTGCTGAGTGGATTGAAAGGCAGCATAGACTGCTTCGGACCAAAAATAAGGCTTCGAGTGGTGCCCTTGTTGATTTTGTGTATCATAGTAGTCGGCCTGGACCACTTGGCTGGGTGGGTACTGAGGTTGCACATGATTTGTCAACAGCTGACCCTTTTGTAAGGTTCCGTGATTGGTCCTGTTAGGCTATCTTGTTCGGGCTATATCTCCTTCCGAGGAATATTGTAACTGGTGCTATATTTTGTTTTACCTAGAAAGTGCTGGTTGAGTCTCCAGTCCATTGTGATTTCCCATATGGATACAAGGATCTTATGTAGAAGAAAATATTGTTCATGCACTAAAATGATTTGACCATTTGTTGAGCTCAGTGATAATGCATGTCAATTGTACTTGCTTTGCCACAGATGTGACGGTGATAACGCTTTGTTCTCAACCTAGTTTACACATTGATTTCACTATTCGTAGGCTCTCTTTCTTTCATCCTCTCCAGGTTTGTTGTGTGCACTAGTGGTATACGGCGCGCTTCGCGCCCCGTCTGAGGACTTGATACGTGATTCAAAGAGTTGGCTAAGAAGCAATGGTCAAACGTAGTACCTGATTCACTAGAGGTGTGTGTGTGTTTATATATATGACACATAGAGAAACCTTTAATTTAGATGCCATACATCAATAAATAGTTGCATTACCCGCAAAAAAAATACATAGTTGCGCATCAACAATGTACCTGATACATAGTTGCGCATCAACAATATACCCGTAAATACATAGTACCTGATATTTCTAATGCATTCACCAACAGAATTATAAATTCATGAGGAAATAAATCCAGTGTTACACATTTGTACTTGCACTTTGAATGCAACAGGGTACACACGCCAGGTTCAACATTAGCTAGATTCGATTGCCCAAACCGCGAGGCACTGAGATGTGTGGTATACAACGATATTGCATTGGAAAGAAAAAATAATAGGTGACAATTAGTTTGCACATTTATGCTCACAACCACCATTAGAAATATCCACAAACGGATGTGTTTAAACCAGAACAAGCTCAAGTGGCATTGGACAAAATTAAGCAGCCTAGTTGACACTGATAATACTATATGTGGTATATCCTTCCAAGTGATGAACTTTAATGAAAATCTAAATAGATCGAAAAACTGTACACCATACAGTCAAAATACATGAATATTGAAGGGCAAATTCATGAGCCATCACTGCACAACTGAGATCTGTAGATAAAGGTTGCATCACTTGTCTTGAATGTTTCCTATAGTTGCTTCCGCAGATAAAATAATAACATGAAGGCATCACAGTAAGAACAAACAATAATAGATGATCCATTATCTGTAGCAAAGTAGGTCAGGCTAGCTGTTTTGTTCTGCAGTGAGTCATTTTCCACAGGACAGTAAGAGATGGTCAGTTAATGTAGAAATAAAGTTAGCTAAGTGCACCTATTGATAAGTATATTCAGATGATTACTGATGGATTGATTGATGTGCGACTATTTATCAGGGGAAGACGGCCTATTCTATGGACCAGACAACACATGCATATAGGTCAAGGAAATTTCTGTTTTCCGCACCTATATGTTGATTAATTAGCTTTCTACATTATCACAGATTCTTTGCCCAAAGTTAAGGCTTGAAATTGAAGGGTTCTATGGGAAGCTTGTTTATCTTACCACTTTCAATTTCTGCACTGATAAAATAAAATCTCAGACAAAAGTGCCACATTGCAAATGATTAGTCATATAAGTAGGATGCCTTTGGGCCTCCGTTTCTTCAGCAACCTACTTAGTATATCAAAAGCCCTCGTTAGGCATCACAAGATGAAACAGGACATGTAATGATGGTGATCAGAAGACTAAAAGATCTCCCAAAAAGTGAAATTGTCTCATCCTTACACCGGCTCAGCTCGCTGCCGCATCCCTCAGCTAGAGTAAGAGCATTACCATTTTCACGCTGTGAGTGTCTGAAAGAATGCAATAATCAGCAACTCATATCAATGTCAAGTTTTAAGAACTATCCTTAGCTTCACAAGAGATACGGAATGAAATCTGAATATGATAATATACTTGACCAAGTTATTTGATAGTCCTTACATATAAAAGACTTATTAGCTATACTTCAGATTATAGGCATGATGTCCCTAAAGGCTGAAAATACCAAAAATCTGAAAACGCCATCAGAAGAATAGGATTCAACACGGCTTTACAATTTTCATAATTCTTTTTTGAACTACTGCATCCATGGAGCACTACATGATGAGATGCCAAAAATATTTTATGAGACCACTGCAGTACCATAGAATGAAAACTAAAATATAATTATGTCATAGTAGATATTAGGATAAAGTCATGTCTATAGGTTCAGCAAAGCAAGGCAAACTGCATAAATACCTAACAACAGCTGAACATCAACATATTCATGGTACAATAGATCAACAACAGATTCTGCAGCAAGTATGCTTCAAAAGAAAGCAATCAGCAATCTGTTCCACCATTAATCACAGCAAGCCATCTTGGGCGATCAGAAGTGAGGAAATCAATTACAGGAACAACAACAACAAAGCCTTTTTATCCCAAGCAAGTTGGGGTAGCAATTATAGGAACAAGGAGGGGAAAATATCTATGTTAAAGGATTCACCATACCCGAACCTATTTATGAGCAAGCCAATGACCCACACATCTTCAAGTTACAAACTCTGCTTCAGAAATGAGGAAATCAATTATTAGGACAACACTACACCATGACCCGGCTATGGCAACAGTCTCTACTGTCGGCAAAAGCTTCCTGTACCGACAGAAAAAGTGTCGGCAAAAGTTTTGCCGACATAACAAAAACAGTCGCGCTACAAGCCGTCGGGAAAAGCTATCCCGACAGTTATCATCAATGCCGACAGTTAGTGTGTAGCTAATTCTGTTACCTACGCCGACAGTTATCACCTATGCCGACAGTTATCTTTTACCGACAGTTGCCACCTACGCCGACAGTTATTATCGTACCCCATTTCTGGAAAACTAGCGCTTACCGTATCAGTCCCTGGATCAGACGCTGATACGACGCTTACACAGAATGACATCACAGTCTCATACCCTTTTTATAATATTACCAATCTCATACAAGCCCTTTTATTACACAAAAGGTCTTACAACAAAGGCCAGCGGCCTGACCACAAGAACAGACAACACACCGAAAAGTCTAATCGAGTGTGGTCTTTGCTTTCGCGTTGTCCAATACCGTGGAACACGGCTTTCCGGAAAGATTCATAACCTCGGCCGAGGGTGCACATTTTCCCACAAGGTAGATCAGTCCTCCACCGGTTTCCCGGCTTGAACTTTGCTACTAAAGGTCCCATACCTGCCAGTATCTCCACGGCATCCACCCACGGGCCAAACCAGGGGTCCATGAAAGCATGGCTCAAAAAGGAGTCTCCGACCGGACCTCGAAACCCAACTGGCCCGAGTCTGCTCCTGGTCCCCGTATACTCCGCAAACCGGGTGGGTACCGAGATCAACTGTAGGGTGTGGTTCCAATCCCCATCCCATACTGGGCTTGTGGCTGCGCGTATAGTGCTAGGCAAAGGTGGCACAAGAACCGGTCCTTATACGACCGAAGCAGGCACTCCAAAAGCTATCCTCCCCGAGGCATAGCGTCCCAGAGGTATCCTCCCCACTGAGGACTACCTCGCCTGCTCCCGCCAAAACATCCCCCCACTATGGGTTGCACTTATCATTAATCCCACCATTTCACATTTACACACACCACCAAGACTCACGCATTTTACACGAAAATCATGTGAGCAGGATTAATTAAACACATATGGTGAAAGTCCTAAGCGGCAAAGCAATCCAACATATCATTAAGGAGTTTAATGATGTTGGTTCCTAGGGTTAACAAGGGATCAGGATATATCCAAGTCAAGGCGTGGCAAACAATTATTGCATAGGACCTTCTAGCATTTAAATCCATTTAAATACCATGCACATTTAATTGTAAACAGCTCTAAATAGGATATTTTGCAAACATAGGATCAACATGATCAAAGGGAGTTAGACTTGCCTTCACAAAAGTCTTCTTCTTCTAAGTCCTCGTATTCCAAATCATCGGGCTCTTCTTCAAGGACTTGATTATCTAGCGATAAAAGAAAATAAATCTACCGCTCAAGCAATGAACAAGCAATAAATCAAATAAAACCAAATAGAGACCAAGGTTAGATTGGATCTGGTGGCAATGAATTTTAGATGAATTTTGGCGAAAGAATTGCCAAAATCAGAGTTGAAACGGAGGAGATATCGATTATTCAATTTTTAGGAAAGGAAATTAATCAGGATTAAGCCAACTTAATAAGGCATTGCCATAATCCTAATTAATCTGGAGTGATCAAGGGTTGAAAAAATGTTTAGAAGGGCGTAAAGTATTTTTAGGAATTTTTTGAGATTTTTCTGATATTGGAAATTGCTCGGATATAGATGTGTGTACACTAGCCGGGTGCACTTAGCATTTTCCTGAGAGAAAGAGAGACTGACAGATGGGTCCAGGGGATCTGAGGGCTTATTTGCAAGAATAGAATTATTATGAGGGCTTATTGGTAAAAATAGAAAGTCAACAGGGACCTATCTGTAATTTTGGAAAAGTTCAGGGGTCTTGGTGTAAAAAGACAGGGGTCGAAATGTAATTACAGAGAAGTTTGGGGATTTTTCTGTAAAATGACAGGACCAAAACATAAATTCTTAAGGCTTAGGGGCTTATCAGCAAAAATACAGGGCCCCGGGGATTTTCAGGTTTTCTGGGATTATTTTTGAACGGGAAATCCCGTGGACTAAGTCCACAGGCTTGTGGACCGGGTGGCGGCGGCGGTCCACCGGTCCACGGTGGACCGGGCGGCGCGCATGGCGGCTGTTTGCCGGCTTGCTCGCCGGCGGCGGGGAGGGGGGGGGGGGGGGACGACGGGCGACGGGATCATGTGGATGGGGTCAGGCGTGCGACAGCGGTGCCGTGGAGGCCACGTGTCGACGTGAAGGGGGACGGGAGCGGCGGCGCGGCGTCGCCGGAGTGGGGCGGCGCTCCGGCGAGCAAGGGGGAAGGCTGTGCGCAAGCACGGGAAAGGGAGAGGAACGGCGTGCGAGGTGCGCGAGAGCACGGTGGGCGTGGCGCGCCTCAGGCCGAGGCCGGACGCGGCCGGAGAGGGGTCGGCGGCGAGGGTGTGCGGCGGCGGTGACCGGCGCACGGCGCGAAGCCTTTGGAGGCGCCAGAGGGAGAGAGGAGAGAGGGGGAGCTCACCTCGCGTCCAGGGATGGCGGAGGAGCTCCGAGGAGCGGGGAACTCCTGTCGGGGATCTCTCCGGAGAGAGAGAGGAGGAGGGGAAGGAGAAATGGAGGTGAGGCTCCGGAGGGGGGGGCTCGGTGCGGCTTTATTGGCGGCGAAGGCGGTGGAGGGATGGCTACGTAGCGCACGCGGCACGGAAAGGGGAGAGGCGGTGGCCACAGTAGGGCGGTGCGGCGGCTGACGTCGGCGACGGTATGGGCGGCGGCGTGGTGATGCGACCGGACGGGAGGAGGAGGACGGCGGTGGGGTCCACACGTCGGTGAGAGGAGGGAGCGGGTTGGGCTGCGCTGGGCCGGAGAAGAAGTTGGGCCGCGACGGGCTGGTGCCGGCGGAGAAGAAAAGAAAGGGAGGCTGGGCCGGGAGAGAAGGAGATGGGCCGGGAGAAGAGAGAAGGGAAGAGGGGCGGCCCGAGAAGAAAGAAAAAGGTTTAATCTTTTTCTGGAATTTGAATTTGAAGGAATTTCAAATTCAAACTAAAACACAAATCAAACAAACACTCAAAATAAAGCCAATAAAACTCAGAGATGCATATGTTGGGTTTTGTGCAAGTTTTAAAAATGAAAAATTTTAAAATTGAGGTGGTTTGGCTAACTTTAATCACACACTTCATTTTAATTTGTTCTATATTTGAAAAATTTCAAATTTTCAGTGAAATTTAATTATGGGCAAAAATTGGGGTGTGACAGTTATCCATTTTTGCCGACAGTTTTTCTGTTGCAAATGGACAGCAGCGCCATATGCTGCTACATGGCCATCTGTGACAATGTAACTGTCGGCATAGCTGCTGGAAAACATATTTAAATACAGTATTGATATTCAAATGGAGCAGAACAGGTGCATCCAAAAGCAAGACAAACTTTACTAGCTTAGTAGTCACAGTCCAGCAACAATCACTTGATGGAAGTCACACAGATCCACAAGCAACAATTATTCATAGATAAATTGAAGATTTCACAAGGGTCATAACCATCAATCACAAGTCACACTGTAAATCACAAAAAAGCGTTGCTTAAGATCAAATCCTAACTGAACATGGAATTCGGATCTCAATTCATATGCTCTAGTTGCTGCAGAGGAGATCTTAAGCCCAGATAACCTCAAACCTATTCATGTACCAAAGATTTGCCAAATCATAACACTTCGAACTCCACTTCATGCATTTAGCAGCAAACCCTCTTCACATCCAATTTTCTGAAGAATCTACCAAGAAGTAAATGAAAAGTCAGCATGCAGTGGTTCACTAAATGTAGTAAAAGTACTCAGAGCTGCAAGAAACATTAGTTGGTTTTGAAATCACTTCATTTGCTTGTAGATTTCCCATCAGAAAAATGAAATCTGAACAGATACACTAGTAATATTCTGAGATTCTTTTCGCAAAAAAAATATATATATTCTGAGATTCAAAGTCACACAGAACGCGGAACGTGGCCAAGTTCCTCGACCGGAAACTTCGTTCCAAAACGAGGAACGGGAACGAAGCGGTACTAGACTAACTCGTGGTTCATATTCTTGCCTTGTGATATACAAGACTATATCAGACTAGTACAACCATATGAAGGTTTCTTTATATCACAAGGCAAGAATATGAACCACGAGTTCAATCTGCATAGCTTACTATACTAGCATATATCCATTCTGGAGACCACACTTTGACTACACAGATTTACCATATGACTAAACACTAACATAAGTATGTTTGTTCAGAATAAAACGAAACCATACCAGCAGCGTTTTGACTGTTCCATTCCGTCCTTCGCCTTTACCCATTCTTACCCTTCACTTGTGGCCATTCCATCCTGCAATATTCTTCTTTTCCTCTCCATGTAAAACTGAAAAAAAACATTTATCAGCAGCTAATAGAAAATATGGTAGCACATCAATGGTTCGATAGGACAGAAATTGTCCAAACAATAAAAGTTGGTATTTTAATTTGTTACATTTGGGCAGAATAAAGCCGTAGCTTAAACAGAGGATTTTTTTTTTGATAAACAGAGTAGAGAGATGGTTAAGATTCATTTCAATGATAAAATTGTAAAAGTTCTATATGGCGAACCTTCTCAATGATTTTGTTGCTACTTAATAGAATCCACAGGTTAAGGTTCCATAAACATTTCTGTAGATCACTTCTCAAACACTTGTTGGATTTTTCGGTACCCGAAGATGTCAAGAATTAATTATTAGGACTACATCACATGATAAGTGTCTTAGTACAGTGATTGCAATAACCGTCAACAGATTTATTTTTTTTTGAAACAAGCCGTCAACAGATTACTTGAACTGAATACTATTTTTTCAGAAGTAAAATTCAATCACTGAGTCTGCACAACACATAATCATTTTAATAATAGTCAAATCCTCTTTGTTGCATCATAATTAAGGACAATGATATGTCTCAGCCTACTACTGAAAAATCCTAGTGTGGATCAGAACAATACGTAATCATCCTACTACTGAAAAATCATATATTTGTCCGTTGGGCTACTGGTATCATCAATCACAGAACATGCAGAAAAAGTGAAAAACCATGGCTAGAAAGAACCGTATTTATTAATCTAATCAAAACTCAGGGGAAGCAGAGTACGGAAGATAAATCCACAATCTTGCATCGTACTGGCATGCCTAATAAAAAAATCCTTTCCAGTTTCCACTTACATGGGCAGGGATCTATCTTGCTGCTCCCGCTCTCGTCGGGGTGGATCCACTCCAGGGCAGTGGAGTCAGCGCAGACGCCCCAGCCGCACGGATCTCCGCCCCACCCTGCTGCGACAGGAGAGGAGTGGCAGGTAAAGGAACAAGCAGCAGAGAGCGGCGTGGCTTCGCGCTCTGCTTGCCGGCGCAGCTGGTCTTGTTGACTTCACTCGCGCTGTTCGAGCCGGCCTCGTGTGGCCGCTTGCGGAGGCTGTCTGCCGCATCTCCGGTCGCGCTTGTTCGACCTCCAGCAGGCTGCGGATGCGCGGATGGGCATGGCTGATGGCTGAAGAAGCCAAGCTGGTGACGGGGAGCTCGATTTGTAGGCTACTTCGGCAGATCTGGTGGAGGAGTTGCGCGGGGGCGGCGGGGCGGGCTGCTGCATCAGCCAGGGAGGCAGGGAGACGCGGCTGTGTGGTGAGAATCTGAGAGCGAGAAGCGATAAGACCTGGAAGGGGTGGAGAGGCGAGCGCACACGAGGCGAGATTGAAGAGGAATGAACTAAAATTTCGGGTCCGGCTCACCGGGTACAACACCATGGCCGACCCTTTGTTCGCCGTCCTAGCCATCTGCCGACAGATAACATGTTGCCAAGCCTACGCCGACAGTTCTAATTAATACCGACATATTATTTGTGGGCGCACTCATCCATTACCGACAGAATAATTGTTGGTGAATTGGGATACATTTCCCCACCATTGCTGGGTAGGGAATATGTGCTCTTTCCCTACACTTCACTGTGGGCAAAAGCTGGCTGTGGTGTAGTGCAAAGAGGGAGAAAACCTCTAGGTTAAAGGACTGTCTGAAGCTGTTTCTGAAAAAGATAATTGGCCATATTTAGCAAAAAACAGTAAAAATGGTCAAAGAATATATCATACTTCACTCTTCAATCAGTTTAGTGCTGCTTCATTGTCCTTGGCCTTGATCAAGACATACTGCCAACAACAGGATTTGTCCATAAAAAAGGATACAGAAGAACAGGCAAAGAAAATGACAAGGAATTAAATATGATGATAGACTGATGAGAGAACTAAATCAAATGCTAAGATCCAAAGAAGCTGTCACCTTTTACAAGAAAACCAGTTGCACCAGTTATCAGAAATTTCTTGCCCCTAAGCAGTTGCACAATTCCAATACCTTTCGTGTGACCTGACCCACACATCTCCAAGTTACAAACTCTGACTAATACTCCCTCCATACTTAGAATTATGGTCGTTCTAGGTGTTCAGCCAGATTTCACAAAACTAGTCGTTGTCCAAGTTACGAAATTGCCCCCAGGCGTGGTCTGGTGTCGCTCGTTCCCGATGCGACGAATTAATCAGCATGGTTGGCTGGCATCTAGTCTTCTTCGCCGAGGAGTCTTTAATCACGCGGCCTCGCTCGCTACCCATCATAGGAAAAGCTGTGCCTTTGCTAAGATCCTGCACGATGGCCATGACAAATCGAAGCTCATGAACGTGGTCATCTTGCCTGACTCGACGAAACGAAGGCAGACCTCGCGGCGGAGGACGTCGCGCCAGACGATGTCAAGCTGGACGGCGACGCCTTGCAGGAGATCAAGCTCGACTGCTACACGCCGGAGGACATCAAGCTCGACGCGCTGCGTCGAACGAAATACATCACGGTCGACGACGATGCACCTGATCATTTGCTGCAACAAAATACAACAAGCTTTATTTACCCAGAATCATTTGCTGGGGAAATTTACTTCAGAAATATAAATCAGTAAGCGTTGCACTAACAGCGAAAAAAGAGGATAGCTGAACGAAAAGAATTCTAACATGAAGAGATTCTAACTATCACAAATCATCTCTAGGTATATTTGAAAAAGGTTAGAGTGAGAACCAAGAAATATTATATTCACTATCATTAACCAACCAACATCTTAATTTGAAGGCACCAGCAATATAATGCCAGCACCAAGATATATCCTGTTACCAAGAAGGGAGGAACAGGACACAGCTATACGAAAACATAGTTGTATCAAAAAAAGAACATAACCTGCAGCTTACACAGCAATTGTTGTCCCACGACAGCATGTAGACTCAAAAAAAATATCCATTGCATTGCAAGCAGTGTTTTGAAAATCTTCCTCAAGCTTTCACTGGACTGCACCGGTTTTTTAATGCCTAGAAGACTAAAAAACATTTATGGCACAGAATGGAGAACAAGAAATATAATTGACGGGCAAAGTTTGCAAAAGGAAGAAAAAAAAGAAAGAAACAAGGCACAGAACTCATCCCCTGATGGCAGCAGCATGTCTCAACATTAGGGAACTTCATATTTTCTTACATGCTATTCTGAACATAGGAAACAATAGAACAACAAAAGGTACACCAGTGGAAAAGATAGGATAGTAGTTCTATTTTGCGAAAGGTGAGAACCAATAATGCTAATCAAATTGAGCAGTGGCAATTGGTGGCATAGCTGAACTAAATATCCACCACATCCATGGAGGATTCAAATACTGAAAGATCAAAATAGAGGAATATTTGTATTAGTGAAATGCTCAAATGCTAATGCTTTGAGACTTGTCATATATTTGAATGAACAGAATACAATCTAGTCATTTTTGCAAAAACAAATCCTACTTATCATTTGTGACTGTATATCATCTTTTCTGTTTGTGGATCGATCATATAGGTACAGAGGTGCCTTTCCACTCTTGAAGAGCAATTTCTAGATGTCGTCACCCGATTATTCGGGAGAACGACAAATATTTGGATCGAGGGAGCAGCGAACAATTGAAGAACAATCTAGGGCACACGAGGATTTTTAGACTGGTTTAGGCCTCGCGAAGTCTAATAACCCTACGTCCAGTATGATGCGTGTTGAATATGGCGGTGCCTCTGCTAGGGTTGCAGAAAACGTCTGATACCTCCTCATCGGGGGATTACATGTATATTTATAGGCTAGTTACCACCTCTAAGAGTCCTTGCCTTACTCTACAAGACTTCCGATCTATAGTAACATATTCGGAGTCTACCTACAAGTCCTCTTTCGTGTAACACAAGTCTTCTGTAAACACATAATTAAATCTTCGAGAATATCTGAAAATATAGGTTACGACACTAGATATTCCAAAGAACACAAAAAACTCCATTGTCCAGTTTGTGCATATATTTATATAGAGGGAGCAATACTCCTAAGCAACTTGTGAACAACTCGACCATTTTAACTTCTAAGACAGGTAACAGCCAACAAACCTGAAAGCACTTGCAGAGAAGTAAACACAGCACACACAAAAAAAAAATTCTATATTGATAATCTCAGCACAAAAGATGTGGTATTACCTTGAGAGAGAAATAATGGCAGCCCGAAAAAAAGCTGAGCATTGTTAGCTTCAAACAATAGCGACACAACAAACATTGCCAATTCCTATCCACCATCTTAAAACTAAACAATCATGGTTTACAGCTTCAAAATTTCTGCCTGATCCTATGATCGGAAGGTATTTATTTTGTTGTCACAAATTTAGAGCAACTGAACAAAGAAGAATGTGTCAAGTTTTTTTTCACTCATCAGAAGTCAAGGTCACTGAATTTTTTGTGGCACCAGAAAAGCAAGATGATGGCCAATAAAGATTCTGCAAAGCTGGTGCCTTCTCTAGATAAATTAAGATTCAACTTCATCAGGTCTAAAACCATGAGGGGCTATTGTATTGCCCAGTTGACAACTATAGCTAGTTATTTAGAGGGTCTAGCAGCCAATGGCTTCAAGTCAAGAGAGGTTATGGATGTATGAAATAGAACATATGGTTTTCTTATTATGGCACAGATTCATAAATCAGAACTATCACTAGGTAATATATGCCGAGCCAGTATTGTATTACATATGAACCATACAAAAAATGGCAGGAATGAGACAAACCTATCTGATTCCAAAAAAAACTCGAGCAACCATATTGATAACCCTGATGCATATATCATCAATCTCTCAAAACCTTTTCAGTCCCAATCAACCTAGCAGAATGGTCGCATAGATATATTTCATACCATTCCTCGGAATCACCAAGTTCGACAAAATGTAATGTTCCATATACTTTTATATGTTATTTCCAGATTCACAGTTTCATCAGACTATTTATTCCAAGAGTTTACCCGGCACTGTAACCAGGCGCCGATTACCATCGTGTGGTAAAGTGAATAATTACAGACGTGGGCATCATCGGGTGCGCGACGGGCAACGGACTCGACCAGAGGAGGAAATGTATCTATGGGAGAGTTAGAGAGGTAGCAGACTCATGGTTCTCGTTACTTTCTTTGTCCTATCTTTTTGTTGGCTGATGGGTGGAGTTGTCGGGCAGGAATAATCATCTCTAAGGGCTCCTTTGGTTACCGCATTCCCCGCGGGGATCCCGGCCCGTATCTGGGGTCGCCAGCACACGTGCCAATAGTCCCCGGGTCGCGTGCACCATTTGGCAGCCCACCACGAGGGAAAGCCGCGCCCCGGTTTGGACAGGGTTTGACGGGGCAGTATCCTCGCCTTCGAAGGCCGGGAAGCCCGTCCCATCCACTTCCATGTTGTCTCACCCTCCCGATGCTAGGGGACACCTTCTCTTCCCCTCGCGATTCCTCGGTCGCTCAGGCCTACTCCGCTCCGCCAGCGTGCTCTTATATCAACGCGAGGCCTCCTCTCGACTCGCCCAAGGTGAGCGCTGTCGCCTCCTCCGCTCCGCTGTCACAACATCGTCTACATGAGTCCTCCTGCCGACCATCCCGAGGAGAGCGCTTCTGCCTCCTCTGCAGTTCGCGCAGCTGGCACTTCCAAAGGCAGGCAAACCAGCGACCCTAGTGCCAGGGGCGCGCACCCGGGGTAGGAGCGTGCAAGGATTGCCCCGGTGGGTGAATCCAGCGCCTGCAATGACATCTTCTCGCGCCTCTTTGAAAGTACGCCCGGCCTTGACGAGCTCACCATCACCAAATTGTGACCCAGGTCATCGTTATATTCTAAACTCACATCAAAGGAAGGAAGATTCGACCAAGGAAATTTTTCAATCCTGGGGCAGCACAACTAATTAACAAACCAAAGGAATCAGGTCATTCCTGGTTGGATCAAAACTCCAGTCTACGATAATGATGGTGATAGGATTAAAAGAGGGATGAGAACATCACCGAGAGAAGAAATGGAATCAGGATCTTAAGCGATCTATTCTTCAATCTGCAGCTGGGAACATGACAAATAGAACCACGATGGCTGCTGGCTCCATGAACCTGGACTCCACGATAGCAGACCATATATATATCTCTACTATATTATACATTATATATTATCTCTACTACTTAAAAAGGCTATCAAACGTGACATGTCTGCAAAGTTTGGGCCTGGCGGGGGTCGTCAGACTGGGCTTTCAGGCTTTCAGGCCTCTGCCGCCTGAGTCCGACTCAGATTTATTTCTTTTATACGTGGAAAAATCCCCCCCCCCCCTCCCCCCCGCCCCCGGAAATAAATTGTGTGCGGCCGGTTCGCAAACGGGCGCTGTGCGGCCCTGCTTTGGATTCCTGCCGCGTGGCCGGCGCTGCCAATCCGACGCCCAGCGCCCGCACGTCTCCTTGCGAGTTGCGACGCTCGGCTCGCAGGCAACGCACGGCTCGAACTGATGGTCCTAGGCTCCTAGCCATTTACGAATCGAGCCGGTGGAAAAACGAATGAAGAATGGAACTGAGTTGACTAACGACGCCGAATCTTGGTGTGCCTTTCTGCCCTAGTTCCCCAGGCTCCGCCGTCAAGGGCCTCAAGGCCATGGCCGAGATGCTAATGCCGTCCAACCTCTCTCTCGTACGTACTACTCGACGACGGGCTGAACGCCGCGGGCGCCGAGGTGGGAGTAGGAAGACAGAGAGGAGGCCTACGCGTCGATGTTCAGTAGCATGCCGCACTTGTGGAGGCGAGCACGTGTATCCGGCAGCACACCATGAAATCATTGAGCTTCTATCGCCGGCAAAGGCGGTGGCCGGAGGCGGAGGTCGAACGCGAGCGCGGGGATGAAGGAGGCGGGAACTGCGGCAGCGGCAAGACGTGAGCCAAGCCGTGGGCATCGCCTGGGAGCCGAAGCGGAGCGTCGCAAGGAGACGTGCGGGCGTTGGGCGTCGGATGGGCAGCGCCGGCCACGCGGCAGGAATCCAGAGCAGGGCCGCACAGCGCACGTTTGCGAACCGGCCGCACACAATTTATTTCCCCCGCCCCCCTTCAAAAAAAAAAAAACGCCTCAATGAAGCCTGGCCAGCCTTCGTCGCGTGCTCCTTGAGGTTCGCGCAGGGTATTCCGATTTCCAAGTGACCAGAGGCAGCCACTGCTAGAATACCTCCTCTGTTTTCCATGCACTCGCGCTCTCTCTCTCTCTCTCTCTCTCTCTCTCTCTTTCTCTTCTTATGTGTTTGACTACTGGAAACCGTTGCTTGCCTTGTTAACTGGAGATGTTGTTTCTCAAGTTCAGGATCAGTTTAAAGACTTGAATCTGGACTTACTACTTTGTTAACTGAAAAAGGAAGAAAAAAAACAACTATACATCTACAACTTATTGACTGACTACGAAAATCTGAACTTTGATAAGAGGAATCAAAAAACTAACGAATGGATTCAAGTCGAGCTCAGTTCAAATTGACATGAAAATCGAGCTCAAACGATAGAGGGACGAAAATTGACATATGACGAGTAGAGATCGCTTTACTTGAAAACTTACTCACTCCCGTAGCAATGCACGGGCAATTTGCTAGTATACATAAAAAGGATATCAAACGTGTAATCCTGTCGTCATCGCATCGTTTCAGGCTTTCAGCCCTCTGCCATCGGTCTGCCAGATCTATGCGGGTTCTTTTGTCAGCCCGCATCGCCCGTCTGCTCTTGCCCCCTATTGCTAATCTGCCCTGTGCCAAGTCAGCAGCTTCAACCAGATAAGTTCATGACAGACTCCACCTCCGGAACGAGCGCGCGTCTCAGCATATACAATACAAATTACTCGCGTGTCCACCTCGACAGAGCTCCGCTTCTGCCTCAGCGCGTCCGCAGCGCACACGCCGCTGGTTGAAAAAGTTTATAAACATGTAATACTCCATGTCTTGCTTATGATGGTTCCAAGTACTCCATGTGTTATCTTCTCTGTAACTTGCCTATGATGGTTCCAGTAGTCCATGTGTTATGTTTATGTATGGATCTATAATCGTTCTTGTTACAACAGTGATGAATTGTTCATGGTCTATTGGCTTTGTTGAAGAGTAAACATCTATGCTATCCGTATGCCTCTATGCCAACAAGGTATTTGGTGTGCCGATTGTGGCAAGGGAGCCATCACATAAGTAATTGAATGAGTACCCAGCATGATGCTGCGGGAGTGTAGGACAATTTTATGTGGACATTGGATGAAAGAGTAAAGAAGCAAAGTTTGTGCACAACAGCTTATTCTGTTACAAATTGCAGTCAAACCTTAAAGGATGATGAGAAACCCCTCACTCCAAGCATGTGAATTTAGTATGGAGACCCTACAAATTAAGATTACTTGAGCTTATATATGCCCACCTCACCGTGATGCCTTATTAAGTTCTCCTGGATCGTCTGATTAATGTATTTGATTTTTTTTTTTTTTGAGAAAAAGCATCTTACCCTGAGAGTATAAACCATGTATCAATGTTCAGCAATTCAAGTTTTATAGCTTTAGTTTCACCTAAAAATGAAGGTAACCAGAGCTCCAATGTGAGTAATATTTATTATAAAATTGTAAAATATGTTCTTTTTGTGAAGCATGGCTTATTGTATTCAGTCTCAGTGCAAACTACCGAATCTGGATTATAACATTTTTGAAATGACATTTGAAGATAAATAAAGAAGATCGAAATCCAGTTTTGAAAGAGAAAAATTAGCATCAAACGTAGACTGAAACATAAATGTGTTATTGACTTCATGGACATACAACAGAAACCATAATTCCACTCCACATAATTAATTTGATAGAAATCAATGATAACAACTCAATATTTGCATAGATTAAAAGTACATGAACCTTCAAATTGATGTCACCATACATAGTATGAATTTATAAAAGGCGACATTAAAGGGAGCAAAGTAACTTTTTTTTCTACCCGCAAAAAATGGGGAGCAAAAAACGACGCTATTTGCTAATTGCAGACGTATTTGTATTTGCTACCTGAAAAACTGAAAGGGAACGGAAAGCAAAAGTGATTCACAGCCCAGAGACATAGAAAAAACCTCTTGACCACCATAGACAACACTTCGTCAATGGTGTTGCCTGTGCAACATTCACCTTTTGTTTGATTCACAGCCCAGAGACATAGCTTCACTATAACTTTGGAACAAGTCTCCTAAGGACATGACATTTTGTGAATTTTTGATTTGAAAGAGCAGAAAGAGTTGCCCCTGATAATGGAGTTGCCTGTGCGACATTAACCTTTGTTTGCTTTGTTCATGCCAGGAAGCTGAATGAAATCATCATGCATGTAGTTAGCGGGAGCTATACATACTAGCACTCTGGATAGGTTTGTTCGGTAGTGATGTTTTCATTGGTTCATCACTCGCAGTGCGGTGTTGACCCTAATTGAAGTCAGTGGAGGACATGCCTTTGGAGCTTGGGCATTTCATGTGCTCAGGCTGGGCATTCCAGAGAGGTTGATACTTGTTACTACTGTCATGTGGATTTGGTGGGGAGAAAGAAACAGAATCCGGGAAGGAGAGCAGAGTAGAAGTGTTGGCATTTTAGAACATATTGTGAGAAAGAAAGTCGTAGGAAAGCATCATGGAAAAGACCGGAGCTGGGTTTCCTCAAGATTAACACAGATGCAGCTTTTGACACCACATAAAATGGCAAACCAAATGCTCCACAGATGCTCAACTTGGTACAATCCATGGATTTATAGCTTTGCAAAAAAGCTCATCATGTTCTTACCAAAGAGGTTTCTTTTTGCTAGGATGCCAAAGAGATTAGATAACAAAATGATATATGTACATGCGCAATAAGGTGTACAATCGAAAACTGACAACACCAATAGCTCTTAACCAATAAAAAATATATCTTTCCTATTGGCGAAATACAGTTTCAAG
The DNA here is from genome assembly GCA_012490785.1 of Eragrostis nindensis. Taxonomy (NCBI): domain Eukaryota; kingdom Viridiplantae; phylum Streptophyta; class Magnoliopsida; order Poales; family Poaceae; genus Eragrostis; species Eragrostis nindensis. Next base: position 430,101 of record JAAXCT010000329.1, read on the forward strand.
ATACAGAGACAACAGTGTCAAAACACGACAAACAAGTACCAATCAAGTTTGGAAAATGTAGTCCCATGGAAGAAAATTAGACCCAATGATGAAACCTTACAAAAGGGTCGGCTGACAGATCATGTACTTGCTTAGCACTTATATGGTAAGATGGCTCAGTAACAGTATTACGTGAAACAAAATCAAAGCACGCACTCTTTGAAGCCCTCTTTTTGATCAACAGCAGCCTATATATTTTGCCTTCCAATCCACGCACTTCTAATATTTCCAACTTGCTGTAACTCACGCGTCATTGACTCTAGCAATCTTGCATGTAATACAAAGAACTTGGCAAAGTTAGCATTTGTTCTGTTGCCCAGATAGTTTGTAAGCACAATTTTCTTCAGGCGGATATCAAGAGTACTGATAAGATTCTTATATTTATGACACCCTGAACTTTTCTCTCCCACCTGTTGTTTCAAAAAATGCAAAACGAAAATAAAAAAAAGTTGTCAATTAGCTTAAAACAAAGTACCAAAGCAATAGCAAGCCAGAAAGGAATGCATATGCAGGTGCGCTTATTGGAGAGTTCAGTCACCTTGATGTACAGTTTCTCCACGCAGGGAAAGCATTTCATGAAGTCAATAACCACATCCAAACTGATATTCATATGTGCTAGAGCTAAAACCTTCACACTGCGCACCACCATCATCAAGCTAACAATGTGTGATCCCTGAGTCAAGCAAAGAATATTAAGAACATAATGACAGCAGAACCAATAATGTGAATGTGAGAAGGGCGCAGCACGGAGCCGCAGAGATACCTCAAAAACGATGTTGCCAAGCTGGATTCTGGGGAAGGCCTCGGAGAGCTGCCCCAAAAAATCCAATCTTGGTGCAGAGACCACCGAGATGTCCATGTTCAAGCCTCTAGAAAGCAGTAATCTTTCCAGACAGGGGGCATCCTTGATGATGAGCTGTTGTAACCCGTGACTGCTCCAACCACGACGCGCACCCATGCTTCTAATCGTAGGGGACACGATTTCCACTCGAGGACAGCCATGATTGCTGTCAAGCATCAAGCTTTGCAGGTCAGGGCAGCCCGCAATCAAGGTATGCAGTGAGCTCTGCGAAATGACGACATCCCGAAGACTCAGCTGCTCGAGAACCGGGAAGCGAAGCATGATGGCGTTGTCTCCATCGGGGAATTTGCAACCGCCGAAGCTTGCGACGCGGAGGGTGCCGGAGAAGCTGTGTGCTGATGCCAGCAGTGGAGGCGTACGTTCCGCAGGCCAAGGTGCGTGGTCCAACTCGAGCTCCTGGAGGTTGTTGAGCGCCGGGGAACGGAGCCAGCCTTCCAGGCTGACGGCCTTGCCGCAGTACAAGGAATCGAGAACCGGCGGCCGGGGCCCTGGTGCGAGGAGAGAACACCGGAGATCTGGTCGAAGCGGATGCGCTGGCGGATGCGGCAGTGCAGGAGGTCGATGTTGAGAGGGGCGGAGCGCCAGATGTGGCGCCACCGGGAGGAGATCACCTGCGTGCGGCCGCCGTCCTTGGTGGGGAGGAGGGCGACGATGTCGCCGAGGATGGCGTCGGGCAGGCGGCTGATGCGGTCGACGGGCTTCTCTTCTTGTTCCAGTCTCCGCTTCTTGGCTCTGGTCAGCATTCCCATGGCGGCGCGGCGGCCGATCCGATGGGTACGGACCGAATGGGATCGAGCTCTTATACCTAGACGGTGCTAGACCAGCAGAGGGCTCCTTGAGCTCTTATACCTAAACCCTAGCAGTGGTCCTCGCGGCCCATTTAGCCCAGTTACTGAACGACGACCTTCCTGTCCTGTTGCCGGCTGCCGCCGCAGTCAACAATATTAAAACAGGTAAAACTTTTCTGTAAACAAAAAGGATAAAACTTAACTTTTTTACAACCGCGAATATATTAGATCTTTCCAACCTCTGTATCAAAACAATGCATATAGCTATAATAATTACACAAAATCCATATTCAATCATAACTTCCCCTTTGAATGCACAAGTAACAAGTTGGGCATAAGGATTCACAAAATTACAATCGAATTTTGACAAGGGAGATTGCCAGATTAAAAGACGGAAATTCAAATTATCGAAAAGATATTGCAGCAGTGCTTCTGCCATTGGTATATGTATTTCAGCCTAGATAATTTGTTCTTCTTCTTCTTCTTCTTCTTCTTTTTTTTTTTTTTTTTTTTTTTTGCAGTTACATAGGACAACTAGGACACTCACCTCCTATGAATACACGTTTACAAACCCTACCGTTAAATTTTAGAAAATTTGCTCTCAAGGTAAGTCGAACTCAGGACCTTAGGTGCTACGGAGGCCTTGTACCCCACTAGGCTATAAGCCCTTTCGCCAGCCATATAATTTCAACCTAATATATATTTCTATTCACCAAATGTTTGACTTTTTATTTAGCCTAATACATCCCATTCTAGTTAATTCAAGCCATTGCCATCCCTTTGCAAAGATTCTAGCGTTGGTCTAGAAGGCGGTGTGGACGTGGGAGGAACCAGAATGAACGTTAGATACAGTGCTTTATGCAATGATTACCACTCCGTAAAGCAGGATTGTACGACGACGCGTAAGTTAGATCGATCGTATTGGTACTGCCTTTCGACTTGATAGATCCAAGCATGGCAACGAAAATGATTCTCCATTGGTATTCTCTACTATAAGCGTTGGTCTAGAAGTTGGTAACCACCATATCCCATCGCGCCATCATGTTGCGGTTATGTCCATATGTTACATTACTATGCATAGCATAGTACATTAGACACATAGGGAAATTACAAGCTACATGAAATTCTCTGTACTGTCCTGCACTGCAACGAAAATAGAAACATTTAGCACTTAAAGTCACACAACAGTGCTTTCATCTTCTAGCGAGAGCAAGTGCACCAACTTCCTACCCCAGTTGCCATACATATAAAATTGCACAAGCGTTTCCGGCCTAGAGAAGCTTCATAATCTTTGGCACAACTGCTTGGCCTCGCCTTTACTAATGGAATCATCAAAAGTTACTGCCATCTTTTCCATCACTGCCGCCCAATTGAATAGTAATATCACAAAATCAACTTCATGCTCGACTCCTCCGAAGTCTGTAGTGATTTCAATTTCTTGGAGGCAGTTCAACACAAGTTCCTCGGTTTTCCAGTTAGGTGGTTGATCTTGATCACAAGTGCAGCATGATGAACATGTGGACTGCGCCTGCAACGAGGATCATGCTTACAACTAAGTATCATCGTCCAATGATGTCGAGAAGGTAAAATGGAAAAAATACCACACCTAGATATGTTGTCATCATATGTTCTTTATCAATTTTTTTTTGCTAATTTGTTTGAAGCCATTTAATTTCAGAAATCGTAGTTATATATGCAGGGAGAAAAGTAGTGCCGAAATATTCTTTTACAAATTTCAAACTCCATAGGTATCCTGCATAAACAACACATATTCAGCAGACATAAACTGCTGAAAAAATTCGTTTTATGGCTCCAACGTAAGTGCCATGAACTGGAGTCAATACCTACACGTCGCATCATATCACCAAACGAATTTAGTATTATGTCCAACTTACATATTTAGTTGTAAATGAAACTGCTACATAACAGCTCAATCAACCACCCCCATCATTGCCACTTATTTCCAGCGGACTAACAATATTTAGAGGATGACATTATTATGCTGCAAATAAAAATATATAAGAGTAAATTTCACAAACCCACCAAAACTATGGCTTTATAGTCACAAACCCACTAAGTATAGGGCATGTTCCACAAACCTCTCAATAATTTGAGGCTTTGTTTCATGAAACCACCATATTTTTAACTCATACCATATCTCATACTCTAGTCCCACATGTCAGCTGCATACTCATCCATCAAATTCGTACGGTCTCGGATTTTTACTATGCAACCGACATGTGGGAACAGAGTATGAAATACGGTATGAGTTAAATATATGGTGGTTTCTTGAAACAACACCCCAAATTATTGGTGGGTTTGTGAAACATGCACTATACTTGATGGGTTTGTGATTATAAACAAGAGAAATAAATAGAGAAAAAGAGTTGAAACAAAAAACTTATGAAACCAGTCGTGACCTTGACAAACACTCACCTGGCAGATCAAATAAGTTCAACCGAACCAGCCAAAGCAGAAACCAGTTCATGCCGATTCAACCAGCATGGGGCCGCCACCTCTGGCACTGATGGACGACCTGTTGAAGAGGTCCTCATCCGCCTCCCACCGGCCGATCCTGCAAGCCTCGTCCGTGCTGCAGGTCAGGGATTCCAGGAGTCAGTTTGCTGTGTGCTCTCTTGAATCTCTATCTTGGTCATTTGTTTCACATGTTGTACGATGTCCTAATCATCTATGTCCTGAACCCTTCAATTCTTTTGCTTGTCAGAATCCGATTTTCTTATACCGCGTTTACGCGCGCAGTGAGCGCCGTGTGCGTTCTGCCGCGCGGGGGACCAGCGCACATGGGTGGGCCCGAAGGCAGAGAAAAGTTTGGTTGGGAAGTTTCGTTGCAACTTTTGAGTCAAAAGTTTCCAGAAAAGTTGCACCAAAATTTTTTGAGACAAAAGTTTTAGAAAAGATGCATCGAAACTTTTTGAGACAAGTTTTCAGAAAAGTTGCATCAAAACTTTCCCAAAACAGAAAGTTGGGCGAATGAAACTTTCCAAAAAAAGGAAAGTTGTGGGCTGGAGAAACGTCGTGCGCGGGGACACGCGCGAGCACGCACTAAACAGCGCTGCCCGTCAAAATCCTTCATTTGCTCCCGATCAACAAAAATTAAAAGACGAGCCTGCCAAAGGGGGGACATGACAGCGTTCGTTCCTCATTTTAATGTCACGGTCCAGACCGATACGAGGAAATAATGGAGGAACAAGTAACCTGTTGATGAGTTTGGAAGAATCTATTACAAAGAATTCACGACTAACTGTGAAAAGGCCTGTAGCCTAGTGGTTACAAGAGTCTGAGTAACACCTGAGGTCATAAGTTCGATTCCCTGTGGGAGCAAATTTTCTAGGATTTCGTCAATTTCGAGGTTTTGCTGGCTCTTCTTCGAAGATGCTCATAAGGATAAGGGGTTTGCGTATGCGCATTCATAGGAGTGATTGTGCGCATTCATGCTCATAAGGATATGGTTGAACAAAAAAAAAAATTCACGACTAACCCTGCCATACATGGCGTTCAAGCACGATCGACTTCTGCACATCTTTTAAAGTTTCGTGTATTAGCGTTCGATCTTTTTTCTTTTTGATCAACCATACCTGTATTAAACGATAAGGAAAACATACAAAGACCCATAGAAGAACAGGTACGCCATAGGATACAGAGGACAGCTGTCCTTTCCTACTTGCACAAAGGACCCTAGAAGAAGAAAAAACACAGAAAAACCCCTAGTCCTTCTGCAAACCGAGGACGCCCGCATCCGCCGCCTCCGGCCGTCTCCGGAAGGCACCAAATCCGGTCGCCGTCTTCCTGAAGCCAGAGAGAACTCCATCACACGCACGCATTTGCAGAGCCGAAGAAGACACTCATCCGCACGGACGAGATGAACCGTCACTGAACGCCCATCGGCCGGGGCCGCGCCCCAAGCTCTCCTAGCCATGGATCGGAGCTCGCCGACAACGGCGGCTGCCGTTGCGGGTGAGCCGAACTTGATCCATCCTCCTTCTTACCGCGGAACCCACAACTTCCTCTTTCTCCTTGAAACCAAAAGGCCGGCCACTATCACGCCTCGCTGCAGCCGTGACGAATGGATGCCCGCCGATGACTCCTGAACAGGGACTCCACACCAGGAGCCCCACCACCACGAGCTTGCTACCGGCACCGGAGCGGAGCGCCAGCGGGGCGTGGCCGAGCTCGGAAGGACTTATTTGGACTGGACATCGCCGCCGTCGCCAAAACCCTAACCCTAGATAAAGGAAAACCTAAACTAGGACTTATCCGACCAGCCGGCGAGAGGACCGCGGTCTCCACCCCCTCACGATGCCGCGAGGGTCATCGGAGACCGCGGCGACCGCGACGATTTTTTCTCCTCCTCTCAACTGTAGCAGAAGCAAGGCTTCGAGACAGAGGACGGCGCTAGCGCGCGGCCTACTGCTTGCCGTATTAGCGTTCGATCTACTTTGCCAAGTTGCGAATATGCAATCTGCTTTCTTTCAAAAAAAGGGATTTTGCGTTCTCTTAACCCGGTATATATGCCAGAGTTATTCGTGTCACTAAAAGGAAAAAAAATTAAAGAGCAAAAGTTTTATTTTGTCATCTTAGAAAATACAATAATTCAAAAAAAAAAAAAGAATCGAGCAGTGACCTCGACAAACACCCAAGCCAAAGGTTAACCTGGTTGCACCGAACCGCACCAGCCAAAACAAATCCAGTCCCCTTCGATTAAGCAAACCTTTTGCTCTCCCACAACCAGCATGGCACCCCCGCTGCCGCACCTGATGGACGAGCTCGTCGAGGAGGTCCTCCTCCGCCTCCCGCCGGACGATCCCTCAAGCCTCGTCCGCGCCGCCCTCGTCTGCACGCGATGGTGCCGCCTCGTCTCCGACGCCGGCTTCCGCCGCAGGTTCCGCGAGTTTCACCGCACGCCCCCGATTTTGGGCTTCGTCTACTACACCAACAGAACCTCCACCTTCCTTCGCACCTCATCCTGCCCGCCGATTGCTGACTGTGGCAAACTACTTGTGATGGATGCTCGCCACGGCCGCGTACTCCTTCAACGTACTAGTCCCGAGTGGTTGGGGAACCCTATGACGAATGCCCTCGTCGTGTGGAATCCAATCACAAACGAGCAGCGGCAACTGCCCTTGCTGCGGAGGTGCCGAGACCCTGATGGTTGGAATGCGTCTGTGCTCTGTGCCAATTATGGAATCTGCGACCACCTTCACTGTGGCCATGGGCCTTTCCTTGTTGTCCTCATGGTCACCGTAAGTAATTATATTTCTGTCTACACTTACTCATCGGAGGCTGGCACTTGGAGCAAGCCGACCACTGCTTGGCACCCTGGTAAGGAAGATATAGATTGGCATTGGCAGTCCAATAGTGCCCTTGTGGGCAATACGCTCTACGTTGGTACAGTTCATCGATACTAGAATTCAATTTGGCAACACGAGGAATCTCTGTGGTTGATCTTCCATCTTCATGCCACTACCACCGCACTACTCTCATGACTACGGAGGCTGGTGGATTAGGATTCGCATGCGTGACGTACCCCAAAATCTACCTATGGTCAAGAGATGCTAATCCTGATGGACATGTAGGATGGGTACAGGGCAGAGTCATTGATTGCAGGACACTCCTCCCTTGTGGTACCCGCACAAACTCCTTTCAGGTGGTTGGCTTTGCGGATGTCGTTGATGTCATATTCATGTCCGTAAATCATGAGATCTTCGCTTTCGATCTCAAGTCTGGCCAAGTTAAAATGGTATGCAAGGATAGTCGTCGCATGTTTGATGCATTCCCCTACATGAGCTTTTACACTCCAGGTAGCCGCGGCCGTATATCTCAGAAATAACTTGATTCCCATTTGCTTGTTTTTTATTTGCCAATAATCAGACTAAACTAAATTATGGACGATAGCTATATATTCAATAATAATTAGCTATACTTTGAAAGCTTACACAACTCTATAATATGATTATAAACCATTGTTGATAACTGGTTACAAATATCCATTTTATATCTTTTTTTTTTGACCTCATTAGAACTTCTCTTATTTGGCTATGAAGCTATCCGGAAGGATAAACTCGACATAAGCTTCTAGATATCATATCAATGGCTGTCATCTGTCGATATCTTCATCACGATATCACTGAATATGGATAATGATAGCAGTGTTAAGAAAAGTGAGATGTTTTTCCCTCCAATTATGAATCCAGCTGAAAAAGAACCTGACACTACTTGCCTATTTGTATAGCAACAAGCCATGTCAATTGTTTCTGCTGACGTTTTTTTTTTTGGATTTATCACTACAACAATTTTGACTTTCCATGACATTTTACTTTAGTCACAGAAGGTCTGAAATTTGTCATAACTGACCTTCTATGACTTCTTAGTGACAAAAATCACTTAGTCATAGAAGGTGTGTAGCTAATTACTTTCTGTGACATTTTCGCTATTTTTGTCATAATTTTATGACTTTTTGCAGAAATGTCATAACTGCTTATGACAATTCAGAAAATGTCACAATCAGTTTATGACACTCATAAATATGTCATAAAATTGCATGACAATTGCGATTTTTGTCATTACCTATTGGACCGGACCTGGCTGTTTTGTGGCCCATTACTTTCGCGGGCCTTTTAAATTCAAGCCCATTAATTTCTTGGGCCTTTTAACTTTCAGCCCATTAATTTCGAAGACCTTTTTACTTTCAGCCCACTAATTTCGCAGGCCCTTTAACTTTCAACCCATTAATTTCACGGGCCTTTTTACTTTCGGCCCACTTAATTCACAGGCCTTTTTACTTTCGGCCCACTTAATTCACAGGCCTTTTTACTTTCGGCCCACTTAATTCACAGGCCTTTTTACTTTCGGCCCACTTAATTCACAGGCCTTTTTACTTTCGGCCCACTTAATTCACAGGACTTTTTACTTTCGGCCCACTTAATTCCTTTTATTTCAATCTATTTTTTCAGGTCCAATTCAAGACTGGCCCATTAAGCAATCAACAGATCTGATCCAAGCCCAGTTTTATACCGAATCAGCCCAATAATGAATCTTACAGATGTCAACATCCAACATTACATGCAGATTGCACTTACCACATGATATAAAAATTGCAATTCCCACATTACATACAGGTCCCACTTCACAAAATTCATCACATACAAGATACCACATCCCAGATCAGGAAAACATAAGAGTAAAAGACGAGCATATTTCTTCCCTAACTCGAAGTCAGAGGCAGCTACATGCTAGCACTCATCAAAATCAGCATATTTCTTCCCTAACTCAAAGAGCATCGTCCACAAGTTTTCTCCATTCGTCGGAACTGGAATGGAAAAATCCTACCTGTAGATCAAGACAGCACTCCAATTGGGCGAACAAAGCAGAACCAACCTGCAGGGTAATGGTTGGAAAAAGGCATAATGGTCAGGAAAAAGGATGTGAGAAACATAACAAATTAACAAGACAAACAACAGTCTGTCAAAAAAGGCCACCTTCTTGATTAAGACGGCCAAGTAGCTTCAAAGTCAAAAGCCATTACATGAATTAAAAAGGCTAGTGGCCAGCATTAATAGCAAAGTAAGAGTAGCCAGCAGGACCAATTGCTTACTTCAAAGAATATACAATGCACAGGCTACTATAATGAGTTGGAACAGCACTGTTATGACTAATGCATTTCCATAGATGGTCAACTCCACTACAAAGTAACAGCATATGTGGATTTTCGAGTGCCTAACACAAACACAAACCAAATCTTCAAGCTCCACAAATGTTTTAAGCAAGCAAAACAGGGTATCAGGTAGTTAACATCTAGCGATCAATTCAGTGTACACAGTTATCAACTTCAGTAAGCTATCATTAACTGAAATGGCATAACAGAGCAGCGACAGTAGTGTCCTAGAATAGAGAGATTAAAGGGAGTGAGGCTAGAGGACTTATCTATAAGCTTCGAGGCAGCAAGTAATACCTAGGCTCAACCACGATGTAGGGACGAGTAGCTGCGGCACTTATCGAGTGAGTCAGATTGAAAAAAAGACCAAAATTAAAACACTCTACAACGAGTGAGCAAGGCAACTGGTCCGGCATTTCAGCAAGCACCTCGTGTGCACAACTCCACTACAAAGTAACAGCAGCTGCTCATGCTCTCGATGTGAGCAAGCCAGCCGGTGCATCATTTCGGCGAACACCTCGTGTGCACAACGTTGACAGGCAACAATTCAAAACAAATGGCCGTAGCCAGGCACATATGTTTGAGTTCGTGGCTCACCTGGACGCGCTCCCGCCCACGGAGGCGGCACGACACCAACCCGCCCATGGACAGAAGCAGTGCGGCTCGGCTGCGGGAGGTCGATGCCGGTGATGGTGACCGCCGCCGGATCCGGCCAAGGAGGGAAGCCGCGTGAAGGGGAGGCCGCGTGAACGCCTTCCTTGCGCCGCAGATCTCGTCATCGGGGAAGGGGAGGGAGGCGGAGTCGACGTGGAGGTGGATCTCGTCCTCTTGCTCCTCCCCGCGCCATCCTCAATCAGCGCCGCCTGCCGCAGCACCACCTCGTACACGGCCTCCTCCGATGCCGTCCTCGCCGCCGCCGGCGCGGCCAACGCCGTGGCGAGGCTGCTGCTGGCGCGCGGCGGGGCCGGGGCCAGGCCGCGCTGCCCGAGGCAGGCCATGACTTCGCAGCGCAGGACATGACGAGCCACGGCGTCGCACGCGCGTCTTGGGTGCTTGGCCGGGCGGCGTCGCAGTCCTGGGTGCTTGGCCGGGCAGCGTTGCCTCGGGACCGAGCTGCTTGGCCTCCGCTGCTGCTGCTTGGGGTTGGGGCCGAGAGAGAGAGAGAGAGAGAGAGAAATGAGAGAGAGAGAGATGAGCGAGAGGTGGAAGGAGGAAGGAGAGGCCCCCGTTCGGTGAATATTTTTTGGGGACGGATCCGGGTGCTAAGTTTTGGACCAATAGGAGGCCACAATTTTGAAGAGATGGATTGCTGACGTGGCCATTGTGTTTTCTTGTTTTCTTTATGCATTTATTTTGAGGTATTAAACAATCTCAAATACAAAAGTTGTCAACTACAAAGTTTGAGATTTCGTGAAGTTCTACAAATTTCATTTTGGTAGTTTCTCCATCCGAGATCGTTTACAAAATTTGAATTTCAAATTTAAAATTTGAGAAACTTCAAATTTAAAATGATACATATAAAAATGATTTTCAAAAATTCCACCAAAATTAGTGTTCATTTGGATCGACCAGATACACATTCTTACCAAATTTTACCCGAAGTTGCAACAAACTTTGTGAGATATAAAAAAGAGAAGAAATGAGTGCATTTTTCAATTGTTTTGTCGAATTTTATCTCCCGAAATATAACGAATTTTGAGCTGATTTTTGGTTTGTGGCTGTTCCACGTCAACACCAACCCATGGTAATTTTGGTTATTTTTTTCGAAAAACATTCTACCAAAGTGTGTTCAAAATGGACTACTCCTCACTTACCACATGGAAGTTTCACTCATATTCAAGAAGAAGTGAACAACTTCTAAAATTCAAGCTTCAAAAAAATTGTAACATAATTCTCTTGTGTAGAGATGCTTTAGTTCTCCATCTCCACAAAAATTCATGACCGGAAACATTTTCTTTCGAGATTTACAAAAATAACAAAATTTTGATAAAAAATGGCCAGCAGTTATTTAGGGATACGGCACAGCTATATTATATAAAGAAGTTCTTTATATTCTACAAATAGGTAGATAATATTTTTATCAACGCGGAGGAAAAAAAACGAGGTTATTTGGACTTCGTATGCGAAATATATACAACTTTTAAGATTCAGTAATGAATCAAATTGAGAAAAAGAGTTTGGGGCCTAGAACTGGAGAAGAACTGGTGGGATCCACCTGTCGGTGGCACAATGAGAGAGGAGTGGGCTGGGCTGCTGGGCCAGAGAGGAGTGGTGGGAAAAATGTCCCGCGTGGAAAAATCCTGCCGCCTTTCTCCTTGCGTCATTGCAGCAGGGCCCACCAGCAGCGACGTTGCCTCTGGTTCCTGCACCGACTCCAGCACTCCAGGCCGTGCGCGCATGCTAGAGGCCCAACTCCAAGCCACGCTACTGCATGTGGAGCCCAAGACGAGCGCGCGCGGAAATTTTTTTATTTTTAATCGACTTTTTTATTATATTTTTATTAATAACCGCCCGTTTTCGAAATTTGTAAAACTAGTCGCCCATTCGCCCATCTGTTGGGCGATATATCCTTGTCGCCTGTTCCTTGGGCGACAGGAAGCGAATAATCCACCACAGGGGCGACAAGGCTGAGCGCGCCGATGTGTGGGGCCCAGTCGCCCGATGGCAGGGCGACAAGGAGCCAGTCGCCCGATGGGTGGGCGACAAGGACCAGTCGCCCGATAGCTGGGCGACAAGGACCAGTCGCCCGGTACGCGAGCGACAAGGACCAGTCGCCTGATATTCGGGCGACAAGGACCAGTCGCCCACAGCAAGGGCGACAAGGGTCAGTCGCCTTTATTCATGGGCGACAGGAAGCTAGTCACCGCAACGGGCGACAAGCTGGTCTATTTGTCGCTTGTCGGGTCGTGCGGGCACCTGCAGATGCGCCTCACACTTTGGAGTGGACGATGGGAGCGTAAAAGCCTCGTAATGCCTCTGTCGCATGGTTCAGAATAATTGGTATTACGCATCGCTGTGACAGTAAAAGGAAATAAAGTAGCATCGCATAACATAAAAGGTCCTACCCAATGAGCACAAATGTCCTACCACGATGGACGAACAAATAGATGTATAACATCGTGCATGCATACAACTCATACAAAATAAAGTCACGGTCACATACAAGTGATACACGAGATAAGTAGCTAATGCCTGCCACGCTTAGGGGGAACACCCCTAACTGTGCCAGGCTTAGGCGCCTTGCGACCCGCTCTCACGTGATCGGCTGAGTACGTCAACGGCGAAGGAGGAACCACCTGACGTGCGGGACGACCTGCAGCAGCAGCAGCTGGTGTCTCGTAGTGGTCCTGCGATAACTGTGTCATCTGTGGTGCACCAGCTAACTGTGAAGCAGGAAGTGTATGCTGCTGCTCGTCAGCCATGTACGCGTCGAAGTCGAAAGGCGTCGGAGATCGCCGGCCGTAACGCTCAGGGTGTTCGGGGACCTCCTCGTCGTTGTAGTCGTAGTCGTCCATCCCTGAACCTATAAAAGCAAAGTTGTTGTTATGCAGAACGTAACAATAATATGTAATATGACGAAACGTTAGTAGTAAACGTTACCTGGAGTCATGCGTGGCATCTGTGAAGAGGAGCCTGCAACATCACCAGCTGGTGGCCAACCGCTGTAGTTTGTACCTGCGCATAACGAATAAGACATGACAGTAAGAAAAATATGTCTATTAATTACAAATAATCATTAGAACGAAATAATAGAGGTTTTTACCTGTTGTGAACATCGGACGAGGAGGAGGTGGTGCTGCAGTCCTAGGTGTGTAGGACGGCTGCTGAAACTGTGGTCGCTCCGCCCTGGGTTCGGACTGCGCAGGGTGCGGGACGGCATCGGTATGCCGACGGCAGGAACTGCAAGAGGTGAGCTTCCGATGTCCGTGGCTGCGTCTTAGATCCTCTTCATCGCAAGGGAGATCTCGTGTCCGGTAAGCTGAATGCCCTGCCTCATCCGCTGAATAACTGATCCCGACTCCACGGCGATCCGCTGTGCTAGGTCAGCCTGTAAAGAGAACAACATATTTCAAATGAGTATTGTTGTATAGCATAAAACGATGTGAAAGGAATATGTTTGTAAGGATTGTACCGCCAACGACGAGGCCTGGTCCCTGTGGGTCGGGTACGTGTCTCTCAGGGTCGGGATGTGCCTTGTTGGCACCGTCGGTGTGTGCGTCACCCTGGTCCGTGTGCGAGGGATGTACCACCGTAGGTACTGTTGGCGGTCGTTAAACCATGATTTGACCGCCAACCTACCGGTAAATAAATGCATAACACCAAGATTTTGTGCATAGTAGTTAGAAATAACACTACTCCACAAGTTTTGGTGAATATTTGGATGCAGGAGTGAATAATGGAGAAAAGAGGGCCCAGCCAGGGAAAATCCCTGGCCGGCCGGCCCCACCCTAGGCCGGCCGGCCCCACCTGGTGGCCACAGGCCTCAGGCTCTCTCCAGTGGGGTGCAAATTAATCCTCAACACGTGATTGAAGGCCAGCCCAACATAATTCCACCGTCATTCTAGAAGGTGGGCCATTTGGGCCTTAACTTGGCCCTTACTTCAATCCTGCCGACCCCACGGACAAACCGACCTTCAGACCGCCTTCAGGAGTGCATCTGGAGCGTTGAGGCAGAAGGCGGTGGCCAACCGCCACAGGGGACGGCCGGCCGGCCACCCCCCTAGGCCGGCCGGCCGGTTTTGGCGGCGCCGCCTCTCCAAAGTCGGCAGAGGAGCTTCAACCGCCTTGGAGACCTATAAAATGGACCCCTCGGCCTCCGAAGCAACGTGCACCATCACACTTCATCCAAGTGTTCATTAGTTTAGTTGAGTAGTAGCTTTGGGAGTTAGAGTAGAGTAGAGTAGAGTGAGAGCTCTCTCGGGCTTCCGGAGTCTTCTCGGAGTTCGGTATAGTTCTTTGTATCTTACTCTTGAGATATTATTTTATTTAATATAATATTTAGTTTTATCTTTATTTATTTCTTTTAGTAGTTCTTTTCTATTTAGATTATTTATTCTGCCGAGTAAGTGCTCGTAGAAGTCTTGTTGTGGGATTCGTGATTGTTGGAATAGCGAGTACGAGAGAGTGCCGTCGTCGGAGATGACGTCGTGTGAAATCTGTGCTTGTTCATTCTTAGATAGGACTGCTCCGTTGATCAAGAGTAGCTCCTCTAGGCGGGTTGTAAGCGTGGCGCTTAGATCTTTGCCTATGCACGTTTGGCACCCAACCCCACGGAGGATGGTAGCCGCGAGTGTATGTGACAGCTGCACCGGTCTCTGTAATCCACCACGTCCGGGTTGGACTCAGCAGGGTCTTAATTATAGCGGATGGATCCCCAGGGTGAACTAGCAGCATCGGTTGCCCTGGCACTTCCGTGCCCCGAAACGACATGACTTGTATGTGTATGAGCTTAGCTAGAGTAAATAACCTTTGTAGAATGGATTACTAGGAAGAGTAAATAATAGATAAACATACAGGTAGCCTTAACTCTATCTCGTTGCTCTCCCAAATGTATACTACGTTTTTATTTCATTACCTTGGATTTGAGGATGTGTGTGCCACCCATAATTATCATGCCTATCTTACCCCCGTCTCAAGTATAGTTGATATATTATTTCTTTCTCCAAATTATCCAATGCATAGCTATTATTCAGCTTTCTTTTGCTCTACTTCCCTGCGGAAATATAAATACGATAACCCTGGAATACTCCAAGGTGAAATGCTACAATGGTGATCCGTGCGCTTGCGGAATTAATGAATTTAATTTTATCGCATAAGAACCGCCAACAAGCATTTCTGGCGCCGTTGCCGGGGAAGTAGCAGCTAGAAACTGAATAAATGCATTGAAGTTTGTGAGAAGAATAATTATCACTTACTTTTGCGGGCTTACCCTTGTCCTGTCTTTCTTTGTTGTGGAAATTTGAAACAGGACTGTGCATGACTGGTTTCGACCTACCAGAAAACTTCCACTCAGATCCAGAGCAGTTCTTGAGGAAAGTTCGAGCAAGAATCACCAAACAGATCCACAAGAACGCTCTGGCTCTCGAATCGTCTCCTCCATCGGTTGTCAGGGCCTCCTCAACGAACAACACCATGGCCGACCCCGTTGTTGAGAAGACGATCAATGACTTCTCCGCGCCAACTACGGAGAACATTCGTGTGGGTCCCAACCCGCGCCTCACCAACAAGGACTACGAGCTCAAGCCAGCCTTGATCAACATGATCTTGGCTAGTCCTTTCTGTGGGAAGCCGTCGGAGGATGCAAACGCTCACCTCCAAAGGTTCCTGATGACGTGCAACACTTTCGTCATAAAGGATGCACCTCAGGACGCCATCCGACTACAGCTTTTCCCATTCTCTCTGTTGGGGAAGGCTCTTCAGTGGTTCTACGCGAACCAAGAGTCCCTCGACACGTGGACGGCATGCTCCAATGCCTTCCTCGCCAAGTTCTTCCCGCCGGGCAAGACGACTGCCCTGCGAAACAAGATATCGGGCTTCCAACAGCTCGCAGATGAGTCGACCGCAGAAGCCTGGGACAGGATGCAGGAGTACGTTCTCTCATGCCCACACCATGGCATGGAGGAATGGCTCCTTATACAGAGTTTCTACCACGGTTTGAGACCGTCCGCTCGAGAACATCTCGACGCCGCAGCAGGTGGCTCCTTCTTCTCCCTTAGCGTGAAGAACGCTAAGAAGTTGATAGAGAAGGTGGCGGCCAACCAGACTCATGGTGAACGCCAAGCGGCGAGCACCAAGACCCGTGGAGTACACCAAGTGGAGATAATGGACATGCTCGCCATCAAGCTCGATCAGCTACTCCGCAAGGTGGAATCTCCACAGGACCTGCAGGTTGCGGATTCCCGCATGACTTGCGAGGAATGCGGCAACGTTGGGCATATGGGCATCAACTGCCCAAATGCGAGAGAGGAATGCAATTTCCTCAACAATGACAATGGGTTCCGCTCCCAGAACAACTACGGCTGGAATTCCAGGCCCGACCTCTCCTTCAACAAAAATCAGGGAGGTAACAATGGTAGTCTTTCCCGTTATGAGCCCTCTATCAAGGATCTAGTTCTCGGCCAGGTCAAGATCAATGACAGTATTAGTAAGAAATTTCTTACTACGGACAAAGCCTTGGAGAGCATAGATGCCAAGTTAGAGTCGTTCAGCACTGCTCTGCAGAATCAGCTAAGCCATAACAAGATGCTAGAAACACAAATAGCGCAAATAGCTTCAGCTGTGCAGTCTCCTCGTGCGGGTAAACTTCCTGGGCAACCGGAAGTTAATCCCAAGGAGAGTGTGAATGCAATAACCATCAGGTGTGAAGAAAGCGACTTGGATGCCGCACTCCCCAGGGATGTGATCAGAAAAGATCCCGGATGGCCAACCATTCCGTGCTTGGTCAACGACCGTTGTTTCGCTCGGGCACTATGTGACTTAGGGGCGAGCGTAAGCATCATGCCGAAGGCGATGTACGATGGGTTAAACCATCCCTTATCTCCAACGGCCATGAAGCTTCAGCTTGCGGATGGGTCACTACGCCTGCCCTTGGGGATTGTCGAAGAAGTTCCCGTACAGATCAGAAACCTCTTCGTCCCCGTCGACTTTGTTGTGCTTGACATGGAGGTAGATGTCAAGACCCCTCTCATCCTTGGGAGGCCGTTCTTGAGCACCACCAACGCCAACATTGACGTGGGGGCAGGAGAGATCCACTTGGACTTCAACGGCAGGGAAGAGACGTTCAGCTTCAAGCCTAAGGTTGAGCAATGCAAGCAAGTACGAGTCATATATGGAAAGAACCCAAGGAGAGTGGAGAAGATTGAAATTACTCCACCCATGCCACAGCCAGACAAGCTCATCGCTCATATGAGAGACTATCTGGAAAGAGAGAATGCAAGAAGGCTAGCAAAATACTGGAGGACTCCAAGGAGGATGCCTCAGCCGCCAAACACACCTCAAGCCCCTCTTGCTCCTCCACCGCAAGAAGGAGTGGGCGAATCACAATCGCCTAAGAAGAGGAGAGCGAGGCGCTCAAGAAAGAAGAAGGCAGCTACGGCATCGACCGAGGAGAGTACAACAAAGGCGCCTAATGAAGAAAAGGTCGCCGCCACCAACACAAAGAAGACAACCAAGGTGTGGCGGAAGAAAGAAGGAACCTCTACCTCGCCAGATTCTCCAGCGAGCGAGGTCCAAACAAGTTGAAGATTTGGAGAACGTCTAGCTCAAAGACGTAAAAATGAGAGCCCTCCGATTGGGGAGGCCATCCCAATCGTTATCCTAGCTAGGCCTAGCGCTCGTTTTTCTTTCCATAAATCATAAAAACAAAAAAAAAATATATATATATATATATATAGAAAATTTTAAAATAACAAAAATAATAGGATTCCCGGCGATGCTCGTTAGGAGCCAGCCGTTTGTATCATCCTCACTCTTTTTTGCAGATCAAGCAGGAGGAGGAAGAGCCTGAATCAAGCTTAAGTCTTACAAAGACTCAAGCTTGGGGAGGGCACCCCCAGGTAAGAAGGAGTTCAATACAAGCTCGAGTCTTGCAAAGACTCAAGCTTGGGGAGGACCCCCAGGTAAGTATTCCTAACTTTCTCAATAAATAAATAAACTCCCTGTTTCGAATAAATGCTAGAATCTTGGTGTTATGCTGCACTTAAAGGAAATGATGATCGAGTTACAAATTAGCTTCCCATGTGTCGCATAGATGCAACCTCTACTCCTGACATACGTGTTATTTTTATTTGAGCATGATCACACCATGAGTCTTGCTTATTTCCGTGGGTTGCATTTGTTACACCAAGTCTGAGCATTGTGGATTGTGATATGGCATGATTAGGACTTGTTGCAATTTCTTAGTATGGTTTCATTCAGAGATGTTTTTCTAGAATTGCTGCAAGTACCTAAAACCCTTCTGTTTTGGCACACTTCTCTTAGTGTGAGGATTTATTAACCTACCAGAGCCATATCATAATATTCGAAACAGCCCCACTCATAGCCATTTGTTTATGCATTGAGTTTCGTTAAGGTTTGAGGTACTCTTGAAACTAAGCACTCCTAATTTTGGTCATAATTCCTTCGCGTGTGTTTTCGAAAATTTCTCTCCACCAAATAAAAAGGGGAATGTTTGGATAAATCAACCAAACATTTTTTCAGAGTTTGCAAAACTTTTGGTCCATCAAAAATGCTCAAGAATATTTAAAAAATGTTTCATTGAACCATTCAAAATTTATGGCTCCTTGCACCATGGAATAGTAAAAAAAAAAAAAAAAAAAAAAAAAAAAACTCTATGGTTGCATGACAAAGCATGGCCATATGGTTCCTATCATAAACATCTTGAGCAAAATAAAAGGACCAATGTTTTCAAAACCCCCTTCCATAAGTGTGAGTTCATTTTCTCCCCCTTCATCACATCATTTCCTATGACCAAAATAAATGGAGTTGCTATGTTGATTGAGACTCATTCTTTAGCTTTACAATATATGCATGACATTTGTGCATTCCTTACCAAGCTCCACAAACAAAGCCTCATTTGGTAGAAGGTAGGATGAGTGAAGCTTGTAGGAATAGAACTCACATTGTAGGTAAGAGAAGTGCCTACCAAAACAAAGGAGAATTTTTGCACCTTACCTTGCAGCACATAAAAACTCTGGATACATACCTGCTAGAATTGTGTACTTGTCCGAAAATGCCGTTCTAGTCTCCAATGCTGCATGACAAGGTGTGACATATAAGCCCCACGATTTTTGCAACACTCATGAATATTTTGTGCTCTCGTAAACTTACCACTGTTTAGGGAGTATGTTGTTGCATCTTTATTACCCATGGGGCGCTTCTTTGTAACTCCTGATCCGCCGGTACCCTGAGTTGAGTTTGCTCGGGACGAGCAAAGTTTAAGCTTGGGGAGGTTGTTGGCGGTCGTTAAACCATGATTTGACCGCCAACCTACCGGTAAATAAATGCATAACACCAAGATTTTGTGCATAGTAGTTAGAAATAACACTACTCCACAAGTTTTGGTGAATATTTGGATGCAGGAGTGAATAATGGAGAAAAGAGGGCCCAGCCAGGGAAAATCCCTGGCCGGCCGGCCCCACCCTAGGCCGGCCGGCCCCACCTGGTGGCCACAGGCCTCAGGCTCTCTCCAGTGGGCTGCAAATTAATCCTCAACACGTGATTGAAGGCCAGCCCAACATAATTCCACCGTCATTCTAGAAGGTGGGCCATTTGGGCCTTAACTTGGCCCTTACTTCAATCCTGCCGACCCCACGGACAAACCGACCTTCAGACCGCCTTCAGGAGTGCATCTGGAGCGTTGAGGCAGAAGGCGGTGGCCAACCGCCACAGGGGACGGCCGGCCGGCCACCCCCCTAGGCCGGCCGGCCGGTTTTGGCGGCGCCGCCTCTCCAAAGTCGGCAGAGGAGCTTCAACCGCCTTGGAGACCTATAAAATGGACCCCTCGGCCTCCGAAGCAACGTGCACCATCACACTTCATCCAAGTGTTCATTAGTTTAGTTGAGTAGTAGCTTTGGGAGTTAGAGTAGAGTAGAGTAGAGTGAGAGCTCTCTCGGGCTTCCGGAGTCTTCTCGGAGTTCGGTATAGTTCTTTGTATCTTACTCTTGAGATATTATTTTATTTAATATAATATTTAGTTTTATCTTTATTTATTTCTTTTAGTAGTTCTTTTCTATTTAGATTATTTATTCTGCCGAGTAAGTGCTCGTAGAAGTCTTGTTGTGGGATTCGTGATTGTTGGAATAGCGAGTACGAGAGAGTGCCGTCGTCGGAGATGACGTCGTGTGAAATCTGTGCTTGTTCATTCTTAGATAGGACTGCTCCGTTGATCAAGAGTAGCTCCTCTAGGCGGGTTGTAAGCGTGGCGCTTAGATCTTTGCCTATGCACGTTTGGCACCCAACCCCACGGAGGATGGTAGCCGCGAGTGTATGTGACAGCTGCACCGGTCTCTGTAATCCACCACGTCCGGGTTGGACTCAGCAGGGTCTTAATTATAGCGGATGGATCCCCAGGGTGAACTAGCAGCATCGGTTGCCCTGGCACTTCCGTGCCCCGAAACGACATGACTTGTATGTGTATGAGCTTAGCTAGAGTAAATAACCTTTGTAGAATGGATTACTAGGAAGAGTAAATAATAGATAAACATACAGGTAGCCTTAACTCTATCTCGTTGCTCTCCCAAATGTATACTACGTTTTTATTTCATTACCTTGGATTTGAGGATGTGTGTGCCACCCATAATTATCATGCCTATCTTACCCCCGTCTCAAGTATAGTTGATATATTATTTCTTTCTCCAAATTATCCAATGCATAGCTATTATTCAGCTTTCTTTTGCTCTACTTCCCTGCGGAAATATAAATACGATAACCCTGGAATACTCCAAGGTGAAATGCTACAATGGTGATCCGTGCGCTTGCGGAATTAATGAATTTAATTTTATCGCATAAGAACCGCCAACAGGTACTCCTCGTAAGCCTCGGAGGTGAACGGCCTCGTCTCCTGCGTGACCTCCTGCAACGCCCGGCCCCACTGCTGCACCCACGGCTCCATACGTATGGACCAAACGGTGCCTGCTGCCATTCCTTTCCGCGTGTAACTGCAGAAAGAGTTGAATAAGACAACAAATCAAATGTATCATAGATTTAGTAGATATAGTTCAATAACTTACGAGTGAGCTGACGGCGGAACAACACGGGGAACGTCCAACGGGAACATCTGGTGACGACCGAACTGGCGCATCACCCGGTGAGGTGAGTACTCCTCGACGCAGATGTCGAAGACGAGAGCCACCCGCGTAAGCCAGTACTGGCTGTCGACCGTGCAGAACGTCGACAACCCAGCCGGTGCCCGGGCAGCAACTTCGTCGGGGGTGTAAGGTCTCCAGCGCACGTCCTCGTCTCCTCGGATCCTGTCGAACGCCGAGACGTACTCAGGATAAGCCCTGTGGACCTGCAGGTTTGCCCAAGTAGGCTGCATAGAAATCGGACGACTCAATTGGATGTAACAAATTGAATACAAGTGTAGAATATTACGGCAAGTGAGCGGTACTAACCCGACGTCGGCACCACAAGGAGCCCATGGTTGGGCCATCCTCCTCGCTGTCACCGTAGAGCACTCCTCCGTAAGTGGACAGGTCCATGAGAGGACGTCCGATACTGAACCGCTCATATGCCCACATCTGGAGGAGCAGTGGGCAACCAGTCAGGATGGCTGAGGGGTCCGCCTTTGTGCACGCGTCACAAAGTCCTCGGTACGTCGCTGCTAAGATAGCAGACGACCAGCTGTACTGCGGAACAGCGTCAAGCGGTGCATCCGCAATCTGGCGAGCAAAGAAAACCAGCTGCTTGCCCACAGAGTTCCCGTGCGAACTTGTGAACATGATCCAACCAAACAACCAAAGAAGGTAGGCCTCCAAGTGCCTCGACACAGTGTCGTCATCCGCCTCCGGGTGAATGTACTCCGCCTGTACGTCACGACATAGAAACAAACGTTAGCCATAGGTATCGAAAACTATGGAGTTAAATGAAATATACTACAAGATGATTCACTTTACCTGAAACTGTAGTAGCCACTTCTTCGTCGGGCCGTGGTGCTGGTCACCAGGAATAGTCCGGTACGGTGGAGCACCTGGCCGACGGACGATACCCTCAAAGCGGGCAAGAAGGTCGTGCCGCCAAGTGTCTGGCACGTCGGGAGAGGAGACCGCCTCACCAGCAGTGCGTACTCCAAGCAAGAACGACACATCCTCAAGTGTCGGTGCCATCTCCCCACAAGGAAAGTGGAAGGTGTGAGTCTCAGGTCTCCAGCGATCCACTAGTGCAGCTAGCAAAGAACGGTCGAAGCAGAACCGTCGGGCCGGATCCGCCTGCTCCTCAGGCCCGGTGGCCTCAACAAGCCTACAAAGTGGTAGGAGTCCAGCTGCTCGTAACCTACAAAAGCAAATGTGATTAGTTTAAGATAAAATATTTAAAAAAGTAAACAATAAATGAAAACATACTGATGCATACCTCGGAATCCAACGATCGTCTAACCGCAACAACTCAAGAGGTACCCTAGGGCGTAGAACGGGCAGCTCCGCTGCTGTAACAGCACTCAAGTAGGACCGGTGCCGTCGGTCCAAACGGGAGTCCAGTAACTCGAGCTCATCTCCACCCTCGGTCGCCATACCTATACACATTGCTTGTGAAATCAGCAAATAAAATACGTATAACAGCAAATATGTGACAACAAGAATGTAGTTTCAATACAACTGAAGATCTTACAATACATTACAACTGAAAGTCTTACAATACGTTACAACATGAAATACAATGTCCATAATAATTTACTTCTCATAACATAGTTTACACAATACAGAACGCATTAAAGACGTAAGGTCATATATAACAACATGGATCAACCTAGGGTAAAGAACAATAATTGTTCAGCGAGCACTTCCTTGACTCCTTGCTACTCCACGACGTGGACGAGGACGACGACCATCTTGGGGATTCCCAGAAGGGCCTGCTTCAGCTGCACCCCCTGTTGACTTCTTACCGGGGCACTTCTTGTAGGTATGTCCGGTGCCATCACACGTCGTACATCGGTCTTCCTGCCTTCCTGTCTCAGACTCATCCATATCATTTCTAATACGTCGTGTCTTGCGACGGCCACGCTTCTGCCTCAATTTTTCCTTATCAGGACCACGTAGGTAGTTACCACCAGGGTTGTTTGTAAATGTGCCAAATATAGCAAAGCCATAGATCTCTGCATTCCATGTCGTCATGACATACTCTTTTGAAAAATATTGTGACACGTAACGCTTCGGGGCCAAATTTGTAAGTGAACAAGCTGCTATAACATGTGAGCATGGCCTGTGTAAGAGCTTCGGCTTCATACAGGAACATATGCATGAGTCATTGCGGAGAATACACTCTTGTACCGTCCTGTCGCGGTTGCCGCCACGACGGCCCCTGTCTCTACAAAGAATCTCAAAACGATTCTCTGTTGTGCCCATTGCTCGAGCACGGTGCAAACTTGCCTTCTTAATCTTTTTCTCCATGTAAGTTGTCATGAATGTTGAAAATACCAATCTGTTGTCAGCCATAGCATGACAAGCTGCTGCATGTCTTTCACGAAAGTACTTGCATGTCCCATACAAAATCCCCTCCACTATTCCAACAAGAGGCAATCCTCTGAAACCACGAATAGCCCAGTTGTACACCTCTGCCATGTTTGTTGTCATTATTCCATATCTGAAACCATCTGTATCGTACAACAATGACCACTTCTCCTTTGGCTCATGCTCAATCCAATCAGAGAAGCACCTGATAGATGACCCTGCTCTCCGGACGACGTTCCTCGGGCCATCCGTGGGGAGGTCAGAAAGAGGAACAAACCAATCAGGATTAGGGTTCGGCCTGTTCGACAACTCTTGAATTTGTTTTGTTGTCAACTCATCAAGCCGCTGCCACATTGCATTAAATTTCCTCTGTTGATTCTGATTGCACAGCCTTTTAAACATATTCATCAGATGCTTATTCTTGAAATGACTATAAAAGTTCGCACCCAAGTGCCTCATGCACCACCTAGATTGTATGTCAGGCCAACGAGGTGGAACACCACGCTCAACAGAACCATGCTTGATGTCCAATATCGCCTTCAGCAAACCTGCATGTCGGTCGTGTATGACACAAACATTAGGTCGTCCTTGCACCACTGCTAACTTTACACGCTCCAAAAACCAATACCAGCTATCGGCGTTCTCACTCTCCACAAAGGCAAATGCCACTGGTACGACTTGATTGTTGCCATCGACTCCAATGGCAGTCAAAATCTGTCCTTTATACTTTCCTGTGAGGAAAGTACCATCCATGCAAAGAATAGGCCTGCAATGCAGAAATGCCATGATGCATTGACCCAATGCAAAGAAGGCACGATGAAGGATCAATTTTCCAGGTTCTTTTGGATTTGGCAAATCCATGATATCGTAATACGTACCAATGTTTCTCTGTCTGATGCTTTGTAACAACGATGGCAGGTTGTCATAAGAGGCTTCATATGAACCAAATCTCTTCTCTATCACCTTCTGCTTTGCTTTCCAAGCTTTAGAGTAGCTTATGGTGTACTTGAAATCCTCCTCTATCATGTTGATTATAGATTTTGGCTCATACCTTATGTTGTCCACAATTCTACTATACATGTAGTCAGCAACAAATTTGGAGGTAAGAGCTGTATTGCACTTCTCTAATTCTTCCAACTCACATGTATGGTCCTTCACTATAGAGCATTTCCATAGCAGACTCCACTTTTGCTCGTAAGCGTGCACCCTGAACGGACAATGAGTGAACACGCACTTAACGTCATACAGTTTCCTGCTGGACTTAACAACTACAAAGGACCTCTTCACCGACAGAGACCAGTACTTCACAGCATTCATCACATCATCCTTGTCTTTGTACAGAGCTCCCTCTGTCACCTCATTCCCGTGGTACTCCCATGGGACGGAGTACCCTTCATTGATAATCAGATTTGCAAAATTTTGATTGTTCCACTCAGCTGGGACTGGAATTTCATTCTCGTCGTCTGAAGAGTCAACTTCGGGAAGATTCTCATACTCCTCGTCATCCCTCCTCATCTCTTCAACTATGTGTTCTATCCGCTCTCCTTCGTCTGCTTCACCAATCGGTTCCACAGATGCCAGATTTTGTTCACCCTCCTCAATTTCTGTCTCGCGATCCTCTTCATCCTCCGTGGCTGGCCTACCTACCTCGTCCACGTCCACGGCATCTACCTCAACCACCTCCTTTAGGTATGCCTGAGCAAGGAGGACGAGAGGCCATCCACGTTCTACAGCCTTATCCACATATTTCCTCCATGTTGATGTTGCATTCAACGGTATTAACTCCCAGTAAAACCCCTCACGTGCACGGCTAACCATGCCCATCAGGTTCAATCCGTGTTGGTCTGTATCCAGCTGAAACAGCCGCATCAACCAATTGTGCACACCTTTAATTGTCCTTTCATTTGGCCTTGTGATTCCTCTACAAACTGACGTAAACCCTGATAGATCAACCCCCTGTTCCCCACTAACAATATCCCCTTCTCCATAATAAATTTGAAACACTATTTTTCTGACATACCTGTCAAACATCGAGATTTTCATTTATTTTCGTATTTGTCACGTACTAATCAAAATTATATTAATATGCTACATCTATATATTAATATATCTATACCTATTTTACAGAGTCACACATCTACAATACTTGTAAGTAAATATTAATACCACTATATAATGCTTCATTATTTATTTAAATACTATAATACTAAACTATTTAAATACTAGCAAATATTATAATGCTGTTATTTAAATAATAGCAAATACTATAATGCTACACTATTTAATGCTACATTATTTAAATCTAGATCTAGCTTAAATACTATACTGCTATACTATTTAAATACTATAATGCTACACTATTTATTTAAATACTACTAACTCTACATCTAGCTTATAAGCATCTAAACCTAAATCTGTATCTATTGTATTAATACGAATATATTATACTACACTATTTAAATACTAGTAAATCTAGATCTAGCTACATCTAAAACTATATTTATAACTAGTCATACTCTAACTATTATACGAATCGAAAACTTACCGAAGTTACGACGCGTCGTACGCCGCAACCACCTCCTCCTCCCCTCTTCTCTCTTTCCTTCTCTTCTCCTCTCTTCCCTTCTTCTCTCCCTCTCTTTCTGCTCACCGCGGCGGAGGCCGAAACGCGCGCGGTTTTTATAAGGGCGTCCTGTCGCCCGAACGTGGGGCGAGTGGGACCTTATCGCCCGACCGTCGGGCGACTGGGCCCCACCAGGCGCGCGCGCCGCGCCTTGTCGCCCTGTGGCCGGGAGATTCGGGTCCTTGTCGCCCAGCGGACGGGCGACTGGGCCCCACCGCGCACGAGCCGCGCCTTGTCGCCCGCCAGATGGGAGATCCGCGCCTTGTCGCCCGGCTGAGGGGCGACTGGGTCCCACCGCGCGCGCCCCGCGCCTTGTCGCCCGTTCGTTGGGATATTTGCGGCCTTGTCGCCCAGTAAATGGGCGACAAGAGGTTATCGCCCATACGTCGGGCGAATAGGCGACTAGTTTTGCAAATTTCGAAAACGAGCGGTTATTAATAAAAATATAATTAAAAATTCGATTAAAAATAAAAAAAATTCAGCGCGCGCGCATGTGAAGGCCAGCAGCTTGGACTGGAATACGTGCACGACCCAGCTACAAAGTGACGGGCTGCACAGCTGACGCGCAGTGCATGCCCTGCTCGGTAGAAGCCAGCTGACACAGCAGCCTATGTCCATTGCCGCTGGAGATTAAGGAATAAATAAAGCCCAGCCAGCATGTTTTGTAGTTGTCGGCCCAATATAAAAATCCTGAAGGTGCACGGGAGGTCCATTGCAATTTGGAAATTTAATTTTTAATAAATCATCTTGAAGTAAATCTTCTAGTCCACGCCATCATTGTTAATTTGTCCTTGATTTGATATAATTCCTGCAAAACATACTAAAACACAAACTCGTGGAACTAGTTAGTTTTAAATAATTTTCTTAGCATGTTTGTTTGTGTGCCCCCTTTTATGTAATAAGTAGGCGGTAAAAATACGCTAATTATGACCGCCAACAGGAAATTTTGGGCTGCTTATAGGCCCATCCGTAAAGTTTAAAGGTTGCTGCCTTTCTAGTGCTTTTGGGCTTAATCTCTAGCATTGCTTGGAAAATTTTTATTTTTTTTAAACATGACATGTGGGTCCCACTTGACATGTTGTGGGACCAATCCACATGTGGGCCACGTGTGCATGATCTAAAGAAATTATTACCAAAAACTCCCATTTTATCAATTACATTTTGCTTTTATTTTTCGAATAAAAAATATATGTGGGTCCCGCGAGACAGGTATTTGACAGGTGTGCCACTCAATGACAATTCACATCTGTCATAAATTTTGGTGTAAAATAAAGAAAATTTGCTAATGACAATTCATGTTTGTCATACCTGTTGTGACATTTATTTTTTGCCAATTATGACATTTTTGTTTGTCATAATATAATGACGTCTTGATTTATGACAATTTTGCGGTCAAATTTAATGACATATCTTGGTTTTTGTCATAAAACACCCTATTTCCTCAAAAATGTCATAAACCTAACAAGCTTTATGACATAACAATATGTTGTCATCAGAAAAATGTCATAGAAAGTCACATTTGTTGTAGTGTATGCAGCATTGGGAGCATCAGGTGAGGGACTTAAAGCAGGTGCGCCACGTGCTTAACAAACATAACATGCCCAATTGGGGCTCTCTGGCAAGGGTAAACTTGTTTGGAAGACTTGTCAACATCATCAGTAAAGTGAAGCGGTCTAAGTTTGGGGGCTTCAGGTTTGTTTGATTTTTTAAGGGACCGCATCTGGTCAACAACATTTGTTTCTGCCTATTTCTTTTGGTGGGGATTGTCTTGGCACGCTGCCAAGTTCTTTTGGTGGGCAGCCGCAGCGTGCCCCGCTTGCACCACTAATTGCTCTAATTTATTAGCTTGACTTGGCCTATGTGCACACTACCAGAAACTGGATGTTTAGTGAGGGCCAAAAAACGTCACGAAAATGGATAATACCGTCACCAAATTATTTGCTGTCGGTTCGCCGTCACAAAAATACCCTCACCCGTAGAGCGACAGTAAAATAGAATTTTTGTGACGGTTCGCCGTCACAAAAAATATCCGTGACGGGAATTTCTGTCGGATCCCGACAGAAAAATTCTGGTTCGTCAGATTTGTAAAAGTAATTTCCGTGACGGGTTCCTGACAGAAAAAATCGACAGTAAAATGTATTCTGTGGGTCTTCCACACTGTCAGGAAAATTCACAAGCCGACAGAAAAATCTAGGTTCGTCAGACCTGTACAAGAAATTTCCCTGACGGGTTCCCGACAGTAAAATATAGATAAACCGTCACAAAAATATAATTTGACATCGAGAAACGAGCAATTAGATTTCAATTGTTGTTTCACATTACAATCCATGGCTGAATTTTCCCATCAACAGACAAGCAAAGTCACAGCAAATCATCAAAGCATCAGAATTCTACATGGTTTTAAATTCAGTTTTAAGCCTCTAAAGCTACAGCCATACAAGCCAATGTCTTCCACCACACATTCCTCACACACCTCACAGAAAGGCATAAGTTTGTGAGAATACCAAAATATGAAGCACAAGTTAGCGATAGTTCATGCGTAGACATCACACATCCTCATCATGAGGCTTCATCTTCGGAGCTATTGTCGTTGCAGCCATCGTTGTTGCCCTCATGATTGTTGTCACAGCCATCGTTATTTCTCTCATGATTGTGAGTACAAACCTGCTGAGTCCCATTATGGGATGAACCAGTTGCCCCCTGTTGCAAGCCACACGTATTATGTCAAGGTATGAGAAGTCCATGATAATTTGTAGAGCGTATTCTCATGTAACAGCAATACATCTGGACAAGTTCTATCTAATGAATTAACTGTTTTCAGACCTGATCTAAATTGCATGAGAATCACAACATAATAGATTAACGTGAGGCCACTTCCTCACTTGTGCAATGTTTGTTACCATTCTGACATACCAAAATAAATCAGTTTTCTAGGTATGTATAGGAAAATGTTTGACAAGTAGAGCAACATTAGGTTTGCATGTCCAGGCACCATAGCACACGACTAGCATAAGGAGATATCATACCTGTGCATGGATCTCCTGTGCTTGTTGTGCTTGGATTTCCTGCATACGCTGTAGTATTTCCCCAGAAGGCTCTTTTCCTAGGTCAGCATAAAGCATCTGGTGCAAGGAAAGCAAGTCCAATTAGCATGGGAGAACCATAAAGAATACATATTTTAAAGACAAATGGGTATTACTTACCATGATCAGCTGGTTGTTCAGTTGGCTTAGACTCGCATTCGAGCTGAGTAGACGTTCATTGGATTGAAGAAGACGTTGATTGTCTCGAGCCAAATTCTGTACGGTAACAGGAACAGCAGTAGTTGCTGGCCTCACATGGGTTTCTTTGCCAGCTGCTATCACATCT
This sequence comes from Eragrostis nindensis, assembly GCA_012490785.1. Classification (NCBI taxonomy): domain Eukaryota; kingdom Viridiplantae; phylum Streptophyta; class Magnoliopsida; order Poales; family Poaceae; genus Eragrostis; species Eragrostis nindensis. The sequence continues at coordinate 459,616 of JAAXCT010000329.1, forward strand.
GCCTTCCTTACAGCACCATCTGCTATTGCTACACGACCGTGGCGTAGGCCACCAGATGTTTTGTACAACACCTTGCCATCCACATCTTGCTGCTCTAAATCTTCTTCTGGATGAGCATCCTGGAGGCCTGAAGTGTAATCATTCTAAAAACAGTAGCTCTACCACATTCCTTTCATAATTGTTCTTAAAACCATTTTTGCACAAGTGTAGCTCTACCACATTCCTTTCATGCCTAAAGTAGTTCCTACACATGCCACAAGGACACTTGATGGTATTATCTTCCGCTACCCCAGGAATAGAGATGATCTAAAAATTTGGTGGTCTGTTCAATCCATTCATAGGAGGGTGCTTTACCACGATGCCAACCACTATACATCCATGCACGGTCTGACATTGACTACCTATGTGTGTAAGTGTACTCATCAGTGCATGAAAGCAGAATTAATTCAATTAACTACCATGTTGCAAAATAACAAATCTGAACATTAAACAAGATATCAGTGCATCCCATTCCTTTATCACATTACCATGAAATAAGTAAATATAAAATCACAATGAGCCTCCTCAATCAAAGAGTGGTAATGTACTGACCTTGGATCTCTGGATTGCAGCTGAAGTATGAAGTTCCTGTCCCTTTCAGTTCCAATCACAGTGCTCTCTGCAATTTTTAACTCTCAATCTTAGTTCCAATCCTTTGTCTACTCAGAAGAGAGAAATAAATAAGCAAATAATGTCATAAGCACAGACCTGAAAATTCTCTGAAGTACTGAAACGAATATCCTTCTTCTTCAATCCCAAACTTTTGCATCTTCATAATACAGTACAAGAAATCAGCACAAAGCAACTGTTTCTTATTTGGATAGAATATAATAGGATAAGATCACATCTTGTTCACAGGGATAAACTGGATCTGGCAAATAGCATTTTGCCCCCAACTAATTTATTTGGACTTGCAGCGGATGCTATTTTCCTCTAACTAAAATCAGCTAATGTCGAACAGTCACAGATAAAAAGAAACATGCTAACTGAATGCACATGAGAAAAATGGAAGAACCAGCAACCCATACGTATACAGGCTATTTCAGATCTTGCATATATACCAGTGCTAAAGAACCCACAATAGCTCAGCACAAAGAACTTACTCACTCAATAGATGTTGGACTGGATCTTCAGATGGTGACGGCAGTAGGGCATGGAACAGCAGCTCTTTCACTTCCCAACACACCGCGATGCAGCTCCTGGTCGTCCCGTGCAGCCTGGCGCACAGACCACCGAACTAGTCGAGCAGCTCCTGGCGATGGGAGGTGGCGGCTCGTGGAGGGAGAGGGGGCAGCGAAGAGGGGGGGGGGGGGGGGGGGGGGGGGGGGGGGGGCTATGGGGAAGGAGCAGGAGGACGTGGGGAGCAGAGGCTTGGAGGGTGGAGGAGGACGGCAACCGGCGATGAGTGGCGGCGGCTCATGGAGAGGCGCAGCAAGAGGTTGTCGAAGGGCAGCAGCACGAACGGGGACGAAATGTCTGTTGCTCGATTGGAGAATGCAAGTGGTGGGCTGTAAGCCTGTAGGGTTGAATTTTTCTGTGGGTCGATTCCCCTCACAAAAATTCTCATTTGGCAGGCTGGAACCCAACTTTTCGCGCCCAGCGACACAGTTTGGCGCCCAGCTACACAATAATTTTCCTGTGGGTTCTCCACACAGAAAAATGCATACTTTCCCCACAGAAAAATCGAATTTTTAGTGAGGGCTACTAGTACTCACAGTAAATTGATTTTCCCTGAGGGTTACATCCATACCGTCACCAAAATAGCAATTTTTTTGTGAGTGACCGCAAACCCTCACTAAAATAGAAATTTTTTGTGTGTGCCAACCCAAATACCGTCACAAAAATTATGGCCCTCACTAAACATCCAGTTTCTGGTAGTGGCATTCCTGCACATTTAGCTTCTGTCAAGGAAGCTGGTAATGAATTTGCATGAATCGCATCATGTAAAATATTTATCTGCAAGAGAAAATAGCATTTGAACATAAGAATCTGATGTGATTAATTATACTCGTACCTGCTTTTTAGTTCGGAAAAATCCACTGTAAAGAATTCACGAGCTTCTCTGCACATCCATGCACGAACGATGTCTGCACATTTTAGGTTCCTTATTGTAGCTATCATTCAGTCATACAACTTTACCAAGTTCCGACTCTGCAAGCTGCTTTCTTTGTCAAAAAAGATATCGAGTTCTCTGAACCAGAGTATTCAGATCTGCCATGTCAAAAAAAAAAGAGGAGTATTCTGATTAGACAAGAGAATAGTTTATCTTATTTTTTTTGGGTATATAGTTTATCTTATTGTAAACAAGAGAAATAATTAGAGAAAGAGTTGAAACAAAAAAACTATGAATCCAGTCGTGACCTCGACAAACTCTGGAGCCAAGCCGTGAAATGCAGCCTCCATTTGGTCAACTGAACCAGCCAAAGCAAAAACTAGGAGTCTCTCGAAACCATGATTCACCAGGTCCGACAAACCGGCCAGCATGGCGCCGCCGCCTCCGACGTGCTGATGGACGAGCTGTCAAAGAAGTCCTCACCGGCTGTTTGCTGCAAGCCTCGTCCGTGCTGGTCGGTGATTCCAGGAGCCAGTTTACAGTGTGCTGTCGTGAATCTCTGTCTTGGTCATTTGTTTAACATGTTGCACGACGATGCCCTGGTCATCTCTGTCTTAACCCTTCAGTTCTTTTGTCAAAATCCTTCCTTTGCCGATCAACAAAACTAAAAGACGAACCTGCCACAGGGGACATGACTGCGTTCGTTCCTCATTTTAATGTCACGGTCGAGACCGATCTGAGGAAATAAGGGCAGAAGTACATGTGTTCAGAAGAATCAATTAGCGTGTTCAAGCACGAACGATTTCTGCATCTTCTAAAGTTCCTGTATTAGCGTTTGATCTACTTTGCCAAGTTGCGATTACGCAATCATCTTTTTGTCAAAAGACGATTTTGTGTTCTCGCTCGAGCAGTTTTGCTGTCCAAAATAACGACCAAAACTAATGGCCATTTGTTTGAGACTTTTTTGGTAATTACGGAATCAATTGAGAAATTGACATTTGTGCCAGGTAAGATGAGAGCGATGAACTCTAACCTTACCAGACTAATAATAATGAACACATTATTTACTAGAAGATTAACAATTGTAAGGGATTAATCATATTGTTAACTTTATTTTATTTATGAAAACAAAACTCTTGTTACAAGTATGTCATTCTTATTTTTATTCGATATATATTACCCTCAATTTGGTAAAATAATGATCATTAGTAGTGATTTTTTGAGATCAAATCTACATCATTGGATCAAACCAATGGCCATTAGTTTTTAAAAACTACTGACCATTATTTTCGACAGCAAAACTGCTCGTTCTCATAACCTGAGTATACCGGTATATGTGGATATTTGTGTCAGTAATTAAAGAACAAAATAAAGAGCAAAAGTTTCATTGTGTCATCTAGGGATGAAAACGGTCGGAAACGTTCGAAAAATAGCATTATCATTTCCTAACCTGTCATACCCCATTTCTGGAATATGTTGTGCATCCCATATCAGTCCCTGGATCAGTAGCTGATACGCACAAGAACACAGATATGATAATCAAAAGCATAAAGTATAATACCTGATATGGGACCCTTAGTGGCAGCATGACAAGGATTTATAACTATCCAAGTCCATCCGACCAACTAACGGTGAAGCAGACAGCGGAAGACCTTGGCCCCAAAGCCACAAGCAGACTTGAGAAGTAGAACCGAAAACCAAAGCGTCGTCGTCTTCTACGAAGCCTTCTCCTACTAAACCAACATCGCAAACGTGTGAGTACATAAGGTACTCAGCAAGCCCTACACTACACAAGGAGATATATATATGCATGTTTGGTCTTAGCAAGGGACAGGCTATAGGGTTCATTTGCAGCAAGCAGACTTTATGCAAGGTTCACTAAAGTAAAAGAAGGATTCATAGATAAAACAGAGAGTTGATTGTCAATATTTTAGTTGGTTGGCCCTGGGGGAGTATGAGGCATTCCCGTCAGTTCCTAAGTTTTAGTTGGGCCTTCTGACCTCAAGGATCATACCGACCCGGCATCCATGCCATCACTTCTAAAACACGGGCTGACTACAACCCACTCACACTCCAAGGGATAAGAGAGGTGGCTAATTCAACGTGCGCCACAATAATGTGTCATATGCCGTGACAACGTCCATCCGGATGAATTTTACACTCTGCAGAGGTTGTACATCTTTTCCCACGAGCTACGCACCCTTTGCAAGGGGGTGCTGTTGGTGGTTCTTATGCTATACTAAATATTTCTATTCCGCAAGCGCACGGATCACCATCGTAGCACTTCACCATGGAGTATTCCAGGGTTATCGTATTTATAATTTCCACAGGGAAGCTAGTAGAAAATTCCACAAGGGTACTGTCTAAATCAATCGTATGTAAATCACGTCAAACATTGGAAGTTTGATAAAGGTGGCACTCATGAAGTAAACCATAAAAGAATAATTAGCAAAAGATTGGGAGAGCAACGAGTAGAGAAAAGGGTTTCCTAAAATATATCCATCCTAAGTATTTTATATTCAGCAATCTAAGAATTTACAATTATACACTCAAGATCATACAACAGTCATATCACTGTGCATCGGGGCATGGATGTGCCAAAATAATAAACTTGTTCTGATGGTCGAACTACCACCGGGCATAATCTCAACAGAACAGAGGCACAGAAGTGGCCCACCCAACAAACAGAAAAAGATTAAATACTCTGGGGAACCACCCGCTATAATTAAGACCCTGCTAGGTCCAACCCGGACGTGGTGGATTACAGAGACCGGTGCAGCTGTCACATACACTCGCGGCTACCATCCTCCGTGGGGTTGGGTGCAAACTCGCGTCTAGAATAATTCCTTGAACCATACAAGCAATCACTCTAAATAATCTACCCTTAGCTAACAGGGCAGACCACCCATGCTTAGTAAACTTAAATGAATTGTTTACGCATAGATCAGCTGACAACTCACGTAAGTCTACCTCACACAGACGTGGATCCAACACAGAAATATTTCCGAAGTAATTACTCAGAGCAATAATATAAATTAAAAGAATTACTGAATTAAATAAATAAGAAAAGATATTCATATAATAATATTTATTCAAAAGATAGTAAAGATACAAAGAGAGCTTTACCACACTTCCGAAGACAGCTCCGGAACCCTGAGCAAAGCTCACTCTCTAACTCTAACTCCCAACTAATGCTAACACTAAACAAGAAGAGTAAATGGATTCTTCAATGAGGTGCGAGTTGCTTCTGAGGCCGGAGGGTCCTATTTATAGCTTGTACATGGCGGTGGGAACCCGTTGGCCGAAGCTGGAGAGGCGGCGCCGCTAAGGTCGGCCGGCCGGCCTGGTAGGGTGGCCGGCCGGCCGTCCGCAGTGTCGGTTCGCGACCGCCTCTTCTGTGGACGCTCCAGATCGCTTGGTGGAGTCGGTCCCGAAGTCGGTTTTCTGCTGGGGTCGGCAGAAATGGAGTAAGGGCCAAGTTTAGGCCCATTGTAGCCCATCTTCTAGAATGTTTGCTATTTCTTCACTTGGGCTTTAATTATTCTCGGTGCTGGACGTCTTCAGAGCCCATTGGTCGAAGATCGACAGCAGCAGGGGCCAGGGGTGGCCGGCCGGCCTGTGATTGGGCCGGCCGGCCTGTGTTTCTCTCCACAGGCGCCTATTTCTTCTGTATTTACTCCTGCACTCATAAATCATCCAAAACTCGTGGAACTTTATTAATAAATAAAACATTGCCAAATTTTGGTGATTTACCCTTTTATTTACCGATATGTTGACGGTAATTTAATGACTTAAACACCGTCAACAAACCCCCCAAGCTTAAACTTTGCTCGTCCCCGAGCAAAATAAAAACTTAGGCAATCGGCGGATCAGGAGTTGCATCAATATTAATTTCCTGCGGGTATCTGATATACAACAGCATACTCCAGGACAGCAAGTAATCCATAAACCAGCACAATTTATTCATCAAGCATGCATACATCCGGCGGGGCTTATTGATTACTTTGTCATGTGACATTGAAAAGCAGAACAGCATTATTAGGCTTTCGTTAAACACATTCTGCAATTAACAAGTCCAGAGTTTTTTGTTTGCTGCAGAAGAAAAACTTCAAGAATTCTCCTTTAAGTCTTCTGCACTTCCCCTTTTTGTCTCTCTTTTGTGGAAGCTATTTCCTACCAAACATCGCTCATAACCTAATGCTACAAAGGATGGTCATTTTGGTGGAGTTTGGTTTGGATATGCATATCCTTCACATATATTTTGTAAGGTTAAAGGATGATCTCAAGGAAACAAAGCAACTTTTCATAATCAGTCCAATGATAAACATGGGAAGAGAAATCACTCATAAATTTTTCTGTCTTCTTGGCTCAAGAGAATTTTTGAAGGTGGCCATCACCTTTACAAAAATCCTTGCTGCGCATTACGGGAGTTTTTTTTTCGATTTTTTTTTTACTCCCGTAATTGCAGCGTGTGAGGAAGATTATTAGATGGCCTAAACAATAATTTTCGAATTTTCTTGAGCTCTTGAAGGAAGACAAAAGAATTTTGAAGGATGAGTGGTAATGAATTTCTCAAATTCCCAGAAGAAGGATGACTGACATAAAGAGAGCAGCGTTCCGAGAGATCAAATTTAACCGAACTCAATATATAAAGGATAGCTAAGAGCGAGGTTTGTTTTTATAAGTTTTGCAATTTATGGCTCTGGTAGGTAATTGATTCCTCACAGGGGAAGTGCAGGACATAAAGGGTTTTAGTTGCAGCATTTATAAAAATTAAAACATCTCTGGACTATTATTGCAGAAACATGCTAACTCAACCCAATGCAGCCATATCATGCAAATCAATGCCTAGACTTGGTAAACCAGGTGCTACCCACACAGACATAGCAAAACTAGAAGTGTAATTGTGCCAGATTATTTCTCACTTACATATACAAGGAGTAGCGATTGCATAAAAGATACAAGCAGAAAACTAATAGAGCAACTATACATCATATCCTTTATGCGTGGGTAGAACAACCAAGATTTGGCAAAAAAAAACAAACCCGAAATTTTTTTTTTTACTAACAAAGATAAACAAACCGAACTGCAGGACGGACGAACGACTGATACAACTGACGGTCAAGCGAGGTCGGGCAAGGTGATACAACATGCAAGACAGACAGACAACATAGAACTTCGAAACTCTCCCCCCCCCCCCCCCCCCCCCAATCTTAGGCCTTTGCACGGCATAAGCTTGACCCAAACCTAGTGGTAAGAAGATGTCCAGGGGTCCCACTCCCCCTGGGAAGGTGGGTCAAAGAAGGGAACAGAGCCAGTGTGCTGCTCAGGTGGTGGCTGTGCCTCAGGCTGCGGTACGGGTTGAGGCCCGTACTGCTGCTGCTGGGACTGGGAAGTATCGATGTTCAGGCCTGAGGCGATCTGCTGGCAGAGGTTATACGTGTCATCTATCCTACCGCCCTGGTAGTAGACCTGACCTTGGAGGTCGGTCACGAGGTTGGCGGTGTCATGCATGGTTTCTTGGAGCTGTGCAACTTCTTGCTCGAGGTACCAGTAGTTCCAGTTGGGTGCAAACCTAGCTGAGCGGGAGGGTCCCACTTGTGGGCCGCTCATGAATCGTGGAGCGTGAGAGCTCTGCGGGTATGGGCCAGGCTGAAACTGCACTCCCGGCTGAAACTGCACTCCCCCTGCGGCTGCATGGCCACCGGGAGGATAGTGGAACTGGTGAATCCCCTGCACACCCTGTGGGGGTGGCCAAACAGGAGAGTCGCTGCGTGTGTCGGGGTCACCTGAGTGATGGGACCCTGAGCTCTCAGCTCTGGGTGCAGCAGTGGGTACGGCTGAAGGTGTGACAGAGGGTCCAGCAGTGGAAGGTCCAGCAGTGGTTCCTGTGCCCCTGGCTCTAGACCGGGTCACAGGTCCTTCTGCTACGCTGTGGCGGGCTGGCTCGGCTATCCTCAGATCAATGGTCAGGCTTTTGGTGCGATATAGCCCTAGCCTCGGCTCGGGCAGCTCAATCTCTGTGCTGTACCCATGGTAGACCATGCGGTAGTGCCCCTCAGCTATTCTATTGATCATGTGGGCTTGGCGAAAGTGATCGAACCCAATCGAGACTTGGGTCCCAGGCAAAAAGGCTACGCGTGCTTGGTTTAACATTCCTAAGCCTCGTGCAATTCTAGTGATGTATGACGTGAACAAGATAGGAGCACTTGAAGTAAACGTCACACCCAACCAATGATTAAGCACATAAAGCAGAGGGTTGATTTTGATTTTCTTTACCATAGCATAAAGGTAGCACAGATCAGTTCTGGTGACAGCCCTATTCTCATGACGGGGTGACAAAACGAAACCACACCAACGATGCAAGATTCTTAGGGAAGGGTTATGAATTTCGCCAGTGCGGCGGTGTACTCCGTTTTCCCCAGATATTTTAATCCAGAAGGTGAGTTCGTTAAAGCCTTTAAGTTTATCTAGAGCTGTCTGCCCACTACGCTCAAAGCCCAACAAATCACTCATGTCATTAAACGGCAAGTCAAACTCCTGATTAAACAAGCGAAATTTTATTCGTGTGCGTGCTATGGGCTTGTCAAGGACAATTTGCAAGGTGACTAGAAACTCAATAGAAAGCCACTTCGCGCCTAGCTCAAAGGTATTAGAGAAGTCAGTAAGGCCTGTGTACCTGAGAGCTTGGTCGAAATCCTCTTTGATGCCGATGTCGGTGAGGAATTGAGGGTCAAAAACACGTGAGTGTTGAAACTCACGGTCTCTTAACCCGGCAATGCGGTTCCTTTCATCCTCGTTGTGTGCCACAATGTGCTGCTCGTGCTCCATATAGCGCACGATCGGGCCAACCGGCTCCACGCTCAGTGGTTCCGGTGGTTGCTGAGTTCCAGCATCGGACCCAGAGTGTGAGCTGCTGCCACGACTCTTGCTACTAACCTTCCTTTTGAGGGAAGTGAAGAAGCTCATGGTGACCTGCACAAATGATTAGACAGCAAATACCCGAAGGGATAGTGAATAAATATTAGCGGGTTAGCTGTCCAAGAGTCAGTCGTTCAGGGGTTAGTCGTCCAAGGTGGGGTTTATTAGAACCACCACTCAGCAGAAAGAAAACAGAAATAAACACATTTTATATATGATTTTTTTATTTTATTTTATTTTATTACCTAATTATCACTAATTGCTTGATTAGGAGGTTTTAAGCGAGGGAGGAAGAAGAGCTCGTCGAGCTGTGGTGCGAGAAAACATGGAGGCGCTGGCCTCCATTTATGGGCGCGCGCGGGCGCCGAGGCGAGGCCGGGCGTGGCCGGCCGGCGGACACGGTGGGCCGGCCGGCGGGCCCCGGCGTCACCTCGCGACGGGACGGCAGCGGTGGAGGAGCGGCGTCGAGTGGAGTGCCGTGGTATGCCTTTCGGTGCACATGCTTGCACAGGAGGAGGATGGGACGCCGTCCTCCGTTGTCGTCGATTTCTCCTCCATTCACGCGAGTATCTGAGCCATTCGAGCATGCTATGACATAGGGGAGCAGGTGAGGCAGGCGTAGGGCGTCGGTGGTGCTTGGCGGCGACCGGAGGTGGCCGGCCGGTGGGCCCTGCGGGCCGGCCGGCGGGACCGAGCGCCCACTTTGGCGCGTCCTTCTCCTGCTTGTGGTGCTGCACCTGTACGCCTTCTGCAGCTCCTTTGTCCAAAGCAAAGTGATGACAGTGGGGTTGGCCGGGCCCGGAAGGGTCCCGGTCAAACCAAAAATCGTTTTTTTTATTGCGCAGCGCGTAAAATTTATTAGAACGGAAAAATAAATTTTATTCCACGGATAACGACGGTTTAAACCCTCCCGCCAGAGGTGTATTAGCGTCTCGGATTAAAAATTATTTTGAATTTTTCTAACGGCCTTGACGCTTCTATTGTCCAACGGTCGAGCGTTGACATCTTGAAATTTTCCGTGTGGACAAAATCTTCCGCACTTTCCTAGCGAGAGCCGTCTTGGGTTCCTTTTTCTTCGGGGCAGTCTTCTTTGGCTCTCTCTTCTTCGGAGTGCGGGTTTTCTTTGGTTTCTCCTCTTTCTTGGGGACCTCCTTGTTTATGTCACCCGTTATCGTCACTCTTCCATTCGTCAACTTTGGAGGGGCGTACGGGGGCTTCTCGATGAATTGGTAACAAAAGGTGTCTCCCCATTTGTTGGTCATTGTACCAACACATATCCTTCCTTGAGGCACGGCAGGGGGTTTTGCAACCTTTGACTTCCCTGCGGGTGTTCCATCTGGCCCCACAACTTTCCGCGAAACAATCGCCATGGCAGTTACGTTTTTATCTTTTCCTCGCGATAGGATTTTCTTTTATTTCCAAAGAGGGGTCAAGATTAAACGATCACGCGTGTGATAGGTTCGTGATAAACAAACGAGATTAAGACAGCGTTTAACGAAAACCAGGAAATTTTCTAGCTAAGCTTCCCCGGCAACGGCGCCAGAAATGCTTGTTGGTGGTTCTTATGCTATACTAAATATTTCTATTCCGCAAGCGCACGGATCACCATTGTAGCACTTCACCATGGAGTATTCCAGGGTTATCGTATTTATAATTTCCACAGGGAAGCTAGTAGAAAATTCCACAAGGGTACTGTCTAAATCAATCGTATGTAAATCACGTCAAACATTAGAAGTTTGATAAAGGTGGCACTCATGAAGTAAACCATAAAAGAATAATTAGCAAAAGATTGGGAGAGCAACGAGTAGAGAAAAGGGTTTCCTAAAATATATCCATCCTAAGTATTTTATATTCAGCAATCTAAGAATTTACAATTATACACTCAAGATCATACAACAGTCATATCACTGTGCATCGGGGCACGGATGTGCCAAAATAATAAACTTGTTCTGATGGTCGAACTACCACCGGGCATAATCTCAACAGAACAGAGGCACAGAAGTGGCCCACCCAACCAACAGAAAAAGATTAAATACTCTGGGGAACCACCCGCTATAATTAAGACCCTGCTAGGTCCAACCCGGACGTGGTGGATTACAGAGACCGGTGCAGCTGTCACATACACTCGCGGCTACCATCCTCCGTGGGGTTGGGTGCAAACTCGCGTCTAGAATAATTCCTTGAACCATACAAGCAATCACTCTAAATAATCTACCCTTAGCTAACAGGGCAGACCACCCATGCTTAGTAAACTTAAATGAATTGTTTACGCATAGATCAGCTGACAACTCACGTAAGTCTACCTCATAGAGACGTGGATCCAACACAGAAATATTTCCGAAGTAATTACTCAGAGCAATAATATAAATTAAAAGAATTACTGAATTAAATAAATAAGAAAAGATATTCATAATAATAATATTTATTCAAAAGATAGTAAAGATACAAAGAGAGCTTTACCACACTTCCGAAGACAGCTCCGGAACCCTGAGCAAAGCTCACTCTCTAACTCTAACTCCCAACTAATGCTAACACTAAACAAGAAGAGTAAATGGATTCTTCAATGAGGTGCGAGTTGCTTCTGAGGCCGGAGGGTCCTATTTATAGCTTGTACATGGCGGTGGGAACCCGTTGGCCGAAGCTGGAGAGGCGGCGCCGCTAAGGTCGGCCGGCCGGCCTGGTAGGGTGGCCGGCCGGCCGTCCGCAGTGTCGGTTCGCGACCGCCTCTTCTGTGGACGCTCCAGATCGCTTGGTGGAGTCGGTCCCGAAGTCGGTTTTCTGCTGGGGTCGGCAGAAATGGAGTAAGGGCCAAGTTTAGGCCCATTGTAGCCCATCTTCTAGAATGTTTGCTATTTCTTCACTTGGGCTTTAATTATTCTCGGTGCTGGACGTCTTCAGAGCCTATTGGTCGAAGATCGACAGCAGCAGGGGCCAGGGGTGGCCGGCCGGCCTGTGATTGGGCCGGCCGGCCTGTGTTTCTCTCCACAGGCGCCCATTTCTTCTGTATTTACTCCTGCACTCATAAATCATCCAAAACTCGTGGAACTTTATTAATAAATAAAACATTGCCAAATTTTGGTGATTTACCCTTTTATTTACCGATATGTTGACGGTAATTTAATGACTTAAACACCGTCAACAGGTACGCAACGCTTATTCCATCTTCTCCGAGTAATCTCACAAGTCCACCAGAAATCACACCCAGGGGCTTGTGACATGAAAGGTCACATAATGGCACAGTACACTTGTAGTAGATAGCAGGGTATGTCGTGCTCCTGTAACTAATAGCAGGATCCTGTAACACATAGCAGGACATGCGGCACTCCCGTAACTGATAGCGGGTTCTGCGAGCCGGATCACGGGTACGTTTCCCGGATCTTTTCCTGAGCTTCCGTCGCCTCTACTGGCCTCCAGATGGAACTTGTAGGAATACCAAGAAGGTAGGGTAAGTCCTTCCCATACAGGTTCCGTGGTTGTACGAGAATCATTATGTTTACGGGCGTCAGAACCGGTCCTTATGTGGCCGGGCAAGCACCAGGTTTCCCGCACTAGGGGACTATCACACCATCAATATCTCACTAGTGGCCTTGCCCGCAATCCAATCCATCCCATCATCACCGTCACCAACATCATCACCTAACACAGTTGTGCTACTCCCAACCCAAGTATCACACACACCACCAAACTCATTTAACACATTTGTAAAAGTAGTATGTGAGTAAGGTGTGGCAATGTAGAAACATTGCAAGGGTCCTAAGCATTCTAGTAGCAAGGTAAAAGTGCCATCATAGAAATGATGGGACTATCCTAGGGTTATCAAGGTGACAGGTAAACAAGGGTGAACAAGGATTCAGATATTAACGCCTAAGTAACAGACATCAATATCAATAAACAAGTAGGACAATAACTACACAAGCAGTAAAATAACAAGTAATGCATAATACGAGAGTAGGCCATATAGGTGCATTGGGAAAACAGTAGGTTCAATCATGATCAAGGAGAAGTAGAGCTTGCCTGAAAACGCTATCCTAATCTTTCAATTCGTGGTCTTCAGATCCTATGTCGAAGTCGTTGTCTTCAAGTCATTCTCTTAAGCTTGTATCTTCTGGCTCGTCCTTGAGCTTGGACTCTTCTAGTTCTTCCTTGAAGCTTGGATCCTTCTAGCTCTTCTTTGAATCTAGCGTAAGCTAGCGCATAGAAACATATCGTATAAACAAACTACCGCAAAAGAAACAAAGATCGAAAAGAGCCAAATAAGATCCAATTAAACTCCAATAAAAATCGATAGAACACCGAAGAAGGATAAGATACAAATCATGTATGATGCAATAGGTTTTACTTTAGGAAGGTTTTATTATCTTAAGATCATTAGGAGTGAGGCGTCAAGCACTAGGGCTTTTGATGTAAATGAGATATGCTAAACAGATGAGAAGTGTATGAGTGTATGTGAAGGTGGGGCAGCTTGCGCATACGAGGTCTCTGTACTTTTGTGGCACTAAGTCTTTATATAGGTCGTAGCCTATATAAAGGTTCATGCGACACGTGTATGAGGTGCAAGGTGTGTTACTTTAATTACTTACCTAGAGATTATGGTACCTAATGGTGATTAGCTATTACATTATCTACTAAATTAATTACTAAGACTGAGCTACTAGTTATTGGTCATGCGCGGAGCGCATGACCGTGGTACGTGCACGTGATTATGCATGGTATGAATGCATGGTTGCAAATAAAATACAATTAATTAACCGATAAAGGACAAACTAGCAAATAAGATAGCAACGAACAAGAACTTCAATAAAACTCCATGAAAGGCAATTTATAGAGAGATTAATAAATCAATAAGACTTGGCATAGGGCGGTGGCAACATGGGATTTAGATTGATTGAGCGATGGGGGAGCTAGGTTAGGGTTGGAGCTGAGTGACGGTAACGGAGGTTGCTATACTTTGATATGGAATGGTACAATAAGCTATGTTAGTTCAAAGTCAACGCTAAAAGGTTAGCGAGCATATGTGATATGCGGGATCAACGACATATGATGAAGTTTGTTAAGAGAGGGATTTAGGGTATTGATGGCACATGGATATAATTTAGAGCTTCAATATTAGTACCAAAGGGTACTATGCGTTTCTACGAACGCGTGAGCGCAAGAATCGCTCAAAACAGAGCTAGGGTTGAGAAGATATTAGCATTTGAAGATTCTAAGGGTGTGTTTATAATTACAGAAAGGTTCTAGGGACTTAAATGCAAGAACAGGAAAGTACTAGGGACCTATCTGTAATTATGGAAAAGATTAGGGGTCTCGGTGTAAAATGACAAGGACCAAAAGGGAAATACAGAAAAGTATAGGGGTGTTTATGTAAAAAGACAGGACCTAAACAGAATTATATAGAAGACGAGGGGCTTATTTGAAAAAAGTACAAGGTCTGGGGATTTTTCTCAGATTTTCGGGTTTATTTTGCTGAAGGAAAAGGCGCAGACCAGGTCCACAGGGGCTGTGGACCGGGCGGGCGAGGGACGCGGTTCACCGGTCCATGGTGGACCGAGGTGACCTGGATCGTCGAATTGACGATGAACGGCTAGAGACGATGGGCGGGTGGCGCACGGCGGCCGGCGACGAGGAACGCGACAGCGCCATGGGTGGCTCGCCGGAGCTCGCCGTTTCGGCGCTCCGATAGACTATCCGAGAAACGGTGAGGTCCAGGAGAGAGAGGAGGGAACTGGGAGCTCACCGGGGGTTCGCGTGAGGTCGGGGAAATGGCGGAGGAGGCTAGCGACGGCGGGGCGCGGAGCGTGGCGGCGGCGCCCGACGTTCGCGTGGCTCCGGTGGCGAAACGGGACGAGGAAGATGTCCGAGAGGTGCGGCGCGTCGACGCGGATCTCTTCGGCAAGGTGTCGTGGACGGAGGAGGCAGGGACGCGCCGGTACTGGCGGGGCGCGGCGTTCGGCGGCGGCGCGCGGCGAAGCGGGGAGCCCGCGCGTCTGCGGCCAAAGCTCGACGGGGAGGAGCTCCAGAGGGGCACCGTGGAGTCGCGGAGCTCTTCGGCGCGTCGTAGGGGCACGGGGCTCGCTGCGGCGGTGGATTTGGCGGCGGCCGGCGGTGAGGAGGAAGAGGGGAAGAGGGAAATTGAGGCGGCCTGGTGGTTGAGGAGGGGAGCTGTGAGCTGGGGAAGTGAGAGGAGCTCGTCGCGCGCTCATTTTATAGCAGAGGGGCGAGAGAGGGAGGCCGAGAGCGGGTGGTTCGGTCAAGGTCGCGGGTCTCCAGTCGCTGGGTGGTTGGCGACAGGACGCGTTGCAGGGGGACGGCCATGCCGGTGACGAGAGTTCGGGACGGCTACAGGCGTGCGGACGCGACAGATCGATGGGGGAGCTGACGTCGGTGTTCGTCGGCGGCGTGGGCAGACGGACCGGCGGTCCATCGACGGCGGCGGCGGTTATTGCCCGACGGGCACAAGGAGGAAGAAGGAGAGGTGGGCCAGGCTGGGCCGAGATGGTGGGCTGGATGAAGGGGGCGCGGCCCACAGGCGGTTTTGAGAGAAAAAGAGAGAGAAAAGAGAGGCGGGCTGGGCCGGAGAAAAAGGGGAGAAGGGAATTCGGCCCGAGGAAGATTAGGAATTAGAAATAGAATAAACTTTTTAAGACTTTCGAATTTGAATGAAATTCAAATTCGAACAAAACTAAAACCGAACAAACTCTCAAAATAAAAACAAGGAAATTCATAAATGCACATGGTGAAGTTTGTGCAAGTTTTCAAAAGTCAAGTTTTTAAATTCGAAGTGAATTTGCTAGGTTGGCACATGTTTATTTTATTTATTGTAAAATTCAAAAAGGGGTCACAATTTTAGTGGACCTTAAATGGAACCAAACACTTGAGCATAAGTTTTATATTTCAAAATTTTCAGATTGAACTAGGTTCGAATTATTTTGGTGGATTTTATTTTGAAAGTTCATGAAAAGGTAAGAGAGAAACAAAAAATTAAATTTAGAGTGATTTTTATTCCTTTTTGTTTTGCTTTCAAAATTTGGGGTGTTACATAACCGTATTATTTAGTCGAAAACGAAATCGAAACCGATAACCTGGGAAATGAAAACGATACCGAAAATGTCGGGATATCGAAAGCGAAACTATCGGAACGAAAATATGTCGATATCGGTCGGAAGCCGATAATTATGATCGAAAATACTAAGTCTAATATATATGATAACTACTCATATTAACATAAGCAATTCATTTAGTATAATGGCATGTGTTCATTCAACCACTCATCACATGATTAAATAAATTAAAACTAATATGTGAACCCTTGCCTAATCAAGTTCATGGGGCGTGGATGGAATGAGGAGTCGTGCACAAGGCAATAAATCAATCACGATGGAGGCAGCTAGGCTATAGTTGGATATAGAAATCACATTACTCACTACCATGCCAATTTAGACTATTTTCAAGAGAATCCATTATTTCCACATGAGGTAGTTGGACTTGCCATTTGGGCAAGTTGGGTAAAGGAACTGTCCAATGGTGACTGTTGTATACGGTATTTTCAACGGAAATTTTTAAGGTGATACGATATCCTTCTATTCGATCGAAAAATCTCTCTATCATTTTCATTTTCATTTCCGTATAGTTTTTTCCGTTTTCATTTTCATTTCCGTATTTCCCATAATCGTTTTTCCCATTTCTTGTTTTCTCGGAAACGATCACCGGTAAGTCGGGAATTTCCGTCACCGTTTTCATCCCTAGTGTCATCTTAGGAGTTACTCCCTCCGTTTTTAATTATATGACGCCGTTGACTTTTTCGTTGAACTTTGACCAACAATATAGATTTAAATAATTATTTTTTGAATGTGAAATGAATATCATTGGATTCATCATCAAAAGCACTTTAAGATTAACCTATACACTTAGCTATTTACACAAATATTTTGAATAAGACGAACGGTCAAACGTAACGAGAAAAGTCAACGGCGTCATATAATAAAAAACGGAGGGAGTACAAAAATTAAAAAGAAGAAGATGAATTGAGCTGTGATCTCGACAAACACGGGAGAGCCAAGCCGTGAGGTCCTTTGTTGCTTCCCTGGTCCCACTTGGCAGACCAAGGTGAAACTGGTAGCACCGAACCGCCCCAGCCAAAGAAAATCCTCTCGAGTCTCGCTCGACATCGCATATAAGCCCCACGAGCCCCCAATTATGCAAACCCTTGCTCTCCCATAACCAGCATGGCGCCGCCGCCACCGCAGCTGATGGATGAACTCGTCGAAGAGGTCACTCCTCGATCCGCCTCCCGCCAGACGATCCTGCAAGCCTCGTCCGTGCCGCCCTAGTCTGCACGCGATGGTGCGGCCTCGTCTCTGCCGCCGGCTTCCGCCGCAGGTTCCGCAAGTTCCACCGCACGCCGCCAACACTTGGCTTCGTCTACTACACCGACAAATTGCTGATGGAATTGCCATTTTCGTTCCCACATCCTCCTCCTGCCCACCGATTGCTGATTGTGGAAAATTGCTTCCGATGGACGTTCGCCACGGCCGCGTACTCCTTCAACGTACTAGTCCCGAATGGTTGGACGAACCTTCGAGGAATGCCCTCGTCGTGTGGAACCCAATGACGAAGGAGCAGTGGGAACTGTCCTTGCTGCAAATGTCCCACGATCATGATGGCTGGAATGCGTCTGTGCTCTGTGCCAATTACAGCACCTGCGACCACCTCGACTGCAGCTGTGCCCCTTCCTGGTTGTCCTCCTGGCCATCTTAAGCAATGATATTACGGTCTACATCTACTCGTCTGATGCTGGCGCTTGGAGCATCACGGCCACTGCTTCGCTCCCCATTGACCAAGAAATCGGTTGGTCTTGGCTGTACAATAGTGTCCTTGTTGGAAATGCTTTATACGTCAAGTTTCAACTCAATAAATCAACACTGGAATTCAACTTGGGGACACGAGGAATATCTGTGGTGGATCTTCCAACTTCATGTCGTGATACATGCACTACTCTTATGACTACGGAGTCTGGTGGGCTAGGATTTTCCTATTGGAAGGACACCAGTATCTAGCTATGGTCAAGAGATGCTAGTCCTGATGGATCTTTAGTATGGGCACAAAGCAGAACCATTGATTTCAAGGCTCTGCTCCCTGGTAGTGCCTACACAGCGTCTCATTTGGTTACCATTGTTCATTGTGGTGATATCATTTTATTGCGTGTACTCAATGAGATCTTCAGGTTTGATATGGACTCTCGCCAAGTGACGATGGTATGCAATCTCAATCGTTGCCTCACTGGCATTTTCCCATACATGAGCTTCCACACTCCAGGTACTAGCGTCATTTCTTATGTGCAAATTTAACTAGTACGTTCGTTAACATATATAGAGTATGAATAATGTAATGAAAAATAAACCCTTTTACTCCTTGTACTTTTATATATAGACCATTCTGGAAAATTGGTTAGATAGAAGTATGAATTAGACCACCTTGAAAGAAACTTAAATTGTATCCTGGGCAAGAAGGCATCCAGCGGGAAAGAAACTATAAGACCTATTTTAGTCTACTAGATGTACAGCCTCGCTCCCACATATATGATATATCTTCGATTCACAGAATTCTTTGGCCATTTTCTGTCAATGTCACTGAACAAGACGGATGATGGAATCAGTCTAAATGGAGAGTTGTTATGAATCAGGCCGTGGACAGTTACCTGTTTTGTTAGCCAGCAGTACTCCTTGACTGGAGCTCTTTTCAAAATACTCCGCTGACAATATTTCTTACTTTTCCGGATTTCTGCAGCATTGGAAGGAACAATTTCAGGAGGAGCAGGTGCATCAAGCTCTTGATAAACATGAGACGATGCTCAGTTTCGGGCCACTTGGTCAAGGATAAACTTAATTGTGGTAACGGCCAGGCTTCCATGTCAGAAAACTATTTTGCATGAGTGAATGAAGTTTGTTCATTTGGTACTTATAAATTAGAATCTTCTTATGAATATGAAAGGTTGCATCAAGTAAATAAATTATGCTCAAAATAATGAGCCTTTGAAATTAAGGAACTGCTATGTCATGTTCCACGTTACTCCTACTACCCACTTTATTGGTTCAACATCTTGAGGTTTGAAAATGAAAATCAAGGACGAAAAGAGTTACTTTGCAAAAAATAAAAAAAGTTAAAAAGGTTTGACTCTAATCAAACACATAAATAATTCTCAAATTTTGGATGACCAGTATAATAGATAGCTACAACTAGTGCAAAAAAAGGAGTTTCTGGTTGCCAGTTCCAACCGAAATCATCATTTGTGATTTTATTTCATCAGTTACTTGATACAACACTTAACACCTACCATTTTCATTGTAACGATAATTAACTGGATGGATGTTGCAAAAGGCATCATACTATGTTTATAGTTTCTCCCGGCGGGGCCCACCTTCTACTGTTCAAAACCTACTGTGCAAA
Source organism: Eragrostis nindensis (assembly GCA_012490785.1). Lineage (NCBI taxonomy): Eukaryota > Viridiplantae > Streptophyta > Magnoliopsida > Poales > Poaceae > Eragrostis > Eragrostis nindensis. The sequence continues at coordinate 479,072 of JAAXCT010000329.1, forward strand.
AATGAGTGTAGCATTGTGGTGGCCGTTGTGAGCCGTTGGATTACCTAGCTGGCTTTGATCTAGCCGTGCGTCCCCGCTTTGCTCGCGCTGAAGTTCCTGCGCCACCGACACCGAAGCATTCGCGAAGCCGCGATCCCTTCCCGACTCTTCCTCCCCGTCGTCCTCTCCCCGTGCCGCGGCAAGCACCACGTCCTGGTCGAGAATCCCCTACGCCGCCAGGCCCTGCTTCTCCGTGTCGCAGTCGGATCGATCCACTGCTCCTCTGCTCGGTTCCCCTTTTACCGTCGTTCTCTTACCGCGCTGCAATCACGGAGCCTAGCATCCCTACGTCGCCCTTCTTCTCCGCGCTGCAGGCCGGCAGTTCTCCGCCAGCTCCCACGTCCACTTTTCCGATGCCGCTGCTGGCGCTGATGTTTACTCCGGCATCCCGCACACCACCCCCAACAGAACCGCACGACAAGGGGAAGGAAGGAGGCACATCCAGACACGCGGCGAGCCGGCGACAGCCAGTGGCAACACAGCGGCGAGCCACATAGGAGGTGAGCAGTTTCCTACTTTCCTCCACGTTCTTCTGTTCCCCTTCCAGGTGAACAATTTCTTTCCCTCCCTTTATGAAGGTCGATTTGGACGGGAATTTGGCAGGTTTGGCCTCCTGAAGGTCGATTCAATATGTGGTAGTGTTGCCGTGGGTACAAAAACTCAGTGTTACCAATGGGAATATGGCGAAGTGCCCTTTGATCCATATGAAGAGGCCGGACGCCGCGTCAAGGGAGCTGCACTGCTTGATGTTCTATCTACGCACCCGTGATTGCATCCGGCTGATGACCTGAGGTACAGTTCTGTCCTTCCCAGTCTGAGATTTGACGATTTGCGTGACCCTAACTGTTGAAGTATTCCTGACACACCCGTAGATTCGTTGCTCTGTAAATTTCGAATTGGATCCAAGAACAAGTATCAGTTAGGTTTCTCTGTCTTCTGCCTCCTCGATTGCTAACAAATTCATGGGATACATCTGCTTTGAATTCTGGACTCCCGGTACATCGTTGATGCAGTTTGAATTTTGGCAAACTGTCTATAACCATTTAGGGCTGCTTAACTTTTCTTAAATTATATCCCCCGGGCTATTGTTTTGGTCCTGACGCAACAACTCCATTATCTGAAATTTTCAGCAAAATAATGGTCCTGCTTGCTCCATTGCTACTCCATTGCTAACAAATTAATGTGATACATCTGCTTTGAATTCTGGACTCGCTGTACTTGATGCAGTCTAAAGTTTGGCTAACTGTCTTTCACCATTCAGGTCTGCTTATTTTTTCTGAAATTTATCCCCCCGGCTATTGTTTTGGTCTCCACGCTGTTGAATTATTGGGCCTTTTATTAAGCCCATAATGGAGCAATAATTCTATTTAGTCTAGGCCCATAATTAGTGCATTAATGGTTTAGTCCCACATGGGATTCCTACCATAGATAGACTCGACTTATTAGGTGGATTTCCGGTTGATCCCCTAGAGAAGTTGAGAGAGGCCAGTGGTGAACCACACGCGCGCGCGCGCGCCGCCGCCGCCGCCGCCGAGCCGAGCCGAGGCGTGGCGTGGCGTGGCGTGGCGGGCGGTCGCGTCGCGTCCGTCCGTCATGGAATTTTTGATATATTGAAACGGTGCGTCCCATATGAATCTACGCCTTTTCGCTACGAAAGATTCACGCCTGTTCGTCCTTACGGAGGCGTCACGTCTGTTCATTCGAGGGGTCGCGTCTGTTCCGTTTCTATATATAGCGCCTACCCGGGATCGAGAGTTTCGTTCCATCTTCCGCTCGCTGTTGCTGTTGAAGACATCTCCGTCCCGGACTTCTGCGCGCACAGATTCTGGGAGAGCAGGCCTCCGAAACCCCGTTCTGCAAGCGACATCTGCCGGGTGTGCGGGCGATCAGGTTTTTGGGGAGCGACATCGCGACTGCTCGATCGACTCCCTGACCGTGGGCGTTCTGCACTGCGTACAACGTCCTGCATCAACTTAGATCGACTACATCGAACAACTCAAGAACAATGGTTCTTGGGAATGGATCTTCCAGCGCCTCCAGCGCAGGATCTTCCGCTGGGTACGTTCTTGTCTTTCTGATCAATTTGTTCATCGTTTTTATCACCTTATTGAGGAATTTATGGATTAAATTAAGTAGGAAAATGCCTAATTTTTTAACAATCCAAAAACCTGATATTAGGCAATTTTCTGTTAGCGGTTTTGCTGCTGCACTGAAACCAAATGCTTTTGATGGGTCATCCTATAAGAGATGGCGTGCTCAGATGGTCCTGTGGCTTACAGCAATGAACTGCTATCACGCCGCGAACGGAAAGCCAGAACAGTTCACTCCAGAGGAGGAGGAACGGTTCAATATGGCTGATAATCTGTTCAGAGGCGCCGTGATTAGCGCTCTTGCTAATAAGTATAAGGATTCATATATCACGTGCACCTCTGCGAAAGAATTATGGGATGCTCTGGACGCTAAGTTCGGTGTTTCTGATGCCGGTAGTGAACTGTATATCATGGAGCAGCTTTTTGACTACAAGATGGTTGAGAACCGTTCTGTAGTTGAACAAGCTCATGAGATTCAGGCTCTGGCAAAAGAACTCAAACTGTTTCCATGTGTGTTGCCTGACAAGTTTGTGGCTGGCGGTATTATCGCTAAGTTGCCACCTACTTGGAGGGATTTTGCTACCCAACTGAAACATAAGAGACAGGAGTTTAGCGTGTCTGAACTCATCGGGACTCTTGATGTTGAGGAAAGGGCGAAAGCAAAAGACACACGTGGAAAGAGCGTAGGAGAACCTTCTAGTGCCAATATGGTGCGAAAGGTTACCTCATCAAAGAAGAAGAAGAAGGGGGCTGAGAAGCCTAAGCAAACAACCACTTTTAAGAAGAAAAAGAAAGACAGTGGCTGCTTTGTTTGCGGGAGCACTGAGCATTGGGCAAGTGCGTGCCCAGACCGCAAAGTTAAGCAGGAGAAGAAATCTGCAAACGTGGTCATTAGCGAGACTGGAGGGACTCCTGGGTACGGTAATTCAACACCCATTGTCCTTTCTGTCTGTCAAACACCTGAGTGGTGGATTGACACTGGGGCTAATGTACATGTGTGTGCTGATATCTCTTTGTTTTCTTCTTATCAGGCCGGAGTGACAGGAGACTTGTTGATGGGAAATGGGTCACATGCTCGTGTTCTTGGTGTTGGTACGGTCATTCTGAAGTTTACTTCGGGAAAGACGGTACTATTGAAGCACGTGCAGCATGTCCCCTCAATCAAAAGAAATCTTGTTAGTGGCTCTCAATTGTGTCGAGATGGTTATAAAATAGTTCTTGAGTCTAATAAATGTATACTTTCTAAGTATGGAACATTTGTTGGAAAAGGCTATGATTGCGGAGGCTTGTTCCGCTTTTCTTTACTTGACATTGGTTGTAATAAGGTTGTGAATAATATTCTTACTTCGAATGAGTCGAATGTTTGGCATTCACGACTTTGTCACATTAATTTTGGTTGTATGACGCGGCTAGCAAAACTGAATTTAATCCCGAAATTTGACATGGTCAAAAGTTCTAAGTGCCATGCTTGCGTGCAATCTAAGCAACCTCGCAAGCCTCACAAGGCTGCGGAGGCGAGGAACTTAGAGGCATTAGAACTTGTTCATTCCGATCTATGCGAGATGAATGGCGAATTGACTAGAGGTGATAAAAGATACTTCATGACTCTCATAGATGATTGTACTAGATATTGCTATGTGTATCTGCTGAAATCCAAAGATGAAGCTTTGCATTACTTTAAAATCTATAAAGCTGAAGTAGAAAACCAACTAGAGAGGAAGATTAAACGTTTAAGGTCTGACCGTGGTGGAGAATACTTTTCTAATGATTTTTCTGAATTCTGCGTGGAACATGGTATTATTCATGAGAGGACACCGCCTTACTCACCTCAATCCAATGGGATTGCTGAGAGAAAGAACCGAACTCTAACTGATTTGGTTAACGCCATGTTAGAGACAGCGGGCCTTTCTAAGGAATGGTGGGGTGAGGCGATCTTGACAGCATGTCATGTCCTGAATAGAGTTCCCACAAAGGATAAATAAATTACACCATTCGAGGAATGGCATAAGAAAAGATTAAATCTCTCATATTTGCGTACTTGGGGTTGTTTGGCCATGGTGAATGTGCCAATCAATAAGAAACGCAAACTTGGACCTAAAACTGTTGATTGTATCTTCCTGGGTTATGCTATGAACAGCGTGGGCTAAGATTTTTAGTAGTAAAATCTGGAGTACCTGACATGGTGGTCGGTACAATTTTGGAGTCCAGAGATGCTACATTCTTTGAGAGTGAATTTCCTTTCAAAAATACACCTAGCACATCTAATCATGAGTTTACATTACCCCATGAGCATTTCATTCCGATAACACAAAATGAGGAACCCCCTGTGCAAATTCCTGAGGAGGATAACAATCTAGTCACCCGTAAGGGTAAGAGACAGAGGACTGCAAAGTCTTTTGGAAATGACTTTATTGTATACCTCGTGGATGACACTCCCAGAACCATTGAAGAGGCACTTTCATCTCCCGATGCTGACCTTTGGAAGGAAGCAATAAGGAGTGAAATGGATTCAATCATGTCTAATGGTACTTGGGAGTTGGTCGAGCGTCCTTACGGGTGCAAACCCATAGGATGCAAATGGGTGTTCAAGAAAAAGCTTAGGCCTGATGGTACGATTGAGAGGTACAAGGCAAGGCTTGTGGTAAAGGGATATTCACAAAAGGAGGGTGAAGATTATTTCGACATCTACTCACCTGTTGCTCGTTTGACCACGATTCGAGTATTACTTTCCCTGGCAGCCTCACATGGTCTTCTCATCCATCAGATGGACGTTAAGACAGCTTTCCTTTATGGAGAGTTAGACGAGGAGATCTATATGGATCAGCCTGATGGGTTTGTGATAGAAGGTCAAAAGAGCTTAGTGTGTAAATTGTTGAAATCCCTGTATGGCCTCAAACAAGCTCCTAGGCAATGGCACGAGAAGTTCGAAAGGACTCTGATATCGGCTGGCTTTGTTGTGAACGAAGCCGACAAATGTGTATATTATCGGTATGGTGGGGGTGAAGGAGTCATCCTGTGTCTATATGTTGATGACATACTGATCTTTGGGACCAATCTTAATGTGATTAAGGAGGTCAAGGACTTTCTGTCCAACAACTTTGAGATGAAGGATTTGGGAGTAGCAGATGTTATTCTTAACATCAAGCTACAAAGAGAAGGCAATGGTGGGATTACTCTCTTGCAATCTCACTACGTGGAGAAGATCTTGAGTCGCTTTGGGTATAGCGATTGTCAATCTGCTCCCACGCCTTATGATCCTAGCGTGCTATTACGGAAGAACCAAAGAATAGCAAAGGATCAATTGAGATATTCCCAAATCATTGGTTCGCTTATGTACCTGGCTAGTGCTACAAGGCCTGATATCTCGTTTGCTGTGAGCAAACTGAGTCGGTTTGTGTCAAAACCGGGAGATGATCACTGGCGAGCTCTTGAGAGAGTAATGCGCTATCTGAAGGGTACTATGGGCTATGGCATTCACTATTCTGGGTACCCGAAAGTACTTGAGGGATATTGTGATGCAAACTGGATATCCGACGCTTATGAGATGTATGCCACAAGTGGATATGTGTTTCTACTTGGAGGTGGCACTGCTTCCTGGAAGTCTTGCAAGCAGACCATCTTAACGAGGTCAACTATGGAAGCAGAACTTACAGCTTTGGATACCGCCGGCCTTGAGGCTGAATGGCTTCGTGATTTCCTTATGGATTTACCGGTGGTTGAAAAACCAATACCGTCTATTTCCATGAACTGTGACAATCAGACGGTGATAGTCAAAGTGAACAGTTCAAAGGATAACATGAAATCCACAAGGCATGTGAAAAGGCGGCTGAAATCTGTCAGAAAATTGAGAAACTCCGGAGTTATTTCGTTAGACTATGTCCATACGTCTAAAAATCTGGCAGATCAATTTACCAAGGGACTATCACGTAATGTGATAAACAGTGCATCGAGTGAGATGGGCCTGAGACCCACTTGATAGGCTGTCATAGTGGTAACCTGTTCTATGCGATCGGAGATCCCGTGAAGTAGAATGGTGAAACAAGCTAGTGACAGCTTGAGAGGAAAGACCCTTGACTGGTCTATCTCAGATGTACTTCTTTCCTAAAGAACTGTAAGGCAGGCTGGTTCATTAACCTTAATGTGTTCATAGTGGCTTATGAGAAGCAAAGATATCGTCCTACAGGATATCTTTAAAGAACACACCTATATGAGTTCGACTGCTAGTCACAGCCTATGAGATGGTGGGGATCTCTAGATACTCATGAATGGGCCAGAAGTATGACTTATATGCTTCAAACAGAGGGGATGCTTTTGGCAACCTAGTATCGGTAAAGGACTTGGGCAAAGCTCTTTCGCACAAAACTGACAATTCAAGGCATAGTCTATTGTTCAGTTGTGAATAAGTTGTAACCTTTGTTCTAGATGGAAGTTCAACTTAACAGTCTCCATCGAAACACCGGTATATTAAACGAGAGGAAGATAAATTTGAGTGCATTCCTTATGAGCTCTAGACTTGGTGGGGATTGTTGAATTATTGGGCCTTTTATTAAGCCCATAATGGAGCAATAATTCTATTTAGTCTAGGCCCATAATTAGTGCATTAATGGTTTAGTCCCACATGGGATTCCTACCATAGATAGACTCGACTTATTAGGTGGATTTCCGGTTGATCCCCTAGAGAAGTTGAGAGAGGCCAGTGGTGAACCACACGCGCGCGCGCGCGCCGCCGCGCGCCGCCGCGAGCCGAGCCGAGCCGAGGCGTGGCGTGGCTGCTGCTGGCGGGGCGGGCGGGCGGGCGGGCGGGCGGTGCGGTGCGGTGCGTGCGGGCGTGGCGTGGCGGGCGGGCGCGTCGCGTCCGTCGTCCGTCCGTCCGTCCGTCATGGAATTTTTGATATATTGAAACGGTGCGTCCCATATGAATCTACGCCTTTTCGCTACGAAAGATTCACGCCTGTTCGTCCTTACGGAGGCGTCACGTCTGTTCGTTCGAAGGGGTCACGTCTGTTCATTCGAGGGGTCGCGTCTGTTCCGTTTCTATATATAGCGCCTACCCGGGATCGATCGAAAACTCTCGATCACATTCACTACTCGTCTCGTTCCATCTTCCGCTCGCTGTTGCTGTTGAAGACATCTCCGTCCCGGACTTCTGCGCGCACAGATTCTGGGAGAGCAGGCCTCCGAAACCCCGTTCTGCAAGCGACATCTGCCGGGTGTGCGGGCGATCAGGTTTTTGGGGAGCGACATCGCGACTGCTCGATCGACTCCCTGACCGTGGGCGTTCTGCACTGCGTACAACGTCCTGCATCAACTTAGATCGACTACATCGAACAACTCAAGAACAATGGTTCTTGGGAATGGATCTTCCAGCGCCTCCAGCGCAGGATCTTCCGCTGGGTACGTTCTTGTCTTTCTGATCAATTTGTTCATCGTTTTTATCACCTTATTGAGGAATTTATGGATTAAATTAAGTAGGAAAATGCCTAATTTCTTAACACACGCAACATCTCCGGTATCTGAAATTTTCAGCAAAACAATGCATCTGCATGCTGCTATTATAACATTTTTATTTTGTGCTCAGCTGCATTTTGCTCTTTAGAAATGTTGTAGATAAGCTATAGCCACAAGGTATCTCGGATCAACCACATTGTGAAACGAAACATAATGCATGAGAAAATATAATGCAGTAATTGTGTGATTGTAGTGTTTTCATTGGCTAATGATTAACCTCATATTTCTATGCTGAAACTTTGGAATGCTCAAACTCTTCTATGTATGATTTACAATGCCCAATCAAACCTGAATTCAATTAATCTATATTTTCGAGTAGCTAATTGCGTCTTTTATGCTTTGGTGGTTCCACAATTTTTCCATTAAACAAGTGTCTCTTGCAGAGTGATGCAGAGAACACTGAGGTGGACAAGGACACTATAGACCTGAGTGCTAGGTTGGATTCGACTCCTGATACAAGGTGTGTGATGAAACAAACACTGTTAATTGATTCAATTCAGCTGACATGAGTTCATGGTCCCGCATTTGTTATTGTTGATTCTTGACAGAAATAACAAGCTATGGTGTTGACAGGTCTCACCCGAGGAATGCTCGGTGGTACAAGCCTGGCGCTTTGGACAAGATTTCAACAGTATAATTGATAGGGCTGCTTCTTCTTCCTGGTAGAAGGCAAGGGCAGCTCTAGGACATCACTGATCCAGTCCGAGAGACTCATATTGAACATTGTTTATCCACTCCAAAAGAACCAAAGTATTGCTGATATGATCTCATACTAAACACTGTTTAACTGTTTTATACCATGCATTTGTCTATGTGAATGAGGTCTGTTATGTGCTTTTATATAATACTTTAGCGGCGAATGTATTTTTCAACCCCAATAGAAAGACTAATGAAAGACAGAATCCTCAATATCTTTTAAATGATTGCTTTTATTTTTTTATTATATTTCTGCTGCACTTCTAATTTACTAATTTATTATGTCCTTTCATATTCCTGTTAGCACCCATGTAGAGGATGAAACTGCTATTTTTATTTGTTTAATGTTTGTTTCCTGTATGTTTACAGGGAGAGCTGTCTGCCTTCATCTTCTTTTCTTTTTCAAACGCTTATTGTTCAAAAATCATTGATTTTTTTTTTTTTGGCTACGTTCTTAGCTCCACCTAAATGAGCTGAACATCTTCGAATGAGCTCTGATTGGTTTCCTTTCTCCAGCAGCCTTTGTTTCTGATTTGGGTGATTGCATCGGACTTGAATTTCTTTGTACCTTATTTTTTTTCGGTCCAATACCCCCCACCTGCTTCATCATAATAGTGATTCATTTGTTGGCATATTTTTTGTTATCAAATGCTTGGTGTTTGACAGTTTGCTTATATTGCAGAAGCTTGCATTAATAGCTTAATATCATGTGCTTTAAAAAGACACAACTATTGAATTTTCAGCAGTATTTTTTCCATAAGATAAACCAGTAACGATGAAAGTAATTGCGCAAATATAAGAATGACAACTAACTTAATAAGCGAAGATAGATTTATGTCAGGGTGTATAGAACTATCCGTTGGTTTCTGTCAAAGGAAAAAGAGTAAATGTTACCAAGTTCTCTGTTCACTTGAGATGCAACAATCTTTTCCTAATGACCACTTATGTTTTTTGTGCAGATTGATGATCATTGATTGGACTGGTGCTTGATTGCCTGCATGCATTATTTAGATTTGAGGCATTGAAGGGCTCATTAGTGTCTCTTGATTTGAATTTACATGTAAGGCTTATCATGTTACTGTGAATAGAGATTGCTCAATCAATATCTGTAATGAATTTCATTGTTATGTAGCATATACAATGGACCAACAACTCCTGATTGAGCCCGCGGCAATCTTGCCGCGGGGTATCTGCTAGTTTTTTTAGCTACTCTCGATCTCTACTTATTATGCTCTTTATCCTAAAGTTTCACTTTCGAGTTATCTGCGATCAAACCACGCACATGCGTCCCGACTACAACAGCTTGTAGCTGCCATGTTAAGGTGGTTTGCTTCATGGCTAATGCAGCGACAAGGGAAGCGAGGAAAAGGACACTGCGAAGCTCGCGACCGCAACAAGCCGTTGTCCGGCAACATACCGCAGAGGGTTATGGCATGCACAAGGATCGCAGTCAAGCTGGAAAACGAGTCCCGTGGAGAGCTTGCGAGGATTCCAGGGTTGCCAGACAGAAGTATTCGTGTGCGCCGCTGCGGTCGTAAGCCAGATGGTTGCATATTGGGGTGGGACGTTGTCATAGCTATAAAGCCGGATGTAATAATATTGTGTTTTGTGTCCAAGCCCTTTAAGCAATAACCGCCAAGATGCATGCCTGTGTGCTCCGCTGCGTTCGTTGCCATTATCCAGTGTTTGTGTTTACTGTTCATCTTATACCTCGGTCAGGTGTCTTTACTCGTATTATTTTGTTTATATTAGGAGTTACCTTCCTGGAAACTTTGCCATATAGACAGCTCCTGTGTAATTGTTGTGTATTTGGTCCCCCACGTAAGCATTAGCGGGAGAAACATTGCTGCATTGCCGTTGGTCGAGGGCTTACAACTACGGAGGATGGCCGGCTGGGATTTGTAAGAGTGGAGAACTTTGACCTTTGCCTATGGTTGAGGGCTGATGTAGTTGGTCGATGGGAGATAAGCAAAGTCATTAACCTAAAAAAGCTGCTACCCATTGACTGCTCACGGGCTACCATGCCTATTTTGCTTGGCTCCGCAGAAGGTATTGGTGTCATTTTTCTGAAAGTGAAAAATGAAATATTCACTGTGGATCTAAAGTCCAGTAAGGTGACGAAGGTGTACGAGGACGCATACATCGGCGCGGTTGTTCCCTACTTGAACTTCTACACCCCAGGTATCCTTACAGATTTATTTAGTACATTAATTTTTTTCTTTTGTGCATATGAACACTAAGTTCATGAAAATAGAACTCTTTTTCGCAAAATATAATATTTTGTTATGGTCCGTGCTTGAAATTTTTCAAGGTATACACGTGTCATTCATGTATAAACCTTTCACGGATAGGTGGAGGATATTGACAACAGATCTAAATAAATTTGGGACTTCTGTTAAAAAACTAAATAAATTTGGGGCAGCAGTTGAAACGACATAACTCAATTCATGTGGCAGCTCAGACTTTGCAGATTCACATGTTAAGATAGACAAATTATAATTCTTAAGTGCACTAAATTTAGTGGCAATATGTAAATTCTAATTATAAATTAAGTCTAGGAAAGCTTTCATTAACAATCCTATTATTACCTAAATGAGCATCTAGAATTAAAAATTCAAAAAACTTCATGCCATCTGAAAATCTAGGCATGGATAATAAAGTAGAGGCATTTATCTTTTTGGTTAGCCAGAGAACCATTTACATTGTAGTAGATTACAAACAGTTGTGCAAATTTCTTTTTCACAGTAAAACGTTTCATTAGAAATTTGTGTATTTCTGTAGTATGGGAGCGGATGCAGATGATGAATCAAGAGGGGGCCAGGAGAGCTTAATTGACAACGCCATTGTGTAGACAGCGGGCTACTTGCCATGCGAAATCATAGTATCATATAGGAAGCTGGGCCTGGGCACCTGGCAACTCGGTGGCATCAGTGAGATAGTGTCAGTTTCAGTATGTTTCCTGTACTTTTTATGGCCTGTTTGTTTTAAACTGTTTAACAAGGACACATGGTTAGTTGTGCGATGTTCGCAAGCTGGTATGATGTGCAGTTACCTGATCGGCATATAATCTGTTAAGCTTGGAACCAGAGCATTAAATTTAGTATGGTTTCTTTCGTATATGTATGCTCAATATTTATTTGAGCTAGCAACCCCAGTAGCGTTTAAGTGCAAGTTTATCCACAGCTGCCCTTACATTGTGAACCAAATGGAAGAAAACAGTAGCTGCTAGTTACCACTAGTATGCTAATTTTTTTCCCCTGAAACAGGTGCAGAGAAGAATTTTGTTGTTAAAGATAATAAAAACTGTCTGTTGAACACGGAAACAGACCTAGAATAAAGGAACAGATGAACCTAGCCTGGTACCAGGATTAACGTATGGATTTGTGTGCCATACATGTCGTACGATGACTTGACCTTCTCTTTCTTGAATCCTAAATTGATTTTGTGCGGCATACATATTGATATTAAGTTGACCGAACCACAGCAGCCAAATCAGATAGATCCCGTGGACCTCCCATGGTCTCTCGCAAGTATTCGCAGCAATCCACGAACCCCAAGCAAACCCTTGCTTTCCCGCAACCAGCATGGCGCCGCCGCCTCCGGCGCTGATGGATGAGCTCGTCGAGGAGATCCTCCTCCGCCTTCCGCCGGACGATCCGGCAAGCCTTGTCTGCGCCGCCCTCGTCTGCAGGCGATGGTGCCTCCTCGTCTCCGACACCGGCTTCCGCCGCAGGTTTCGCGTGTTCCACCGGACGCCCCCGATGCTGGGCGTCTTCCACCACATGAACAGAAACAGAACTTCAGTTTCCAGCTTCGCTCCCGTCACCTCCTGCCCGCCAATTGCCGACCGCTGCAACTGGCAAGTGGTCGACGCCCGCCATGGCCGTGTACTTCTCCAAGGCACCGAGTTCGTGGATCCCCGTGAGAATCCCTTCGTCGTCTGGGACCCGATCACGAATGTGCAGACTGAACTTCCCTCGCTGCCAGAGGCCAAGGACTGCCATGGCTTCAACGGGTCTGTGCTCTGCGCCAGCACTAGCACCTGCGACCACCTCGACTGCAACCGCGGCCCCTTCCTTGTCGTCCTCGTGGTCACCAAAGCTCCGGATATATTTGTTTACACCTACTCATCAGAGACTAGCGTTTGGAGTGAGCTGGCCTCTGGTCAACAATCCCATCCCCAAGAAGTTGGTTGGTACTGGGAGCCCACAGCTCTCGTGGGTAATACGCTCTATGTGATGCTTCGCTGGTACGAGTCAATACTGAAGATCAATTTGAGCACACGGAAAATGTCTGTGATTGAACTTCCACCTTCATGCCATTATAATCACATTGTTCTCACGACTACTGAGGCCGGTGGTATTGGATATGCCGTTGTGAATGATTTCAAACTCTACCTATGGTCGATTGAGGCCACTGTTGACCAATATGTACGATGGGCACAAAGCAAAGTCATTGATTTAATGCCACTGCTACCCGCAAGATCCTTCTCTAGATGTTATGTGGCTGGTTTTGTGGATGGTGTTTCTTTCTTTTTACTGAGGGTTAATGATGACATTTTCACTTTTGATCTGAAGTCTGGCCAAGTCCGCAAGATATTTAAGAACAATCAGCGTGCCTTACACATTTTTCCCTACATGAGCTTCTACACGCCAGGTACCTATCGCTACCTTATCTCCAAATTCAACTAGTATGTCTTTGCTTATTTGTTATTTGCATAGTGAGTAAATTATGGACGATGATATATGTATATTTAATAATAATCCAGTTAAACTTATCTAATTTTGGCTAGGTATCCTGCAGAAAGAAATTGTAAGAGATGATAAGCTAAATGAGCTTCCCTGTCTAGATATCAGTCTCAAACATATCTTTGAACCGTTTTATTCTGTTGTTATTATCTGCCCATATAATTGAAAAAGATACAAATATGGATGATGATACAAGTGATATATAAACAAAGAGAGCGTTTTTTCCCTTGAAATATAATCCTGCTGTAGGTAAGAATTCAGCACCAGCCACATTTTGCTTAGCAAGCCATTAGTTGCGTTTTGTTGTCTGTTAGAACAAAAATATTCATCGCTTCTCGATCAGCTGATGTTATTTCAAAATTTTGTCGATTATGCAGCATTGGGGGCTGCCTATTCAGATGCGAGAACATTGGGACCAAGAACATAAGATGCAATATTGGCATTAGTGAGGTATAGTGGTCTAAGATTCTTGGCTTCAGGGATTGTGTTTTTTGTTTAAGAGACGACATCTTTAATTTGGTGGGACTGACTTCACACTAGCCTGCTACTCCTGAATATTTAGCTTCTAATGGACCCATCAGACTATTTTGCATGTCGTGTCACTCGTGTCTTTTATGACTTTATTTACGCTCAAAAAACTAAGCACCAGAAATTTAAACAGTGCAATGCCAATGTTCCATGTCGCATCTCCCTGATATTTGATTGGTTCAACACCTTGTGGCTTGAACATATATTGAAACCAGGGGAGAAAGGTACCTGCCATTTTTTTAATTGGCACTACTACCACCAGAAAAATGGATGTACTCAATGTCCACAAAGTACTGATCATGAAAATACCGAACCTCCATTTGGAATATACGAGGTTTGCATCTATGAATACTGTTATATGTATTGAATAATGAAAATATTGAGGTTCGCATGTCTCAGCTGTGTCATATGCCCACGCCAGAGTTACCTCATCCTCTTGGGTCCAATATTAATGGAGGTCATTGTAACATGCCAATTTTCAATTGCATGTTATTGAACCTAATCTAGCATCATGAGCATCATCTAAGCATGTTCATTGCATAAGCAAAGGCATTTGTAACTCAAATTCGAATTCTAAATTCAAATCTCCATGCCTTTGTTAAGCAACTCCAAAAGTTTGCATGAAACTTGGCACCAACAAAAAAATTCTGCTACAAGTACACTTTAAATCTTGAATTTACATGATTTTTGATGAATTTTTGGGTAATGTCTCAATGCCCTAAAAATTGAAGCGAAGCTGGAAATCTGCCAACTTTGAACAATTTTAAAAACAAAAATCCAATCTCTTTTTGAGTGTTTCCAACTCAAATGGATTCTCCTTTCTCAGATGTAGCACCACAAAAATCGGCATAAATTTTGGAAGCTTTTAAGGTGAGAAAATTGATGGTTAAAGAGAAGATGATCAAAATCAGGAAAAAGAAAATACCCACGGGACCCACCTGGCAGCCACACACTCTCTTTCTCTTCTTCCCCTACAGGGCACCCCTTGCTCTCTCTCTCTCATTTCGTTTCCTGGAAGGGGAGAAGAAGGAGGGGAGGAGAAGCTCCTCCATCCCATCCCCATTGCCCAGGCCAAGGAGGAGGTCTTCCACAAGCTTCCTCACTACCCCGACGTGCTCTCCCACCTCCTCATCCTCAACATCGAGCTTGGCTTCATCTTCTTCCCCTTGAAGGCCAGCCGAGTTCCTCCATCCAAAAGCATCCTTCATGCATGTTGGTGGACGAGTTGGTGAGACTCCCCACTTCCCCATTCCTTCTCTCAATCAATTCCACCTTTTTCCCTAGAGCTTCAAGCTCATCGATGGCTGCCATCCACCATGGATGAGGAAAACCTTGGTTCGTTGTGTTTCTCTTCATGCATGTGTTTCTTTTAGGTGGAGCAAGTCCTAATTAAACTTTAGAACTCAAATCCCCATCAAATCCATGGCATACAACCCCTAGCCATGAGAGATTTGAAGTCTAAAAAAGCTTTGGTCTGTCCTCAAGCCTCTGGTTTTGATAGTTGGTCTGGTTGTGTTGACACCGGATTTTGGAAATCCTTTGACACGTGGCGAGAATATAAGGCAAGGAGGATTGTGTTTGGAAAAAGACGCCGCGTTGACCGGAGCAAGAGAAGATTTTGGTTGTTGCGATTGACGAATTAGTTAAGATAGGAATAAATTATTTTCTTGAAACGAAAGTTAGGAGGAGTCGTGTTTGTTTCCAAGTCGGTTGCCTTGGGTGTATAAATATAAACCCAGGTGCTTGTAATCAGGATTATACACAATTCAATACAACTCTCGGCGCATCGCCAACCTGTTTTTTCGACGGGTTTCTTGTTCGAGCGGGCTGCATCGGCACGATCTCCGCTAGGGTAGGGAATTCGTCACCCCACGGTAATTCTCCTGATTATCTAGTAACCTTCTTGTCTGATGCTTTGATCGAATTATCTCACTGCATTGGGTTGATCGAATCTGCTAGTGTTATTAGGTTAATTATCAGTTATCCGGTATATTAGATCTATTTAGAACCGTTAGCAAGATCGGCATTATTATTGCTGTCTCGGTTAGGTTCGATCCTACGCAACGCTTGTCTGATGAATATAGTATAAATAGATTAAATATATCCGAGGCACTCTGGACTGATTTATCAGCTGGTCTTCCACCTAATTATTTTTGATAGAACCTTATTGCTGTCTCGATTAGGTCCGATCCTACGGGTTCTATTGGAATAGTTCTGTGACGCGGCTTGGCCGATAGATCGATTTAGGGTTTGATCGGGACGTTTAGCCGATTAGATATCATAATCACTTTGGACTTGTTTGTTTGCCGATCTTTCACCGAATTACTTTTAGTAGAACCTTATTGCTGTCTCGGTTAAGTCCGATCCTACGGGTTTTATTGAAGTAAATCTGTGACATGATTTGGCCGATGAATCGCTCTAGGGTTTAATCGGAGTGTTTAGCCGATTAGTTATCACACAGATGTTTGTTTTAAATCTTTTTATTTATCATTGCACTATTTGGCTGGTTTACAAAGTGTTTGTTTAAATATCCAGATCTAGCCGATAATCTGCTGTGTTTTATTAGATCTGTTTCTCTTATTTCTTCTACTATACAATAGCCGGTGATAAGAGCCGATAGGACATAGCCAATAGTTACAGTCGGTTGCTTTATTTGCCTTTATTCATATCATCGACTATTTCAACGACATCTGAGTGTCGGCTATACATCGGCCTGTTTCCCGGGCCGGTGACCCAAAGAATTTAACTCTCTTGTCCTTTTGTTAGTTTTCAGGAAAAACTGAGTGGCACGCTTCGGGATTCGCGCGGCGTACAAGACTTGGTCCTGCACTGAAGTTAAGCAGATCTTCCAGGCCGTTTGTGTGTGATTTTCGGGTCAACACACTTTTTGGCACGCCCAGTGGGACACGTCCAGGTGAAATCATGTCGTTAGACGGGACACCACCACTTGATAGAACCAAAGTTGAGCTACAGAACATCATCCAGGTGACAGAAGATCAGCTGAGTGATGAGCAAAAGCAATTACTCTTGAAGAACATGCAAGACTATAAAGAGTTGTGTCTGCAGTCATTCAAGAAGATAAGAGGAGGTGTGGTTCAATCAAATCCTTTTCCCATGCCGGTTGTTGTGGACACTTCCAAGAAACCAGCGGGGTCGTCAGATGAAAAGGCAGCAGCTGATGAGATCCAGAAGATAGTTAATGTTGCTGTCCAGAAAGCATTGGCAGAAGAGTCTACACCCTTGGTGAATTCTATCAAGAATATGTTTGAAGACGCGCTCAAAGCTCCTAGAGATGCCAAGGTGGCAGAGGAAGCACCTGTACAGCCTCCACCGCTGACATCAACTGGAGGGTCATCTCAGGTTCCATCCGTAAATCTGAGTGATATGATTTATACTGCAATGCATCAAGCGTTGATCAACCAGTCTCCAGTGTTAGTTAACACTTTGAAAGACCTCATTATCAAGACAGCCGATGGTACAGTCTACAATGAGGTAGGAGGTGGGCCGATGTACTATACTCCTCAAAGAAGTTATCGGCTGCCTCTAGGTACTCCTACGAGGGACGTAGGAGGTCGGACTTTTCAGATTGCAGAGCAGTATGTGCCTACTGGTTCTGGAGGTAATCAAGGGTGGCCAGATCAGCAGGGTCCATCGTCAGCAGCAAGGAACTCGGGGGCAGATGACTGGGCCGTCAAGATTGTTGACATAATGAGAGATCAATTTGGCTTGAAAGGATCAGACTTCGGTATACCGTCGACCATATCCAGAGTGGTATGACAGGACTCCTTTCCCTCCGCGGTATGACAGGACTACCGAGATGAAGCTCACAGATCTAACTGTTGTTCGCCAGAAGGCCGGAGAGTCGGTGATGGATTACATCCAGAGGTTTCGGGATGTTAGCAGAAGATGCTACAGTTTGGCTCTGACAGATCAGCAATTATCCGATTTGGCCTTTCAAGGACTCATCGGCACTATTCGTGAGAAATTCGCATCTCAGGAATTTGAGAGTATCTCCCAACTGGCTCAAAAGATTTCATCTCATGAAAGCCGATTCCAGAGTGCTGCGAAGAATAGGTATGCTCCATATGCTGATTATGCGGTTGAATCTGATTCTGATGAAGATGGAGAAGAAGTGGGACTTGCCGAATGGACTAGGGGCAAGAAACCAGTAGCATGCCTGTTCATCAAACAAACTGTTGCTCAAGAAAGATATGACTTTGATGTGAACAAGCTGGACAAGATTTTTGATTGGTTGTTACAGGAGAAGCAGATTCAGTTGCCGCCAAATCATGTGTTACCTCCACCTGAAGAGTTGAAGAAAAGAAGATGGTGCAAGTGGCACAATGCTCCATCGCACAATACCAATGAATGCAGAGTCTTCAGGTAGAGTGTACAGGCTGCAATCGAACAGGGCCGTATAAAGTTCGACGACCAAAGAAGTCGATGAAGATTGACGGGAATCCTTTTCCTGTGAATATGGTGGAATTTGGTAGCTCATCCATGATCAATAAATATCAGAGGAAGAGAGAAAGGGATGATTATGAAGAGCGTGGATCTCGGGATGACTCGCATTGGGATTGTCCTTTCTTTAGATATTGTTGGGAAGAAGACATGAAGTTGCCACCGATTGAGGGGTGCCCAGGGTGCAGTAATCATTCAAGGAGATTGTACCGAGAAGTGCCATCTAATGTCTATGCTAGACAGGAGAGGGTTCCGGCTTTTGATCGACTGCGAGAGAATGGGATGTCACGTCGGCCCACGAGAGAAGCGCTGCGTCGACCGGATAGAGAATTCAAGCCTTCTGTCCATGATCGGTTGGGGCCAAGGCAAGATGATGAGGCTGAGTTTCAGGAGCTGATTGATGAGGAGCAACAAGAACACAGACCTAAGCGTCAGCCGCAGTGGTGTCCTACTGGTATCTTTTCCAAAAGCCAAAAGAGAAGGGTACAGAGACAGCGCTGCAGATGTGACACCCCGTGTCACTGTGCCAACCTCTGCAAGTATCCCAAACTGAATAGCACTTCAAGCCAAAGCAATTTCAAATGTGAAATTTAAAAATTTAAATAACTATCCAACCAATGCTCGTGAAGCCAACTAAAAATTTCAATAACAACTTGCCAATATGATAATTTTTGCAGCAAGAGCATCTGAATTGAGAATTTTGGGAGATTTTTCCATAATTTCAAATTCTGGAAGTGTCTCTGAGAATTCAGAGGTGTTCATGCAAATTCTGCTGTTCCTCGAATTCTAATTCAAATTCTGTTGCTCAACCCTATCTGGACCCAAATGAGATGTTGGAGCTGGGTAATTATCCTATGTTTGCTGAATTTCTCATAATTTTTGGATGTCTGCAAGGTTTCCTTTTAATTCGACAAACCAAACAGCATGAAATTAAAGTTTCTTCAAATTTGGGTCAAATTTGATGCTTATGAAAGAACTCAAATTTTTCTGTAACAACTTGAGCCAACAAAAATATCTCTGGATAGCTCATCTCAAATGAGAATTTTGGAGAATTTGTGGTGATTTTTGAAATTCGTTTAGATGCTCAAATAAATCCCCAAAGCTGCAAAAGTGCTCAAATTTGACCAACTGCCATTTGAATTCCTTTGCGAATCAAGATGTGCATGTTATACCACTGGATTCTCCATCTCACAATCTTTCTTTTGAGACCGGTTTCGCAATTTTTGGAGGTCATTTGCTGGTTCATTTGATGTGCCAAAGTTTGGGGAAAAAGCAGAGTTTGAATAATTTCGAGAAAAAGAAAGATGCCAGCGGGCCCACTTGTCGGTCTCTGCTCTCTCTCTGCCCGCGCCCGAACTCGCGCGCCGCGTGGCCGCCGGCGTACGGCCTCGCCGCGCGGTGCTGGGCCCGCCTCCGCCGCGGGACAATGTCAAAACACGCCGCGCTCCCTTCCCCAACTCACTTCCTCTCTTTTCTCTCGCTCCCCGACTCCGCAAACCCTAGCCGCCACCTCCATTGCCGAGCTCGAGCTCCACCTCGCCTTCCGCCGCCGTCGAGCCCCCGCGCCGATGAGACTCGCTGCCAGGATCTGCGCAAGGGAGTGCTCGAGCTCACCCAACCTCCCCATCCCCTCCTCTGCGCCAGGAGCGCGCGGATTGAGCGGCTTCGTCACCATGGTCGCCGAGTGACCAACTCGGACCTCGCCGTCGAATCCGCTTTGCGTAGTGAGTTTCTGGTCAATTCATCGCTCCTGGAGCTTCCTCACCTTGTTTCGCACCACCTGACCCCCTTTTCCCTCTAATCCCGTGGCCCAGGCCGCCGAACCGCCGTTTTTCCCCGCCGCCGTCAAGCTGCCGACCCCCTCCACAGTGAACTCCGCACTCCGAGCTTCCCCGTCGACGAGATCTAACGCTCCTAGGTTCGCGTCGATCAGGTGATGCTCGTACCCCTCTTCTTTTCCTCTCTCTCCCTTCCTTTTGGCCGGAACGCGTGCGCCGCCGCCGCCGTTGCGCCGCCGCTCGTCGCCGACTGCCCTCCGGCCGTCGCGCACGTGCACGTACCCGTGTTTCCGAGCTGCGCTCTTGACGCCGAGGTGGTGCCGCCCGAGTTTCTCGCCGCCGAGCGACGCGCCGGGGGAACGGCCGACTTGCCGCCGCCGCCGAGCCGCGCGCGCGCGCGGGCGCGCCTGGATCCCGTGCGGCCAGGCCGGATCTGGTGCGGCTCAAGTCGTGTGGCCCTCTGTGTGGCCCCGATTTGATTGGCCCCCCTAATTTCCTTTCTTTTTCGAAATTGTTTAATCCCCAAAAAATCACAGAAGGTTGTAAAATTGATAGAAAAATAAAGACACCTCAGAAAAATGCGAATCCAATTTTGTTGGCTTCCATGTTGCAAGATCTATCCAATAAAAATGTCAAATCACATATATCACCTTATCTGTTGTCTGGAAAATCTCATATGTGCAAATCTTGTTTAATTCCTAATAATTCTCTGTTGCTCCATAAATCACAAACTCTTGCATGCAAGTAAAGAATCTGATAACACACTTACAGAACATTTTCCACTGTCATTTAATGCTTAATTTTTTTTATGATTTATTTAATCTGCTGTCTTGTTGAAATTATTATAAATAATCCGTATTACAATAAATCACCAAACTTCACTGTAAATTACTTCCAGTGGTACTCTTCACCAGAAAAATGCCACTGGACACAAATTAATTTTCAAAATTTATCAATTTAATTAACCCGCTCAAGTTAATTTAAGTAATTAACTTAATCAAGAGTCAATGAAGGAAATACTTCAGACGAAAGCAATTAATCAAGTTAATCATTTACACTTACAGTGTAAATGACTGTCCCATTAACTGTTTAAATCATGTTGCATCATATTGTATTACCGCTAACTAGCATTATATTCCTTGTCATATCGTGTAGTGACAGAGACCCCGGAGCCTCTGGACTTCCAGCTGCCGGAGGAGGCACGTAGGAGGAGCAGCAGACTGACACCACCGCTGACCCCGTTAGCGTAGCTCCTGAGCCAGGCAAGCCCCGGTGCATGCCTACCTATTAGATTTTTACTTTCTCACTTGATTGGGGCTAGTAATTGTTTGTGCATTAGGTTTATTAGGTGTTGATGTGGAACCTTAGAACTGCATTAGGACTACCCATCCAGATCCTACCTTGTGTCCTATTTTGTAGTAGATGGTTCTAGGGTAACGTTAGAACTTGCTATGCTTAGTGGCTAGCGGACGGTAGAAGACGAGTGGTAGGTCCCACTCGCATGATAGGAGTTACTCTGGATTGTACTAGCAGAATTTAGGTTTGTTGCAGACCGGACGGGGATTGTTGTGTAGGATGGTTGGAGAAGGCTGGGCCTTCACGGTGGTAGCCCCGTCTGTGCCGGTTAAGGACCGTCCGTTGTTGGCCCCGTTGAGCAAGCTTGAACGTACTGATTCACATGCTGGTGTTTATGGGCCCAGTAAACCTACGTAGCCTGTGTCGCCCTGGATGTCTGGTGGATACTTTACTCTTTCTATCATGGTACTTGGGAGAGGAAGGGATAACGTTCTGCGTGGTTGAGTGTCTGGGACGACGACCACGGCGGGAGACCCCTTCCTCGGGAGGAGTAGAATCTGGTACAGCTTTGGTGGTGTACAGTGCGAAAGGTTGCCGCATGCGACTTTTGTGCGTGTGCGTCGTGTGGTCAGGTTTCTCCTGCAGGATGTACATCGATGCCGCCGCTCTCGGAAATGAGCACCTACTTGTTCACTGAGTCACATCGTAGTGTGATTTGATTGATGATGATGACTAGTACTGTTGTATTTACATATCCTTACTGCTGTATTTATCTATCATTATTGTTACACTGCTGATTGATGTATTGTTGCCTATTCTGTTCTAGAGTTAAGTGCACTGTTTTATTGGTTTCGTACTAATTTGAAATAAAACTCGAAAGTAAGGACCAAGTAATTAGTGCGGGTTATGCCTCGTGTCAAGCCTACCCCGTTGTAGCCTATGCATTCTAGGAGTCGGCTGTAGTTAGCCACGTTGACAGGTAAGTCTTGCTGAGTAATTAGTACTCAGGGTTTGGCACTTTATGTTTTTGTGCAGGTAGTATCTTCATCCCCGACTCCACGGGTGGAGGTGGACAGTGGGACGGCCAGCTTCCTTTTGGCTGGACGGCTCACTGGGAGACTGAGGAGTGAGCTACTCCTGTGTTCGCATTCTGAGGGCTTGGAATGCGGACTTCTTCTCGTGAGAGCGTGTATCGTTCCTTGCCGTAGTTGTTGTTGCTTCTTTTGGACCTAATCGTGTTGTAAACTCTTGAAACTTCCGCTGTGCGACTCTGTGTTTTAATTCGGACTAATGTAATAACTTTAAGACTTAAATTGTGCCTATTTATGTGTTGTACTGTTGCGTCTGTTCACCAGCGCGGACCGACTCGATCCTGTGAAAAGCGGAAACGCTACAGCAGAGAGATGGAAACTGATTTCCATAGACGTGATGATGATGATGAGCAGCGTCGGCGTACCAGAAAGGAATGGAGGCCGAAGGTGGCATCTCAGGTCCAGCAGTTAGAAGCGGCGGTCAATGTTTGCATCATGCCGTATGAATTCAAAGCTGTTGATGATGAAGAATTTGATGATGGTACGGAGGCTATGGCACAGTTGGTTCTTGATCCTCAGCAGGCTGTGTTCAAGAAGCCAAAAGAATCTAAGCGACGGCACATGAAGGCTTTATATGTCAAAGGGTATGTGAATGGTAAGCCGATGAGCAAGATGTTGGTCGATGGAGGTGCTGCTGTCAATATCATGCCGATGACGACCTTCAGGAAGTTGGGCAGAACTGATGATGATCTGATCAAGACCAACATGATACTCAGGGATTATGGGGGCAAGACGTCAGAAGCAAAAGGGGTGCTCAATGTGGAGTTGACCATTGGAAGCAAGACGTTGCCTACTACGTTCTTTGTCATTGATGGCAAGGGATCTTATACCATGCTGCTGGGAAGAGATTGGATTCATGCTAATTGTTGCATCCCTTCCACCTTACATCAATTCCTTATTCAATGGGTGGATGATGTGATCGAGGTGGTTCCGGCCGATACCGCAGTGTATGTCGCTTCGGCCGATTTGGGTCCCATGCGTTTGGAATGCATGGATTGTTTTTCTGGCAAGGTTTGGGATTGAGAGTTCTTGGAGTTCACCGATGACAGCGTGGAATTGGTGGATGACTTGAATCCTAAAAAGTTACTCTGACAGGCGCCACAGTGGACGCCAAAGAGGAGGGCAAGTTAGGACAAGGGTTTACTTCGGCCGATGAGCTAGAGGAGGTAGATATAGCTGATGGTAGCGAGCCTAGGCCGACTTTCATCAATAAAGGATTGTGTAAGGAGTTTAAAGTTACATTAATAGAGTTATTAAAGGAGTACCGAGATTGTTTTGCATGGGAATATCATGAGATGCCGGGGCTTAGCCGTTCGATTGTTGAACATTGGCTACTCATCAAACCTGGATTTCGGGCACACAAGCAAGCTCCAAGGAAATTTGAGGCTAAGGTAGATGAAGCTATCAAAGAAGAGATTGCTAGACTGTATGATGCAAAATTCATACGACCATGCCGGTATGCTGATTGGATATCAAACATTGTTCCGGTGGAGAAGAAAAATGGCAAGTTGAGGGTGTGCATTGATTTTAGAGATCTAAACAGGGCTACACCTAAGGATAGTCATCCAATGCCGGTGGCTGACACATTGATTGATGCTGCGGCAGGGCACAAGATTGTCAGCTTTATGGATGGTAATGCTGGTTATAATCAGATTTTTATGGCTGAAGAAGATATTCTAAAGACTGCCTTCAGATGTCCAGGTGCCATTGGTTTATATGAGTGGGTAGTAATGACCTTCGGCCTGAAAAATGCTGGTGCTACTTATCAAAGAGCTATGAACTATATATATCATGATTTGATTGGGCGACTGGTGGAAATATACATTGATGATGTCATTGTTAAGTCAAAAGCCATTGATGATCATATAGCCGACTTGAGGGAAGTGTTGGAGAGGACCAGGTAGTATGGTGTTAAGATGAATCCCAATAAATGTGCCTTTGGAGTATCGGCTGGGCAGTTCTTGGGGTTCATTGTGCATGAACGAGGGATAGAGATTGGTCCGAGGAGCTTCGAAGCTATCAATAAGCTAAAGCCTCCAACAAATAAGACGGAATTACAATCCCTTGTTGGGATGGTTAATTTTGTGAGGAGGTTTATTTCTAATCTATCAGGGAGAATTGAGCCGTTTACACCGTTGTTGCGGTTGAAGGCCGATCAAGAATTCAAATGGGGGCTGAACATCAGAAAGTGTTAGATGAGATAAAAGAATATTTAAAATCTCCTCCAGTATTGGTTCCTCCTAAGGCTGGTATTCCTTTCAAGCTGTATTTGTCGGCGGATAAGAAGTCAATCGGCTCTACGTTAGTGCAAGAACAAGAAGGAAAAGAAAGGGTGATATTTTATTTGAGTAGAAAATTGCTTGATGCTGAAACCAGGTATTCTGATTTGGAGAGATTATGTCTCTGCCTTTATTTTTTCTAGCACCAAATTGAGGCATTATCTTCTTTCGGGTGAATGTACTGTGACATGTGGAGCCTAGTCAAAGATGTCTTATTGGCTCCTGTTTTGAAAGGAAGGCTTGGAAAGTGGATGCTTGCCCTGGTGGAATTTGATTTGAGGTATGAATTTCCTAAGGCCGTAAAGGGTCAAATCTTGGCTGATTTGATTGTTGAACATAATTTGGCTGAGCCGTTGCCATGGGTTTTATTCTTTGATGGATCTGTTTGCAAATTGGGATGTGGTATCGGCTTGGTTCTTATTTCGCCTCGGGGGGCATCATTTGAGTTTGCTTATTCTGTTGATATTGGCACTAACAATCAGATTGAGTATCAAGCTGTGTCGAGGGGTCTTCAATTGCTCAGTAATGCTGGGGCAGATCATATTGAAGTAACTAGAGATTCTTTGTTGGTGCTTGGTCAACTCTCTGGAGAATTTGAATGCAGAGATGAAAATCTGCGGTTTTATTGAAGAATGCGTATTGCAGTTGCAGAAATTCAAGGACGTGAAATTCAGGCATGTTCCCAGAGAACAGAATATGGAGGCTAACGGACTAGCACAAAGTGCGTCAGGGTATCGACCTGATTATAGGTGTATTGTGTTAGATGTTCCTGATGTTGAGGTTGAAGACTGGAGGGCTGGAATTATTTCATATTTGAAGAATCCGTCTCAATCTGTATCCAAGAAGGTTAGGTATCAAGCTCTTAAATATGTGTTATTGGAAGAAGAGTTATATTACCGCACCACCTTGGATGGTGTGTTGCTGAAGTGTTTAGATTTGGAAGAGGCAAAGTTAGCGATGGCAGAAGTGCATGAAGGGATTTGTGGGACCCATCAGTCAGCTTACAAGATGAAGTGGTTGTTGAGGAGGACTGGTTATTTCTGGCCGACTATGCTGGAGGATTGTTTTTTAATATTATAAGGGTTGCCAGGATTGTCAGAAGTTTGGTCCAGTCCAAAG
Source organism: Eragrostis nindensis (assembly GCA_012490785.1). Lineage (NCBI taxonomy): Eukaryota > Viridiplantae > Streptophyta > Magnoliopsida > Poales > Poaceae > Eragrostis > Eragrostis nindensis. The sequence continues at coordinate 504,705 of JAAXCT010000329.1, forward strand.
AGCTCCTGCTTCGGCCATGAACCCTATTATTAAGCCATGGCCGTTTCGGGAGTGGGGTATGGATATGATTGGTCAGATTAATCCTCCATCAAGCAAAGGGTATAAGTATATTTTAGCTGTGACTGATTATTTCACCAAGTGGGTAGAAGCTGTGCCTTTCAAGAATGTGACTTCGAAAGATGTGATCAATTTTGTGAAGGAGCACATTATTTATCGGTTTGGGATCTCTCAAACGATTACCACTGACCAAGGTTCCATTTTCATATCTGGGGAATTTCTAGAATTTGCTACGAGCTTGGGGATTAAAATATTGAATTCCTCTCCGTATTATCCTCAAGCAAATGGTCAGGCAGAAGCGTCTAACAAGAGTTTAATCAAGTTGATTAAACGGAAGATTGATGAGCAACCGAGGAAGTGACATACGACATTAGCCGATTCGCTGTGGGCCTATCGGATGTCGTGTCATGGGGTACGGGCATGAAGCAGTTCTTTCTTGGGAGGTAAATATTGGGTCTCGACGAATTTCGCTGCAAGATGAGCTTACAGCCAATGAGTACAGAAACTTGATGAATGATGAATCTGAAGATATAGTACTACTTCGGTTGAGAGCCATGGAGAAGATTGTTCAGAATAAATCTCGAGTTGCAAAGCATTATAATAAGAAAGTGGTGTCTAAGTAATTTTCTGAAGGAGATTTAGTTTGGAAACTTATTTTGCCGATAGGTTCCAAGAGTAACCGCTTCGGTAAATGGTCCCCAAATTGGGAAGGTCCATTCAAGATTAGCCAATGTTTGGTTGGTAATGCTTACAAGTTGCAGAGTTTGGATGGAAAAGAATTAGAGCGAGCCCTTAATAGGAAATATTTGAAGAAGTATCATCCAAGCGTCTGGGTTAATTCTTGAAGAAATAACATACAAGAGCTGACAACGCGTCGTCTACAGAAAGCCGATGACTGCTAAGCCGATGCAACGGCTGGGCACATCGCCTCTAGAAGAAAAAATACAGGGAAACCCAAAAGCAAGGTACAAATTTCTACGCCAATGATACACACTGCGGTTTCTGCCAACTACAATAGGGGGTGGAAGAGATTGTTTCTCCCCTTGAAGGATGTTGGAGTATCTGCCAGGTGATGGCGCAGGGTGCGATGGGTCGATGCTTGGGGGCATCAGGAGCCGAGCAAGTCGATGACCTCATCACGTCGGAGAAGATGTTGTCCCTGAGAAGCAACCTTGTCTGACGAAGAACATGAGTTCTTCCTCGTAGTCTGAAGAGGAGCCGCCTTTCTTGGCGATTAGCTCAAGACGGATAGCATCGGTTGGAAGAGATTGGAGAAAAAATGGAAGGAGGACGAAAGGCTGGAGTAAAGATGCGGAAAGGCAAGAGAAGTTTTGGGTTGCTATCTTGCATATTGGGATGTATTGTTGAGGTTTTGTGAAAGGGATTTTTCTTGCTGGCCATTGCGTTGGTGATTCTGGTGAGGGAAGTTGGTCCTTTTATAGGCCAGGATGTGGAAGGAGATAAGATCGTGGAATAGTAAAAGACCTGTTGTAATTAAAGTGATTGGTACGACCTGTCTGTCAAGAGGGTGCATGCCATGTGAAGACAGAGGTACAGTTCATTATGTCAGATACACAGTCTTCACGTGAAGTGTCATCTAGAAGCTTGCACTAAAATAAGAAAGTAAAGGCAGGGATGTGCAGAGGTAGATTCGCGCAAAAGACAAAAGGCCGATGTCTTTACGTCGCCCTTGAGTTTGAAGTGTTTACATAAATGCTGGGATTCAAAAGAAGTTTTTATTACAGGACCAAGTCTACAGGTACTCCTGGATCTTGCCGATGGCATTCTTGCGGATCTGCTCAATGTTGTTCATAAATTTGAGGTCTTGCTCCATCGAGCCGATGTTCGGATGAAGTACCAAGAGCTGTTGACGTGCTAGATCCTTGGCCGATGACAGAATATTTTCTTGAGTTGTTATCTCGGCAGGCAAAAGGGCTAGTTTGTCTTCTTCGGCCTTTATCTCTTGTTCCTTGGCTTTTACCACAGCTTGGAGGTCTTCGAGCTCTTTCTTCAGTTGATCCAGTGCAGTTTGGATCTCTACAGGCTTGTTCATCAGTTCGTCGAGTTTGGCTTGCTCGGTCTGGACTTGGGAATCGGCATTAACCAGGGTTATCAGGCGATCTGACCTAGCAGCCCTTTCTGCCATGCGTCGTTAGACTTTGGCGATTTCCAACTCGTGGTAGTCGATGTGCACGGCGGGATGCAGGGCTTCCAAGAGATCATCTGGAATCAGACGACGAATCTCGTTGAATCGACCCAAGACCCGTCCGATGTTGGATGTCAGCACTTCAAGACTTGGTTCCGATAGCCTCTCTGAGATTTCCTTCAGAGTTGTCTTCACCTCGTCAGGAAGGAAGGGTTTTGAGGTGGCCGATGAATCCAAATTGATAGCTGATGTCTGGAGGTCCGATAGCTGAGATCAGAGGAAATTAATGGTGTATTCAAGGGTAACTGACGAAAAGGGAAAGGTTGGTTTAGTCTTACCGTTCTTTCTGTGTCGGCGTGAGGAGATGATGGGACCTGCATGCTTACCAGACCAGTTGGGAAGTTGAACTCTGGTCTGATTTCTTCTTGAGGGATAGCTGTGTCTTCAGCCGATGCATTGGGTTCTTCAGAGCCGATGGCAGCATGATCTTGAGCTGGTGAGTTTTGGGTGGTCGTGTTGAGGGGATTGTTGGCATTAAGATCCTACAAAGAGAAGTAAGTATTATCTAATGTGCTGGAAATATAAACTACTTAGAGTACATTAGTAGGAAAGGCACCTGTGCAGTATCATCGGCAGGTGGGGCGTTCATTTGAGATGCAAATGCCGATTAGAGCTCTGGCGGATCTTGCGAGTGGTTTGACGTTCAGGCTGTCGACGAGGGGCAGGTGCAGTTTTCTTTGGCACTCGATCGGCTGGTTTGCGTTTTGGAGCCTTGGGACTGCTTGCTGCTGCTGTGGCCTTTCTTTTCTTCGGCATCGGCAGGATGATGTTTGGAGTAGCCGATTCCCTCAGATATTGGATGGGGGTACCATTGCGGCCAGCTGTCGGAGCTTTTTCATCTGCAGACTGGTTAAAAAAGGAAATTGATTAGTAAGGAAATTTACAGGAACATATAAAGTAGAGGAGATAAAGTTGCGAAGGTACCTCTTCAGCATCGGAGAGATCCAGTATGTTCAGATATGATGAGCATTTTTGATGAAATAGGTGCTGGCGCCATTCTGCCCACCAAGACTTGAAGTATCCGGAATTAAAGGGCTTTAAGATGATATCGGTAAAGTCACCAACTGGAAGATTATCGGCTAGAGTCATCAGTCGATGGTACTCTGTCCTATCAGTGATGGTGGCTCTAATGGGGAGTTTGTCGATCAGAAACAAACCAATTGGAAGTTGGCCAAAACCCAGCTGACGGGCGCAGACTGATGGGTGGTATAGCTCGTAAGAGGGCTTTTTTATTGCGCCCTGCTGTGAAATCGATGGGAAGGATGCAGGGCATGATATATGTAAGGAGGAGATTAGCCGATTCTTGATCCTTCAATGGTTCATCAGGACGAAAAGAGGAGGGGATTTCGAACTCTGTTATATCCTGATAAGGAAACCAAATTGTGGCCTTGGAGCGGAAGCCATAGTAGAAAAGTCTGAACCAAAGCGCGAGGGATTTAGCCGATGACTTGCTACCGGGCACAGTGGCAACGGCTTCGCCAAGAGACATGCAACGGCGCCGGGTTGGTGTTTCAGACTCTTTCTGGATATTGGGAAAATTATTCCCATTAAGAGAAGGTAGATCGGCTGCTTTGGAAGCATACAGGGTAAGCCAGAGTTGGACGAACCACCACGGACCGCCGAAATTGTCAACAGATTGATTTGTGGAAAGTTTTCTAGCTACCCGATGGAGAAGATGATAGGTTGCGCCAAGCAGTTATTTGCCCAAAGGGACGAGGAGTTCAGCTAGGCCTTGTAGGTTTTGAGTGGGGCCACAAGAGGAGCCGCAGAAAATGTATCTGTCCAACCACATCATCAAGAAGGCAGCGTGTTCTTTTTCAGAAACGGGGCCTGATTCTTGACTGTATTTGGAGATAAATCCTGACCAGCCACCAATGTCTTTGGTGTGAAATTGATGAGTCGTTTTGGTGGACAAGTTGGCAGGAGCGAAGTGTGTGGTGACGTCTAGATCAGTGAGCATTGTCACATCTAGAAGAGAAGGGGTCATGGGGCCATGGCCAAATGTATATGCATTCAAGGCGTCAGACCAAAAATAGGAAGAGGTGATTAGCAGGGGATCATTTCGTTTCATTTCAGCAATCGAAAGGTTGATGCAATGATCTATTCCTAGTTGGGTCCAGAGCTTTATTTTGGAATGGCGGATTCTGCAATACCAGTTTTTCCAGCCCGAGAGCTTGCTTGGCCAGGATCTGAAACTGCTGCTCCATCGAGAGGGATCTAATGAAGTGTTCTTAAACGGAACCCTAAAAGTTTCAAATCTAATAAAATGGAGGGGATCTTCGCTACCCATAGGACCTAGGAAATAAAACTTCGCAGCAGAGGAAGGGATCGCGATCTGATTTCTAAGGTTCTGAAAAGAAGAAAAAAAGTGAAAGCAAGAAACCAATGAATATTCAAGTCCGCAAATAGATTTAGATCTAAGATCAGGAGAAGGGGAGTGATTTACCTCAGGAATGGAAGAGGTGAGTACCGGGAGCCGCTGTGCTCGAGCGTCGCTATCGGAGTCCGATGAGGATTGGCGTGCCATTTCTTGTTCCGGTGAAGGCGACGGCGCAAGAGAGAGAAAGAAGCGTTGAAGAGTGGCTTCTTTGGGAAGGAACCGGAGGAAGAGGAAGATAAGGGTTTGGTCCCGCATTTATAAGGGTTATGAGTGGGTACTTGCTATAAATGTGCACAAGATACTAGGAGGCAAATTCGATGCACAAGGATTTTGTACCCCGAACTTGGTGGGGGGCATGTGTTGACACCCGATTTTGGAAATCCTTTTGACACATGGCGAGAAGATAAGGCAAGGAGGATTGTGTTTGGAAAAAGACGCCGCGTTGATCGGAGCAAGAGAAGATTTTGGTTGTTGCGATTGACGAATTAGTTAAGATAGGAATAAATTATTTTCTTGGAACGAAAGTTAGGAGGAGTTGTGTTTGTTTCCAAGTCGGTTGCCTTGGGTGTATAAATATAAACCCAGGTGCTTGTAATCAGGATAATACACAATTCATCTAACAGTCCGATCCACAGGATCTTTGTCCCACGGTGCTGTTTAAGCAGACACGAGATAATACAACACTTTCATCTTAATTAACAAGGTTATTATCTTTATTACAACAAGGTTCAGAGTTTAGTGGAAGATAAAGTTCAGCGGAAACGGAATTTTAAACGACAAGTTCAAAAACGGAAGATACACGAGAGCTACACTACTCTCATCGATATAGCATGAGTGACCATCCGATGCCCAATCAGATAATCACACTAGCAACAAACACATTACTGCAGCGGCGGATCAGACTCCCAGTGGGCAGTCCAATCTGCTGGGACTTACACATCCCAGGGAAGAACACCTTCAGGCAAAAGGACATCTGCGCTACCTGAAAACCACATAGGCACAAAGCCTGAGTACTAATTACTCAGCAAGACTTAACCATCAATTGACTTCTAGACATGCATAAGCTGACATAGGTTGGTTCAGTTTAAAAAGGACTCGCACTAAGCAACAGTAATCCTTTCTAGCATATTAATTTTAGCCAAATTTTATCTTCATTTAACAGTGGCATATGTGAGAAAAGACAATAAAGCATGAAGATTAACAGTAAGGCATGGACTGAACATATATATCAATTGGGAATCAATAGCATATGAATAATAACAGCAGCAATCCATCTTAAAACCAACATAATCCTCATCAAGTGTCATTTGCTACGTGAAGGCTCAATTCACGAGCGGTACTCATTTCTACGAGGGACAGCGATTGCAATCGATTTACACCAGCTGGGAAAACCTGAGATACACGACGTATATGCACCACTCAAGATGGTCATATACGGCAACCGTTCGCAAGACAGTAAACAATCAGCACGGGTCTAGTCTCAGGGATTGGGCAGCCGTCCCACCAACGGTACCTCGTACCTCCCATGGCCTGAACCTGCCCAATACAGCTGTATAAGGTACCGTACCACCTTGCCACCATACATGCTACATCAGTTTGCTAGTTCCCATTAAACTAGTATGTACTCGGTACTGTTCAATGCTCGATCAAGAGGGCCAACAACGAATCAGTCCTTATCGACACAGACAGGGCTACAACAGCCAACCCCTCCGTGAGTTGCTGCAACCTACACATGCAATATCCCTGCCCGGTCTCCATAATAAACATAAACTCATTCCATTATCTTCAACTTTAGTGATCAAGTTTTTATTCGCGAAAAACAATACTTGATCGATACGAAATACTTTAACTAAGCATAGCGGGTATTCTACCGAGCTACTAGGATAGACACATAAACAACATAGGACATTTGGGGAACATGCAGGAGGATTTTCAGACAACTCCTATAAACTTAAGTGCACATACATACTAGACACACTAGCATTATTAGGTCCAGAAACAAAAATATTTGCAAAAGGGGTGGGATGCACCGGGGCTTGCCTTGAGGTTCAGCAACTAAGTTAGCTGCTGCAAAGTCAGTTTCTTCAGTAGAAAGATCCTTCTGAATATCCTCTTCGAGATCGTTTCCTAAAAATGCATTATATGTCAATAGAAAGAATACAAAGACAATTAGTTCAACATGTGCATGCAATGAGTGTGACTTGGTTTCAGATTCCAAATAATGAGTTCAGTTCTGAAATTGGTGATTTGGATTTAGTTTTCTTTATTTCCTTCATTGACTCCTATGAAGCATTGTTATACTATAAAGTAATTCATTCCAATTAACACCAAAGTAAGTCAAAATAAATTCTTTTCTGGACATTTTGGACATGAATGACCTGCTACTGATACTAACATGCAATTACATGTCATGAGACTAACTTTCATGATTTTAGCCCTAGTAGAATTAATTAAAGGCCTAAATCATTGTAGCAGCATAAAATAAATCATACAAAAATCTGAGAAGCAAAACTGATCATGACAGCCAGCAGGATGATATAACATCATCTAAGGATCATGCATGCACAGGTTCATGATTTATAGAGCACTAGAATAATTATAAAGAAGATGACAAATTTATTAAAGAGAAACACTTAATTAATTATTTCTACAGAAACAAAGTACATATGATACATCACTGGACAGAGCATATCAAGAGAGTTCTAACAAGCATGAGTTTGCATTTTTCTCATGAGTAAATAATTAACTATGAATTAATTAGTGCCAGGCTTAGAAAAATCATACAAGTCAAAACATACAGAATCTAGGTGCACATCATAGACCACTGGAAAGAGCATGTCACAAGGATTCTAACAAGTCCTAGTTTGCAATTTTTGGACATATATAACTCCAGATCTCGATTTTTGAAGTTTAATCAAAGTTCACACGTATTTACGAAATTGCCACCGGCCACACGAATTGGGTGTGCTCTGCTCGCGCGCGGCGCACACGGCTGCCGGACTTGGCGCGGCTAAACGGCGACGAGGACGGGACTTCGACGTGCACGTGTGACTTGGTGAGCACCAGTGAACCTCGGGCAATCCGCCGGCCTAGGTCTCGAGGAGGGGGACTCACCGTGGCGGCTTGTCGACGTTGAGGGGCGGAGACGAGAGCGTCGGGACGGCGGCGGACGGCAATGAGACAACGGTGAGCTCCACACTGCACGAGGAGGGACCAAACTTGGTCACGACGTGCGCATGGATTAGAGGAACAAGCTCACGAAGTGAATCGGATGGAGGCTCACCGACGACGACGAAATCGACGATGAAGTCGACGGCGGGTTGGCGAAGGTCTCCAGAGAAATGGCGCGATTCCGAGCAATGGGGTCGGCGATGTTGTCGAGGTGTGCAGGGGATTGGACTAGGGCGTCACGGTGAAGCTTCAACGGGGTCAAGCTCGAGCTGCGGTGGAGTGTGGCGACGGCGCGACGGCTTCAAGTCCCGGCGGCCATGGTGGGCGACGAGCTCGTTCTCGTCGAAAAGAGCGAGGGGACAGCGAGTGAATGAGTGAGAGAGAGAGGAGGAGTGCTGGGGACGCGTCTTGTCGCTCGTTCGGCGCAGAGGCGAGCTGGAGCGGTGGAGTGGGCAGCTGGCGTCCATGCAGCTCGCTGAGTAGCACTGGGCACAAAACCCGAGACCCGAAGACCGAACCCAAAAAAACCCGAACCCGAACCCGAACAACCCAAAACCGAAAATTCGGGTGCTATCTCGGGTAGCAATACATGAAACCCGAAATTAATTTGAATAGATCGGGTTCGTACTCATGGAACCCGAACAGCCCGATTAACCGAACTATGAGCGGCCCAGCAATTTTATGCTTCCTTTCAGCCCAGCCCATTCATTCCAACAGGCCTCAATCCCCCAACAGCCCACCCTTGCCATAACTCACGTGAATGGAAGAAAGCTGCAGCTACGCACTCTCGTCTCTTCTCGTGACTCCCGTCGCCCTCATCGCTGCTCGCAGTCAGACGCCTCCGCACATCTGCCCCCGTCCCTCACGTCTAGCAGGCAGCAGCGCCGGTCCCTCTCCCGCTTGGCCACACGCACGCGTCCAAGCTCGCTGCTGCGCAGCCTCTCGCATGTGCGAACCCTAGTCGGCGGCGTCCTGATCTCATCCACAGGGCTTCCAGATCGGCGTGGAGGCGTCCATAGCTATCGGATCTGGCGAGTCCCCATGTACTCATGCCTCGCGGCGGCCCGGTGAAGGAGCACCGGCCATTCGTCGGCCTGTCGCGACGGGAAGGTAAGCTAATCGGGTCAATCGGGATTACCCAAACCCGAACCCGAACTTTTGGGTACCCGAAATGTCGGGTCTTTGATCTTTTGAACTAATTTCGGGTGTCAATTTTGGAAACCCGAACTTGTCAAAACCCGATAAACCCGACCCGAAATTTTCGGGTAACCCGAATGCCCAGTGCTATCGCTGAGGAAGCCGAGGGAGGAAGAGAGAAGGAAAATGTGAGGCTAGCAGTTGGGTCCAGCGAGATTTTCTCTTTTTCGGCAGAATTAACTCCATCTCTTGTAAAACCATTTTGAAAGGGTAAAGGGCTTCCAAAAATTCCCAAGTTTTGCATGGGTGAAGATTGACACCTGGAGAGGACAGCTGTGCTGGAAAGTCTTCTAGAAGCTTTCAAAATTGAATTCGAAAATTAATCAAAGGTGTTTAAATTTTAAACTTGGTTAATTTATTTGAGGCATTTCCCAAAGTCAAATACTTCTGAAATTTTTGCTAGATTTTTATTTCATCATTATCTTTCACATAAATTTTTGGTTGCACCAACTTCAGTTCAAATTTTTAAACTTGCTTTTCAAAATTTGACTTATATTTGCATTAATTCAAATTTTTGCCATTAGTTTGAAGTGAGATTTGAAAATTTAATTATACCACCTCAGTTGCAAAGCTAGCATGATCAGAAATTGGCAAGAGACACCTGGGGTGTCACAATTCAATACAACTCTCGGCGCATCGCCAACCTATTTTTTCGACGGGTTTCTTGTTCGAGCGGGCTGCATCGGCACGATCTCCGCTAGGGCAGGGAATTCGTCGCCCCACGGTAATTCTCCTGATTATCTAGTAACCTTCTCGTCTGATACTTTGATCGAATTATCTCACTGCATTGGGTTGATCGAATCTGCTAGTGTTATTAGGTTAATTATCAGTTATCCGGTATATTAGATCTATTTAGAACTGTTAGCAAGATCGACGTTGTTATTGCTGTCTCGGTTAGATCCGATCCTACGCAACGCTTCTCCGATGAACATATTATAAATAGATTAAATATATTCGAGTCACTCTGGACTGATTTATCAGCTGGTCTTCCACCTAATTATTTTTGATAGAACCTTATTACTGTCTCGGTTAGGTCCGATCCTACGGGTTCTATTGGAATAGTTCTGTGACGCGGCTTGGCCGATAGATCGATTTAGGGTTTGATCGGGACGTTTAGCCGATTAGATATCATAATCACTTTGGACTTGTTTGTTTGCCGATCTTTCACCTAATTACTTTTAGTAGAACCTTATTGCTGTCTCGGTTAAGTCTGATCCTACAGGTTTTATTGAAGTAAATCTGTGACATGATTTGGCCGATGAATCGCTCTAGGGTTTAATCAGAGTGTTTAGCCGATTAGTTATCACACAGATCTTTGTTTTAAATCCTTTTATTTATCATTGCACTATTTGGCTGGTTTACAAAGTGTTTGTTTAAATATCCAGATCTAGCCGATAATCTGCTGTGTTTTATTAGATCTGTTTCTCTTATTTCTTCTACTATACAATAGCCGATGATAAGAAGCCGATAGGACATAGCCGATAGTTACAGTCGGTTGCTTTATTTGCCTTTACTCATATCATCGACTGTTTCAACGACATCTGAGTGTCGGCTATACATCGGCCTGTTTCCCGAGCCGGTGACCGAAAGAATTTAACTCTCTTGTCCTTTTGTTAGTTTTCAGGAAAAACTGACTGGCATGCTTCGGGATTTGCGCGGCGTACAAGACTTGGTACTGCACTGAAGTTAAGCAGATCTTCCAGGCCGTTTGTGTGTGATTTTCGGGTCAACAGGTTGGTCCAGCCTCGAGCCCCTGGTTTTGATAGTTGGTCTGGTTGGTTCAGCCTTGAGCCCCTGGTTTTGATAGATGGTCCGGTCCAATTCTGTTTTGGAGTATGGCCTTGTTAACTTCCAAAATTCATAACTAATTCATCCTAGCTCCAAAAATGATGAAACTTGTTTTGTTCGTTTCATTTGATAATTATCTACAAGATTAAAATGTTATCAGTCACTAATGTATTCTTAAAAATAATAAATTAATTAATTTCTAATCAAGGTCCTAATCACGAAATTTCTGGACAGATCTTCAAAGAAATGTTGATAACCCAAGCAAATCAAATGCATTTGGAATGAACCTTTTTGCATTTCAATCATGACTCATTGCACTACATGTCTACCAATTTTCATGACTTTTGCACCTCATTAGCATCATATTCATGACATTCATTTGTTGCATTGTTCCTTCTCTTAGAGAACGAACCGCCGGAGGTTAACGTTGGTGGTGCTGATCCAGAGACCGTGAGAGTCGAACCTGCAGCTCAAGGCAAGCATCTATGCATACCTCAAACTATTTTGGATGTCAATGAATGTGCTTGTCAATATGATATACTTGCATTAGGTTGGCACTAGATGTTATGCTATATCCTAATTGCTGCATTTACCTTCCTTGTTCTTGTTATACTTTCTTGTTGATGAGCTGGGTATGTCCTTATGTTGGGTTATTCGTTAAATGCTTATCCATGCTTGAACTTGTTGCGGTAGAAGTCGAACGGTGGAAGGTCACCAACGTTCGCGCGATATAGGTGAATATTTGGGAGAATTGACCATGCTCAGTTGAAAGATAAATGATGAATTGGAAATGTGGATTAGGGGGAAATGTCTGATAGTTTGTTCCTAGTCCTTGACACTTATCGTACTTCCACATGCCGATCTAATGGTAGGTAAGCCTTCCTCTTTATCTAGCTGCGACCATTTGGCTTGCGAGTTCGGGGGCTGTAGAAGGTGCCAGGGATGACCCCATGCTAGGGCCTAGTGCGACTGACTTGCCTTAACCGAACGTCTGTTAAATGGTCGGGGCGTATTTGGAGTGGGTTGTCACATTGAATCATCACTTGCTTCCGACGGGTTGTATGGTTGGTGGTCGTGTGGCGTGTGGGTAAAGATGTACTCCCCTGCAGGGTGTAAAAACAATTCGAACTGCCGCGTTCTCGGTTATGAACATGCCTTGGTACAGCAACATTCGTCATGGTATATTTTCCTAGCTGTGGTTTTGGGTTTGATGATGAGATGAGCTACTTTGTTACTACTTGTCCTTTATTATTGGTTTTATATGTGTTGCCCTTTAGCTTCACTTATGTTAATTAGTATTGCAAGTTAATCACGTTGAAAATGATTAAGAGCTTTATGCAAAATGTCATCCTACTTGCCATGCCCTTGTCCAATGCCAAATTCATCTTCCGTTTGTACAGAGAGCTATATGACTCTATGTGTAAGCTTGTTGAGTACCTTCGTACTCACGCTGCTATTGTTTAAGTTTTTGCAGGTGAGGACGAGTACGTGTATGGCTACTCCTACCCCGCCGAGGGCGGTGATGGGCAGGAGTAGTTGGTTGTGGTCGTGCTAACTCCGGTGGTGTTTGTGGGCTGAGCACCAATGGCCTTTTGTTTCTAGGTTTCCGCTGCGTATCACTCTCATATCAAGAATAAAACTTTCATGATACATTTCCTTGGCTAGTGTTGGCATGAGAGCTAAATCAGTTGAACTCCTTGTTGTATTTATGGAGTTAATGAAGACTTGTAATGACATAAAATGGCTCTCTATTCGTATCTTGTGATGATGGTGGTTACAATTGTGGCGTAGCGGTATGCACGTCGATCTTGGGCGTTGTAAATGCATACCGGGGAATACCGGAATTTTACATGTGGTGATCGAATATTGTTTTGCTGGCTGCGTGGAATGGGCTTCAACATGTGTAGTGTCGAGTGGTCGAGCGTGTTGATTCTCATCCCATGATTAGCTGGCATATTTGGTCATTATGTGTATAATTTGGGAGGCTCCTCCACAGTCATGGCATTCCCTTTTATTGGAGGCCAGCTTGTCCCCAAGCCCATGAAGAAGGAAAATGGCGCTATAAATCAACCGTCTTGTCTTGCCAAGTTGCTAAGATTCTGCATCACCATGCCGGTAGTGATGGTCTTACTCTTCTTAATCAACTAGGTGAATTCCCCACGCGTTGCTGCGGGGATTTTAGGACAATTTAGAGTACTCAAATTATTATCGGGACGAAGTTATCAGTGCCAAATACAATAAGATTGGGAGACTAAGGAAGATACGATTGTAGACACTTCATCGGTGCAATAAAAATGTGGTTATTACTATTATTCATAGAAACAATTCTCATATAAATAAGTACATGAGCTAATTTTGTTTGGTATTCAGCATGTAAATAAGTAGAAATATTTGTGAGGTGTAGTACATGAATTCAAATAAGCTGACAATCAGATATTTGAAGTAAGGATACAGTAATCACAGTCATGGAAAACGGAAGCAATTATAATGAACAAACGCACAACTAAATATGCCGACAGCCAAAATTAATATATCTATTTAGAAAATGGCAGCTTTACTCAACACCTCAGGTCATATACTGCCAGTGACATTCTAACATGTCATCCATGAAATGGCTTCTAGAAAGACGAATTATGGTAGGAAAAAAAAAGAAACACGGCCAAAGGAAAAAAAAAATTATAGCTTTCCAGGCCAAATCCAAGATGATAGGCTGCTGCATTACATATCTGCATAGTAACACAAAACAGAAGGACACGTCCAAAGATGTCCTGTGATGTATGTCATGGAGGAAACCAATGACATTTCCATTTTTTTGTTTTAACCTTTCTGAAAATCCCCGAATTAGTTGAAAAGTAGCTAGCTTGTTGACTCATTCCATGACCAAAGATGTTTGAGTTATATTTCACTTGTTGCCTTTCTTCTCCACTGCATTAGCAGCACCATCCTGACAAAAAAGATGTTGTCAACATTATTCTCACACTGTTCACTGAATACAAATCCAGGAAATTTGTATTTTTTTTTGTTTTACAGAACAAAGCTACTGGCCAATTGTACATATCCATGCTTGGAGAGTTAAAATAATACGGTGTTCAGTAATGATAAATACAGAGTGTCACTCTGGCGGTGCAAAGCTATCCTGTAAGTGTCGCTAACATATTTGAAGATAGAGGACCAGAGAACTGATTCATCGAAAAAAGATTTTTTTTGAGAGAGAAGATTCATAGAAAAAGGATTTAGCACTAAATTTTAGATGTGCAGGTCTAGGTGATAAAGCAATATGCTTTTAAGCTTTTCCGATATTTTGATCTGAATGTATGATCTCTTACCAGATTCCAGAAAAGATACAAGTCCGCGCCCGTATTCTGAAAAGTCTGTCAGAATGTAGATTGTAAACATCCAGATATGCTTCTGAAATTTGGAAAAACAAAAAATGGGACATACAACATGAAGTATGCTGAATGCTCTGATTGATTGCAGGAAAGCAGAAATGGATACAGAAATCAGTATCTAAAATGTCTCGGTAAGTATAAACATTTTACCTGATCACAGATGGAGTAGAGATTGAATCAGTTCCAGACGGACCATGCAAATTACCTGTTCAAGCAAGACATGAAGAAAAAATAAGAAATAGAGAAGGAATAAAAAATTACTACACCCGATGGCTCAAGTGCTGAGAGATACATGTTTGCTAGATCAGTAGTGGCAGGTTCGTAGAGTATTAGCTGGCAGCGTTGAGGCCTGGCTTACCTGATCACAGATGGAGTAGAGATTGAATCAGTTCCAGACGGACCATGCAAATTACCTGTTAAGCAAGACATGAAGAAAAAATAAGAAATAGAGAAGGAATAAAAAATTACTATACCGATGGCTCAAGTGCTGAGAGATACATGTTTGCTAGATCAGTAGTGGCAGGTTCGTAGTATTAGCTGGCAGCGTTGAGGCCTGGCATGACTTTTGAGACATCTCATGGCAATGTTTTTGGCAGGCCGAGGAATGAAGATGGATGTTTAGAGGCTTCGTCGTGTGGAAACATCTAGATAATGCTTAGTGGTCGCGAGAATGCGATCAATAACGCTATTGTTGGAGAAGCGGATCGAACAGGTAGTAGGACGCCAAATCCTTCCCTTCTTGTAGGAAATACCCACGTCTTAGCTACGGGCGCAGTAACGGAAGCCACCATTGCTTGCCTGACGGTTCCTCTGCGTGGTGGGTGTTTTGATGCACAGACACACAGTAAAACTGAATCAACTGATTGAGGAAGATGGGAAGCAAGTTTGAGTGTGGGGGCGTGGGCACTCACTCCGAGTAATGAAGGAAAGAAGGTGGGCAGAGGAGGAAGGCGATGGAGGAGAAGGAGAAAGGCAATTAATTGATTGCCAATAGAGAGTGGTGGCCGTTTCAATTGGTGGAGGGGCAGTTTCTTTTGGTTCTTGAATCACGGGAGGTGGGGGCAGAGGAGGAAAACGTAGATGAAGGCCATTAAGTCGAGCGGGGGCTCCGCGAGGGAAGAGATTGAGAGGAACAACGGATATGATAAGGATGCTGCTGAGATCGGACGGTCCAGATAAAAAAGGTGACGTGGCTCGCTGTGGTTGTAGAGAATTAGAAGTTAATGACTCTTAGTGGGTTGCACTTATAAAGAATACTAGGTAACTACCCCGCGCGTTGCCGCGGGATATTAGCATGTGCCATAAGAATCGATGAACATGCATTCCAATAATTTGGAAAAAAATTGCTGGCAATTTCAAAATCAAATTAGCCGCTCATCCTGTAAAATGAGGTTTAATATCTGGATGATTGTTTCAATTGTTCCTTTTTCCATCCTAACAGACACGGAAAGTAGAGTTATGTTAAATTTCACTGGTACACATGAAAAAATTGTACATATATATTTTTGCAAAGGAAATTGTATATATTGTAGGGAATAACGCTGTGGTGCTTATTACATCGGTCTATTTTGTTGGTACACAGCACAAAGTATATCATCAAAATTTCAGCTAAGCACATACCTTAATATACATGTAACTATAGGGAGTTTTCTTCTTAATACAGCCAGCATCGAGGTCAAAGAACATGTCAATGTCTGGTATTAAAGCTTCCAGTGAAATCTTGTCAGGTCAAAACTCTCTTTGCCGATGCTAGTTGTAAGAAATGCCCTACGGATAGGTAATAGCACGGCACACAGAGGTGAAGCATATTTAAGTAGTTAAAATCATAATGTGGTTGTGTGGCAGCTCCAAACCAATGCCGACCTGTTGAAGAATATTCAGGAATGTACGTGTTGAAGTGTATAAGTGAATTGCCTACATTCTCCTATTGCATAAGGTGCAAACGTGGAAATATCTGACTCAGAGGTGTCGAGTTCAAATCCTGGCTGGCGCGATTTATTAAAATAAATTGCTGTCCACTCCAATATTTCCATGTTTGCACCTTCATCTCTGGCTGCACGTGAGTGGGGGTGTTGAAGAGTATAAGTGAATTGCCTACCTTCTCCCATTAGCTTAAGTTGGTGGGTGAGTTGGTTGGTGCATGCAACTTAACAGTACGTACCTGATTATATGGATTAGCAAAGAAGGTAGAACCTGAAAACAGCAAAAATAATAGGAGGAATAGGGAGATATAGCAGTGCGGCTTACTCCTAGGAGCACATCTCGTGCCCCATCCAACTGGCTTGCTGAACGGGCGATAGAAGGTGCACATAGGTGACATGCCGAAAATGATGTGAAGAGAGGGGATGCCTAGCTTGACGTCTGCGCGGATCATGTTTGCAATAACACATGAGGAGGCAGCAAAGATCAATAAGGCCATGGAGGCCACGTGATCTACCACAGCAGTGAATAAAAGGACAGGAGGGCCAGCCAATGGACTGCTAGCAAGCGATTGCTCAACTTCCATCACCGGTTAACAGGAAATAAAAGGCATTAATGGGTATTGATGACGGCGGTCTTGAACGCTCGCTAACATTTTGCAGACATTAATACGACCAACGCTCGCTCAAATAGTGTTTCTGAGTGTTAAAGTAATTACTACTGGAGAAAAGGTGCTACATTAATCTTATTGATATTGGTATTTTGATTGCACAATGGTGGCGGTAAAGGAACAGGTGCGGTGGAAGATAACTGACTCTATGGTGTGGATTAGAAGGATGGATAAGATGCGTTCTAGAATTTGATCCGACGGACGAAACATTTCAGATGATGTGGCTCGCTGAGAATTGAGAGAAATAGGAGTCAAGGACTCTTAGTGGGTTGCACTTATAAAGAAAGAGTAGATATAGATTTGCAGTCCAGAAAGAGGAGTTCAGCTGTAGAACAATTTTGCCATATGCATGGATGCTTATGTGTTATTCGAGGACCAGGACAAGAAGTTTCAGGTTACTGTGGCTCACCCGACAAAACAGAAATTCGTAACCGTCAGGTTGGTTAAAGAATGCAGACTGCAACTCGTTCTGAGCATTCTGGAACACGATCTCGGCGTGCTTGTGCAGGTTCGGCCTGTCCGCCAGCGTCCCCTGCTGTTGGTTCTCGCGGGGTGTTGTTGAAGGTATCCGCAAGCTTCAGAGATGTGTTACCCACTAGGAACGATGTAGGATTTTGTCATCGATCCACGAACTAGTTCGCCACCTTATCTCCATCAATCACCTAACACACCGGAGAGCATGGAAAGGCTGTGAGGACATGCCCTGGCGTGGTGGCACCAACCATCTTGCCGGAGGATGCTCGGCAAAAACCGGCGGAGCAGAACGATCAGATTGCAAGCAAACAAGAAAATGATACGTAGACTAATCTATCTCATGGGGAATATTTTCTTTCTAATCTGTCCAGAAATCAAATTAATCCCAAATACAGTCGCAGATTAACAGCTCTGGCCGGACAATGATTGCTGCAAGTCCTCTCTTGCTTGAGCCTTTCAGATCGATCGTAACTCGTATAGTGTTGATTTAGGAATTTGAGCCGCAGAAGATTAGTAAAACGGCAACGAACGAGAGCAAACGGGAATTTGCTCATCCATGGAAAGAAAACGGAGTTCCGCTCTGCCAACCTGGCACTCTGGCAGAGTCCCGCTTCGTCTCCGACGCCGGCTTCCGCCGCAGGTTTCGTGTGTTTCCACCGCACGCCCCCGATGCTGGGCATCCTCTACTCTCGTTCAGCTGCAGATTCCACCTTGGGCCGCGCCCCATCTTGCCCGCCGATTGCTGAACGTCACAACTTTGATGTCATCGACGTTCGCCATGGCCGCGTACTACTACTTAGGAGCCCCCGTGATTTGGGGGGTCCCTGGAGGAATGCCCCTATCCTCTGGGACCCAATCGCAGACGAGCAAAGAGAACTGCCCTTGCTACTTGAATCCTTCAACCTTTCTGCAGCCTGGAACGCATCTGTGCTATGTGCCAACAGCGGCAACTGCGACCACCTTGACTGCAACCGTGGGCCCTTCGCTGTTGTGCTCGTGGTCACCGTACCTCATCATATTTATGCTTACACCTACTCATCGGAAGCTGGCACTTGGAGCAAGCCAGCCATGTCGCCATGTCTCAGAACCTCGTCGGCGGACCTATTGATTGGCCTTGGCGGCCCAACAGTGCCCTCGTGGGGAATGCGCTCTATTTCAAGTTTCGGTATAGTAAATCATTCCTAAAATTCAATTTGGCAACACAAGGAATGTCTGTGATCAATCCTCCAACATCAAGGCACTACGAACACACTATTCTCGTGGCAACAATGGACGGCGGATTACCATTCGCCATTGTCAAGAATGACAAACTCTACCTATGGTCGGAGAAGACTAGTCCTGATGGACACGTAGGATGGGCACAAAGCAGGGTCATTGATTTCAAGAAAGTGGTCCCTGCTAATGCCTACACAAAGTTTGATGTGGCTGGCTTTGCACACGGAACTGTTATATTTTTTCTGCGCATAAATGATGAGATCTTTACTTTTGATCTGAAGTCTTGCAAAGTGAGCTACGTATGCAAGGACAAAGGGCACGTCTATGACATTTTTCCCTAGTTGAGCTTCTACACTCCAGGTATTTGCCGCCTTGTCTTTAACCTCAGCTAGTATATCCCTTCTTAATTTTTGTTAATTTTGTAATATTCATATTGAATAAATTATTGATGATGGTACATGTATATTCCATAACAATATAGCACGACTATGAAAGTGGAGTACTATTGCAATTTCATTTAGAATTGTAGTACACCTATTCAACATTTCATTTTAGTATGGACCAATATTTAAATTAGCTAGAATTATTAAACTTGAACTTCTTTCCGTTTCACCCCTTTTGGTTCCGTGGCTATAATATGTCAATGTGTTTTAACAAGAAACATATATGTGAGCATATTGATTCTAATCAAAGACAACATTTTCCCCCTCACTTCTTAATCCAACAACTGTAGGTAAGAATTCAGCGCTAGCCCTGGCTGCTTGTTGGTTAGCAAGCCGCTCGTTGCCTATTGTGTCCAATTTAAGCATGTACAATGGGATACTTATGTAAAAACTGGCAGTTTGCCCGTGCGTTGCTACGGGGGTAATAATATAACCTTCTTATTCTAGGTACCAAGGATTTATCAAATCTGGAAGTATTTTAAGTAATCCAAACAATGCTTAACAACTACCTATTTTAGCTAAATTTTAATTCATAATTCGTGGTATAATTTTTAACTATAATTTTTTCTTCCGGTCTCCTTCGTCCTCTGTTCCTCATGCACGATTCTGTGAATTCGCCTAAAAAAAAAGGAAAAAAACAAGAAAGATGCCATGTGCAGGATTCGAACTCGGATCTGTGAGGAGCAAAAGCAAAGTTCTACCGCTAGACCATGCCCCTGAATGCGATTAAGACTGATTCGACATTTATAAGACCAAACGAAAAGAACTCGGATTTCAATTCAAATTGAATTCGAGATGAATTCGGATGGGGTCTGAAAACTGAAAAACTCGGCTGAAAACTTGGGCTGACGACTTTTTTGAGACTTAATATGTAGTAGAGAAATCCAGTTCATTTTTTTGCACTAGGTTCTTATATGAGAGAAAAGGTACTTAAGTTTGCACCTGGGTACTTATTGTTGTGCTATCAGAAAACGTTGTGTGCAATCAGCTGACATTATTTCAATATATTGTTGATTTGTGCAGCATTGGGAGCAGCCTATCCAGGTGACGGAGTAAGAGTTGGTGCAACATGTGCGGCACCAACATAGTATGATCATCATGGTTTATAACTCTTTGGAATTAATGAGATATATATTGTGGTATATGTTCGTTCGTTTCAGGGATTGTGTACTGTGTTTAAGGGATCGCATCTCCTAAATTTGTCTGACATGTTTTTTTGGTGTGACGGTCTGTGTATTCCGGAACATTAAACTGTGAGACTTGCAATACAGGGTGAATCATACTCTACTAAAAATATAAGGGCGGAAGTAACATGACAACACAGTTTTGCAGCACACTGCATTATTTCTGTTTTAACTTGCCATGCTTATATCTGACGAACTCTAATTGTAAATTCAGTCCAGGAAAGATTTTATTAACAGACCCATTAGCTAAATGAGGTTCTGGAATTAAAAATTCAAATCTCGACCTCATGCCAATTGAAACCCTGTACATATTTTGGCTATGAAAGCACAAAATATGTCAATGTAACTGAAAATTAATATGGACAATTGATATCTAAGTATTCTCTCGAACAAGTTTGTTGTTACCAGTGGAGCTATGGAAAATAAGTTTGAACAATTTACCTTTTCAGTTAGCCATTGGCAGCAATATTTACATCCTAGTAGGTTACATACAGTTGTGTAATTAAGGAAAATTCATTTTTTTCTCAGTCACACATTACATTAAAAATTTGTGTATTTCTGTAGTATTGGTTGCAGCCTCTACAGAAGATGGATCAAGAGAGCTTTCAACGAGAGCTTGACAAACTAAAAAATGCCAATGTACAGACAGCGGTCTTGTCAGTCCAGGTGAAATCATCTTGTATCATTATAGTATATGCTGGGCCGTTCCCTAGCATCAGTGAGCTGGGTGTCGGTTTTAGTATATTTCCTATGTTTTTAAGGGCCTTTTTATCTTGAATTGTTCAGAACGGTTTGTGGTGCCGTGTTCATGTTGAGCTTGTGCGCAAGCTGGTAAAAAACTTACGTAATTCTGTTGTTCAGCTTGCAATGATAGCCTGAAATTTAGTTTGATTCCTTTAGTATATGTATTCTCAATATTCGAATCTCGATATTTGAGGTGGGAATCAGTTGCATTTAGGGCATGTTTGGCTGCTGCTTTTGCAGCAGCTTCACCACCAGCTTATAGAGAAACGAAGAAAAGCCACGCCAAACACTCTTCCAGACGAAGTGCTTTTGAGGAATTGAAGGAAAAGCGCTTTCGTAGAATGAACTGCCGGACCAAAGCCGAAATTTGTGGCTTATTCCGGCTCACGAATCTTTCCCACACGCCTCGGAACAGAAATGCCCTTCAACTTTGGTGCGAAATTACGCGTCCTGCCACCGCTTCCCCCCGTGACCCCGCGCCTGCCTCCTCCCGTGACCCCGCGCCTCCTATCCCTTTCTCGCGCCCGCCCATCTCTCCCTCCCGCTCGTGTCGGCCGCCGCCATGAATCCTCTACGCCGGCCGTCGTCTGCAGCTGGCGGAGGAGGTGTCCCGGCCGGATCTGGAGGAGGGACGGCTGAAGAAGATTCTCCCCAACTTGTACATGGCGATTTGGCTCCAGGAGATGGATCGGCGGCCGGGTCGTCCGCCTTTCCGGGATGCGGCGTCGCGGCTACAGCGGGCTTCAGCCCCGGCGGCGAGGGCGTGTCGTCGGCACCGTGGCCAGGTGCCAACGCGGCGGGGCCATGGCCAGGCGCGGGCGCGTTGGCGGCGTGGCCACGCCGGGCGCGGCGGGGCCGTGGCGAGGCTCGCTCCGGCGGGCCATGCCAGGCGGCGCGTCGGTCGGTGGCGCGGCGGGGTCGTGGCCAGGCGGCGCTTCAGGGCCGTGGCCAGGCGGCGCTCCTGTCGCGGGCGCTTCTTGGCAGTTGCAGGCGTCGCTCTCCCGGCGGGCGCGGCGCGGGGCCGTGGCCCTTCTTCCCGGCATGGGTTTTCGCGGCCCTCGCAGCGCGTGGCCCAGGCGCCCCCGGCGTGGGTTTCGCGGCCCGCCGGCGTGTGGCCAGGTGGGCACGGCGTGGGAGGCGCGGGTGGATTCCAGGAATTGTTGGCGGGCGCGGCTAATTTGTTGCAAGGTGACATGCTGGCCGGTGCATGTTTGTCAGGTGGAGCTCGGCAGGCGGTCATTCGGCGCCAGCAACAAATGACGAGAATGTGAATGAAGGAGGTGCAGCAGTGGGTGGTCGACGTGGAGGACGTGGAGGACGTGGACGAGGTGGTCGTCGAGGAGGTGGACGAGCAGGAAGGCCTCCCATTCCACCTTCTCTCGCAGCGGCCGTGGACATGGAAGATACAAGGTGACAGCTGTGGACTTGAACATATAATCCAAAGCTTAGTAGTGCCCATGAACAGTATTGAATCTTAATTGGTTACCTAGGAGTGAGATTATCTTGTTTTGACTGTTATCATGTGCTTAATTGTCCCTATGAACTACGCTGAAGAATTCTGAAACTTAATAGTGTGCGAGCTGAAACTTAATTGTCCCTAGTGAACAATTCTGAAACTTTTAATTGTACAATACTTGAACTAGCTCGCTGTTTTGTATGTTTCTATGGTTGGCAACAGTGTGGCAGATTGGAAAGATGAGAATAACACTAGAATAGTGTGCCAGCTGTTTGCGGAGGAATGTAAAGCTGGTAATCGTTCAGGCGCACATTTGAGCAAGACTGGATACAAAAATGTGATGGCAAAGTTCAAAGAGGAGACCGGTCTCTCATACACAAAAAAACAGTTAAAGAACAAATGGGATCAGTTAAAGGTCGACTACGGCATTTGGAAGAAGTTGACTAAGCAAACGGGGTTAGGATGGGATGCAAGTCATCAAAATATTGACATGCCCGAAGAATAGTGGACCAAGACATGTGCAGTAAGTGTCATACATGTAACACCCCCAAAATCCCAAGCAAACTAAAAAGAAGCAAAAATCAGTAAAAATTTAAACTTTTTCGTCCAATCTTACCTTGCCATGAATTTTCAAAATAAAATTCACTAAAATAATTCAAACCTAGATTTAATATGAAAATTTTGTAATATAAAATGAATGCTCCAGTGTTTGCTCCCATTTAAAATTCACTAAAAATATGAACCTATTTGAATTTTACAACAAATAAAATAAATATGTTTCAAGGGTAGAAATTTCACCTCAAATCGAAATATTGACTTTAAACATGCATCAAATGTCACCATAATGCATCTTGGAGTTTATTGTTTTATTTTGAGTGCTTCAGGTTTTGTTTTCTCTTTTGTCAAATTTGAATCCCATTCAAATTTGATCAAACTCAAATCTTAGAAAAAGGAAAACCTTTACTTCTTTTCCAAATCCTCTCTGGGCCGAATCTTCCCCCTCCTCCCAACCAGCCCAGCCCGCTCCCCCTCTCCTCTACTCTTCTCTTCCCAAAAAGGGCCACGGGCCACATTCCTCTTTCTCGGCCCAACTCAGTCCAGCAGCAGCCTGCTTCAGCCCAACTCGCCGGCCCATCACCTCCTCTCTCACCGACACGCGGGCCCCACCTCGGTCACCTCCTACCTCTGCTCGGCCGGCGGAAGACCCGGCGCCGCCCATGCCGCCACCCACTCCGCCGTGACGACAGCCCTCGTCGGCGCCTCGAAACGTCGCCTCGTCCCCCCTGTAGCCATGCCGAGCTCCCGTCATCCTGCGAGTGGCCACATGGCAGCCCATCCCCTGCCGCGCCGTCGCATCGCCAACTACCCGACGACCAACGACCGGAGACCGACGACCGGTCTCTCTCCCCTCCCTTCCGCCTATATAAACGGATGCGCCACACTCTCCTCTTCGATTCCCCACTCACCTCTCCCCTCCTCGAGCACCACCGAGCCCCAATCAAAGCTTTTCCCCATTTCCATCTCACCCTCACCGCCGGCTGATTCGCCCTCTCCAGCGACGCACTAGCCCGTCTTCCCCGCGTGCTAGCTCCGCCGCACTCCTCGGCCTCGCCCGCGCTCCGCAATGCCGTGCGAAGAGCACCAGAGCGGCCCCGCCAAGCGCCGGCGCGCTCTGCTCCTCCTCGTCACGCGCCACTCGCGCAGCCGCTCTAGCTCGTCGCCGACCACCTACACGGCGATTCCGGCGACCACACCTTGCCGCCCCACTTCACCGCGTTGTCGCGCACTCCCTCGGCCGACGCAAACTCGACGCGTCGCACTCCCTCTCCCTCACTGTCGAGCGCCGTCGCCACGCTCCGCGCGCCGTCGTCGCCAGCTCGTCCCAACGCCCGTACGACTCCGACGAGCCCCGCGGTGAGCTCCCCATTCTCCCATCTCCCTTCCGCACATCTCTTTTCTCTCTCTCTTCTCGGCGCACATCCCCGCGCCGTGCGACCTCGTCGCCGGCACCTTTCCTGGCCGCGTCCAGCCAAGCTGAGCCGCGCCTCACCTTTGCCGCACCCTCTCGCGCCTCATCTTGCGCCGCCGCCGCCGCCAACTCCGGCGAGCACGCACCGCCACACCGCTCACCGCCGTCGACGACATGTACCACCCACAGCCCCGAAATCGCGCGCTCGTCCTCCACGACAAGCTCTCGTCGCCCGCCGTCCATCCTAGACGCCGGCGGCGAGGATTCCGGCGCCGCGCCGCCGCAATAAACCCAGCTCCGTCGCCGCTCGGTCCACCATGGACCGGTGGACCGCAGCCGCCGCCCGGTCCACCGCTCCCGTGAACCCGGTCCATAGCTTTTCCCACATGAAAATAAATCCAGATATTCCGAAAAATCCACGGGCCCTGTACATTTTACACATAAGCCCCTGATCTTTTGTTTAGTTCTGTTAGGTCCTGTATTTTTACAGAAACACCCCTGAACTTTTCTGTAATTACCTTTCGACCCCTGTCATTTTGCACCGAGGTCCCTAAACTTTTCTGTAATTATAGATAGGTCCCTGTATTCTTTCTGTAATTACAGGTAAGCCCCTAACCTTTCTGTTTTTACAAATTAGCCCCTAGATATTTGAAACTCCGCAGTTTCTCAACCGTAACTCCGTTTTGAGCGATTCTTGCGCTCACGCGTTCGTAGAAACGCGTAGTACCCTTTGATACTGATCTCGAAGCTCTAGAATAATTCTATGAGCCATTAAAACGCCAAGTTCCGCATTCTCTTGTTAGAATCGCCTCTCAGCATATCATGCGACATCAATGCCGCATGTCACAAATGTCGTTCGCCATTTGACGTTGAACCTAATCATCTCGCTAAACCATCTTACTGCAAAACTTAGCAACCTCTTTTATCGCAACTCAACTCCAAACCAAGTCTAGCCCAACCATCGCTCGATCAAGCTTAACCTAACGTTGCTACCCGCACCTACCAAACCTTATCGATTTATCGTTATTCATTATGCAGCCTTTTATTGGATCTTATCGGATTTATTGAGCATTGCTTATTTATTTGCTAATTGTCCTTAATTGATCGTTGTGTTTTATCTGCAACCATGCAATCATGTCATGCATGATCACGTGCACGTACCACTGTCATGCGCTCAGCTCATGACAAATAACTAGTAGCTTAGACTTAGTAATTAATTCAGTAGATAATATAATAGCTAATCACTATTAGGTAATACTTTAATATATAGGTAAGTAGTTAAAATAACACACTTTGCACTTCGTACACTTGTTGCATGAACCTTTGTATAGGTTACGACCTATATAAAGCCTTAGTGTCACAATTGTATAGAGAACACGCACACACGCTATCCTCACCTTCACATACACTCATGCACTCCTCATTGTGTTTAGCATCCCTCATTTACATCAAAAGCCCTAGTGCTTGATGCATTACCCATAATAGTCCCTTAAAATAATAAGACCTTACTAAAGTAAAACTTGATGCATCTTACATGATTTGTGTCTCTTGTCCTTCTTCGATGTTCCATCGGTCCTTAATTAGAGTTTAATTGAACCTTATTTGGCTCTTTCCCGTCTTTATTTCTTTTGCGGTAGTTTGTTTATACGTAATGGTTGATGCGCTAGGTCACCTGAGTTACTACGTGGAAGAGCCAGAAGAATACAATCTTCAAGGAAGATTCAGAGGATCCAAGCTTGAAGGAAGGATCTGAAGACTTGGATTACGAGGACGTGAAGAAGAAGACTTTAGTGAAGGCAAGCCGTACCTCCCTTTTGATCATGATTGATTCTATGATTTCAAATACTCCTAATTAGAGCCTACTTTATAAATCCTGCATGATATTTAAATGCTTAGTATATCCTAATTACTTGCTTATTGCCATGCCTTGTTATCGATTACCTTGCTTCCATTGTTAAACCTAGAAACCAACATCATTAATTCTTTAATGATTTGTTGGATTTATATGCCGCTTAGGACTGTCACATGAGTACTTAGTTTAATCTTGCTATACATGCTTTTTGTGTCAAATGCGTGAGTACTTGGTGGTGTGTGTTGTGAATATGATAATGTGGGATGGTAATTAGTGACTGTGCAACCCGATAGTAGGGATATTGTGGCGGGAGCAGGCGAGGTAGTCCTCAAGTGGGGAGGGCTATCTCTGGGATGCGACTCCTCAGTGAGGATAGCTATTGAAGATGCCTGCTTCGGTCATATAAGGACCGGTTCCTGTGCCGCCTGGCCTAGCACCTTTCGTACAACCACAAGTCTTTAATGGGCAAGATTTGGAACCACACCCTACTATAGTGCTCACCTGGTATCCCACTCGGAGGCAGGAGTTGCAGCGGAAGCCAGGAGAAGACTCGTGGACAGTGGGAAGCGGGTTCGGCATGTGGATACTTTTCAGGCCTTTCTATATGATATGATACGATGAAGCCCCTGGTTGGATGTATTTCCGTGGGTGGATGCCGGTGACACCAAGTAGCTACGGGACCTCAGTATGCCTGTCCAAACTGCGATATCAGGGAGGACAGGTGTACCTTGTGGAGAATCGTGTACAACCTCTGCAGAGTGTATAATCTATCTAGATAGCCGCGTTCCACGGCAATGGACGACGCGAAAGCTTTGGCCACACAAGATTAGTATAACGGTGTGTGTTATCCCTTGGCGTGTTTTTGAAATACACCAGTGTGGAACCGTGCGCTGGTTTCCGGCCAGTATTAAAACTTGGGAACTGGCGGGATGGATTGCATCTCCCCCAGGGCCAAACAACCCCACTAAATACCAAGTATAATAATCTTAATTGTAGTTTGCAAACCGCTTTGCTTTTAAACAACCCCTGCATAAAGTTGGCTTCTCGCCGATATGATAAACCCTAGCCTAAACCTTGGTTATATCCTTGCATACATTTACCCCTTGTGTTACGGCTTGTTGAGTACCTTATGTACTCACGCGTTTGCGATTGATGGTTTAGGCAGGAGAAGACTTCGTAGAAGACGACGACGTGTTGGTTTTCGGTTCTGCTCCTCAAGTCTGCTTGTGGTGTTGGGCCATGTTTTCCGCTGTCAGCTTCACCGTTAGTCAGTCGGATGGACTTGGATGGTTCTGAATCCTTGTCGTACCGCTACTAAGGGTCTTAAATCAGGTACTATACTTACTTACTTATTCGAAGTATGCTTTTGATTATCATATCTGTGTTCTTGTGCGTATCAGCTATTGATCCAGGGACTGATACAGGATGCACAACAGATTCGAGAAATGGGGTCTGACAATACACAAGTACTATTTGTCATGTTTTATTTGTAGCCATCATGTTGTGATAACAAAATCTATTCTCTCTTTATATTATAGGCTATCAAGGGAGCACACAGATTCAAGGAAAAAGGTCTTCAATGGGAAGATGAGTGCAGCATAATGTTTGAAGAGTTTCGGAACACCGGTGAAGATCATTGGAGTCCTTGTACGGGTCTGCCACCATCTCCAGCAAGCAACTCTTGCGATAATTTTACCATCAACCTTGATGAAAGCCAAGATGACAACAATGATGATGATAATGAACCGGAGGAGGTTACACCTACAAGTGCACGAGGGAAGCGAAGTACGACGCCAAGTAATAATACAAAGGGAAAGAAAGCCAAGAGTAGTGGCTGTGTATGGATTCAAGAGCAAGTTGGAGAACTTATGAGGATATCTGAGAGGATATCAACATCTTGTGAGTCCATTGCTGCTAGGGGGAGGGAACAAGCAGGTTGTTCCATAGAGGAAGTTATGGCATTGGTGAAGCAGTGTGGTGCTACATATGGGACTAAGGAGCATTTCATTGCTTGCCAGATTTTCACCAAGTTAGCTGAAAGAAGAATGTTCTTGGCAAGTACAAGCACTGATGAGGAAAGATTTGACTACTTGACCCAGAAGCTTGAATGGATGACTAGGAATGATGTGGCTAAGTAGAGCTATTATGCTTCCATGTTGCAACATGAAGCCTTGTATCTTTGCTTTTAGTTTTAATAATTATCAGACCCTTGTGCATTTCATGACTATGAGACAATCTGTATGGCTATTTACGCTTCTATGCGTTAATTTGTTTCCTTATCACATGATCTTGTTGCCTTATCACATGATCTTGTTGCTGCTATGGGTCATATTTTTGCATTGTTTTTTTGTTTCATACATCTAATTGAGCATATGTTTAATGTACAGATCTGACTCTTCAGATGACAGTGGCTGTAAGACGGATGACAACGCCTCAGATGATGAGTGGACTGCAAATACTATGTCCATGATGGGCAATGCTAGCAAAATGATAACTGGTATTGCAATTTCATTAAGCGGCCACTATTTGACACATATTGACAAGAATGTGCCAAGGAGTCCACAACAGAGTGGATATTCTTGGATTATGGAACATTTGAACACTCCAGGAGGAAGCCACAAGATGTTCAGAATGGATACGAGGCTATTCTACAGCTTGCATGACCTTTTAGTAAGTACTTATGGACTCAAATCAACCATTCATATCAGCTCTGTGGAAGCACTTGGCATGTTTCTTGTGACTTTGGGTCAAGGGTGGTCGAAATCTGCTGTATGGGGCACCATAAAGCATTCTACAGAGACAATAAGTCGAAAATTTGATGAGGTGCTGAATGGTATGGTGGCAATGTGCAAGCATTACTTAAGGCTAATAGATCCTAACTTCACTAGTACCCACTCTAGGATTACTAATGATCGTAGGATGAGCCACATTTCAAAGATTGCATTGGAGCAATAGATGGTACACATATTTCGGCAGTTCCACCTCCAAATGATTATTTGAGATACATTGGAAGAAGTGGTAAACCAACCCAAAATGTATTGGCTGTCGTTGATTTCGACTTGCGGATCACTTATGCCTCCATTGGTCAGCCTGGGTCTATGCATGATACAGCAGTGCTCTTTCATGCATTGGAGAATGATCCTGAGTTTCCACACCCTCCTGCAGGTACGAACTACTACTTGTATTTGCCAATATTTCTTATGTTTCATGTATTTACTAATGCATAATGTTTTGTACATGTAGGAAAATTTTATAATGGTGATGCTGGATACCCAAATCGTCACGGATACTTGACGCCATACAAGGGCCAAAGATATCACATTCCAGATTGGAGGAGGGGTCCTGCGCCATGTGGTGAGCAAGAGCTTTTCAATAATTTGCATTTAAGTGTTCGCAATTGCGTAGAGCGTGCATTTGGCGTGTGGAAAAATAAATGGAGAATCCTTTTCAAGATGCCAAAATACTCGATGGAAAAACAAATGATGATAGTTGCTGCTACTATGTGTCTCCATAACTACATTCGTGAGAATGATGCACAAGATAAGGATTTCACCAAGTGTGATCGTGATCCCGATTATGTGCAGTAAGCTTCATGACCATTGGAGCTAGGGAAACCCCAAGGTATGAATGTTTTGGTGATAGGATGAGAACCATGAATGTGACTAACACTCTTTGTGAGATCTTATAGGTCACAATACAAAGAAAGCTTCGTCCGTTTGTGGTGAACGCCAATACACCATGAACTTAATGAAAAGGATGATTGGTTGCCTTCATCTACACAAGAACGGACTTGATGGAGTCGCGGAGAAGATATGGATCAAGGCTAAGGACATGCTAGATCCAAGCGGGTGTTGCTTGGTTAGATGTTAGCTTGAGTCCATAGGAAAAACCGGACTATCAAGAGGGTTCGAGGTGGTTCTCTTAGTACACAGGGGCTAGGGTGGCAGAAGAGAGTTGAAGGAACCAAGAAGATCAAGTGTTGAAGAAGAAGATCAAGAAGAAGATCGAAGCTGCGAAGGCAGAGGAGACCGGACAGTACGGTCATGGAGACCGTACAATACGGTCTACAGAGGAGTTCCAGACAGAAGAGCTTAAGTTTCTGGAAGATGGAGAAATAGAGACCGGACAGTTGACCGGACAGTACGGTCCTAGGGACCGGACAGTACGGTCTCTATTGGAGTGTTCCAGACAGAGAAGCTGAAGTTTCTGGAAGTTGAAGAATGAAGACCGGACAATTGACAGGATGGTACGGTCATGGAGACCGTACAATACGGTCTTACAGGAGAAGAGCAACAGAGAAGGAGAAGTTTCTGTTGGCTGAAGAAGAAGTTGAGACCGGACAATACGGTCCTAGGGACCATACAATACGGTCTGGTTTGAGAAGATGGTCAGCACCTCCCCGGACGCCAGTCTGGTAGAGACCGGACAATACGGTCAGATGGAGACCGGACAATACGGTCCTATTGTACGGTCCTTACGCAGACTGGGTACTTTTGGACAACGGCTAGTTTGAGGTTGGAGGCCTATATATAGTCGGTTGTTTACCTCTTTGAGGTGCTCTTGGACCCAGGAAAGAGGGGAGGTGCTGCCAAGAAGCCAAGAGGGAGATGTGTGAAGCACTTGAGAAGGATTTGGAGTGATCCTAGTGCTTGAGAGAGTAGCAAGTTGCATCCTTTGATCTCTAGGCTAGTGTGGGCTTGAGAGAGTCATCTAGGGCTGTTACTCTTGGTCTATGGCAAGGCCTAGACCGGTTAGGCGTCGGTGTTGAGCTGTCCAAGGAGATTGTGGAAGTCGACACAAGTTTGTACACGGTCTTGGAGCTTCCCGTGCGAAAGAAGCATCACTAGTGGAGCGCCCTTTGGCACGCATCAAGTGCGGAGCCTTACCTCCGGAAGAGTACCCGGGATCGAGCCCGGCGGGACGTGCCCGCGACTTCACTCGGAGGGTGAAGTGTGCTCTAGGAGGGATCGCCATCGAGCGGAGGGACGGGGTCGAGACTCCGGCGGGAGTGACCCAACGTGGAGTAGGGGAAGGCGCCATCCTTCCGAGACCACGGGAAAACATCATGAGCATTCTCTATCCCTTCTCCTTTACTACTCGCATTTACTTATCGCACTTCATATGATTGCTTGTAGTACTTGAGTTGTGCTCTTATCTTGCTTGTGTGTTTACCTTGGTACCTACTAGCTTCACTAGGTTTGCTTGATTGCCTTGCTCGTGTGCTTACTTGTTATAGCCTATCTAGTAGCTCTAAGGACTCTACTTAGTGTGCCTAGTATCTTGGTTGCCTTGTCCCTAGTTATCTTGTTACCTTGCCTTGCCTAGCTTAAGTCTTCCGCTATCTATCTTGTGCTAGGTTGCTAGTGTGGTGTGATTGTGTTATCTATATGCACTAGCTATTTAGGTTAAGGATACTCCTTAGTGTGCTTTACCTTGTTACTAGAACTACTCGCTAGGAGTTGCTTGGGTGTAAGTGTTTGGAAATAGATTCTAGAGTGCACCGATTCACCCCCCCCTCTCGGTCACACGATCCTTACAAGTGGTATCAGAGCCAAGTGCTCATTTTTAGGGCTTTACCGCCTTGAGTCGTGACCGGGATTGCGTGTGGGAAAATGGAGTCCACTCATGATGACGTTTCTAACACTTCCATCGCCTCTACCTTGATTGAGCCTTATGATTGTGTGCTTAATGACATTTCTTACTATGGTGTGCGTGATGAGTATGATGAGCTTGTTTTGAATGATAATGAGGATATCACTAACTTCGCATCTCGCTTGTATGTTCTTGCTAGGAAACTCATGTCACGAGGCTATCCATCTATTATGCACAAGCATGTTGTGAAGAAGCTTATCCGATCTCTACCACTCTCGCGGTTTGGTATTCTTGCTTTTGCTCGAGTGGATGAGTTTGTGAACATGCCCTATGATGAGGTGGTTGCTATTCTCTCCTCTCTTGAGGAGGATATCAAGAAGGGCAAGGATATCTCTCATGCAAGTGAAGATCAACACATTGAAGCTCAACCTCTACCTCAAGCTCAATCATCATCTCGTGTTGGTGAAGGTTCTTCTTCTCGGGATCAAGAGGATGGATATCTCAAGCTATGTGATGAGTTGGACCACATCTCTATGGAGCCGAATGAAGATCTTATTGAGTTTGCTCTTCGGATGGATTCTCTCATCAAGAGGATAAATGAGAACAAGCTTTGGATAGTCACCAAGAGTCAAGGTCTTAGGAGGTTTCTTGATGCTCTTCCAAAGGACAAGTATGGTGATCACATTGAGTTTGAGAGCTTTGAGCTTGAGTCATATTCTATTGAGCAAGTCATTGAGATCGTCACAAGAAGAAGGGCTCGCTCTTTGCTCTCTAACACATTCAAGACCCCAAGTGATGATGAGGAAGAAGAAGAAGATGATAGAGTTCCGGTTTCCTATTAGGATGATGACTATTCAAGTGATAGTGATGATGAGCCGAAGCCTATCAAGGAATATCCCCCGGATGGAGATCTCTTACCTCCTTTCTATGAAGACTACTACAACATGTATGAACCGGGTCTTGCCGGTGGAGCTCACTACCTTCTCCTTGACATGTATGATGAGTTCTACAAGAAAAGAGAAGAAACTTGGCTTGAGTGTTGGAAGAGGCTCCTCGTATTGTTTGCAAGAGTCAATTCTTTTGAAGGAAAGGAGAAGGTTAGTGATGAGAGTGCTATACGGATAATGTTGTCTCTCCTCCCCTATCATCGGAAGATCTATGTCCTAAATGATATTGGTGATGATATTGATCGGATGCCTCTCAAGGAAGCTATCTTGATTGCCTTATCCTATGAGCATCAAATGTACAACATCCTTGAGTACGCAATGGAAGTGATGAAGTGGGAAGATTTCAAGCCTATCCTCTTGGGAACCATGTCCTACACTTGGGATATGATCGGAGTGAGTGGAGACACAATGGAGTCACCAAGGCAATGATTGACGCCTTGGATGCATTGGATTTGGACTTTCTCAATGGAGTTCCTATGGCCTACATCAAGAGCAAGCAAGAGGTAAATGATATGTCAATTGATTCTCATGATACTAACACTCCTCTTTGCTTGATGGCTACTTCCAAGGTGAACTACAAGATTGGTGGCAAACATTGGGTGTTGGATAGTGGTTGCACTCAACACATGACCGGTACTTCATCCATCTTCACCAACTTGGAAGAAAATGAAGATCATGACAAGGTCACATTTGGGGACAACTCCAAGCACAAGGTGAGAGGTCTTGGTAAGGTGGCTATCTCAAATGACCTCTCTATCTCTAATGTATTGCTTGTTGAGTCCCTAAACTTCAATCTTCTATCCGTTGCTCAAATATGTGATCTTGGCTTTTCTTGTAACTTTGATGCTAATGGGGTGGTTCTTCATAATGATGCTATGGGTCTCACTATCAAGGGCTTTCGTCATAATAATCTATATGTTGTTGATTTTGAGACTAACATTGTTGCCCCTAGCACTTGTCTCTTCACTAAGTCCGCTCTAGGTTGGCTATGGCATCGGAGGCTTGCTCACATTGGTATGGGTCAACTCAAGCGTGTAATGAAGAACAAGCTAGTGAGAGGAGTCAAGGATGTCACCTTTGAGAAGGACAAGCTATGTAGTGCATGCCAAGCCGGAAAGCAAGTGGCTTCACCTCATCCATCCAAGAATTTCTTGTCAACTTCAAGACCTCTTGAGCTCTTACACATTGATCTCTTCGGGCCTACAACTTATGTGAGCATTGGTGGGAATCTCTATTGCTTGGTGGTAGTGGACGACTACTCAAGATATACTTGGGTATTCTTTCTTGAGAACAAGGCACAAGCAATTGGGATATTCAAGAAGTTTGCTAGAAGAGTGCAAAATGAGTATGGGCATCGCATCAAGAAGATTCGGAGTGATAATGGGACGGAGTTCAAAAACTCTATCATTGAAGACTATTGTGATGAGATTGGCATCAAGCATGAGTTCTCGGCTACATACACTCCTCAACAAAATGGTGTTGTTGAGAGGAAGAACAAGACACTTATCACTCTTGCTCGTGCTATGCTTGATGAGTACAACACTCCGGAGAAGTTTTGGGCGGAAGCTATCAACACCGCATGCTACACCTCCAACCGGATCTATCCTCACAAGTTGCTAAACAAGACTCCATATGAAGTGATTGTTGGGAGAAGACCGAATGTTGCCTACTTCCGGGTGTTTGGTTGCAAGTGCTACATCTACAAGAAGAGGGAAAGACTTGGCAAGTTCGAGAAGAGGACCGATGTGGGCATTCTTGTCGGTTACTCGGGCTCGGCTAAGGCTTATCGGGTTTACAACACCTCTACCGGCTTTGTTGAAGAAACTATGATGTGCAATTTGATGAATCTCACGGGTCTCAAGAAGACCCTCCTTCTTCTCATATTGTAGGTGATGAACCCGTGGAGGAAGCTTTGGAGAACATGCCCATTGGTGAAGTTATTCCTCGTGAAGATGAACCTCCGACACCTCCTCCAACAACTTCATCAAATGGACCTTCTACGAGTACATCTCAAGAGAATCCAAGCTCTCCCTCAAGTGAACAACATCAAGCACCTTCAAGTGATCCGCAACAAGCATCCTCGAGTCAAGCTCCATCAAGCGAACCGCAACATGCAACGAGTCAAGCTACTTCAAGTGAACCGCAACAAGCGCCATCAAGTCCACCTCATGCATCTACGAGCCAAGCTTCACCGAGCAATCAAGAACAAGCACAATCTACTTCAACTCAAGATGATGGCTCGGGTTCACCTCTTCGACAACAAGACACTCACATCTCAAGGGAGCAAGCCGCAAGAGATGCGCAAGACACTTCGCCGGCTCCTCCTCCTCCTCGACAAGAACCTTCAAGGAAGCACAAACCCATTGCTCGGGATCATTCACGTGATCTCATCATTGGGAGTCCTTCTCAAGGGTTAAAGACTAGGAGAAGTCAATATAAGCCAAATTATGTTGATGAAGCTAACATTGTTGAGAACTTCTCTTTTGTCTCTACCCTAGAGCCGAAGACGATCGAGGAAGCCTTGAAAGACCACAAGTGGGTGCTATCCATGCAAGAGGAGCTCAACAACTTCAAGAGGAATGATGTTTGGAAGTTGGTGAAGCGGCCCAAGCGATCCAATGTCATTGGCGCTAAGTGGGTCTTCAAGAACAAGCAAGATGAGAAGGGAGCAATCGTGAGGAACAAGGCAAGACTTGTGGCGAAGGGCTACTCTCAAGTTGAAGGCGTCGATTTTGACGAGACTTTGCCCCCGTCGCTCGTCTTGAGGCTATAAGAACACTTCTTGCTTATGCTTCTCATTTTGATTTTAAACTTCACCAAATGGATGTGAAAAGTGCATTTCTCAATGGACTAATCAATGAAGAAGTTTATGTAGAGCAACCTCCCGGCTTCGAGGACCCCGAGCATCCGGACCATGTGTACAAGCTTAAGAAGGCTCTCTACGGACTCAAACAAGCACCAAGAGCATGGTATGAACGACTTCGAGATCATCTCATCACCAAGGGCTACAAGATCGGTAGTATCGACAACACTCTCTTTACTAAGCATATTGGTGATGATCTCTTTGTTTGTCAAATCTATGTTGATGATATCATCTATGGCTCCACTAACGAAATCTATAATGATGAGTTCCGTGCTCTTATGAAGAAAGAGTTTGAGATGTCCATGATAGGTGAACTTCATGTCTTCCTCGGTTTTCAAGTCAAGCAAATGAAGGAGGGCACGTTCATCTACCAAGAGAAGTACACTCGGGATCTTCTTAAGAGATTCGGCATGGAAGACTCCAAGTCCTACGACACACCTATGGCTACAAGTGTCCCTCTTGATGTGGATGTAAAAGGTATACCGGTGGATCCTAAACTCTATCGTTCTATGATTGGTTCACTTCTTTACCTTACCGCATCTAGACCGGATATCATGTTTAGTGTGTGCCTTTGTGCTCGTTATCAAGCTAACCCCAAGGAGTCCCATATGAGTGCCGTGAAAAGAATTCTTAGGTACATCAAGAGCACTCCTACAATGGGCCTATGGTATCCAAAAGGCTCGGACTTTGGACTTGTTGGCTATGCGGACTCGGACTTCGCCGGATGCAAAGTGAGTAGAAAGAGTACCTCCGGTGGATGCCAATTTCTTGGACAATCACTCATCTCATGGAGTTCCAAGAAACAAAATTGTGTGGCTATCTCTACGGCGGAGGCGGAATATTTGGCGGCCGGTGCTTGTTGTGCTCAACTCCTATACATGAAGCAAACCCTATTGGACTATGGATTATCTTATGGGCAAGTACCTCTCTATTGTGATAGCGAAAGTGCTATCAATATGGCTCTCAACAAGGGTGATCACGGCCATGCCAAGCACATTGAAGTCAAGCATCACTTCATTCGAGATCATGTGGCCAAGAAGGATATTGAATTGATTGGTGTTCGGACTCATGAACAATTGGCGGACATCTTCACCAAGCCACTTGACAAGAAGACCTTTTGTAAGCTCCGGGGAGAACTTAATGTTCTCGACCTCTCCGACTTCACTTGATATCCTTGAGCTTACATATGTATATATGTATATATACTTTGCTTGTTTTTGTTTGTGTTGTTGTTTTTGTGTGTTCTTCTTGTTTTGTAGGACCGACGACTAACCTTCTTGAGATAGCAATGAGCATGGGTTAAGCTTGGGATTGGTGGCACTTGGCTCCCGAGGCTTTGAAGAATGGCTCGTTGTGATCAAGCTCATGGAGGGCTCAAACTTGTTGTTGGTAACTTCGCTCTTAGCTTTCTCTTGTTTTACCCTTATAGCATCATGCATTGTACACTTATCATTCCTTGCATTCGCATCATGCATCTTGCATAAGTGTCTCGGCGCCGAGCACCCATCTAGGGGGAGTTGCTTATTCACAATATGAGTATATGACCTCCTATGATGAATTTATAGCAATGCTATATGAGCTTCATGCCCATTGAACCAAGATTTTTGAGCTCCAAGGTTAAATCCACTTGCGCGGCTCAAAGTCTAAGGGTTCATACATTTCCATCATCATCAACTAACCCCTATGTACTTCAAGACAATATTCTTTTGAGAATGTGTGTAGGGATAATTGTTGGGAGATGGAGAATCACGGATCAAGGGGGAGCTTCACGCCAAATCAAGTAACTCATTTTCCCACTCGTCTCATACATTTACACTAACCTTTTCTCCCTTGGAAGAATTCTTTTTGATGATAGATGCCAAAGGGGGAGAAGAGTTGGGCTTAATGATCGAGCAAGAATATGGAGGGAGAAGAGTTCGAGCGAAGAAGAGTACGGGGAAGAAGAGTTCGGACTTACAATGAGTTGGAAGATGTCACCTCAAGGGGGAGTTTGTACAAGAGAAGATCAAGTGATCAAGACGATCGATCTTCGCACAATCTTGAGGTGATGAAGAAGAAGCAATGCCGTCTCAAGGGGGAGTGTGCGCGAATGAAGATCAAGTGATCAAGATGATCGATCTTCACACAATCTTGAGATTGGTGCACTTGTCAAGGGGGAGCGAAATTCTACAAAGTAAGTATGAAGGTAAACCCCTTGCAACCTTTGCTTGTCATAGCTCCATGTGCTTTCTTTCACTTGTGATATGAGTTTTTGCTCTAACTTGTGACTTCTTTTGAGCTATGACTTGCCTCGACCTAATCAACAAGGTAACTATCTCTCTATCATATACTTGTTGTTTAGTGTCTTGATCGAGTTGCGCTTTTATCTTGGCTTTTGTCATTACATTCTTTATCTTCTCGATCATTTTTATCATGGTTGTCATCCATCACCAAAAAGGGGGAGATTGTAAGCTTCATGACCATTGGAGCTAGGGAAACCCCAAGGTATGAATGTTTTGGTGATAGGATGAGAACCATGAATGTGACTAACACTCTTTGTGAGATCTTATAGGTCACATACAAAGAAAGCTCCGTCCGTTGGTGGTGAACGCCAACACACCATGAACTTAATGACAAGGATGATTGGTTGCCTTCATCTACACAAGAACGGACTTGATGGAGTCGCGGAGAAGATATGGATCAAGGCTAAGGACATGCTAGATCCAAGCGGGTGTTGCTTGGTTAGATGTTAGCTTGAGTCCATAGGAAAAACCGGACTATCAAGAGGGTTCGAGGTGGTTCTCTTAGTACACACTAGTTATAGAGATCATTGGATGCATGGTGAGTCTCTCAGGGGCTAGGGTGGCAGAAGAGAGTTGAAGGAACCAAGAAGATCAAGTGTTGAAGAAGAAGATCAAGAAGAAGATCGAAGCTGCGAAGGCAGAGGAGACCGGACAGTACGGTCATGGAGACCGTACAATACGGTCTACAGAGGAGTTCCAGACAGAAGAGCTTAAGTTTCTGGAAGTGGAGAAATAGAGACCGGACAGTTGACCGGACAGTACGGTCCTAGGGAGCGGACAGTACGGTCTCTATTGGAGTGTTCCAGACAGAGAAGCTGAAGTTTCTGGAAGTTGAAGAATGAAGACCGGACAATTGACAGGATGGTACGGTCATGGAGACCGTACAATACGGTCTTACAGGAGAAGAGCAACAGAGAAGGAGAAGTTTCTGTTGGCTGAAGAAGAAGTGGAGACCGGACAATACGGTCCTAGGGACCGTACAATACGGTCTGGTTTGAGATGATGGTCAGCACTCCCCGGACGCCAGTCTGGTAGAGACCGGACAATACGGTCAGATGGAGACCGGACAATACGGTCCTATTGTACGGTCCTTACGCAGACTGGGTACTTTTGGACAACGGCTAGTTTGAGGTTGGAGGCCTATATATAGTCGGTTGTTTACCTCTTTGAGGTGCTCTTGGACCCAGGAAAGAGGGGAGGTGCTGCCAAGAAGCCAAGAGGGAGAAGTGTGAAGCACTTGAGAGGGATTTGGAGTGATCCTAGTGCTTGAGAGAGTAGCAAGTTGCATCCTTTGATCTCTAGGCTAGTGTGGGCTTGAGAGAGTCATCTAGGGCTGTTACTCTTGGTCTATGGCAAGGCCTAGACCGGTTAGGCGTCGGTGTTGAGCTGTCCAAGGAGATTGTGGAAGTCGACACAAGTTTGTACACGGTCTTGGAGCTTCCCGTGCGAAAGAAGCATCACTAGTGGAGCGCCCTTTGGCACGCATCAAGTGCGGAGCCTTACCTCCGGAAGAGTACCCGGGATCGAGCCCGGCGGGACGTGCCCGCGACTTCACTCGGAGGGTGAAGTGTGCTCTAGGAGGGATCGCCATCGAGCGGAGGGACGGGGTCGAGACTCCGGCGGGAGTGACCCAACGTGGAGTAGGGGAAGGCGCCATCCTTCCGAGACCACGGGAAAACATCATGAGCATTCTCTATCCCTTCTCCTTTACTACTCGCATTTACTTATCGCACTTCATATGATTGCTTGTAGTACTTGAGTTGTGCTCTTATCTTGCTTGTGTGTTTACCTTGGTACCTACTAGCTTCACTAGGTTTGCTTGATTGCCTTGCTCGTGTGCTTACTTGTTATAGCCTATCTAGTAGCTCTAAGGACTCTACTTAGTGTGCCTAGTATCTTGGTTGCCTTGTCCCTAGTTATCTTGTTACCTTGCCTTGCCTAGCTTAAGTCTTCCGCTATCTATCTTGTGCTAGGTTGCTAGTGTGGTGTGATTGTGTTATCTATATGCACTAGCTATTTAGGTTAAGGATACTCCTTAGTGTGCTTTACCTTGTTACTAGAACTACTCGCTAGGAGTTGCTTGGGTGTAAGTGTTTGGAAATAGATTCTAGAGTGCACCGATTCACCCCCCCCCCTCTCGGTCACACGATCCTTACTTGTGCCGACCATACCTTCGAGATATTCGAAGCATCTTCCTCCTCAAAATGCGTCGGACACATCAACTCCAGAATCAAGTGACCACACCATGGATAGGTTCCGTGATGATCTTGCGAGGGCAATCTACCTTTCTAGATCCACATGATCATGTATAGTTTGATGTATGACCGTATGCTCTGTGAAGATCATGATGCTTTTGTAGACACTACCGTACTATGTTGGTGATGGTCTTTTGGACACATTATTGTATTGTATTATCACTACAAGAAAAATGCCTTCTAGACACGTTTTTGTAGATGCGCTTTTGTAAACGTCAATACATCATCACCTAATGACGCTTTTTGACACGATATTGAGAACGTTTCAATTTGACACATTATTAGTTACGCTTAAACATCACTAGCCAAATAAACATGTTTTTGACATGCTTTTGACCATCAATAACCCTTTAGAGACGCTTCCTGACACGCTGTTGGCGGTCGTTAAACCATGTTTTGACCGCCACCCTACCGGTAAATAAATACACAACACCAAGATTTTGTGCATAGTAGATAGGAATAATGCTACTCCACAAGTTTTGGTGGATATTTGGATGCAGGAGTGAATAATGGAGAAAAGTGGGCCCAGTCAGGGAAATTCCCTGGCCGGCCGGCCCCACCCTAGGCCGGCCGGCCCCACCTGGTGGCCACAGGCCCCAGGCTTTCTCCAGTGGGCTGGAAAATAATCCTCAACGTGCAATTCAAGCCCAGCTCGGCAGGATTCCACCGACGTTCTAGAAGGTGGGCTATTTGGGCCTTTACTTGGCCCTCAATCCAATTCTGCCGACCCCACGAAGTAGCCGACCTTCGGACCGCCATCAGGAGAGGATCTGGAGCGTTCAGGCAAAAGACGGTGGCCAACCGACCGAAGGGACGGCCGGCCGGCCACCCCCCTAGGCCGGCCGGCCGACTTTGTCGGCGCCGCCTCTCCAAAGTCGGCCAGGGTGCTTCCACCGCCTTCACAAGCTATAAAAGGGACCCCTCGGCCTCCGAATCAATTCGCACCATCACACTTCATCCAAGTGTTCATTAGTTTAGTTGAGTAGTAGCTTTGGGAGTTAGAGTAGAGTAGAGTAGAGTGAGAGCTCTCTCGGGCTTCCGGAGTATTCTCGGAGTTCGGTATAGTTCTTTGTATCTTACTCTTGAGATATTATTTTATTTATTATATAATTAGTTTTATCTTTATTTATTTCTTTTAGTAATTCTTTTCTATTTAGTTTATTTATTCGTTAAGTAAGTGCTCGTAGAAGTCTTGTTGTGGGATTCGTGATTGTTGGAATAGCGAGTACGAGAGAGTGCCGTCGTCGGAGATGACGTCGTGTGAAATCTGTGCTTGTTCATTCTTAGATAGGACTGCTCCGTTAATCAAGAGTAGCTCCTCTAGGCGGGTTGTAAGCGTGGCGCTTAGATCTTGGCCTATGCACGTTTGGCACCCAACCCCACGGAGGATGGTAGCCGCGAGTGTATGTGACAGCTGCACCGGTCTCTGTAATCCACCACGTCCGGGTTGGACTCAGCAGGGTCTTAATTATAGCGGATGGATCCCCAGGGTGAACTAGCAGCATCGGTTGCCCTGGCACTTCCGTGCCCCGAAACGACATGACTTGTATGTGTATGAGCTTAACTAGAGTAAATAACCTTTGTAGAATTGACTGCTAGAGAAGTAAATAATAGATAAACATACAGGTAGCCTTAACTCTATCTCGTTGCTCTCCCAAATGTATACTACGATTTATTTTATTACCTTGGATTTGAGGATGTGTGTGCCACCCATATATATCATGCCTATCTTACCCCCGTCTCAAGTATAGTTGATACATTATTTCTTTCTCCAAATTATCCAATGCATAGCTATTATTCAGCTTTCTTTTGCTCTACTTCCCTGCGGAAATATAAATACGATAACCCTGGAATACTCCAAGGTGAAATGCTACAATGGTGATCCGTGCGCTTGCGGAATTAATGAATTTAATTTTATCGCATAAGAACCGCCAACAAGCATTTCTGGCGCCGTTGCCGGGGAAGTAGCAGCTAGGAACTGAATAAATGCATTGAAATCTGTGAGAAGAATAATTATCACTTACTTTTGCGGGCTTACCCTTGTCCTGGTTTTTCTTCTTGTAAAAATTTGAAACAGGACTGTGCATGACTGGTTTCGACCTACCAGAAAACTTCCACTCAGATCCAGAACAGTTCTTGAGGAAAGTTCGAGCCAAACTCACCAAACAGATCCGCAACGCTCTGGCTCTCGAATCGTCTCCTCCACCGGTTGTCAGGGCCTCCTCAACGAACTGTACCATGGCCGACCCCGTTGTTGAGAAGACGATCAATGACTTCTCCGCGCCAACTACGGAGAACATCCGCGTGGGACCCAACCCGCGCGTCACCAACAAGGACTACGAGCTCAAGCCAGCCTTGATCAACATGATCTTGGCCAGTCCTTTCTGTGGGAAGCCGTCGGAGGATGCAAATGCTCACCTCCAAAGGTTCCTGATGACGTGTAACACTTTCGTCATAAAGGATGCACCTCAGGATGCTATCCGACTACAGCTATTCCCTTTCTCTCTGTTGGGGAAGGCTCTCCAGTGGTTCTACGCGAACCAAGAGTCCCTCGACACGTGGACGGCATGCTCCAATGCCTTCCTCGCCAAGTTCTTTCCGCCGGGCAAGACGACTGCCCTGCGGAACAAGATATCGGGCTTCCAACAGCTCGCAGATGAGTCGACCGCGGAAGCTTGGGACAGGATGCAGGAGTACGTTCTCTCATGCCCACACCATGGCATGGAGGAATGGCTCCTCATACAGAGTTTCTACCACGGTTTGAGGCCGTCCGCTCGAGAGCACCTCGACGCCGCAGCAGGCGGCTCCTTCTTCTCCCTTAGCGTGAAGAACGCTAAGAAGTTGATTGAGAAGGTGGCGGCCAACCAGACTCATGGTGAACGCCAAGCGGCGAACACCAAAACCCGTGGAGTGCACCAAGTGGAGACGATGGACATGCTCGCCATCAAGCTCGATCAGCTACTCCGCAAGGTGGAGTCTCCGCAGGACCTGCAAGTTGCGGATTCCCGCATGACATGTGAGGAATGCGGCAGCGTTGGGCATATGGGCATCAATTGCCCAAATACGAGAGAGGAATGCAATTTCCTCAACAATGGCAATGGGTTCCGCTCCCAGAACAACTACGGCTGGAATTCCAGGCCCGACCTCTCCTTCAACAAGAATCAGGGAGGTAACAATGGTAATCTTTCCCGTTATGAGCCCTCTATCAAGGATCTAGTTCTCGGCCAGGTCAAGATTAATGACAGCATTAGTAAGAAGTTTCTTACTACCGACAAGGCTTTAGAGAGCATAGATGCCAAGCTAGAGTCATTCAGCACTGCTCTGCAGAATCAGCTAAGCCATAACAAGATGCTAGAAACGCAAATAGCGCAAATAGCTTCAGCTGTGCAGTCTCCTCGTGCGGGTAAACTTCCTGGGCAACCAGAAGTTAATCCCAAGGAGATTGTGAATGCAATAACCATCAGGTGTGAAGAAAGCGACTTGGATTCCGCACTCCCCGAGGAT
The DNA here is from genome assembly GCA_012490785.1 of Eragrostis nindensis. Classification (NCBI taxonomy): domain Eukaryota; kingdom Viridiplantae; phylum Streptophyta; class Magnoliopsida; order Poales; family Poaceae; genus Eragrostis; species Eragrostis nindensis. Next base: position 548,263 of record JAAXCT010000329.1, read on the forward strand.
GTGATCAGAAAAGATCCCGGATGGCCAACCATCCTGTGTTTGGTCAACGACCGTTGTTTCGCTCGGGCACTATGTGACTTAGGGGCGAGCGTGAGCATCATGCCGAAGGCGATGTACGATGGGTTAAACCATCCATTATCCCCAACGACCATGAAGCTCCAGCTTGCAGACGGGTCACTGCGCCTGCCCTTGGGGATTGTCGAAGAAGTTCCCGTGCAGATCAGAAATCTCTTCGTCCCCGTTGACTTTGTTGTGCTGGATATGGAAGTAGATGACAAGGCCCCTCTCATCCTTGGGAGGCCGTTCTTGAGCACCACCAACGCCAACATCGACGTGGGGGCAGGAGAGATCCACTTGGACTTCAACGGCAGGGAAGAAACGTTCAGCTTCAAGCCTAAGGTTGAGCAATGCAAGCAAGTACGGGTCATATATGGAAAGGACCCAAGGAGAGTGGAGAAGATTGAGATTACTCCACCCATGCCACAGCCAGATAAGCTCATTGCATATATGAGAGACTATCTGGAAAGAGAGAATGCAAGAAGGCTAGCAAAATATTGGAGGACTCCAAGGAGGATGCCTCAGCCGCCTAACACATCTCAAGCCCCTCTTACTCCTCCGCAAGAAGGAGTAGGCGAGTCACAATCGCCCAAGAAGAGGAGAGCGAGGCGCTCAAGAAAGAAGAAGGCAGCTACGGCATCAACCGACGAGAGTACAACAAAGGCGCCTATTGAAGAAAAGGTCGCCGCCACAAACACAAAGAAAACAACCAAGGTGTGGCGGAAGAAAGAAGGAACCTCTACCTCGCAAGATTCTCCAGCGAGCGAGGTCCAAACAAGTTGAAAAGACATGGAGAACGTCTAGCTCAAAGACGTAAAAATGAGAGCCCTCCGATTGGGGAGGCCATCCCAATCGTTATCCTAGCTAGGCCTAGCACTTGTTTTTCTTTTCATAAATCATAAAAACAAAATAAAAATTTGAAAAAATTTAAAAACAACAAAAATAATAGGATTCCCGGTGATGCCCATTAGGGGCTAGCCACTTGTATCATCCTCACTCTTTTTTGCAGATCAAGAAGGAGGAGGAAGAGCCTGAATCAAGCTTAAGTCTTACAAAGACTCAAGCTTAGGGAGGGCACCCCCAGGTAAGAAGGAGTTCAATACAAGCTCGAGTCTTGCAAAGACTCAAGCTTGGGGAGGACCCCCAGGTAAGTATTCCTAACTTTCTTAATAAATAAATGAACTCCCTGTTTCGAATAAATGCTAGAATCTTGGTGTTATGCTACGCTTAAGGAAAATGATGATCGAGTTACAAATTAGCTTCCCATGTGTCGCATAGATGCAACCTCTACTCCTGACTTATGTGTTATTTTTACTTGAGCATGATCACATCATGAGTCTTGCTTATTTCCGTGGGTTGCATTTGTTACACCAAGTCTGAGCATTGTGGATTGTGATATGGCATGATTAGGACTTGTTGCAATTTCTTAGTATGGTTTCATCCAGAGATGTTTTTCTTGAATTGCTGCAAGTACCTAAAACCCTTCTGTTTTGGCACACTTCTCTTAGTGTGAGGATTTATTTACCTACCAGAGCCATATCATAATATTCGAAACAGCCCCACTCATAGCCATTTGTTTATGCATTGAGTTTTGTTAAGGTTTGATGTACTCTTGAAACTAAGCACTCCTAATTTTGGTCATAATTCCTTCGCGTGTGTTTTCGAAAATTTCTCTCCACCAAATAAAAAGGGGAATGTTTGGATAAATCAACCAAACATTTTTCAGAGTTTGCAAAACTTTTGGTCCATCCAAAATGCTCAAGAATATTTCAAAATATTTCATTGAACCATTCAAAATTTATGGCCCCTTGCACCATGGAGTAGTCAAAAAAAAAAAAAACTCCATGGTCGCATGACAAAAGTCAATGGCTATATGGTTCTTATCATAAACATCTTGAGCAAAATAAAGGACCAATGTTTTTCAAAACCCCCTTCCATAAGCGTGAGTTCATTTTCTCCCCCTCCATCACATCATTTCCTATGACCAAAATAAATGGAGTTGCTATGTTGATTGAGACTCATTCCTTAGCTTTACAATATATGCATGACATTTGTGCATTCCTTACCAAGCTCCACATACAAAGCCTCATTTGGTAGAAGGTAGGATGAGTGAAGCTTGTAGGAATAGAACTCACATCGGTGTGGTAAGAGAAGTGCCACCCAAAACGAAGGAGAATTTTTGCACCTTGCAGCACATAAAAACTCTGGATGCATACCTGCTAGAATTGTGTACTTGTCCGAAAATGCCGTTCTAGTCTTCAATGCTGCATGACAAGGTGTGACATATAAGCCCCACGATTTTTGCAACACTCATGAATATTTTGTGCTCTCGTAAACTTACCACTATTTAGGGAGTATGTTGTTGCATCTTTATTTCCCATGGGGCGCTTCTTTGTAACTCCTGATCCGCCGGTACCCTGAGTTGAGTTTGCTCGGGACGAGCAAAGTTTAAGCTTGGGGAGGTTGTTGGCGGTCGTTAAACCATGTTTTGACCGCCACCCTACCGGTAAATAAATACACAACACCAAGATTTTGTGCATAGTAGATAGGAATAATGCTACTCCACAAGTTTTGGTGGATATTTGGATGCAGGAGTGAATAATGGAGAAAAGTGGGCCCAGTCAGGGAAATTCCCTGGCCGGCCGGCCCCACCCTAGGCCGGCCGGCCCCACCTGGTGGCCACAGGCCCCAGGCTTTCTCCAGTGGGCTGGAAAATAATCCTCAACGTGCAATTCAAGCCCAGCTCGGCAGGATTCCACCGACGTTCTAGAAGGTGGGCTATTTGGGCCTTTACTTGGCCCTCAATCCAATTCTGCCGACCCCACGAAGTAGCCGACCTTCGGACCGCCATCAGGAGAGGATCTGGAGCGTTCAGGCAAAAGACGGTGGCCAACCGACCGAAGGGACGGCCGGCCGGCCACCCCCCTAGGCCGGCCGGCCGACTTTGTCGGCGCCGCCTCTCCAAAGTCGGCCAGGGTGCTTCCACCGCCTTCACAAGCTATAAAAGGGACCCCTCGGCCTCCGAATCAATTCGCACCATCACACTTCATCCAAGTGTTCATTAGTTTAGTTGAGTAGTAGCTTTGGGAGTTAGAGTAGAGTAGAGTAGAGTGAGAGCTCTCTCGGGCTTCCGGAGTATTCTCGGAGTTCGGTATAGTTCTTTGTATCTTACTCTTGAGATATTATTTTATTTATTATATAATTAGTTTTATCTTTATTTATTTCTTTTAGTAATTCTTTTCTATTTAGTTTATTTATTCGTTAAGTAAGTGCTCGTAGAAGTCTTGTTGTGGGATTCGTGATTGTTGGAATAGCGAGTACGAGAGAGTGCCGTCGTCGGAGATGACGTCGTGTGAAATCTGTGCTTGTTCATTCTTAGATAGGACTGCTCCGTTGATCAAGAGTAGCTCCTCTAGGCGGGTTGTAAGCGTGGCGCTTAGATCTTGGCCTATGCACGTTTGGCACCCAACCCCACGGAGGATGGTAGCCACGAGTGTATGTGACAGCTGCACCGGTCTCTGTAATCCACCACGTCCGGGTTGGACTCAGCAGGGTCTTAATTATAGCGGATGGATCCCCAGGGTGAACTAGCAGCATCGGTTGCCCTGGCACTTCCGTGCCCCGAAACGACATGACTTGTATGTGTATGAGCTTAACTAGAGTAAATAACCTTTGTAGAATTGACTGCTAGAAAAGTAAATAATAGATAAACATACAGGTAGCCTTAACTCTATCTCGTTGCTCTCCCAAATGTATACTACGATTTATTTTATTACCTTGGATTTGAGGATGTGTGTGCCACCCATATATATCATGCCTATCTTACCCCCGTCTCAAGTATAGTTGATACATTATTTCTTTCTCCAAATTATCCAATGCATAGCTATTATTCAGCTTTCTTTTGCTCTACTTCCCTGCGGAAATATAAATACGATAACCCTGGAATACTCCAAGGTGAAATGCTACAATGGTGATCCGTGCGCTTGCGGAATTAATGAATTTAATTTTATCGCATAAGAACCGCCAACACACGCTATTGAGAAATGACACGGTATTAGATACGCTTTCACCTGTGATTACTCCTCTAAATACACTTCTTGACACGATATTGAGAACGTCTCAAAGTAACACGATATTAGACACACTTCACTCGTTAGTATCCCACGTAAAGACACCTATTGAGACGGTTTTTAGAACGCATCGTGATAGATACGTTTGAACCGTACTTAGTTTCATATAAAACGCTATTTGACACGCTATTGATAATGTTAGAGACGCCAAAACATTTGGTGAGAATGGGTTAAACTAAACATATATCTAATTCTAGTCATAATTGCGTGTGAGATGAGTTGGTTAACTGGGTTCGTTAGAGATAAAGAGGTCACAGGTTCGATTCCTGTGGACAGCGTTGATAAATAAGTCTTCCTAACAGGATAGGTGGGGTGAAGGGTGCAACATAATTGTTTCTTTTTTGCAACGTTCACAACACTTTATATAAAACGTGTCTATATTTCTTAACACACAATAATCCATAACTATGATACGTATCTACTTTGATAGATACACATTGTAATTGTATTTATGAAAACATATCTATATATGTAGGTACGTGAAATAACGTATCTACAGAGCATCGAGATCTATGTAGGCACGCTTTCAAAAATCGTATCTACTGAACTCTGACACGGCCCGTGCGAAGACGCCTCGGACACGCTTTGTGAAAACGTCTCTACATCCTGATAGAGACGTAATATGCGTAGCTAACCTATTAATAAAGCGTATCTACAGAGGGTTTTTCTTGTAGTGTATATTAAGTTCTACTCTACTATTGTACTCTATTATTTTAGTGGTCACTATATAAATTATTAGTTCAGTTTATTTTGTTATGGAACATTATTTCTTCCATTTAACGGATATTACATGTGTATATCCATGTCTCAAATGGACAGAGGCACTTGGATCATTTTGACAGAAAAAGCTGTTTTCAGAAAAGACAGGATAAGCTGTTTTGCCAAACAGTTTGACAGGATAAGCTGTTTTCACAGGATAAGCCAGAATGAGCCAGAAAAGCTGCTTTCGTATATAAGCCACTGGATAAGCTGTTTTCAGAATAAGCCGAAGCCCTACCAAACACACCCTTAGTGCTAGTTTATCCATCAGCTGCCCCTTCAATGTGAACCAAATGGAAGAAAAAACGAGTAGTTAGTATTAGTATGCACATTTGTTTCCTGAAATAGGGCAGAGAAAAGTTTTAACGTGAAAAATAAAAAACCGACCAGTTGAACATGGGAATAGGCCTAGAACTAAGGGACAGAGGAACCTAAGCCTTGTACAGGACAAACGTGCTGCTTTGATTTTGTGCGAGCAGCTAGTTGGTAAGAAGGAACCCAGGTATTCTTATTTTCAACGTGTAATGATATGGATTTTCAGTTTGCCACACATGTACGATGACTTGACCTTCTCTGTCTTCAATCCTCGGTAAATTTTATCTTGGCAAAAAATTCGTTTGCCGATCAACGAAGACTAGAGGATTAACCTGCCGCAGGGGACATGATCGACAACGTTCTTCGTTTTGAAGTCACAGTCTAGGCTGGTCCAAGGAAATAAGGGCGGGGTTAACACGTTGTTGAGTTTGGAAGAATACATAGAAAGAATTCACGAGTTCCTATGCACATCCAAGCACGAACAATATCCTCACTTTTGTTAGGTTCCGTAATAGCGTTAATTAAATTATTTGAGTTTACCGTTTGGGAATATGCAATCAGCTTTCTTTTTTTCTTGCGAAAAGGGAATTCCATTAATATTGAAGCACATTACATCCCTTGATTACAAAACCATCCCAATCAACACCAACTCCATTGATGGGAGACAAGAAACCTTGCAAGTGCCGCAAATTCCACCATCTAGGATCACCATCCCAAACGGATATGTTACGGAGGAAAACTCCGATCTGAACGAACACAGTCATGTCACCATTCACTACCGTCATCCTCGTCTCCGACGGGAGAAAACTGAAACCCAACCTTTTTGCAAAAGAGGGGAATGTAGATATTCCACATGCAAGTACGAAGAATTTGCCGCTGTCGAGCCCGTAGCCGAGCCCATCGTCGCCTCCTTCACCATATTCACATTGGAAAAACACAAATCCGACCGACATCCAGATGAAAGATGCTTAAAGTTCTCTGAACCTTGAGTATACCCAAGAATATTTTGTCTAAGTAGACGAAGAGAAAACATTGAATTGTGTTGTCTTATCTCAAGCAAAAATTAAAAAAAAAAAACACAAAAAGGGATGATTGACTTGTGGCCTCCGCAAATGCGAGAGCCAATGAATTCACTTCTGCCTCACTTGTCCCACCTGGCAGACCGAGATTAAACTGGACCTGGTGGCGCGGAAGTGATGGAACCGCACCAGCCAAAGCAGATCGATCCTATCGGCCTTGGACGGTCTCTACTCTAGAGACTCGCGAACACCCCAAACAAACCCTTTGCTCTCCGGCAACCATCATGGCGCCGCCGCCGCCGCCGCCGCCGCAGCTGATGGACGAGCTCGTCGAGGAGGTCCTCCTCCGCCTCCCGCCGGACGATCCCGCAAGCTTCGTCCGTGCCGCCCTTATCTGCAGGCGATGGTGCCGCCTCGTCTCCCACGCCGGCTTCCGCCGCAGGTTCCGCGTGTTCCACCATACTCCCCCAATGCTAGGTATCCTCTATTCTACCAGCTCAGCTCCAGTTTCCACCTTCGTCCGCACCTCCTCGTGCCCGAAAATTGCTGACCGTCACAACTTTGATGTGATCGATGTTCGCCACGGCCGCTTACTGCGGACTCCCAATGCGTTAAGGGGTCCCTGGGAGGACGTCCTTGTCGTCTGGGACCCTATCACAGACGAGCAGAGGGAACTGCCCTTGCTACCCGAGTCCGGAAACCTGGTGCTACCTTCTGCTGAATGGAACGCATCTGTTCTATGTGCCAATAACGGCAGCTGCGACCACCTTGACTGCAACCATGGGCCTTTCCTCGTTGTACTTGTGGTCACTGTACTTAATCATATCTATGTCTACACCTACTCATCGGAAACTGGCACTTGGAGCAAGCTGGTCACTGCTCAGAACCTCGTCGACGGACATATTGATTGGGCTTGGCGGCCGAATAGTGCTCTCGTGGGGAATGCACTCTACGTCAAGTTTCAGGATAGTAAATCGTTCCTAAAATTCAATTTGGCAACACAAGGAATGTCTCTGATGCATCCTCCGACATCAAGGCATTGCGAACACACTATTCTCGTGGCAACAGAGGGCGATGGATTAGGATTCGCCATTGTGAAGAACGCCAAACTCTACCTATGGTTGGAGAAGGCTAGTCCCGATGGACACGTACGATGGACACGTACGATGGGCACAAAGCAGGGTCATTGATTTCAAGGCAGTGCTCCCTGCTATTGCCTACACAAAGTTGGATGTGGCCGGCTTTGCACACGATGCCGCTATACTTTTTTTGCGTGTAAATGATGAGATCTTCACTTTTGATCCGAAGTCTTGCAAGTGACCTACGTATGCAAGGAAAAAGGGCGCGTCTTTGATATTTTTCCCTACATGAGCTTCTACACTCCAGGTATTTGCCGCCTTATCTTTAATGATTTTCCTATAGCTGATTCGTTCAAGCCTTGTGCCCCACTTGTAAGCCTTTTGAGTGCCTGAAACTAGAAAACAACTGCAACAGACTCAGACACTTTGATCAAAATTGTACGGTCTGGAGTATCGACTGAAACAACCTTTGTTTTTCAAACGACTGAAAAATAGCAACTCCTATCTTTAAACTCAGCTAGTATATCTTTTCTTACTTTTTAAAAAAACATTCCAGTGTTCATATTGAATAAATTATTGATGACGGTTAAAGTTGTGCATCTGGGTAATTAAAGCTGTGTGCAATTCTCTCTCAAAAAAGTTGCGTGCAATCAGCTGACGTTGATTCAAAATATTGTCGATTTGCGCAGCATTGGGAGCAGCCTGTCCAGGTGAGCGACCAAGAGCTGGTGTACACGTGCATAAAAAACATAAGATTCTCATCATGGTTGAAAACTCCATAAGCATTAACGTGATGTGGAATATTTTTGTTGGCATCACGAATTGTGTGTTGTGTTTAAGGGAATGCATCTCCTAAGTTTTCTGCTGTCAGCAATGTTCTTTCGACGGCATTATCTTCGTACTTCTAACATAAAATTTGAAATAGAAGCTGGCCATGAATATGTAAAAAAAAAAAAAAAATCTCGACCGGTGGGGGTAAGACCGCCCCCACGGCTTTCTTTTGATAGAGAGAAGCTCAACCTTCTCCGGTCGAGAAAAATCCCCGAACCCCGGCATCACCCTATAGGGCCGCGCAGATACTTGGGTCGAACACCGTTGACCGTGCTGGTGACTACTGCAACTACCCCCAGGTAGGAGAGCCCAAACCAGCCCACGGCCCGGATTCAAGACATCCAAGTCGGCGTCGTCGCCATTATATTTTAGGTGCTGCCAACGAGGGGATTTTTTATTCCATAAATTGGTGCACACCAGGATTTGAACCCTGGTGGGTGGCCTCACCACTTGAGGCACTAACCAACTGAGCTGAAGTCAGTTTGCTGGCCATGAATATGTATGAATCACATCATTTAATAATATTTATGCTCGAGAAAATGTCAATTTGAAATTAAAAACTTCAATGTCATGCACCACATTACTCTTGACTGCTTTTTGATTACTTCTGTATCCCAGCAGAACTTGAAACTTATTTGCTTGCATTCATGAGCAATGAATTGATGAAGATACAATAAAAATGACCTTCTTGTCATTCTTGAAAGGCAAACTTGTCTGACACACTCTGAGAAATGATGGCTTCGTCCACAACACACCAAAAAAGTCGAATTTGTCTGTAACACACTACAATTTTGGAAACTCTCGTCTGTGACACACTATGACCATTTAACAATTATTTGCAACTTTTTTCATCTCAATTTATAAAAGACATTAGAAATTGAAACTTAGCACTAATGTACATTGTTGTGTTGTCTATCATTAAAAATACAGCTGGATTTTTCTCGATTGTTTGGATTTGCTCATTGTTTTAATATTTAATTTGTCGAGAATATCATGCAAGCAATCGAAAAAATCCAGCTCCATTTTTTAATGATAGATAATGCAACAATGCATATTGATGACAAGTTTCAAATTCTAATATATTTTATAAATTGAGATAAAAAGGTTGCAAATAGTTGTTAAATGGTCATAGTGTGTCACAGACGAGAGTTTGCAAAATCGTAGTGTGTTGCAGACAAATTCGACTTTGTTGGTGTGTTGCGAACGAAGCCACTATTTTTCAATGTGTCTCAGACAAATTTGCCTTCTTGAAATTATCTTGGTAGATAGGGGTTATTCAGTGTACACACCTTTTTATGGTTAGTCTGAAGCGGATCTAACTTAATTCATTCGAAGCATATTATTTGTCTCGCAATGTACACAGACATGTGCCCCCAGGATCCACATGCCAGTGGAACAAATCCTAAGTGCTACTAAATTAAGGGGCGTTTAATAAGTTTGGGAGTAAATTTTGGTGGTGTCTGCATTCTTCTTACATCAAAGCGGGGAGGCGTCTGCCTCTTCCCATCGTGTTTTTCTTAAATGTTTTGTAGTAAATTTTTCAAGGAACAGAATATGTCTTCTCTTCCGTTGAGTAGCCAATCACCTCCTTTAGCTTCTGTAGGATGTAACACCACACATTTTTAGCCTAGGAATGCTTTCGATATGCCAACTTAATTGGATCCTGAATACCTGTTATCATTGGTCCGAAGCCGTTCTAATTTTATTTTAATTATTTTGTGAAGTATTATTTTCCTCTCTATGTGCACTGATGAGCTTCTGCAGTACGTACCACAACACATTACTTAGTTATGAATGCTTATGATACGTCAACTTGGATGACGAAATAATATTCGCTTATTGATAGTTCTATTGTTACTTGCTGGTGCTGCACTGCTTTTGATAATTAGTGTTTTCTACCTCCTCAACTTGTCCATCCTTGTACTTAGTTAGGAACAATGATCGATTTGGGCAAAAGTTAATTATTTCTCAGCCGATTGGTATTATTTTTAAAAATTATCTATTGTTTGCAGTATTGAGAGCACCCTACGAATGATGGACCAAGAGTGAGGGTCTCAGAAAAAGGAAGGGGATGAATTGCCAAATTACACAAGAGTGATTCTGATGTACAAAACGGCCAAGATACATATTTTTTTTAGATAATGGGAAAATTGTATTAATCCCAGCCTTGGCCTTCAAAGAAGCTACAACCGCATTGGCCTTGACTTCCAAGAAAGTTACAGCCAATTACAATCTCCGATGAGTTAACTCGGCAAGCAACAGTAGTGCACAATCGCACACTGATAAATAAAAAGCTACAAAAAAAGAAGAAGAAAAGTCTCCAAACTGCAGCATATGTTATCTTCCAGAGCGCCTTTTTGAGTACGGTCTACTCCCTTTGTCTTCGTCCACCATGGGCTGGAGAAGAGTATCGAAGCATCTGCCAATCCAAAGACAAATTGTGTCTGATGATTGAAGCGAAGACCACTCGAACACATCTGATGAAGTGAATTCTCAATCACCCCCTTGAAAGGGATGATCAGAGAATATTAATACGGCATCATTCGCTGAGAGCTGCTGAAGACAACAGAACCTGATGCACAATGGAAGAAATGCAACCAAAGTCGGATGCTACTCCACAGCACTGCTCCAAGATAACGCCTCCAACAAGGTTACGACATCAACTATGCCGCCGTCATCCACAAGAACATTTGAAGAGCTGAGGAGGGCTTGGTTCCTCGACGAAGCCTTCAAGAAGGAATGTGACGCACGAAGGTGTCACCATCGCCAAATCTTTCGACCGGAACTAGATAGCCATTGCATTTGATACCTGGCCGCAACTCCATCGTCGAAGGTCCGCAGATGGGATAGCCGCACCAAGGTAGCAGTGCCGCCCCCTTGATCCCTGGAGACATCAAGGGCCGCCGCAACGAGGCAGCCGCGCCGCCCTTGGATGCGAGCCGCAGCCACCATCCCCGCCGCCCCTGGAAGCGCTTAATCGCCACCGCATGGCATGTTTGTCGCCCAGGATGCGAGAGCGGGCTGTCTCCACCGCCAGACCACATCGCCTCCGGATCAAGCGGAGGAAGGTTTGGAGCACCTCCAAGATCCACACGTCGGGTGAGGCCGTCGGCACCAAGGGCGAACGCGCCGCCACAAGATCCACACGCATGGAGACGATGTCGCTGTCAGGCCACCACCATATCCCGGATCCGCTCGCGAATGAGATGCCGGCCCAAGGACGGACGCCATCACTGCTCACGAGATCCAGCAGAAGGAGATTGGGGAAGGACTAGGGATGGAAGCCGAAACAGTGACCCGCCGCCGCCTTCCTCGCCGCTGCGCGAGTTGTTTCGCCAGCGAACTCCGGCGGCGGCTGGGTGGGTCAGATGGAGGAGGGAGGACTGGGTGGCGGCGATGAGATTCGCCGCCCGAGTCGCCCGAGGAGGACGACGCGGGGGCCCAGCTTTGGAGTAAACTCATGCTACGCGGGGGCCAAGATACATATAGTTTAATTTTCATTTTCCTCTCATTTATCTGAGAAGATGTAACCTCAAATCTGTCACTCCTCACTCCACACTCTTGTTTACAGTGTAAGTTGGGCTACTTGTTTTTAAAAAGTGTGCAGCATCGCATCATCGGAATCAATTGTATGTTAGATATTACTTTCAATTTGTAACTGAACTTGAGAGAAATGGGTAAGTTGATGGAAGACAAATCATTTATGGCACGAGCTAATAAATGCAAGCAAAAAGAAGCCATATTGACTTTCATACACGGACTTTCGTTTCTTGTTCTTCTACGTACGCATTTGACCTTGAACTGATCAAACCAGACTGGTGGCCAGTCAAGAAACGCAGGTACAGAGTTGTGTTCAGTGTCCCATGTTCAACGCAGTGGGATAAGTCAAAAATTGCATCATCAATTAACTTGCTTCTATCAGTCACCTAACGTCGGGGTACCACCGTGCAACCTACATGGACGACGTCGGCAGGAATGTTAATTATAGTTCATCACGATCCAGTAGCTAGTTACCTAATCAGGGATGTACCGGGTAGATCAGTACCAGCTGCAGTCCTTTCGAGCCACTGCAACGAAACAACCCTCTGATCGCCATGGACAATAAAACGAGAAGCTGAGAACGGGTAGAACGGACACCGGAACGGGCGGAGCAGGGCGGCGGGAAGCTTCTCAATCTGGGTCGGCGGGAACGTCTTGAATGTCTGTTTGACATTCACCAAACAACTTTCGCACTACAAAGAATTGGCCAGATTCAGAGCAGGGACAGGAGAGGCAAGTTTCAAGTCTAAACTCTGCGGCCACAGGAATGTTCAGAGCAGGAGAAAGAACAAAAAGAACCAAATAGCCAAGTGACTAATCTGGAGTTTTTTTTTTTTTTTTTTTGCTGTTTAAGTCGGCTCAACTCACCCTTAATTTTTCGTGGTTGCACTAAACTTCTTACTTTGTTTGCTATAGTAACTTGGCTTGATGGCCCTCACTAGCTATAGTAACTTGCCTCAATGGGTCTCCTTTAGGGCCAAGGTTTTCCAGTCGTCCCCATATATGACTCCACATCCTCAATGAATTATCACCCATATGGGACACCGGGTCGGAATCCCCGTCTTGGCCAAGGATGCACATCTAAAGTTGGCACACATGTCTTTGATGTGTATAACTAGGTCCACATGTGCCCTAGCGTGCACGCTCTAGTGAAACCACGAGATCATCTCTGATACTACTTGTAAAATCCCAAGGCCAAAACAAGGTTGATGTCCATGTTGGGTGGGCCACGCATAAGTGTCGACGTTGTCATACTCACATAGCGTAAAAGGATGAAACCTGAGTTATTACCCTTCGGTTGCCTGACTATTGAAGTCGGCTCAACTCACCCTAAATTTTCCGGTGGTAGTAAGGCCTTCCACAGTGTACTGTGGAGGCGGTGCCCAAATTCATTTTACACTGTGGAGGCGGTGCCCAAATTCATTTTCTCAGCTTGGGGCACCGCTCCCACCACTGTGCAGGCTGGTTCCCAAATGCAGGCGATGCCCAAAATGTAGGAGCGGTTCCTGAGCAGGCATCGGTTCCAATTCCATAAAATATATTATTTCGAGCACTGTTCACACGAAAGGGGATTGTTTCTCGCGCGAGCGCAACGACCGGCCGTGCAAGGAAAGAGTTTTTTCTGATACATAGGGCCCACGCTTGCTTTTAGCTTCGGTGCTCACATTACGCTACAGAGTTCCGGTTCCTATTTTGCTGTGGTGGGGCCCAAAACATTTGGGGCATAGCCATCACACTACGGAAGGCCTAACCTTCCTATTCTTTTAGCTACGATAACTCGCCCAATTGTCCATCCCACTTAGCTATAGTAACTTTCCCACTGGGTCTTTCGGATAAGGGTTTCACAATTGCATCACTCAAATCTTCGAAGCTACTTGCTTCTTATGTATCATACTTGCAAAGCTCCTCGAACCCAATGTATTCATGCCGCCCAATCTTGTGAATAAAATTTGATATGCCAACACCACCTGCAAAGGAACATAATATCATTTAAGTAACAAATTCTAAAGAGTGCGATTAGATTAACTTTAATTTGGTGTAAGAGACAGTACCAAGAGAAATTGCGCTGATGAAGATCACGAAAGCCAATATGAAGATGATAAGCGATGCCCGCCCTAACCAGTTGATCAACTTCCTCGACAAGTGCTGGCCGACAAATGCAGCAATGAATGCCACAATGATGAATAAATAGCTGAAGAAAAAGAAAAGAAATCAAGTCAATATATCCCTTATTGCTGTAACAACGGGAAAAGCACGAAAGTAACAGCTGGTACCATAAGGCACCGGGAACCGGTTCAAGAGGTAGTATTCAACAACGGACATAGAAGATGAGAACATCATCGCAAATGTGGCTGTAGCTCTTGATACCTATCAAGGTTTTAGTTGGGAAGGAGTTTTAGTGCAATGCAAAACTTGAGCAAGCATTAAAGGAAGGATCGCGGAGGAGTGCACCTGGGGAGGGATACCGAGCTCCAAGAACAGCGGCCCCAAAATGGAGCCACCTCCAACACCTAGAAGGCCACCGACAAGTCCTGCAGCGATGCCCCAAAAGCCGTACACGAATACCTGATGAAGTTTTAGGGTAGTTTGTTCATTCCCCTTTGATGATAACACCATCTTGCCACTCATCAGTCCAAGCCCTTTGTACATTGTAACTCCTACTGACACTGGGACCTACATATCCAATTAGCAGAAATATTTCATCATGTTCTGCCTGCTATGTGTGACCAATACTATAAGCAATGCATCATCCATTTTCTACATTCCAACATGAGCAGACCCAGTACCTGGAGAAAGTTCAAGACCCAGTACCATCTGGAGCAAGTAGCAGTGTAATTCTGCAATAGAGAAAAAATGACATATAATGATGTTATTGTTGAAGATAGCAAAAGAAGCTGGAAAAACTTTGCAATTATCATACAAATTTACACAACATCAATCCCACTGAATATTAAATGAGGCTGACACTAATAGTAAATAATTTATATGTTTAAATGTATCTTTCATTCAAATCCTCACCTTTGTGACTTGAAGCACAAGGAATGCCACCCACACGAATGTAAGAAGACCAAGCTCCTTCCAGTGAATGTTCTTCATAACTGATGTCTGAATTGTTGGATATTTTCTAGCTTAAGCATTATGACTATGGCTAAAAAAAAGTTTTGATTATATATCATTAGATGTTTACCGCCTCATCTGATTGGAATTTTGCATTAGCTGCCGCACTAGGTCCAGCAGGGAGTGGTGCATAGGCTGCCTCGTCACCTGAAAGGTTTAAAAAGGTAAGGAACAACTTATTTTGTGACAGACAAGCATAATTGTTTCTTGCTGTCTTACTTGTTTGTTCCAAACGTTTTGCAGTCTCCTGGAAGAAAACATGGTAGTATCATTATACGAACATGACACCAAACAAACTAAGAGAAGGCTAAGTTTCATGGTTCACAAAGATGACAAGGAAATCATGAAAGTTCACCGTTTTGATTATTGTCTCTTTCTTCCATGTTTCAACGCCCTTTAGAAAGGCTTTAGTTGATGTGCCTATTATCAAATTTGAAGGTACAAAGTATCAGGAGAAATTAGATAGACGATTGTCATGGTGTTGAGAATAGGTACAGGAAAAGCACCTAAGCAAAGAACTATCAGGAGAACTGTAACTAGCCAGTCGGGGAATATAACATTGAAAATAACACCAATGCTGATCCCAAGCATGAGCATAGGTTGAATGAGCACGGCAAGGTCATAATCAATTACTGGCATGTCCAATGTTGGATGTTTCAGCTTGAGATTATAGTAGACAGTTGAAACAGATGCTCCCATGATCATACCTGTTTAAGAGAGCCCAACAAATCAATAGAGGTAATCGAACAAACTGATAGTGTACAACTGTTATGTAATGCTGCTACGCTTTTGAACATATGTAGCGACTCAGTAAGAAGAGTATTATTTCAAATATTAATGAAAACAATGTACTCAAAGAACAATTAGATAATTAGGTATGAACAAAAAGTGAGCTCCAAAATATATAGCATGGCTGTACAAGTAAGTGCTAGAACCTTTTTAATCTTTCTCGCATCTTGTTACCAGATGGGAGCACATCTATATTTTGCAAACAATTAAGTGCTACTTCCAAGCAAGCAAAAAACATATGATCCGCATGCACATGAATATAGAACTAGCACCACCACAAGAACCTGTTTTGGAATACAAAACCAGTAGAGGAGAGCGGTATCAACTAATACTTTGGGATATTGAAGTACCCAAACTAGCCAGAGGCACACGCTTTTAAGCAGCAGTACACTACAACAGGAAGAGGACAGAAAACATACAACAAGACCCGCGTACATCAAACCGCCGCACACGTGAATCAATTACAAAAGCATACCATAAAATTAATTTTAATAAGTCGATTATATATGCACCACACGAACTGTTGCTTTCAGAGCATGCATACAAGAGGAAGGGCCAGATGAAGGAATTAGATCCATACACTTCGATAACGCAGTGGCCGACTTCGGATCAAACCCAATTACCAGCCTCAGCATTGGCACAAAGAACCCACCACCACCAACACCACCAACGCTCCCGAATGCCGCGCCGAGGAATCCGATCAGTGAGCCCAGCACAATTTGCCATCCAAATTCCATTTCCTGCAGACACCATCCACAAAATTCACCGATTAGCACATCACGCCTATAAACATTGCAAATCTCTTACTAACCAAAAGGCACTATTTAAATCACAGCAACGAATTTAGTCAGAAATCAAAGAGAAAGGTTCAGTTCGTCATGCATGCTCAAACTGAATTCTATTGTTAATCTGTAGCAGAAGAAACATGAAGTTCAGTAGTCACCGTCTCCTAAGTTAGTAAACTTTATCCAAGACACAGAAATAAACTACTGTAAAGGAATTTTAATGATCCAAGTAAGAAAGCATGAATCTGTATGTACTCTGGGCATTACCGGCCAAACGTGTTGGTATGTGTTGCCATCTCTCCTCCACATCAGATTGGCGACCTTCTGGAGCACACCCATCTTCTCCTCCGCCGCCACCAAGACGCCGGTCAGAGGCAGCCAGAGACCCCGGTCGGCGGCGACCACGGCGGTGGCAGCGGCAAACGTGACCCCGAGAGCAGCAACGGCGTGCCACCTCGTCCCCATTGTTCCGCCCCACAAGAAGCAGCCGCACCAGCTAGCCCTGCTCTGCTCTGCTGCTCTGCTCATATCAACGAATTAGAAAAAATAAAATCCAAGGAAGAAACAAAGCTAAAGTTTTTCACCTCCTTGGTTCCTAGCGTTTGGATTTGGATGATCTTCTTGGAAGATGGCGCGCCAAGATCAAGGGAAGAAGTGCAAGAATTGTAGCTACGATGGTTCAAGGTCTCAAGGAGGAAGTATCTGTCAACGTGCTTATCACGTGTGTGTGAACAGCGTGGTGACGTCGACAGCCAAGCAGACACCGCTCCGGCCGATAGCTATGGTTAATAATTGCATATACTAGCTCCTTTGTCCCAGCCATCGTCATTGACAGCTCCTTCACACCAACCTCTTGCCTCGAAGATTTCAGCCATTTTAAAATACATACTGCATCCGGTTTTCTTTTATTGTCGTGAGACAGGCACGCTGGTTCAATTTTTAACTACCAAGCATGTCCTAATGACAAGAAATAAAAAGCCGAGGGATTATCAGGAGTTGGATAACAGAGCCATCTGAGAATACTTACACACATCCTATCTCTATGGAATCTCAAGCACTGTGTGGGACCAAAAAAAAGAGGAAAAAATGGGACGTCGGATTTTGTTCATCATGAGCTCCAGAACAAAACGAACTCAATCATCTCTCTTGGTTAGCCTTATTGAAAGATGGATAGACATTACCGAAACAGCTTAATCAATTTTTCTTTTTCATGAAATATGCCATGGAACAAGTAGTTGGCAAAAATATAACATTACAGAAAGCTTGCACCATATTAACATTAATGTAGCTCAAAATATTTGTTCGATTTGGTACAAATTAAGTTCCTCAATTTGTAATGTAAAATTCTTCAATATTCTTTGGAGGTCATGGTTATGTAAATAGCCGGCCATATTAAAATGCCAAACAGCATTAGGTGTGGTGTCCCCATGTTGGTACAGGAGCAGATCTGGAATAAATGGAGCTGAGCCAGCGTACCAAAGACGCAACCAAGTGTTCAGTGACCTGTGTACAAGAAACTGTTGCTGACACTTGACTCGTTTCTTTTTTTTTTTAAGGGCCACATGACCAATGTGATGAGGTAACGGGCCTGGCCATCCTAGCCAACGGCGCAATAGCTGGTGTGCTGGCCCATGAAGAATTAAGCCCAAACGAACTGAAATTTAGATAAAACGGGGTAAGCAATGATCAAACTTCAGACCAAAGGGTCTGCAGCCTGAGTACTCCACAACTGGTTCACTACACCACTATTGCTTCCTTGTTAACTTACAGAACAATATTTATTTAAAAAACTTACATGGGACGCACCCGTGGCGCCCAGCGGCCCAAGCCCAAGCACAGCCCAAGGCCTCGTGCCATGCCGGCACGGGCTGGGTTGTGCTTGGGCCAGGCGAAAATTAGTGGGCTGCAGGTGGTACTAGCCTGGTTAGTTTGGGAAATCTGACAACCCAACTCAGAATATAAAAAGTCAATTTACATAACTATATAAAAATAGCAAAAACTGTTGTAAAACTACACTTTTTAAGAATCTATAAAAAACTACATGTTTTAGGACATACATATACCTTCAAATTACACTTTTGGTAACCAATTCAAAGAACTAACATGTTTGTTCTATATCAAATGGCAAAACAGCACATTTTTCGTTATGTATGGCAGAACTACAATTGTGCCCATTGGAGAAAGCAAAGTTTTGTGATACGAAATGAGCACAATGTGTGATTATCTAACCTTAATGGAGAATAAAGTTGTAGTTTTGTGTCCGTGTGTAATTGATTTGCGACAGCATAGTTTTGTGATACATGTTCAGAATTGTGTTGTTTATGAAACTAGTATTAGAAAGCATAGATATGTGATAATTTTTTCTCACTGTAGTGTAGTTTCTACTAAAAGGAATGTGCTGATTGGTGACAAACATCTATCATCAAACTTTTACAGTGACTATTTTGTGGTTTTTCTCATTATTTTCTCATTCCATGACAATTATAAGTGTCGTCATAAATCATTCCATTTAGTCAAAGATATTACAAAAGACCAGTTCGGGCCCACTATTCAGGTAATATAATTTGAGGGTTTTGTGATGGCTTGATGCGTCACTTAGCTCGGCGACCCAGAATAATTTTAATACGACACAGTAAACATATCATGGTCCCACATTTAGGTATTCTAATAGTTGTGACGAAACATTATTCGTTACTCGTTAGTGACCCTACTGTATCGGTGAGTTATGCAATATGGCATCCTAGTCAGCACACTATAGGCCTATCTGCAAAGATAGAAAATTCCTGATGAAACTTTTGGTATCGTCACAAGATTTCACCGACATGCATGTCAGCCTCCAAATCATGGGCGTAATTAATCTTCCTCTAACCGAACTGCTCATCCTCCCTCTTGGGTTGAAATCTGGTTCGTAAACACATTCCTCCGCCCTAGGCTATCAACTACATTCCGTTTACTTTAGTGTGACCCAGCTGTTTGTTGAAGCTCGAACTAGCCTTTTGGGTTAACAAATGGAACAGATTTATTGAACTTGAGACGTTTTATTCTAGGTCATGGAACATTTTAGGATTGAAGATTGCCGATGCAATAAAGATGATTTTTTATTCCATTTTTACTATTATGTTAGACCATATAATCAGTGAAATAATAATTTAGAACATGTGTTTCTTTTTGTTTTTTCTTTTTTGCGAAGTGTTAGAACATGTGTTTCTAAATAAATTAATTTAAAAGCGTCCACGCCCGGGAAAGCCACCAGCTCCCGGCAAAGGCAGATCGACGCAACAGAAGGCAAAAAAAATCAGTTAGTCCTGCTGCTGCTGCGGGGTCCTCGATTCCTCGTCAAGCCCCTATTTCGCTGAACCCTGGCCGGCCCATGTCTGTACCTTCGTGTTAAAATTGTCTATGCTGTTTGGCCCATATTTTGGATCTTTTTGGTTCTTCTGGAGCAGATTTGGGTTATCATTTCTTCATTACGTAGTTGCAGGAGCAATAAGGTTCCGGCGTTCCGCCATCAAGAGGAGAGAAGGAGAATTGAGCCGCAGCAAGAATTGAGCGCAGGAAGCTTTGGTAGTTTGCAGTAGCGATCGTAGCTCGGAAGGACTCTGGAATTGAGCCGCAGCAAGAATAGTAAAACGGCAAGGAAACCGAGACTAAAAGGGAACTTGCCCGTCAATGGAAAGAAAATCGATCGGTTCATCCCGTCTTGAGGCTGAACCAGGGCTCCCATAAATCGCTGCGACCGGACGAACAAATTCTCGCTAATTAAGGTCAGCAGCAAAGCAGCATGCCGCAGCCGCCACGCACGCCACCGTCGCTGATGGACGAGCTCGTCGAGGAGGTCCTTCTCCGCCTCCCGGCGGACAGCCCAGCAAGCCTCGTCCGCGCCGCCCTTGTCTCCAAGCGCTGGTGTCGTCTCGTGTCCGACGCCGGCTTCCGCCGCAGGTTCTGGGAATTCCATCGCACACCTCCCATCCTCGGCCTCGTTTGGCAATCTGAAAGAGCAATCCACGTTTGACCTGACCCCGCCGTGGATTGGGTTGATCCATGCCCCGCCACCCAATCCACGTCGGGTTTAAAAATTAACCATAGCATAAATAGACTGTACGGTTTGGGTTCTACGGGGATATGCTCCTGCGAGAAAAACAAAAGTGAGAAACAGAAAAAATAAAATCAGAGATAAAGCACAAATAAGAGCAGAATTGGATTCAGCTCAAGCTCTGCAAACATTGGGACAAAAGAAGCGACAGAAAAAAATCAAAGATTAAAGTTCGATTAAACATCTCGCCATTGAAGCTTTTTGTCGAGCAGCTGGTGTGCTCGCCATTCTTCCCTTGCTCCACCACCGCCTGGCTGTCCTCTTGGCTCCACCGGAGCGCTCGGGTGGCCCGATGATTTCCGGGCACCAGCACATCGTGGCATCTCTTGGTACAAGCTCGGCTGCTTCCACGATGCGAGAAAGATGAAGAGGTTAGGGAAACGAGAGGGCAAGGTGGATGAGGAAGGAGAAGAGGGCGTGATGAGATCAGTTGACCACCAGTGTCAGTGAAGAGATGGCCTGAGAGGAGCGTGCGCCACCGGAGGAGCAGCCGCGAGGAGCGTGACTCGGCGAGTGAGCCATTCCCGGCCTCGGGTGGAGTTTTTTTCTACCCCGGTTGATCGGTGGGGATTGCCGTGGATCGTGGTTGATCCACGTCGTTGCCAAATGCACCAATCTGCACAGGTGAGGTTGGACTTCCTCGCGCGTATTTCCTCCCCGCGAGACCGGGATCCACCCCTGATACCTGCCGATACACGCCTATCCAAACGAGGCCTCAGATGGTGGAGTCTACAATACACGCTTCGTGCCCACATCCACATCCTGGCTGCCCTACGTTGACAACCGTGGCCTGCGACCGTGGGACTCTCGCCATGGCCGCGTCCTCCTTCACTCTTATCCAGCGTACTACAAAGAACTTCGCATCATCGTCTGGGATCCCATCACGAACCTGAAGATAGAATTACCCGAGGCGCCGCCACGAAGTTGGAACGCACAGAGCAGGACAACTGCAGTGTTATGTGACTCCACTCCTGGCTCGTGCGACCACCTCGACTGTCAGGGCGGACCCTTCATTGTCGTCCTAGTGGGCACTGAAGAAAAAGAGATATTCTCCTGCGTATACTCCTCCGAGACTGGCATGTGGAGCGAACAGATTTTTGGTGCACAATGTGATGTCTGTGTCGGTTGGGAGCGTAGTGCCCTCGTGGGGAACAAACTCTTCTTCGTGGCTGCCCAGAATAAAGGAATTCTCGAGTATGATTTGAGCACGCAGCAAATATCTCTGATACAACTACCTTATGTAGGGGAAAACCCAATTTGTCTATCCTATATTGAGCTTACAACTACGGAGGGTGGTCGGCTGGGGTTCGTAAGAGTGGAGGAGGAGTTCGAACTTCGCCTATGGTCGAGGGCTGATGTAGTTGGTCGATGGGAGCTAAGCAAAGTCACTAACCTCAAGAAGCTGCTACCCATTGACGGCTCATGGAGTACCATGCCTTTTTGCTTGGCTCCGCAGAAGGCATTGGCGTCATTTTTCTTAACGTGAAAGGTGGAATCTTCACTATTGATCTGAAGTCCGGTAGGGCGACGAAGGTGTACGAGGCCTCATGCGTTGGCGTGGTTGTTCCCTACTTGAACTTCTACACTCCAGGTATCCTTACAGCTCTTTGTCTGGTATATTACCTTTTCTCTTTTTGCATACGAACAAAATCCGTGTCGCTACTATCTAAAATATTTTTGTTATGAACAGTTCTTGAATTTTTTTTTCGAGGTATACAACTGTCACTCGTGTATAAACCTGCTATGGATATCTGGAGGGATATTGTAAACTGATGCAAATAAGTTTGAGGCATTTGAAACCACATAACTCAATTCATGTGGCAACTGAGGCTTTGAAGATCCACATGTTAAGTGGGACAAATTCTAATTATTAAATGAACTGAATTAAGGGGAAATTTGTGAACTCTAATTGCAAATTCAGTCTAGAAAGCTTTCATTAACAAACTCATTACCTAAATGAGGATCTAGAATGAAAAAATCAAATGTTGTCCTCATGTCAACTGAAACCTGTACATATTTTGCTATGAAAGAACATGATATATCAATGTAGCTGAATATTAATATGGACGATGATATCTGAGTATTCTCTCGAACAAGTTTGTTGTTACCAGCTGGAGGTTGATAACAAATTTGAACAATTCACCTTTTCAGTTAGGCATTTGCATCAACACTAGTAGGTTACAAACATTTGTCCAATTCGAGCAAATTCATTTTCTCAGTCACACGTTACATTAAAAGTTTATGTATTTCTGTAGTATTGCGTGCAGCCTCTAGAGAAGATGGATCAAGAGAGGTTTCCACGAGAGCTTGACAAACTAAAGATGCTAATATGCAGACAGCAGTCAAGGTGAAATCACCTTGTATCATTATAATATAGTATGCTGGGCCTGGAACAACCCCGTAGCATCAGTGTGCTTGGTGTCGGTTTCAGTACATTTCCTGTGTTTTTGAGGGCCAGTTTATCTTCATTTTTTTTGCAAGGCAGTTTATCTTCAATTGTTCAGAACGGTTTGTTGTGCCCTGTTCTGTTGAGCTTGTGCACAAGCTGGTACGCTCTGCAATGACCTACGTATAATCCTGTTGTTCAGCTTGCAATGAGAACCTGAAATTTAGTTTGATTCCTTTCGTATATGTATGCTCTATATTTGATTCTCGATCTTTGAGACAGCAATCAGGTGCATTTAGTGCAGTTAAGTTTATCCATCCGAATTGTCAAAGGCTATGAGTCTTTCTTTTTTTTGGGAAAGAAAATTAATGTCTTTAGGGAAAGGATGAGAGGTATAATAATAGCATGTAGAAGGCCCCTATTTAGAAAGAAAACAAGCTATTCTTTCACTTTCTCTCTGTTGCTATCGGATTGTCGCCTGTCGATGGTAGGTTTGTTCTAAGGTAGACGAGGCCATCAGTTGTCCCTTGACTGTGTACCAAATGGAAGAAAACACTAGTAATTAGTAGTAGTACTAGTATGCACATTTGTTTTCACCGAGAACAGTTTTGACGTGCAAGGTAAAAAAACCGGCCAGTTGAACATGGGAATAGCCTAGAACTACTAAGGGGCAGAGGAACCTAGCTAACTACTAGCCTTGTATAGGACAAACGTACAGCTTTGATGTTGTGTGAACAGCTAGTTGGCAAAAAGAAGCCCAGGTATTCTTATTTTGAACGTGTAATGATATCGTATTTCAGTGTGCCACACATGTTGTACGATGACCTTTGGTTAATTTTCTCTTTGCAAAACATGAGTATGTATGCTGATCAACCAAAACTATAAGATCGGCGTGCCCACAAGGGACAAGACCGTTCGTTCTTTGTTTTGAAGTCACTGTCCAGGCAGATCCAAGGAAATGCCCTCAAAAAGAAAAAAAAAGGCAGATCCAAGGAAATAAGGCCGAGGTTCACAAGTACATGATTTCGTGAGGAACACACAAGAAATAGTCACGTCTGCACATCCAAGCGTGAACAATATCCGCACATTTGTAGGTTCCCTAATTATAATAGCGTTCAGTTATACAACTTTACCATGTTGCAGTTTGCTAATCTGCAATCAGCTTTCTGTCAAAGATGTTTTGTGTTCTCTGAACCTGAGTATATATCAGAGAATATTTTGTCTTCATAAAAGAAGGGAAAACGTTGAACCGTGTTATCTCAATGATCAAGCAAAAAAAGAAAAAAAAAAAGATGATATGCGCTGTAACCTCGACAAACGCTGGAGCCAAGCCGTGAAGTCCCCCTCGTTAACCTGGCTGCACCAAACCGCACCAGCCAAATCAGATAGATCATCCTACCGACCTCCCCCATGGTTTCTCGCGAGTCGCAATCCACGAACCCCCAACCATAACCATGGCGGCGCCGCCGCCGCCGCATCCCGACGCCTCGATACAAGCCGCTCACCGACTAGTGTAATTTCCTCTTTGATGTAACGTGAACACCTATACTCCTCTCCCCAATCTGCTGTCCCGCTCGGCATGTTTGTGGCCGCGCGTATGTAAGAGTCACACGGGCTCCTTTTGACATTTGAATAAAAATCCTTGGTTAATTTTCTCTTTGCAAAACACTAGTATGCTGACCAAGCAAAACTAGAAGATTAGAGTGCCTACTAGGGACATGCAAGGCAGCGTTGGTTCTTCGTTTTGAAGTCAGTGTCCAGGCAGATCCAAGGAAGATAGCCGGGGTTAACAAGCAGATTATTTCGGAGGAACACATTAGAAAGAGTTCACGAGTTCCTCGCACATACAAGCACGAACCATATCCGCACATTTGTAGGTTCCCTAATAACGTTCAATTATACAAACTTGTCATGTTGCAGTTTGCTAATCTGCAATCAGCTTTCTGTCAAAGATGTTTTTTGTTCTCTGAACCTGAGTATGTATCAGAGAATATTTCGTGTTAATAAAAGAAGAGTAAACGTCGAATTGTGCTATCTCAATGGTCAAGCCTACAAAAAAAAAGACTAATTCAGCAGCTGTAACCTCGACAAACGCTGGAGCCAAGCCGTGATGTTGCTGCCTCACAGGTCCCACCTGGCAGACAGAGGTTAACCTGGCTGCACTGAACCGCACCAGCCAAATCAGATAGATCCTACCGATCTCCATGGTCTCTCGCGACTCGCAATCCACGAACCCCCATTAATGGCGCCGCCGCCGCCGCACCTGATGGACGAGCTCGTCGAGGAGGTCCTCCTCCGCCTCCCGCCGGACGATCCCGCAACCCTCGTCCGCGCCGCCGTCGTCTGCAAGCGATGGTGCCGCATCTTCTCCGACGCCGGCTTCCGCCGCAGGTTTCGCATTTTCCACCGCACGCCCCCACTGCTAGGCATCTATTGCAGTTCAGCTGCAACAACCTCCACCTTTGTGCGCACCTCCTCGTGCCCGCCGATTGCTGACCGTCACAACTTTGATGTGCTCGACGTCCGCCACGGCCGCGTACTTTGGACTCCTTGTGATTTCACGGGTCCCTGGAGGAATGCCCTTGTCGTCTGGGACCCTATCGCAGACGAGCAAAGGGAACTGCCCTTGCTACCCGCGGCCTGGGACCTCGTGCCAGCTTCTGTTGGCTGGAACGCATCTGTTCTATGTGCCAACAATGGCAGCTGCGACCACCTTGACTGCAACAATGGGGCCTTCCTAGTTGTACTCGTGGTCACCGTACGTGATCTTATTTATGTTTACACATACTCATCGGAAGCTGGCACATGGAGCAAGCCAGTCACTGCTGAGGACCTCGCGGACAGATCTATCGATTGGCATTGGCGGCCCAATAGTGCCCTCGTGGGGAATGCGCTCTACGTCAAGTTTCGGTACTGTAAATCGTTCCTAAAATTTGATTTGCCAACACAAGGAATGTCTGTGATCGATCCTCCAACGACAAGGCACTACGAACACACTGTTCTTGTGGCAACCGAGGGTGACGGTTTGGGATTCGCCATTGTGAAGAACGCCAAACTCTACCTATGGTTGGAGGATGCTAGTCCTGATGGACATGTAGGATGGACACAAAGCAGGGTCATTGATTTGAAGACACTGCTCCCTTCTAGTGACTACTCGAAGTTTGAGGTGGCTGGCTTTGCACATGGTGTTGCTATCATTTTCTTGAGTGTAAACGATGAGATATTCACTTTTGATCTGAAGTCTTGCAAAGTGAGCTACGTATGCAAGGACAATGGGCGCATGAATGACATGTTTCCCTACGTGAGCTTCTACACCCCAGGTATTTGCTAGCCTTATTTTTAAACTCCGCTAATATATCTTTTCTTTTGTTTCTTTTCCACTATTCATACTGTATAAATTGTTGATGATGGTACATGTGTATTCCATAACAGTTAGAACGACTTTGAAAGTGGACTATTGCAATTTCATTTTAAATATAGTACTCTTATTCAACATTTCATTTTGGAATGGACCATTATTTAAAACTGGCTAGATATAAACTTGATCGTCTATGCTGTTTTCACCCTATTCGTTCTGTTGTTATTATCTGTCAAGAGACAAATATTGATGATCATGGTTCTAATCAAAGAAAGGCATTTTGTCCCCTCAAATTATGAATCCAGCTGAAGGTAAGAATTTAGTGCTGGCCCTGGTCACCTGTTTGGTTAACAAGCCGCTCAATGCGTCTTATGCCCTATTCGAGCATGTAAAATGGTGATGCTTATATATATATATATATATATATAAAAGGCCAGTTCAATTTTTTGCACCAGATTCTTGTATGACCGAATAAAGT
The DNA here is from genome assembly GCA_012490785.1 of Eragrostis nindensis. Lineage (NCBI taxonomy): Eukaryota > Viridiplantae > Streptophyta > Magnoliopsida > Poales > Poaceae > Eragrostis > Eragrostis nindensis. The sequence continues at coordinate 574,999 of JAAXCT010000329.1, forward strand.
GCTTAAGTTTGCACCTGGGTACATAAGTTGTATTCTATTCTGTCTCAAAAATGTTGCTTGCAATCATCTGAAGCTTTTTCAAAATATTGTTCATTTGTGCAGCATTGGGAGCAGCCTATCCAGTTGACGGACTAAGGGCTGCTGCATCACGTGCTCCACAAACATAAGATGCTCATCTTGTTTGAAAACCCTTTTGCATTAGTTCGATGTGGTGGTATATGTTTGTTGGCTTCTTGGATTCTGTATTGTGTTTAAGGGATTGTATCTCCTTAATTTTGTTGCTCGATTATCTCCGCCAGGTTCTTTTGGTGGAATTGTTTGGGTACTCCAGAACATTGAACTTGAAATGAATAGGAATGAATCACATCTTTTAAAAATATTTATGCTAAAGAAAATGAGCATTTTTGAAATTAAAAGTTGCAACATGGACCACGTTTGTGCTTTCTTTTAGATTGGTTCAACATCTCTTGAGCCCGAACATTGGAAGTAAAGAAGAAAGGAAGTATTATCTGACTTTCATTTACCATCACTGAAAACCAGTTGACGCTAAATATTCTCAAAGGCCCTGCTGACTTTTCGGTAAGAAACACTCAAGAAATAGTGAAGTTCCTTCTGGAATGTACGAGGTTTGCATCAATAGGTATGGTTCAATCCTCTGTTGCTCTGTTCTAGGCTACAGACTCAAGGCCACAGTTGTATAGACTTGGCCGGGTGTACTCTGCAGATAAATGCAAGCTTCATGTTGGCACTCTGCAGCATTTATCAGAGCTCAATGAAGAAAAAAAAAAGGATGTACTTTGGGTCTCTGACAGTTGAACACCCTGCACTAGCCTTGTGAACTATAGCACCCCTGAATTTATAGGTTGCCATTGAATTTTTTTTTCCTCCTTTTCTTTTGCGGGTAGATTGCCATTGAAGCCTGTAACTGTAAGGCAGCAAAGAAGATGGACATTTTTTTTAAAAAAAAACTCCACAATTTTGTTTTTGCTCAACATTATGTGCTAGAATCATTTGCGATAAGGAAAAACCTATTAATTTGTTAGGACATTAATTTTTGAATCTTGAATTGAAACCACAAGCTTTGCAGGAAAAAGATCAGTGGACACTATTTAGCTTCACGGGCAAAAACATCGACATGGTCAGGAATAGCAGAAGTGTGCACCAAATTTCTCTGCACCATCATCTTCTCCCTCAGCGTGGAGGCCTGATTGCTCTGCCAGCAATTCTGTATTTCACTTTACCCTTTACGTGCAGATGTTTTCAGTCCAAGCTTATCACAGAACGGGACATATTCTCATTGTTTCCCTTTCCTGATGAATGAAGATAAAAATGTTTAGCTCTGGCTCATCAATTCAATCGAGGTATGAAAGTTTTCTTGGCAAACACTGTCGTTGAGTTTGTCTGAGATACGTTGACATTCCAAACCGTATTAAAAAGGTATAGTGGAAAGGAAGGAAAGTAATTAAACGGACATTCCGGATGTACGGTCAACGGAGTCTCCCTGCTTCGTTGTCCGCCTGGCGTAGAGACGCATCTAACCTTGGTAACCTTGGTTGAAGCCGATCCGCCACAGAATCACAGCATGCGGCCGCCGTCGCTGATGAACGAGCTCGTCGATGAGGTACTCCTTTGCCTGCCGCCGGACAACCCAGCAAGCCTTGTCCGTGCTTCTCTCGTCTGCAAGCACTGGTGGCGCCTCGTCTCGGACCCCGCCTTCCGCCGCAGAATCCGCGAGTTCCACCGATCACCCCCCATGCTAGCCTTCCTATGCAATCTCCTTGAAGATGATGCCTTGACCACACGCTTCGTGCCCGTGTGTTCTTCTTCCAGCTGCCTACCCAATGCAAGACATCGCAACTTCCAAGTCTGGAACTCTCGCCATGGCCGCGTCCTCCTCTACTATCTCCGGTACCCATGTTTCCATCTCCTTGTCTGGACAAGCGACTAGAACTACCCATGCCACCGCAGCCACAATACACGCTGTATCCACACGGTTGGGCCGCGGCAGTTGTCTGTGCCGCTGATGGCGAATGCGACCACCTCAACTGTCATCGTGGATCCTTCGCCGTCGTCCTTGTGGGCAACATCGGTATTAAGAAGATGTTTTCCAGCGTCTACTTTTCCAAGACTGGCAAGTGGAGCAAGCCATCATGTGCTGACCAGCCTGCTGGTGGAGGTGTAAGTGACAGACGCAGCAGCGTGCTTGTTGGGAAAACACTCTACTTCTTGTTCGAACAGAACAAAGAAATTCTTGAGTACGATTTACGTACAGGGGAGATGTCTATTTTGGAATTACCGTGTGAAAGATACTCTCTGCTAGTGACGCTCACAACTATGGACGACGGCCGTTTGGCATTCGCAAGAATGGACGAGCAGTATAGACTCCGCCTATGGTCGAAAGACCACGAAGGTTTGGGATGGTCACTGAGCAAAGTCATTGAAGTTGAGAAGAAGATTCCTGTTGACAGATCATTGTCACTGGCCACCACACCGTATTTGGTTGGCTCAACGGAAAGTTTCGGCGTCATATTTTTTAAGGTGAAACGTGACCTCCTCACTATTGATCTTAAGACTAGCAGGGTGACCAAGGTATATCATGGCTCACGCATCTCTATGGTCGTTCCGTACATGAGCTTCTACCATCCAGGTACTAGTTAAAGTTGTACTGATAATCTTCACCCCAGCACAATTTGAAGCTTACTTGCTTGCATTCAAGAAAAACTATTTGATGAAATACAATAATAAAAATCACGTTCTTGTCATTCTTGAAATTATCTTAGGCAGGGGTTATTCTTTTTTTTATTCAAATGTGCACACCTTTTTATGATCGGTTTGAAGCGGATCTAACTTAATTCATTTGAAATTATAATTTTTGCCTCTCAATGTGCACAGACACGTGTCCCCCGGATGCACATGCCAGCGGGACAATTCCTAAGTGCTACTGAGTTAATTGGCGTTTATACCTTTAGTAGTAAATTTTGGAAATAACAGAATATGACTTCTCTTTCGTTGAGTAGCTAATCACCTACTTTAGCTTCTGTAGGATTTAACACCATGCATTCTTCGCCTATGAATGCCTTTGATACGTCAACTTAATTGATGTTGTTTCCGCAAAAAACAAATATTGATGATTAATATCTTTTATTTATGATTTCTCTAATTGATAGTGCAATTGTTACTTCCTAGGGTCCTGAATAATAAGTTAGTATTATCAACCTCGTTGTGGTCAGATATTAGCAGCAACTTACCCATATGTAGCTAGCTAGTTAGGAACAATGTTTGTTTGGGAAAGTTTATTATATTTATCAGCCAGCTAATATTACTTTGAAAAATTATATAATTTTTGTAGTACTGAGACCACCTTCTACAGACGATGACCAAGAGTAGTTGTCAAACTAGGATCCCAGGAAAAGACCGGTTTAGACATACAGAAAGGGCCAATAATCTAAGCTACTAGGAGTTTTTAGTTTCATTTGTTGGTTGCTCCTTTCTCTTGGAAGATGTCTATATTTTGCACGGAAGAGTTTATTGCTCATTTAATTAAGCCTGGTGAGTTGCAATAACTGAGAGTAGTGGAACCAGAGTGCTGGGACCCCATAACAGAGTGCCTGGTTCAGAGTTCAAACCAGAGTGGCAGTTGGTATCTTGCAGTAGTGGAAACCAGAAACCAAATTCGCTGCCAGTTTCCATCTGAAGGACCTCTGACTTAAATTAGAATGTGTCAGCTCCTGACAGTTCTGCTCGCTGAACTCAATGACACCTAAAATTGCCAATCAACGTCCATTCAAGTGTACCAGACGGAAAAATTGCCAATCTTCACTTCAGCCAGTTTTCATCGGGCCTGGGTAGAGTTCAGAGCTTGTCACCACAATATCCGAGTAGGCATATTTCAAGTAAGAATAGGGACACCTCTTCTTGTTCGATTATAACTCTTTCCATCAGAACTGTGTTTCCTTTTTTGAGGGAATTAAAGGCTGGTACGTATAAGTCGCCGCACGTACCCCTCCCTACCTCTTTCCGGCCAACCAGACAAACACAAACCTTCTCACCGATCCACACCATGCCGCCGCCGCCATCGCTGATGGACGAGCTCGTCGAGGAGGTCCTCCTCCGTCTCCCTCCGGACAGCCCAGGAAGCCTCGTCCGTGCTGCTCTCGTCTGCAAGCGTTGGTGCCGCCTCGTCGCAGACCCTGCCTTTCACCGGAAAATCCGAGAGTTCCACCGATCACCCCCCATGCAAGGCTTCCTATGCGGTGTCTTTCAACAATACAATGCTGCCTTAACCACACAGGTAGTACCCGTGTCTTCTCCCTGTTTAACCCAAGAAACATATCGCGGCTTTGGAGTGTGTAGCTCTCGCCACGGCCGCATCCTCCTCTGTGGTCGCCATGTATACCCATATTTTCCTCTCGTCGTCTGGGACCCCGTAACAGGCAACCGGCAAGAACTGCCCGAGCTACCAATGCCACGATACCCGATGTTTCCACACCGTTGGGCCACCCAAGTTCTATGCGCCGCCACTGGTGCATGCGACCACACCAATTGTCATATCGTTGTCCTTGTGGGCAATGTCGGCGAGGAGATGTTTTCCTACGTTTACCTGTCGGAGACGGGCATGTGGCCATGTGGGGCAATCCAATATATTTGGAGCCTGGCTATCTTATATGTGGGTCACGGAATGTCCTTGCTGGTAGTGCGCTACACTTCATGCTTCACACAAACAGAAGTATCCTTCACTATGATTTATGTACACGGAAAATGTCTATTTTGCATATTCCGCGTAGCAGACTTGCTGGGTCAATTAGGCTCACAACTATGGAGGATGGTCGTTTGGCATTCGCAAGACTGGATGAGCAGTCCAGAATCTGCCTATGGTCGAAAAACCATGAAGGTTTTGTACTTTTGTATGGTCATTAAGAAAAGTGATCGAGCTTGAGAAGCGGCTCCCCATTGACGGATCATTGGTGACCACACCTTATTTGGTTGGCTCAACGGAAACTTTTGATATCATATTCTTGAAAGTGCGAGATGAGCTCTTCACCGTTGATCTTAAGTAGAGCAAGGTGACTAAGGTATATCATGCCTCATGCACCATCACTACGGTTGTTCCATACATGAGCTTCTACACTCCAGGTACTAGTCAAATTATGGCCTGATAATCTTTATCCCAGCAGAACTTAATGGCTATTTGTGTTGGAGAACAATATTGAATATATGCAAATACAGTACGTACCACAGTTTCAACATAAGAATCATGTCTATTGTCATTCTTGAAATTATCTAGTTATTAGGAATGATCATAAGTTACAAATCATAAGTTACAAATGAGTTATTCAATGTTTGCACCTTTTATATATGATTGGTTTGGGCCATTCTTATTTAACTCATTTGTAACTTATGATTTGTCTCTCAGTGTGGACTGAGGTGCCCTTCGGATCCATACGTGCCTGCAAGATAGATCCGAAATGCCACTTAATTGAGTGGTGTGTTTAAATTTGAAGGAACAGAATATGGCTGGTGTTAAGTTGAGCAGAAAACCTCCTACTTTAGCTTCTGCAGTTTGCAACGCCACACATTCCTTAGCTATGAATGCTTATGATACGCCAACTTGGATAATAAATGTCTATTCATTAATTGCTCAGAACCCTTAGCTTGAAAGTGTTTTTTCATTGTTACCTTCTGGTGAGTCGATGATAATTAAGTAAGTGTTGTCTACCTCTGTAGTTAGATATTAGCCTCATTTTTTTTCATCGTTGTAGCTAGTTAGGAACAATGTTCGATTTGCCAAGTTGATCCTTAGCCAAGTGATATTTCATTAAAAAAATTTATGTATTTTTTGCAGTAATTTTTTCGTTGAGTGGGCCAAATCATGGGCCACCCCAACGCCTGTCTCGGCCATGTACATAGGGAGAAGCGGGTTTCTTCAACCCTAGTTGCATTTTTCTTTTTCGTTGTCCCACCCGTCGCTGCCTCCGCCTGTTCCTGTGTCCCTCACTCCTCACTTCTCGTGTAGCGGCGGTGCTCTGGCGGGCGGGCTGCAACGGCAACTCAGGACTTGAGCGCCTTCATGACACCTCCTCCGTGCAGCTTGAGTGCAGCGGCATGACGGCGTGGGTGCAGCCACGGCACGCCAGATCTGGGCAGATGCGGCGACGGTAACATCCTCTCTCTCTCTCTCTCTCTCTCTCTCTCTCTCTCTCCCCATCCGTTTTTAATCTGAAGGTTATTTTTTAATGACGTGGCCAATGTGCTTTTATAGAAGCACGACGTTCAATATAGCAAGATACCACATGGATTTCTGGATCTTCTCTCCAAAACTGCAAACTGCCTGGGCAAAAATGGTCCAGTGCAAGAAGGCCCAGGTTGGTCCCGGCGACGGTGCCGACCACTTCACCGCGCTTTCGCTCGAGCTCCGCACGCGCATCGCCTCCTTGCTCCTGTTCCGGGATGTCGTTCACCTCTCGTCGCTGTCGTGGCTTTGGCTCGACATCCACCACTACACACTGGTCCTCGAGCTCAATCTCGACGAGTTCCTCATCCTGGAGCAGTACAAATTGGACCTGGAGCACTCCCTCCCCGGCGGCATCGTCAACAACAGCTCCATCCTCGGCCTCCGCATCGCCCTCTTCCGCCGCGTGTGAGACCCGACCGCATCCAAGGTGGGCACCCTCATCCTAAATTACGACCTCGGTGACCCTCATATGACGCGCCATACCGACCGCAACGTCTCGCTCGTGGACACTCTAAATTCTTCGAGTCCTCCTACAGCGATATAACATGGAGACGATGGCAGTCGACTGCACGGTTATTTGTGAACTTCTGGATTTATGTGTTGTCCAAATACCTGTGATGCTTATTTGTGGTTGTGAATTTAGCTATATGAATTGGCTGTCATTCTTATTGTCATGTATATGAATGGTGATGTTTGTTGGTTTACGGGACCGAGCAATAAAAATAGGGGTTGGATGGTCACTTTGCGAAGTGTAATTACCATGACACTCGGCAAAGATTCAATGCTTTGCCGAGTGTAAGGACCACAACACTCGGCAAAGCGTAAAATCTTTGCCGAGTGTTATGACCACGACACTCGGCAGCTTTGCCGAGCAAAGCCGCCAACAGCTGTCAACTCGCCATCCATCAATCGTTTTTTGCCGAGAGTCGTTCAGACGCTTGGCAACCACTTTGCCGAGTGCCCGATGAAAAACACTCGTCAAAGATCGCTTTGCCGAGTCTTTTTTAACCGAGTGCTATTTGCCGAGTGTAACACTCAACAAACAGGTTGCGGAGTGTTGTATAGGCTTTGCCGAGTGCTTGTTTCCCGTAGTGCTTTACTCACAACACCGGCCACACTCAATAAACCTGTCTTTCATGCTGCTGGCGCCGCAGCTTCGATACCTGTACTGACGTAACCAGTATGTGCACGCGTGCGCATCAAGGTTGGCAGCGTCATCGCAGGGACCACCTTGTTCGAGGCGAACGCAGAGATTGGATACCCTGAAATCAAGTACTACTAGGTGCTGATCACGCGGACACACGAGGAGCGCCTCCCGGAGCTGTCACCGGAGAGTGTAGCCAGTGCTGCGAGGTAAAGGACATGTCTGCATCCGTTTCGATTGTCCTGCATTATGAACTGCCTTGGCTCGGCAGTCGATACAATTGTGATGCGATCCTAGCTTGCTCTAATATGTCGAATACAGGCCTTACATGACCCTCAAAAAGTACACTGTGGAAGGCTGTGTGAGCGGGGAGATGATCCAAGCTCACCTGCAACCTCTAGGCCCTCGCGCCGTCGTAGAAAATCTGAGCACCTGTTGTCTTTTTGGTATGCTGGCATAACTGCAGTCGCAACTCGAGGATTGATCCTGTGGAAATCCAACTAAAGCTAGTTCAAGTCTGAACTTCCCTAGCCTAACTTTTTAGTATCGTCAGCGGCATAGCTGTGTGATTGCACTGGCTTTACCTGTTACTCTGTTAAAACTTGTTCAAAGAAAACCTAATGTCCATGATACTATTACCAAACACTCTTGGGAATATATGGAACCTTGGTGATTGTAATGAGTGTGTGGTACATTATCATTTATTTTTTAATATGAAGATCACACGGGTGAACTTATTTTACTTTCATAGTGCAGACCCGGGTTGGAAGGAATCAGCGCTATGCTGCTTATCTTAGAAAACCAGGGTCTAATCCAAAATTATTTTATTCTATGGAGTGGGCCAAGTCTTGGGCCAGCCCAACACCTGTCTCGGCCGTGTACATAGGGAGCAGCTAGGGTTTCTTTAACCCTAGTTGCATTTTTCTTCTTTGTTCTCCTACCCGTCGCCGCCTGCGCCTGTTCCTGTGTCCCTCACTCCTCTCTTCTCGCGTAGTGGCGGCGCTCTGGCGGGCGGGCTGCGACGGCGGTGCAGGACTTGGGTGCCTTCCTGACACCTCCTTCCGTGCAGCTTGATGGTGGCGGGCTTGGGCTGTGCGTAGGCGCGATGGACGGGCGAGCTCGGGTGGGGCGGCGCGGCGAGTGTGAGTGCGGCGGCTTGACGACGTGGATGCGGTCGTGGCACGCCAGATCTGGGCAGATGCGGTGACGGTAACATCCTCTCTCTCTCTCTCTATAGCCGCCCGTTTTTAATCCGAAGGTTATTTTTTTTAATGACGTGGCCAATGTGCTTTTATAGAAGCACGGCGTTTAATATAGAAAGATACCACAGGAATTTCTGGATCTTCCCTCCAAAACTGCAAACTACCTGGGCAAAAATGGCCCGGCGCAAGAAGGCCTAGGTCGGTCCCAGTGACGGCGCCGACCACTTCACCGCGCTTCCGCTCGAGCTCCGCATGAGCATCGCCTCCTTGCTTCCGTTCTGGGAGGGCATTCGCCTCTCGTGGCTGTCGTGGCCTTGGCCCGACATCCACCACTACACACCGGTCCTCGACCTCAATCTCGACGAGTTTCGCATCTTGGAGCAGTACAAATTGGACCCAGAGCAATCCCTCCGCTGTGGCATCGTCGACGACAGCTCCATCCTCGGCCTCTGCTTCGCCCTCTTCCGCCGCGTGCGAGACCCGACCGCATCCAAGGTGGGCACCCTCATCCTAAATTACGACCTCGGTGACCCTCGTATGACGCGCCATGCCGACCGCAACGTCTCGCTCGTAGACACTCTAAATTCTTCGAGGCCTCCTACGGCGATATCACCATAGATTCCCCAAACATGGAGACGATGGCCGTCGACTGCACGGTTATTTGTGAACTTCTGGATTTATGTATTGTCCAAATACCTATGATGCTTATTTGTGGTTGTGAATTTATCTATATGAATTATCTGTCATTCTTATTGTCATGTATATGAACTGCCTGTGATGTTTGTTGGTTTACGGGACCGATCAATAAAAATGGGGGTTGGATGTTCACTTTGCGGAGTGTAATTACCATGACACTCAGCAATGATTCAATGCTTTGCCGAGTGTAAGGACCACAACACTCGGCAAAGCATAAAATCTTTTACGAGTGTTATGACCACGACATTCGGCGGCTTTGCCGAGCAAAGCCGCCGTCAGCCGTCAACTCGCCGTCCACCCTTCTTTTTTTTCCGTCTTCGTCCGGACGCTCGGCAACCAGTTTGCCAAGTGCCTGATCAAAAACACTCGGGTAAAATTGCTTTGCCGAGCCTTTTTTAACCAAGTGCTGTTTGCTGAGTGTAACAGGTTGCCGAGTGTTTTATATGCTTTGCCGAGTGCTTGTGGCACTCGGCAATGCACTTTTTCCCCGTAGTGACTACCTGTCTTTCACGCTGCTGGCGTCGCGGCTTCGGTACCTGTACTCGCGCAACCAGTATGTGCAACGCGTGCGCATTAAGGTTGGCTGCGTCATCGCAGGACCATCGTGTTCGAGGCGAACGCAGAGATTTGGATACCCTGAAATCAAGTACTACAAGTGCTGATCACGCGGATACTCGAGAGCTCCGGAGCTGTCACCGGAGAGTGTCGCCAGTGCTGCGAGGTAAAGGACATGTCAGCATCCGTTTTTATTGTCCTCCATTATGAACTGCCTTGGCTCGGTAGTCGATACAATTGTGATGCGATCCTAGCTTGCTCTAATCTGTCAAATACAGGCCTTACATGACCCTCGAAAAGTACACCGTGGAAGGCTGTGGGAGCGGGGAGATGATCCCTGAGGAGAGGCTCACCTGCAACCTCGTGGCCCTCATGTCGTCGTTGAAAATCTGAGCACCTGTTGTCTTTTTGGTATGCAGGCATAACTGCAGTTTCAACTCTGGGATTGATCCTGCGGAAATCCAACTAAAGCTAGTTCAAGTCTGAACTTTGCTAGGCTAGCTTATTGGTATTGTCAGCGGCATAGCTGTGTGATTGCACTGGCTTTACATGTTACTCTGTTAAAAACCTAAATTTGTTCAAAGAAACCTGATGACCATGATATTAATACCAAACACTCTTGGGAATATATGGAACCTTGGTGATTGCAATGAGTGTGTGGTACATGATCATTTATTTTTTAATATGAAGATCACCCGGGTGAACTTATGACATTTATAGTGGATATCCGGGTTGGAAGGAATCAGGAGCTATGCTGATTATCCTTAAAAACCAGGGTCTAATCCAAAATTATTTTTTTCCATTGAGTGCGCAAAATCATGGGCCAGCCCAACGCCTGTCTCGGCCGTGTACATAGGGAACAGCTAGGGTTTCTTCAACCCTAGTTGCATTTTTCTTCTTCGTTCTCCCACCCGTCGCCGCCTCCACCTGTTCCTGTGTCCCTCACTCCTCTCTTCTCGCGTAGCGGCGGCGCTCTGGCGGGCAAGCTACGGCGGCGACGCAGGACTTGGGCACCTTCCTGACGCCTCCTTCCACGCAGCTTGATGGTGGTGGGCATGGGCTGTGCGTAGGCACGGTGGACGAGCAAGCTCGGGTGGCGCGGCGCGGCGGGTGCGAGTGCGGCGGCTTGCGTCGGCTTGACGGCGTGGGTGCGGTCGCGACACACAGGATCTGGGCAGATGCGGCCGCGGTAACATCCTCTCTCTCTCTCTAACTCACTCTTGCGGTCCGTTTTTTATCCGAAGGTTAATTTTTTTAATGACGTGGCCAATGTGCTTTTATAGAAGCACCGCGTTTAATATAGCAAGATACCACAGGGATTTCTGGATCTTCCCTCCAAAACTGCAAACTGCTTGGGAAAAAAGGCCCGGCGCAAGAAGGCCCGGTTTGCTCCCAACGACAGCGCCGAACCCTGCACCGCACTTTCGCTCGAGCTCCGCCTGCGCATCGCTTCCTTGCTCCCATTCCAGGAGGTCGTTCGCCTCTCGTCGCTGTCGTGGCCTTGGCGCGACATCCATCACTACACGCCGATCCTTGAGCTCAACCTCGACGAGTTCCTCATCCTGGAGCAGTACATCTTGAACCCCGAGCAGTCCCTCCCCCGGCGGCATTGTCGACGACAGCTCCATGCTCAGCCTCCGTGTCGCCCTCTTCCGCCGCGCGCAAGACCCGATCGCATCCATGGTGGGCACCCTCATTGTCGACTACGACCTCGGTGACCCCCGCATGACGCGCAAGATCTACATCACCATACACTACTACTTGGGCAGCCTGAATCCTTCGCGCCCGTTGCAGGTCACGTGGGCGCTCGACTTGCCGCCTGAAGATCACCGAAAAACACGAGATCTGTCACCTCGCGCCCGCCGACCTACAAAAGCTCTGCCTCGACCACGTGGGGATCCATGACTTGCCGTCATGCCTCCCTTCCCTTAGATTGCTGACGCTGAACTACGTCGCTGTCAAGGCGCCGTTCACGCCGGGCACGTGGTGCCCGCTACTCGAGGATCTGTGCATCTTCTCCTCCAGGATCAAGCATACCTGCATCGACATCCGCCTGCCGCTCCTCAGGAGCCTCAACATGGATGATGTCGACGCCAGCCAACACTCTGAATTCTTTGAGCCCTCCTACGGCGGTATCACCATATAGATGCCCCAAACATGGAGACAATGGCAGTCGACTGCACGGTTATTTATGAACTTGGGGATTTTTGTGTTGTCGAACTACGTGTGATGATTATTTGTGGTCGTGACTTTATCTATATGAACTGTCTGTGATGCTTATTATCATGTATATGAACTGCCTGTGATGTTTGTTGGTTTACGCGACCGACAATAAAAATGGGGGTTGGATGGTCACTTTGCCGCTTTGCCGAGTGTAAGGACCACAACACTCGGTAAAGTGTGAAATCTTTGCCGAGTGTTATGACCTCGACACTTGGCGAAGCGTAAAAGCTTTGTCGAGCAAAGCCGCCGTCAGCCGTCAACTCGCCCTCCACCCGCCTTTTTTGCCGAGAGTCCTCCGGACGCTCGGCAACCACTTTGTCGAGTTCCCAATGAAAAACATTCGACAAATATCGCATTGCCGTGTCTTTTTTAACCGAGTGTTGCTTGGCGAGTGTAACACTCAGCAAACAGATTGCCGAGTGTTTTATATGCTTTGCCGAGTGCTAATGGCACTCGGCAAAGCACTTGTTTCCCGTCATGACTTCCTGTGTTTCATGCTGCTGCTTGCGCCGCGGCTTAGATACCCGTACTGGTGCGTGCGCATCAAGGTTGACAGCGTCATCGCAGGGACCATCGTGTTCGAGGCGAACGCAGAGATTGGATACTCTGAAATCAAGTACTACAAGGTGCTGATGACGCGGATGCTCGAGGAGCTCCTCCCGGAGCTGTCACCGGAGAGTCGCCAGTGCTGCGAGGTAAAGGCAGTTCATAATGGAGGACAATCGAAAGGCCGAAGAACCGGAAAGCAGCCGGCGATGCCAAGCCCTGTTCTTGGCGGCGATTTGAGTCCTGGCGTCGGCATGCTTGCAACAACCCGCTCAAGCACCATGAGAGGATTTCAGAATGTGACTTGCAGTTCGGCAGTTCTTTCGAGCCATGGCGACGAATTGAACCTCTGAAGGGAGCAGGGACATCCAGTTTTCACCTCGCGAAAAAATGCAGAGTAGCATGTCCAGCCTGACAATAGACGCATGAGCAGGAAGCACTCGGTTAGTTCCACAACAGGTTTGACTTAGCCGCCGCTTCTCAATCTCAGTCGTAGAATTCGGATCTAATGCTTCATAACTACCCACAGGTTTGGTGGCTCAGCGCGCGACCACACGGCTGCCCAAGGCACGCGCCGTCTTGAATCACTGTTTGATTTTCAATTCTGCACTCTGCAGCCACACGAATGTTCAGGGCAGGAGAAAGAACCCAATCGAAGCAAACGCAACCTTGTCCTACCTACATTTTGAACTGGGAGCTGCCTTGCAATCATCATAATAAATTTTTTTTTTTGAACTGAATCATCATAATAAATTGGTTATGTGGCGCACAGAGTTTCAGAACAATGCAGAAGCTATAAATAGAAAACAAAAGCTGCAGTACAACTGAAGAGTACTCTGATGACCAGTTTTGAATCACATTATATATCGCTCGGATGTCTCTGCTTTTGCTCCCCAAAAAAAAAGGAAGTGAACAGTTGACCCGGTAGTGGTTGCCTACTTTTATAATCCTATTTCATTTCGCGGCCATAATTAGCCGACTCACAACATGGAAGGAACTCATTGGAATTATCGTTGTGTGATTGTGTCAAGCTGTCAGGTCAGCTCTGGCTTCCCAGTTATAAGGTTGAAAATTCAATTGGTGTGCTAACTGTTTTGGTACTAATATGACAGTGAGGCTACTTATGTCATTTTGCACACTGAGGCTGAACTAGTACAAATAGATGTGCGTCTATTGACTTGGTCTATGACTTTGAGCGCTAGAATATGCATGCCATGGTCAGAAGTCAGATATGGCTACCTGTGCAGTTGTGCTACTAGGCTCATGAGTCCATCTCCTCCAACTTAGCAGATTCCACTCGCAGTCAAAATTGATCAACACGTGAGAAAGCCTTCAGACATCTATATAAATTGCTGCGCCCGTATCTCATATTCCATCACAAGAAGCTCAGCTCAACAGCGCAAAACAGATTCACAGGTTGAACCCATCTGGTAGAAGATTTCCACCAAATGGCGTCCCAAATTGAGAGTCACGGCACCGGCGCAGAGGTCGTAAAGGGAGACGCCATCTGCAGCAAGAAGTGCGTTGAACTGCTGGAAGAGCTCGGCCTGCCCAAGGGCCTGCTGCCGCTCGAGGACATCCAGGAGTTTGGGTACAATCGTGCCACGGGGTTCATGTGGCTGGTGCAGGGCAAGAAGAAAGTCGAGCACACCTTCAAGAAGATCAAACAGACCGTGTCCTACGCTGCCGAGGTGACGGCGTTCACCGAGAAGGGCAAGCTGAGGAAGATCACCGGTGTCAAGACTAAGGAGCTTATGCTGTAGCTCAGCGTTGTCGAAGTTTACATCGTGGATGCAACACCAGAGAAGGTTACTTTCAAGACCGGCACCGGCCTCTCTGACAGCTTTGATGCCACTGCTGTCAAACCCTATTTCTGGAATCTACTGTGCATCCTGTATCAGTCCCTGGATCAGTAGCTGATACGCACAAGAACACAGATATGATAATCAAAAGCATACTTCGAATAAATAAATAAGTAAGATACCTGATATAGGACCTTTAGTGGCGGTACGACAAGGATTCAAAACTATCCAAGTCCATCCAACCAACTAACGGTGAAGCAGACAGCGGAAACCTTGGCCCAATGCCACAAGCAAACTTGAGAAGCAGAACCGAAAACCCAATCATCGTCGTTCTCTACGAAGTCTCCTCCCGCTAAACCACACAATGGCAAACACGTGAGTACATAAGGTACTCAGCAAGCCCTACACTACACAAGGGTATATATACATGCATATTTGGTCTTAGCAAGGAATAGGCGGTATGGTTCATTTGCAGCAAGCAAATTTTATGCAAGGTTCACTAAAGCAAGTGAAGGAATTCTTAGATAAAACAGAGAAGTAACTGTCAATATTTTAGTTGGTTGGCCCTGGGGGAGTATGAAGCATTCCCGCCAGTTCCCAAATTTTAGTTGGGCCTTCTGACCTCAATAGTCATACCGACTCGGCACTCTCGCCATCACTTCCAAAACACGAGCAGACTACTGCTCACTCACACTTCAAGGAATGAGAGGTGGCTAATCATATCGAGCTCAACATAGATGTGTCATATGCCGTGACAACGTCCATCCGGATGAATTTTACACTCTGCAGAGGTTGTACATCTTTTCCCACGGGCTATGCACTCTTGTACGGAGAGTAACATAACGCTTAGTCCATCTTCTCCGAGTACCACACACAATGCCACCTACGAACCAACCCAGGGGCTTCTCATGAGACTACAATAGTCATCATGCAGACCCACTGCACTTTGATGTGCGGATCACAGGCCAGATCTCCTAAGCAATACAAACTCCGGAGTCTTCTCCTGGTTGCCTGTTTGCGCTACTGCCCTCCAGGTGGATCAAAGTGGTAGGCACCAAGAAGGTAGGGTAAGTCCTTCCCATACAGGTTCCGTGGTAGTACGAGAATCATCTTGTTAAAGGTTGAATGAACCGGTCCTTATGTGGCCGGGCAAGCACCATGTCTCCCACACTAGGGGACTATCACACAATCCATCACGCCATCCATCACTTACTAATGGCCTTGCCCGCAATCCAACCATCCCTTCACTGTCTCCATCATCATCACCTAACACGGTTGTGCTACTCCCCATCCCATATACTACGCACACCACCAAACTCATTTCACGCATTTGTAAAAGTACATAAGTGAGTAAGGTGTGGCAATGTAGAACATTGCGAGGGGTCCTAAGCAATCTAGTAACAAGGTGAACGTGCCATCATAAAAATGATGGAACTATCCTAAGGTTATCAAGGTGACAGGTAAACAAGGGGAAACAAGGATTCAGATATCAATGCCTAAGTAACAGACATCAATATCAATAAGCAAGTAGGACCATAACTACACAATCAGTAAATTAACAAGTAATGCATAATACGAGAATAGGCCATATAGGTGCATTGCGAAATCAATAGGCTCAATCATGATCAAGGAGAAGTAGAGCTTGCCTGAAGAACGCTATCCTAATCTTTCAATTCTGGACCTTCAAGTTCTTCCGTCGAAGTTGATGTCTTCGAGTCCTCCTTTCTGACTCGTCCTCGGACTTGGATTCTTCAACTCATCCTCGAAGCTTGGATCTTCTAGATCTTCCCTGAATTCTCGTGGCTCTTCCTCGGATTTCGTGTAAGCTAGCGCATGGAAATATAACGTATAAATAACTACCGCAAAAGAAATAAAGATCGAATAGAACCAACAAGATCCAATTAACTCCAAAAAGAATCGATAAAACTCCAAGAAAACGACTATGTTGATGCAATGCACATTTATTTATGAAAGATTATCTATTACAAGTTATATTCATGGCCTTATAAGGGCCATATTCACCTAGACAAACTATTAATTATCTAAGTTCTCTTAAAAGAAGCATGGTGCAGGGTTTTGCATGAAACTTTATTTATGGAAACCTTAGGTTGAGGATGATGAGATGCACATGCTTTATTGATGGTGATTGCGTGCATATCTATTATGCAAACTTTAAGTTATTTCTATTATAGCACATGGGTGGTTCGAAAAGAGGATGTGCAAATGCATAAGAATTAGCGCATGATGGTGCAAAGCTACATGCTGAAGCCATGACATGCATTTACAAAGTAATAAGTAAATGACGAGAGAATAACCTCAAATAACAGCGAATGAAATACCAATAAAATTCTCAAATAACTGATGCCAAATAAAAGAGGTGAATAAATCAATAGACTAGATAAACAGCGAGGATAACATTAGATTAGGTTTTGATTAAGTGATAACTGAGCTAGGCTAGGGTTAAAGCTAGGTCGTGCTGAAAAGAGGTTACTATACTTGAGGTGGGACGGTACGACAAGAAGAGGTGGAATAGTTCGACAAGAGAGGTTAGGTTCAACACTATTAAGTGAAAGAATATTTGTGTTATGCGGATTAGCGGCGAAAGATTTATCGAGATGGGATTTGTCGGGCAAGAGAGGAACTTAGGGTGTTAATGACTTGTAAACCTGATGCGGGGCTTCAAAGTCAGTACCAAAGGTACTACGCGTTTCTACGAACGCGTGAGCGCAAGAATCGCTCAAAACGGAGCTCTGATGGAAAAGATATAGGCGTTTAAAGATTCTAGGGGCTTGTTTGCGAGTATAGAAAAGTTTCTAAGGACTTATCTGTAAAAACAGAAGAGTCCTAGGGACCTATATGTAATTATGGAAAAGTTGAGGGACCTAAGGTAGGGACTAAAAGGTAATTATGGAAAGTATAAGGGTGTTTCTGTAAAAAGACAGGAGCTAAACAGAAATAGAATAAACTAGAGGGGCTTATCTGTAAAATGTACAGGGGCTGGGAATTTCTGGGATTTTTGGATTTATTTTCGCATTGAAAAAGTGGTAGACTGGGTCCACAGGGTTCGTGGACCGGCTGGTGGCCACGGTCCACCGGTCCACGGTGGACCGGGGTCGCTGGAACAGGTCCGGGCGCGGCGGCAGCTCGCCGGGAAGCTCGCCGCCGGCGGCTGGGCTGGCGGAAGGTCGACGAGGTCATGCTGCCGGGCATCAGCGAGGGATGGTGGAGCTTCTAGTGGAGCTTGTCATCGACGGGGACGAGCGGAGCGGTGGCGCGACGTCGCCGGACTTGGGCGGCGCGCCGGTGTGCGGTGGAAATGGGCGAGGGAGCGGGATTTTCTCGAGTACGTGATGCTGTGCGGGTGCGCGGGAGTGCTACGAATGCGAGGCGCGACTCGGTTCGGCCGGACGCGAACGGGAAAGCTGCCGGCGACGAGGTCGCACGGCGGCGGGTGGCGGCGCTTGGCGCGGGTGGTCGTGCGCGTGGAGAGAGAGGAAAAAGGGGAGCGCAGGAGGAGGAGGGGAGGACGGCGAGCTCACCTGGAGAGTCGCGCGAGGCAAGGTAGCGGCGGAGGAAGCTCGCGACGGCGAGGCGCTGCGCGCGGCTAGGGTTTGGAGCTCGAGGATGACGGCGGCTTCTGGGAGAGGGAAAGAAGCGCCGAGGCTCGGTTTTATAGTGGCGCAATGACGTGCGGGTCAAGGCGGCGAGAGAGGAGGCTTCGAGGCGAAGGTTTGGCCGGTCAAAATTGCGGCGGCTCTATCTGATGCGGCGGGGGCGTCCTTATCTCCTAAGGTCAGCGCGGAGTCAAAGGCGGTGGCGTGTGAACGCGGCGGGAGATTGCGGCGGTCCACGTGCACGGGCGCGACGCCGAGCTGGACGGAAACGGCGGCACGTCGGCGGCAGCATCGGACAAGCTCGGGTGAGCTGGAGGTAGGAGAAAGGAGGAATGGGCCAGGCCGGGCCGAGTTGGGCCGGGAGGGGAAAGAAGAAGAGAAGCGGCCCGCGGTGGGAGAAAAGGAAAAAGGAAAAGAAGAAGTGGGTTGGGCTGGTAAGAGAAAAGGAGAAAGGTTCGGCCCAATGAGGAAAGGAGTTTAAACACTTCTAGGGTTTGGGATCTTCAAATTTGAATGAAATTCAAATTTGAGAAGGGGATCAACTTCAAAAAAATACTCCAAATAAAACCACTAAATCCAAAAAGGCATATGATGATAGTTATGCAAAAATTTAAATTCGAGATTTTTAATTCGAGGTGAATTTACTAGGGTTCAACATACAATTATTTTAATTTGTTGTAAATTTGAAAAGTTCAAATTTTTAGTGAATTTTTAAATGTAAGCAAACACTTGAGCATAGGTTTTATATTTTGAAAACTTCAGATTCAACTAAGTTTGAATTACTTTTACTAGTTTTACTTTAAAAATCTTGATGAGAGGGAAAGAAATAAACAAAAATTTAAAATCGGAGTGATTTTTATTCCATTTAAACTTTGATTTAAAATTTGGGCTGTTACAGATCTACCCCACTTAAAAGGAATCTCGTCCTCGAGATTCGAACGATCTTCTGGATGGTGTAGAACTTGTCTTGCGTCTTCTTGTTTGACGGTGGTAACATTCAAAATTTGTCGGGGGCTTCTTAATGTTGCGAGCCTTGATAGAGGATTCTTTCTTTCCTTGTGATCTTTGGCACTGCGGATCGATGTAGCGAAGTTCCTTTCTTCAAAGTTGAATGGGGTCCTACCCCACTTAAAAGGATTTAACTTGGGGTACCAAAGATAACGTTCCATCATTCTGCTTATCTTATCCAAAGGGTTTAGGCTTTTCTTAGTATTCCATGGGTCGCTTATCCAAATGCCTTTATTTCCAAATTGTCCTCAAGGATCGGTGTACTAGGATCCTTATCCAGCTTTAGAGGTATACTCTTCTCCGTTGGCGTAGCTTGAAGTCTGAACTTTTCCGAGTCAGGATTCCTTCTTAGAAAACATAGTGATGAACAAAACCATTTATATCATGTTATTCGATTATCCAATCTTACTGTGTTCTCACTTATGGAACTTGGCGGCACTTCCAATCCATCAGGTAGGAGATTCCAAGATAGTGGGTGGACTACCCCACTTAAAAGGGTTTATCTTAGGGAGTTTCATCTTAACATCCTTGAATCCAAAAGAGAAGGGTTACAGAGTTTCTTTTGCCAATCATGCATTGTCGCATATCGCATATTGGATGGATATTAAACAACATCTCGTCATATCTTATTCTATAAACCTGTTTACATAGTGGTTCACACAGACATTCAGGATTTTCCGAGTACAAAAGTGACAAGCACATGCTCTACTACTAGTCCAGTTAATTACTCCTTCCAGATAGAGGTTTGTGGTACCTCGTGATCATCTTCAGATATCATTGATGTGTGAAGTCCCGATTGGATTGGCATGAATGTCGTCGTTGTATTGGTCAGCTTGAGGACAGTCTGCTATGTAGTGACCTTTCTGCTTGCACAAATAACATTTCCGATGTCCTCGTGGGGCTTTCATACCATTTCCTGATTGTTGGTTCATGTCCTTCGCATGATGAGTAGCCGGGTTTTTACCATAAAACGAGGATCCGGGGGGCTTCTTGTGCCTTGCTTTCTGATATCGTCGCCTTCTGCGATGATTTCTTTTCAGGTTCCGAGATTCTTCTTTCCGTTTGAGCCTATGCACATTGATATTTTGCTCCTGATCCACAATGATATTTTGTTCTTCGTCCATAACGATATTTTGTGCCTTATCTACAACGATTTCCTGTTCTTTGTCGTTTTCCCATTTTGACCAAGCATCTTCAAGTAATATGGTTCGGTTCATCAGAGTATTGAAATCTGGGTAAACATGGGTGACCAGCTGAACATTCAGTCTATGGTTAAGTCCTTTCCGAAAGCAATCTTGCTTTTTCTTATCAGTCGATACTTCTTCTGGAGCATGGCGAGAAAGCTTCATGAACTTGCGAATATACTCCTGCACTGTCATAGCACCTTGTTTCAGGGAACGAAATTCATCCGCTTTCATTTCCATAATTCCTTCAGGGATATGATAGCCACGGAATGCATGTTGAAATTCTTCCCAGCTGATGGTGTCTGGTTCTGTTGTTGCTTCACGGAGATTGTACCACCATTCAGCAGCTGCTCCAACTAGTTGATGTGACGCAAACATTACCTTTTCTTGATCATTAGCGTTGATAACATTGAGCTTCTTATCAATGTTTCTGAGCCAGTCGTCAGCTGCCAACGGGTCATCATCCGTGTTGTCGTAGACAGGTGGCCTGAGTTTCATAAATTCTATTATCTTAGAACCGATTCCATGGTTGTTCTGTTGTTCTTGCGAAAGAGCTTGCAGCAGTTGGGTTTGCATGGCCATTACTTCTGCGAAGTTGATCGCTGGTGCTTCAGGAGTCTCATTACTACCTTGGTTGTTGTTTCCTTCAGTCTCTTGGTTGTTTTCTTCTTCGTCGTTGTGATCTGTCTCAGCTTCCAGGCTATTGGAATTGGAGGATCTTCTTTTGCTTGCTTTATGATGTTGTTGAGTGCTTGGCTTCTTCCTTTTGTTGGTTCCACCTCTTGTAGTTCGTCCTGTAGGGTCACAATCTTCTGCTGCTTCTGAGTTGTGCTCTTGACAAGTCTGAACTTGGGCGGACTTCTTTGGCGGCATCCTGGTTTCACCCGCAGGGATTTAGGCAGTAGTTAAGGAAAAGGGTTTTGGTCTTAAGATATTGTTAAGCTGCTATTCTAGTTATTTTGCTGTTGTTATTGTTATTATTCTATTTAGTTTGATTAAAAGCACACAATCATAGAAGAATAAAGAAGCAAAATCAACAAAATCATCGAATCACACAAACAACGTGATTTATTTGTTGTGGTCTCAAGTGTGAGCGTACTGATGACGAAGCTTTAAGGCTTACGGTATGTCGACTATCGATCTTTGATTGTCCTCAGAACTCGACTACTAGTCCGTTGACCAAAAGAATTGAGAGGGTCATATGACTTAGTCGGATAAAGAAAACCCTGCTGCATTTGGGGGTGCTTCGTTGACTTGTTGTTGAGAGTTATCCAGGCGCATGTAACCATGGTCATTGCGTTCATCTAGGGTTGAGATCTCAAATTTACATTCTTGCTTCTGGGGATTTCCACTTTTGTCCTTTTGTTTCCCATGGCTGAATCTTGTAACTTTTATCGTTTTCTTGATCCATCCGTGCTCCTTCCAAATTGTCCAACCTTTCAAGTACACTTGCGATGATAGAATGTGACATCTGTGATATGTCATCCTTGTTTTCCAAACTTCTTGCTCTTGATGCTTTCCCCTTTACTGCAAATTGATTCTTTGTAGATGGTGCAGAGGCTTGAGATACTTCATTCTTCATGTTGGTCTCTCCACCTCTTGCTTCATCGATGGGTTCATAGAAGGGCAATCAACGACTTATGTCCGGAGTTGTGATACCGGCAGCAAGTCCTTTTGGGTGTCCCTAGTAGCATTGACATTTCCCTTTGTATAGGATCCATATCCGGTTTGCAGAAAACTTGGTATGATCTCTTCGCTACTTCTATAGTCACGTAGTCCTGGTTGTCTCCCAGGTTGAAATTTTCCTGTGCCGACATGGCGAGTTGAGAAGTGACTTCTGCGGTTGGTCGCGAGAGAAAGAAGAGATTTTCAAAGATAAGGGGAGAGGTACTATGGAAGATTTTGTAACTAGTTTTGAAAATAGTTATTTTCGAACATGACAAATCCTAGGTTTTCGTTCTACGGTCAAGTAATGCTCTAATACCACTCTGTCAAACCCTATTTCTGGAATCTACTGTGCATCCTGTATCAGTCCCTGGATCAGTAGCTGATATGCACAAGAACACAGATATGATAATCAAAAGCATACTTCGAATAAATAAATAAGTAAGATACCTGATATGGGACCTTTAGTGGCACTACGACAAGGATTCAAAACTATCCAAGTCCATCCAACCAACTAACGGTGAAGCAGACAGCGGAAACCTTGGCCCAATGCCACAAGCAAACTTGAGAAGCAGAACCGAAACCCAATCATCGTCGTTCTCTACGAAGTCTCCTCCCACTAAACCACACAATGGCAAACACGTGAGTACATAAGGTACTCAGCAAGCCCTACACTAACAAGGGTATATATACATGCATATTTGGTCTTAGCAAGGAATAGGCGGTATGGTTCATTTGCAGCAAGCAAATTTTATGCAAGGTTCACTAAAACAAGTGAAGGAATTCTTAGATAAAACAGAGAAGTAACTGTCAATATTTTAGTTGGTTGGCCCTGGGGGAGTATGAAGCATTCCCGCCAGTTCCCAAATTTTAGTTGGGCCTTCTGACCTCAATGGTCATACCGACCCGGCACTCTCGCCATCACTTCCAAAACACGAGCAGACTACTGCTCACTCACACTTCAAGGAAGGAGAGGTGGTTAATCATATCGAGCTCAACATAGATGTGTCATATGCCGTGACAACGTCCATCCGGATGAATTTTACACTCTGCAGAGGTTGTACATCTTTTCCCACGGGCTACGCACTCTTGTACGGAGAGTAACATAACGCTTAGTCCATCTTCTCCGAGTACCACACACAATGCCACCTACGAACCAACCCAGGGGCTTCTCATGAGACTACAATAGTCATCATGCAGACCCACTGCACTTTGATGTGCGGATCACAGGCCAGATCTCCTAAGCAATACAAACTCCGGAGTCTTCTCCTGGTTGCCCGTTTGCGCTACTGCCCTCCAGGTGGATCAAAGTGGTAGGCACCAAGAAGGTAGGGTAAGTCCTTCCCATACAGGTTCCGTGGTAGTACGAGAATCATCTTGTTAAAGGTTGAATGAACCGGTCCTTATGTGGCCGGGCAAGCACCATGTCTCCCACACTAGGGGACTATCACACAATCCATCACGCCATCCATCACTTACTAATGGCCTTGCCCGCAATCCAACCATCCCTTCACTGTCTCCATCATCATCACCTAACACGGTTGTGCTACTCCCCATCCCATATACTACGCACACCACCAAACTCATTTCACGCATTTGTAAAAGTACATAAGTGAGTAAGGTGTGGCAATGTAGAACATTGCGAGGGGTCCTAAGCAATCTAGTAACAAGGTGAACGTGCCATCATAAAAATGATGGAACTATCCTAAGGTTATCAAGGTGACAGGTAAACAAGGGGAAACAAGGATTCAGATATCAATGCCTAAGTAACAGACATCAATATCAATAAGCAAGTAGGACCATAACTACACAATCAGTAAATTAACAAGTAATGCATAATACGAGAATAGGCCATATAGGTGCATTGCGAAATCAATAGGCTCAATCATGATCAAGGAGAAGTAGAGCTTGCCTGAAGAACGCTATCCTAATCTTTCAATTCTGGACCTTCAAGTTCTTCCGTCGAAGTTGATGTCTTCGAGTCCTCCTTTCTGACTCGTCCTCGGACTTGGATTCTTCAACTCATCCTCGAAGCTTGGATCTTCTAGATCTTCCCTGAATTCTCGTGGCTCTTCCTCGGATTTCGTGTAAGCTAGCGCATGGAAATATAACGTATAAATAACTACCGCAAAAGAAATAAAGATCGAATAGAACCAACAAGATCCAATTAACTCCAAAAAGAATCGATAAAACTCCAAGAAAACGACTATGTTGATGCAATGCACATTTATTTATGAAAGATTATCTATTACAAGTTATATTCATGGCCTTATAAGGGCCATATTCACCTAGACAAACTATTATTATCTAAGTTCTCTTAAAAGAAGCATGGTGCAGGGTTTTGCATGAAACTTTATTTATGGAAACCTTAGGTTGAGGATGATGAGATGCACATGCTTTATTGATGGTGATTGCGTGCATATCTATTATGCAAACTTTAAGTTATTTCTATTATAGCACATGGGTGGTTCGAAAAGAGGATGTGCAAATGCATAAGAATTAGCGCATGATGGTGCAAAGCTACATGCTGAAGCCATGACATGCATTTACAAAGTAATAAGTAAATGACGAGAGAATAACCTCAAATAACAGCGAATGAAATACCAATAAAATTCTCAAATAACTGATGCCAAATAAAAGAGGTGAATAAATCAATAGACTAGATAAACAGCGAGGATAACATTGGATTAGGTTTTGATTAAGTGATAACTGAGCTAGGCTAGGGTTAAAGCTAGGTCGTGCTGAAAAGAGGTTACTATACTTGAGGTGGGACGGTACGACAAGAAGAGGTGGAATAGTTCGACAAGAGAGGTTAGGTTCAACACTATTAAGTGAAAGAATATTTGTGTTATGCGGGATTAGCGGCGAAAGATTTATCGAGATGGGATTTGTCGGGCAAGAGAGGAACTTAGGGTGTTAATGACTTGTAAACCTGATGCGGGGCTTCAAAGTCAGTACCAAAAGGTACTACGCGTTTCTACGAACGCGTGAGCGCAAGAATCGCTCAAACGGAGCTCTGATGGAAAAGATATAGGCGTTTAAAGATTCTAGGGGCTTGTTTGCGAGTATAGAAAAGTTTCTAAGGACTTATCTGTAAAAACAGAAGAGTCCTAGGGACCTATATGTAATTATGGAAAAGTTGAGGGACCTAAGGTAGGGACTAAAAGGTAATTATGGGAAAGTATAAGGGTGTTTCTGTAAAAAGACAGGAGCTAAACAGAAATAGAATAAACTAGAGGGGCTTATCTGTAAAATGTACAGGGCTGGGAATTTCTGGGATTTTTGGATTTTTTTCGCATTGAAAAAGTGGTAGACTGGGTCCACAGGGTTCGTGGACCGGCTGGTGGCCACGGTCCACCGGTCCACGGTGGACCGGGGTCGCTGGAACATGGTCCGGGCGCGGCGGCAGCTCGCCGGGAAGCTCGCCCCGGCGGCTGGGCTGGCGGAAGGTCGACGAGGTCATGCTGCCGGGCTCAGCGAGGGATGGTGGAGCTTCTAGTGGAGCTTGTCATCGACGGGACGAGCGGAGCGGTGGCGCGACGTCGCCGGACTTGGGCGGCGCGCCGGTGTGCGGTGGAAATGGGCGAGGGAGCGGGATTTTCTCGAGTACGTGATGCTGTGCGGGTGCGCGGGAGTGCTACGAATGCGAGGCGCGACTCGGTTCGCCGGACGCGAACGGGAAAGCTGCCGGCGACGAGGTCGCACGGCGGCGGGTGGCGGCGCGCTTGGCGCGGGTGGTCGTGCGCGTGGAGAGAGAGGAAAAAGGGGAGCGCAGGAGGAGGAGGGGAGGACGGCGAGCTCACCTGGAGAGTCGCGCGAGGCAAGGTAGCGGCGGAGGAAGCTCGCGACGGCGAGGCGCTGCGCGCGGCTAGGGTTTGGAGCTCGAGGATGACGGCGGCTTCTGGGAGAGGGAAAAGAAGCGCCGAGGCTCGATTTATAGGGGAGGGGCGCAATGACGTGCGGGTCAAGGCGGCGAGAGGAGGCTTCGAGGCGAAGGTTTGGCTGGTCAAAATTGCGGCGGCTCTATCTGATGCGGCGGGGGGTCCTTATCTCCTAAGGTCAGCGCGGAGTCAAAGGCGGTGGCGTGTGAACGCGGCGGGAGATTGCGGCGGTCCACGCACGGGCGCGACGCCGAGCTGGAGGGAAACGGCGGCACGTCGGCGGCAGCATCGGACAGGCTCGGGTGAGCTGGAGGTAGGAGAAAGGAGGAATGGGCCAGGCCGGGCCGAGTTGGGCCGGGAGGAGAAAGAAGAAGAGAAGCGGCCCGCGGCGGGAGAAAAGGAAAAAGGAAAAGAAGAAGTGGGTTTGGCTGGTAAGAGAAAAGGAGAAAGGTTCGGCCCAATGAGGACAGGAGTTTAAACATTTCTAGGGTTTGGGGATCTTCAAATTTGAATGAAATTCAAATTTGAGAAGGGGATCAACTTCAATAAATACTCCAAATAAAACCACTAAATCCAAAAATGCATATGATGATAGTTATGCAAAAATTTAAATTCGAGATTTTTAATTCGAGGTGAATTTACTAGGGTTCAACATACAATTATTTTAATTTGTTGTAAATTTGAAAAGTTCAAATTTTTAGTGAATTTTTAAATGTAAGCAAACACTTGAGCATAGGTTTTATATTTTGAAAACTTCAGATTCAACTAAGTTTGAATTACTTTTACTAGTTTTACTTAAAAATCTTGATGAGGGAAAGAAATAAACAAAAATTTAAAATCGGAGTGATATTTATTCCATTTAAACTTTGATTTAAAATTTGGGCTGTTACAAACTGCCTTTGCGCTCGGAGAGTAATGGAGTCAGCTGACTGCATACATACTATCTATCATAAAACGTGATACATATATGTATGAGGATGAGGCAATAGTTCACTTATTCTGTGTTGCAAAGCATACTTTTGCATTATTGGTTTGTTTCCATATTATCGTGTGAATTATGTACCTTGAATTTGAAGTTCAAATTAAGTTTATAAAAACCTGTTATGTCCATTATTACCTAGTCTGATTTTATAGGACATAAGAAAACTACATGTTTTCTTTTCAGACTACAGACCACACTCTTTTTTTTTTTTTTTGCCACACTGAGACCGTTCATTTTACAGCTCTTTTCATGACGCTGTACGCCATGGCCTACACGCTTTTTTTTTTTTTTTGACCCATTTGCAGTCTCTCCCTATAAAAAAATGATGCACAAAGCTTTTGCGTGTTCAAAATAAAGACACCTTGTTTGTTTGTCTTTTGTCGTCTTCTTTTTTCAAACTTGTTAGTATAAATGTAGCAAAAAGAAACGGAGAATCATTGCTATTTTATCGCACATTCAAATGTACTTCAGCGCACTACTTGGGTTCATAATCATACTTGATTACCAGGAATCCAAAAAAGAGCAAGGATCTTCTCCAAAAAAACAAAATTATCTAGAAACCACAAATTTGCTTTGTTATGGACCAGGAACTTCAGCGCACTACTTGGGTTCATAATCATAATTGATTACCAGGAATCCAAAAAGAGCAAGGATCTTCTCCAAAAAACAAAATTATCTAGAAACCACAAATTTGCTTTGTTATGGACCAGGAATGGATCGACGACCGCGGCGAGGAGATGGGCCACGATGCAAGAAAGACGGCCCATCGCAGCGACGCAACAAGGAGGAGGTGGGCTGCGGGAGGCGGCGGCCCAGTGCATCGATGACATGTAGGAGATGGGCCATGACGAGGCAGCAGCCCATCAAGGGCCGTCCAGGAAGGGAGGCCTGGTGGCGATCCAAAGTGGCTAGACAGCCCATTAGCAATACTTAGTCATTAAGATTAGATTTAGGGTTTTCAGAGCCTTCCAGATTAGATTGGAATTACTTGGTCAAGAAAGTCGAGTCACCCCTAAATATAGGGGATTAATCAGATTGAATTAAGAAAGAAAAAGGTTAATCCCCTCCAGCTCTCAGCCTCCCTAGCCGCCGCCCCCTTCCCCTCTCTCCCACGCGCGCGCCCTCCTCCCCCAAATCCTAGCGTCCGCCGCCGCCGCCTTCTTCACGACGCGCCGCCGCCCTCCGCCATCTACTTCGCCGGAGTAGAAGACGGACCATAACAGCTTTACTTTACCCCACCACAGGACCAAACCCATACTGTGAGTTGGCAATGTATCTTCCCTCCTAAAAAGATGATTGTTTTCCTTTCACTTCTCGTGCTGTTGTGTTTAGAGCAGCGAACGTGTCCATGTAACTCAACCTGATCCAGGCATAACGAAAAGAGTCACATCAATAAGCAAAAAAAAAGTTATAAAAAAAAGTCACAGGGTCGAAATAAGAAAAACAAAAAAAATTTATCAACCAGAAAACTATTATCACTGCACGCAAATATAGGCTCCCCAGACCCAGCTGACACTAGTCATGATTGACAGTATCTATTATCAGTGTCCTCTAAAATCTCAACCCACATTCCTGATGCGCGTAGAACTGGCATGTTTCGACAACAGAAGAAAATCGTAGCTGCAGATGCATGGCAGTCGCATGTGCTGATGGAAGAAACAGACTGGAGACACACAAACGCCGAGAAAGTTTGGGGTTATATAACGAGCCAACGGGCAAAACTTATCAGATGAGTGCTGTTCGTGAATGATATAGTGCATGAACAATATGATCGAGTAGCATGAGCACGGAGTAAAATAACATGACCTTTATTTCTCCCAAAAAAAAGTGTGAAAAGCATGGTAGGGATGACTGATGTGAATGGCATCACTCATGAGCAGTACCACAATGTGGGCCAAAACGCTGGTACTACTAACAACTAACAACACCGTCATATAGCATGATCAAAAGGCCATAAAAAAAATGATGATAAAGGACAGAAGCTCCAGACTGATCGCTGCATACGGAGGCGCTGCTCCGTGCCACGGCATGAGATTTTCTCAGTCACTATTTTTTCCGCTTGGCTATGTACTCACGACTCACGAGGCATGAGGCAGCTCTATAAACTGCATAAGGTTGTGCTTGTCTCCTTCTGTAATACCTGTTTTATTTGAACAGCAAAATCACTGTAAACTCATATGTAATGTCAGAGAATACAGGAACAAATCATATGTTGTCCCATGGGCCTTGTTAATTGAAAGGTACGTTGTGATCAACGCTGTAAATTAGTCATGTACCGTCCTCCTAAATGTTTGTTGCTTTTCTTTCACATCCTCTTACGTTTTCAGAACAGAGAATGTCTATGTCACTTTTCAGTCGGTTGTCCGTTTCAAGTTTCAGGTTTTAGCAGCCGGTAATTTAAAGAGAATCCGCATAACTCAAAGGTAATTCTCTGCAATATCGTTGGCAGGTATAACGAACAAAAATCACAAAACTCTGACAAGACCCGGCTTGAACAAACAGTCGATAGAGGAAGAAATAAACCGCAAAAGAACTCAATGCATGACGTGGAGATGGAAGAGGTCGTGGCGGTCAACAACACGAGGAACAATGGGGGAATCTTGTTATCATGGCACGCAAATAAATCTTCGCCCAAACCTGGCGGTATTGACAGCACATATTATCAGTTTCCTCTAAAATCTCAACTTATATGGATATATTAGAAC
The DNA here is from genome assembly GCA_012490785.1 of Eragrostis nindensis. Classification (NCBI taxonomy): domain Eukaryota; kingdom Viridiplantae; phylum Streptophyta; class Magnoliopsida; order Poales; family Poaceae; genus Eragrostis; species Eragrostis nindensis. The sequence goes on from JAAXCT010000329.1 coordinate 604,438, forward strand.
CTGTTTGTTTTGGCAACAGACGAAAAATGAAGCTGCAGTTTCATCACATGTCTTGATGGAAGTTAATAAAGAGCCTGAACGCAAACAAATGCTTAGAAGGTTTTGGGTTTATATATATATATATCTAGGTAAAGAACAATGTTTCAACAGCTCAGTGGCTGCTATAACGTCAATGATATAACGCATGAACAATGTGATAGATTAGAATGAACATGGAGCAAAAAAGACATGACCTTTTTCACAGGAAAGAAGGGTGTGATGTGCAAAGAGCAGTGAACCAAAGGGACGTCCTATCTGTAGATCGTCCGACGAGATCTCAGGTTTGGTCAGCCCACGGCCCGCTCGCGTCGGCCCACGGCCCGCTCGACGTCTTCTTCCCCGCCGCCTCCGCCTCCCGCCCGGCTCCAACGGCGCCCCCGCGCCTCCGCTGCCGCCCTCGACCGCCGCCGCGCTAACCCGGCGGGAAGTGACGCCCCCGCCCTTACCCCCCCACCCCCCGCCGCCGCCACCACCGCGGCCGGCGGCGTCCCCGCTCCCGCCTCGCCGCCCAGGCCGCATCGCGCCGCCCACCGCCGGTCCGGCTAGCCGCCGTATTTCTATGTCTGGAGGGAGAAGGAGGAGAGATTGGGGGTACAAACCCTGCGCAATAAGGGATTCTCCGGCGAGACGCCCCCGCCCCGCCCTTCTCCATCGTCTCTGGCGGCTCCCGCCGCCCTCCGCCGCGCTAACCCGGCTGTGCCGGGCTCGTCGGCGTCGTCGCCGTCGGGGAGGCTGGAGGAGGAAGAAAAGAGGTCAGCCGTCGGATGTGTATTGTGCACGAATTTCAAAGCGTCCGATCGAAACGATCCCGTCGGGCGGGCTACGTATAGGATCGGCGTGAACCAAAGGACAAAAAAATTCGGTTGAGCCCATTTGCATACCGTGAAGAAACATGATCCCAGGCCGATGTTCGGCCTAAAATAAGGCCCAAACCTGCAATACACGTACACGGTACACCTACCTACCTAAATCCTCGTAGACAGCATCTATTTTGTTGATGATCCTCGCTCACTCCGCCGCAGAACTCGCCGGCCAGCGTCACTCCACCCAAGAACAGCAGCCAGCTGCGCTAGCTCCCATCGCTCTGATCAACCCCAAAAAATGTCGACGATGTTGGCGGCGCAGCATGCCCCCGTTCCCGTATCCCTGTCGCCTTCGCCCAAGTCCAGCTTCCGACCCTAGCCGCCGGCGAGCGCCCGCTCTCTCCCTCCGTGGGCGGCTGGCATCCTCGCTCCACGCCACGCCGCCATCGATCTCTGCAAAACCGGCGGCCCCGGCACCCCTGGAACGACGCGGCGTCCGGATCGGGCTCCCCAGCAAGGTCCGCATGGCCGAGCAAACCCTAAGTCTCCTCAAGGTTATTTCGTACTTCTTCCTGTTCGTGATTCTGTTGCGCCAAGTTTGTAATTCCGATAGTTGTTCATCTGATTCGGTTTGGCTTGATGGTGCGGAATTGCCAGTTGTCCGTGAGGCAGATCAACTCGCGGCAGTACGCAGCCGATATACCCATGGTGAGGTTTACAGCCCTATGTTATCTCTGCGTTACCGTCAGTCAGATCTAGTGACGACTAGGTGGTGAACAGTTGATGTGAATAGTTGTGGACCCGATCTCAGCGAGCAATTAGTACCTGATTCGTTAATATAATATTTTTGGGTTCTAAATAGTGTAACTTTGCGCGCCATGGATTGTTTTTCAAATAAGTTTAACGCGGTTAGGGCTACAGCAACGTATAACAAGTTACGTGGCGAGGGCTGTTTCATGTTTGATTGGAGCAGTGTGAAATAAATGTTGCATGTCTTTTGTCGGTACGCTAATGTGAGCCAAGGCTTTTGGCAACTTGATAAGCGTATCCGCTTATACTCGAGTGAAATTCTGTATTTTAAGTTGTGGCATTATGGAGAACATGGTTGTCGAGAAATATTCTACACTTGTTAGCTGCCTTGGTTGAAATCTTTATGTCCTATCAGTGACCATCATGTCAATGACGGCAGAGTCATAGTCGTTTGAGTCCAATGATCTGGTGATAATAGTTGTACCGGCATATCAGTGAGGCCTTCCTTCACTCTTTGATTCTTCCGAATGTTTCAGGTTTTCAGTTTGTTAGAGGAAGAACACCATTTTTTTTTCCTTTAGCATATATTCCTAAGATTATGTTTTCTCAACAAAAATATGTTTCTGTTTCCTAAGATTGCTATGATTAACAACATCATTTTTTATTCTCTTTCTTCTGTTATCTGTTAAAATAAAGAAAACAATGATGCCCAGGTCCAATGATCCACTGGTCAACATTTTGTTCGTTTCATAGTAGTACACTATTTACAAGTTACAACTGAAGCTTTGCCTCTTTCCCCGTCTACTTCGATTAATACCTCCATGGTCTGTTGCTACTCTGAACAGCTAGTTTCAAATACAAAATATTTTGCAGAGGAATGAGAATAGGTAGCCATGGAACTCATGCCTAGCTGTTCTAATCAATTGTGTTGCCATTCTATCAATTTGCAGATTCCAAACTTGGAGGTTCGGTTTCAAAGGCCTAAAGATATGGTTCGTATACTGCAGTCAGGGGATATTCCTGAATATTGTGGGTTTTGACACACTCAGTGAATACAGAATGGTAAGTTTTTATGAAGAATCCTATTACTCTCTTGGCTCAATTTTTGCATGCTTCTAGTGTTGACAATACAAATCCTTTTTGTCGGAGTTGCTGTCTCTCAATATTTTCTAGGGATGAAAACAAGAATATAACTATAGCAACATTTCCACTGTCTACCCCTATTTAATGGTGTGAATGAGGCAGTACTTTTAGCATGTATTTAAGTAGGACCATGTGTAGTCTCCTCAAAATAACTTAACTGTAGATTTAGTTCCTCCTTGGTCCGCTCACATGATGGTTGTGTACCTTGTTAGCAAATGGAGGGATTAAAATGTTTTAATTGAACATGTGAAAGTTACAGTTTTTGTTTGAAGCTTTCGTCTGATCAATGTTCGCACTTATTTAAGATTTCATTTTAGGAAGGCATTTTAGAAAACGTAAAGCCTCTGGAGGATTTGCGAAAGATATTTGAATGGACTGAAGAGAGACCTTCTGCATGTTGTTACCGGATTTGGATATGTATGGTCACTGACCCGAACAGTCAAAGTGCTACCCCCTTCTAAACATTGTTTACCTGACCATTCATTCAAGTTATGTTTTATTCTGCAGCAAGGCGCTAACCTTTTCAAAGAGAATGATTTTAAACATGTTAAGTTTTTATCTGCTGATGGAGCTCTTGAGTCATACCCTCCTGTGAGATTGCCCTTTCTTTTATTTGGTTTCCTTCTGTTTCTTTCATTCTTTATAATTTTCCATTTCATTTGTATATTCCCTTCTTAGGTATTTATGTGTAATTGGATGATTAAATGGTTAACAATGTCCATTTCTGTTTTATTGTAGTACTTCATTATAAATATTGAAAAAAAAATCTATGTGTCAACTTTTGGAAATACGTATATTAGTCATTTCTCCTAGCAAATTAGGATGCCACCTATTATTATGTCTATTGACGTGCCTTTCCTATTCTTGCTCTAGTATTCTATGGATGGCGTAATTCTATATGAGTACTATGTATGTTTGATAGAAAATGACACGTATGAAGTTTTACTCTTCACATGGTGATGAACATGATTGTAAGTATCATATACGCATGTTCCCCTGAATATTTCCTGAATCTACGATTTGCCTGGAGATCAGAACTTTTTCATTGGCAAATCGAGGATTTAGCCAATATTCAGGGAGCACACACAGAATTCACTAAAGATATATATAATGTGTATCTATTTATTATTTACTAACTTGTGTGTGTCACATAATTTTAAAAAAGGGCTACCAAGGGAATTCATTTTGCTAACTTCCTGTTCGTACGTTCAAATCACTGGACCAGGACAAGGCGTCCGTTTTGAAAACCAGCCAGACATCGTGTCCGTTTGAAACCAACGCCCGTTACTGTTTCCCGTGCTCCTTGTATTTTTGGTCAGTAACTGCTTGCTGTTTAGCAGTGAGAACGAACTCTCAAACCAGCTCAAAACCAGGCAGGCTTTTCCTCTGCTAGAGGTGCGTCAGGCAGCAGGTGACCCGAGATCCGCTCTTGACCATTGACTCAAGTTATGTTTTCTTCTACAGCTAGGAATGTGTACCTATTTATTATTTATACTGGCTTATGTGTTCACATAATTTATCAGAAAAGGCTACCAAAGGGAATTCATTTTGCAAACTTTTTTTCTGCATGTGCAGATGGGTATGGGCGTATGGCTGATGCTATTGTGGACCTTGTGAGTAGCAGAACTACCACGCGTGAAATAATTTGAAGGAAATCGAATGGACATGCACCTTTCTACACACACATGCACGCACGCACACGCCCATGTGCATGCATGCACGTGTGCAACACACACTCACGAGCGCACACGTGCCTGTTAGCCCCAGAGTTCTCACTAACTAATAATCAGTCTAGATAACCAAATTTGACTCTGGGGCCAACGGGCAACAAATTGGGGTCTTTACTGTTCTATTTTGAATTAGGGTCTTAAGCTTCATTCTAGCGATGGAAACACAGAGCTTTTCCTCTGCTCAAATATGTGAGACGGATTCGGTGTCTTTTCTGCATATTCGCACTTTTGCAGTGAACCAACTTATGTCGTCGCTTAATAAACTTTAGACCTGTAGATGGCAAATCACATATTTGTGTCTACCCATCTTGAGTGTCTGATGGCAAAGCGCATATATTTTTTTTTTTTGAGATTACAAAGTACAATTCAGACACTCACAACGCACGCACACTCACCCTATGAACACACGTACGCAAACACTACCCCTATGAGCATCTTCGAAGACTGAGCCGGTAAATTTAGAGATTGACGAAGTCACCACTGGCGCCTTGCTGTCGACGGAAGCGTCGCTTACCACTGAAAGCACAAATGCCGTTAAATCCTTGAAAATTTGCTCCCACGAGAGTCGAACTCAGGACCTCAGGTGCTACTGAGACTCTTGTAACCACTAGGCTACAAGCCCTTTCCACTACGGCAAAGCGCATATTGGTGTCTACCCCATCTTTGAGTGCCTGGAACATTTGTGTTCTCTTCTCTTATATTTAAAAAGGCTGAAATGTTTTGGGCCTTTTCAGCCTTTTTAAATTTGTTTCATAGACCTGATTCATTTGTGTTTTCTACTTTACACATTTCAGCCTTTTTAACAATTTGTTTCATAGACCTGATTCTTTTGTTGGCTAATTTCAAATGGGCAAATTAAGCCAGGTTGTTGGCTGAGCCCATTTACACAACAAACAATCACAGCCCATCAGAACTCTAACAAACCGCCCATCATAATTCATCTATGCTACACTAATTATATTTAACGTAATATAATCACATCCAGATGCTAATATTAATATAACCATATTTTTTAACATACATGTCATAAAATTTATCAGTGACCAACAACATACAAGTCGCTAATTACATTTCCGAAATATAATCACATCCAGAATGCAAATATTAATAGAACCATATATTTCTACATATCACGATCAGTGACCAACAAGTAGAAGTCACATTAAAACACAAGGTAGTAAGCTAATGGTTACAGGTCCAACCATTTAGCATGGTCACCAGGCCAACATTCCAGCAATACAGTGGTCACCAAGTCCTAACAATGGCAAGACAACATGAAAAAACATTATTAGTTTGCACTAATGAGCCCACCTTCACATCCACCACCTTGCAACCTTTCCTCTGGATCCATGCTCCCTCTGTGCAAAACAAAAACAAGGCAGGATTAGGCCAGTTAGCAAGACAATACCCAAAAACATAGAAATGCAAGTGTATGGCTTGGAATTGCTCACATTAAAACATCACATGAATAAGTATCACACACACAAACACACACACACACACACACACACACACACACACACACACACACACACACACACACACACACACGCACGCACGCACGCACTCCAAGCTTGTATTGTGCAGTGTTCATACCCATTCTACTACCTATTGCTTGAGACGTTCGAAGTAGCAGCAAGAATTAGATAAAGCATGAGATATGATTTCAATTCTAGAAGCAATATATGGTGAACAGAAAATCAGGAAGTCCTGCTCGGATCTGCCAGAAGCCTGTCATATTGTATCTCATTTGGGATTTTTCATCTCAGTTACAATCCAAACAATTGAAGCTACAGAACCCTATCGATTTATGCAAGCATAACAAAATTTGCCCTGTGGTAACTATTCCTTTTAGCTGATATGGCTGCAGTAATAATTAGCAATTTTCAGATAGTGAATTCATTATGTGTGTAGTCCAGATGCAACAAAAATTTTCCACAGAAATATATGAGCTGTTACTGTAAACCGACATCTGAAGGTAATTCGAAATTAATAGTGGTGACAAAATATTGCCCTGTAGGTGTATGTATTTAGCAGGTTTTCCGCAAGACTGCATTTGATTTACAAAACCACGAAGTAACACTGCAGTGGTGATTAAGAAACAAAACTCTGTTCTAATCTGACATAAGTTCTAATCTGACATAAGTAGCAGTAGGCAGTAGTAGCTACAGAGATGGATGATCTACCTCAGTTCGTTCACAGCCGAGCAACAAGGATGAGAGAACAACATCAGAATAAGTCTATCTACTGTTCAATCTCTACCGAATCTACCTTAGTTAAATATCTACCGAGTCGTGACCAATCCGTCTAATCCTCTCCCCAATGATAAACCACAGATGCAGCTGAAGAGAGATACGGAGTGGATGGCGATATTGGCCAGCCCCGGGCCTCGCTGACACTGAGCTTCTTCAAGCCCGGGCACCGCTGCAAGGAGATGATGTCGCCGAGCTCGCCAGGCGAAGAAGCCGGTGGGCGGCAGGGCGATGACAAGGAACCCTAGGGCTCTGTGCAATGGTTTCGCTTTGCTTCCACACTGGAGAAGTGGAGACCTAATCCTCACTCCACAGGAGGGGGGCCACTTGTAGTTTGTATTTCTCTATGAGGCCTTGCTGACGCGGGCACGTGGTGATTCACACATGACACATGGTGATCCTATAGGCCCGGGCTGCACACAGAAGGAGCCACGAACTCCATTCCATGCCATCTAGGACGATCGATCCACACGCTCGGCGCACTCCATGCCTGAGCCCGCTCGCTCATGTCCACGTGGGGCCACGTTTCATGCTCGGCACGCCACACTCACCAACGGCTTCCGTTCTTCACTCCTTATACAAGATCGCACAAGAACACACACACGCACACTCATGGACTAGATTAGATCCAACAAATATATATGATGCACACGCAGTGACCTAAACACACACCACGCGATGCATGCCCGACACAAACTGGCTGTGTGGTTTAATTATTCACCTAACGTGAAATAAAGGAAGCTGGTAAGGGGTTCCTTGGCTTCTCAGGCTGTGGCATTCGTCGAGTTCCGCTGTCTTGTTTATTATCTGATCGAGTTTGAAGCATTTCGCGTCCACCTATCTAAGCTATGTTCCACACTATATTTGTATAGTGTCATAAGTATTTTTCACACAAAAAAAACAATTCTGTTCCATCTAACTGTAATTGTGATTCAGTGAAATTGAAAAGTATGGTTTCAAAGATTAAGGTTCTGTTCATGCAGGTCGAACAATCTGTTCTTGTAGCTGGAACATAATGAGCTAGAACATTATTTTATGAAGCTGGAACATTTTCTTCTTAAGCTGGAGCATTCCAACTGAATCTGGAACGTTGTTTATTTAGGAACTGCATGCGGCGAATGCGAAACAGCAGCAGCAGCAGAAGCAGAAGGCAAGCCAAAGATGGCGGCGAAAGATGGCACCAAGTGCCCGTGAGCTGTGTGCTGAAAAGCGGCATCTAACGAGTCTTTAATTATTTGTCACAACCAGACAGCCAGTCTTAGACGCTGGAACATTCCAACTGAATCGGCCCAAGGTGCGCGGGCGTGTGCGGGTGGGAGGGTGTGCGAGGGAGGGGCCTCCTCTCGCGCACGCGTGTGGGATCGGCACCCTCTGGTGACGCACAAAAACGTCATGAATCAGCAAATTCTTGTAGTGACTTGTGGGATCCTTGATGACATCAGCAGTGTCCACCACTTCGATGAGGAGTCGTTTGCCCATGTGCCACCGTTTGTGGCGGGTATTGGTAGCAAAATGGCCTGTGCCACTAAAGGCTATTTTTTAGTAGTGCTGGAATCCTCCTAATGGCAGAGACGATCAGCCTTCCATTGACCAGGAGACTGTTAGCCAAGTTCTGTCTGCCTGGTACACTAGCATGACGGAAAAGAAATAGAACTTAACGCAAGTAAATAATCTTAAAAGAAGGGTAGATAGCACGCTACTGAAAACAAGGATGTCACCAAATCTCGCAAAGCTGGCATCTTCCCGTCGAGTACCACCGCCCCAGCAACGCTCGTGCCGTGCCTCGAGCATGTTTTCTCTTATGTTGCTTTGTCGAGGTAGCTGGAAGCAGCAGGCCGGGCCGCCAGATAGTTCTCTTCGGAGTAAATGATGCCGCTGTCACACAATTGTCGCTCATGCTGTCTTGTGTTGTTGTGGTTACCAGCCCACAATATAGAAGGGGGATCCTCCAAGGGTCTACCACAAGTGAGGGACCCCTGGGAAAGGACCTGGGAAGGGACCAAACAAGAGCAGAGAGGTAGTAATTAAGAGCTTGTATTGAATGCCTTGCCTTGAGGGTGGTAGGGGGGTATTTATAGGTTGATACACCCCTACAACCCTAGAATTACAAGTACCATATTGCCCTTCCTCCAGGGCACTATGGTCATTTCCTTATTACAAGGTGGGATTCTCTAACCCTAGTGGGCCAGAGGCCATATACATTGGCCTATCCTATGCTATAGCATCTTCGTGGGCCTTGACGACTTCATGGCAGGCCCAGGCCTTTGGGCAGGGGAGGGGACACAGTGGGCCTCCCCAACAGCTAGCCCCACACAGTCGAGATCCTCCTTCGGTAGGGCCGAAACTGTGTCCATCCGGAGGTCCGCCCGTCGTCCCCTCTTTCGGCGCTCCGAAGGTCTGGTCTGCGTTGGTTTCAGAGGGGGGCCTTCTACGTGCCTCCGAAGGTCCTGCTTCCGAAGGTCGCCTTCCGGAGCTCCCGATACCGAACATCTCATTCCGAAGGTCCCGACACCGATGGTCCGGTAGCCGAAGGTTCCGACACCGAGGTTCCGACAACCGAAGGCCGTCGCCGAAGGTACGGTGGTCGCCGAGGATTGCCGCAGATGGCCCGATGGTTGC